>JACSYO010001725.1:2102500-2805000 GCA_016806645.1 Ophiodon elongatus
ATAACTTGTCTCCACATGTGAATTTTCCTGAGAAAGAGGGAGGCTCCGGCGTGAGAGTCGGGGCCTGCTCAAGTATGGAGGAAATGGCCACTGCGAGAGATTGCAGGCGGAGGAGGAACCGGAAAGGACGACAGGACCTGGACCACAACCATTCCTACCGAGGATTCAGGTCATAAACACACACACACACAGAGTCAGAGTCACACACAGAGACACACACATACGCACAGAGAGAGATATACACACATAAACACGCACACACAGACAGATGCACACAGAGAGTCACAGAGACACAGAGAGAGATACACATACACACAGAAACAGATAGACACAGGGACACACACAGAGAGATACACACAGACAGAGACTAAAGACGATGAAGGAGAGACAGAATTAAATAAAGACAGACCAAACTGACCAATGACTGGGAACACTGACTGTAAATGACCATGTACGCTTTGCGTAGTTATGAACTTTTGGCATGATTCGGTGAAATCTGTGACATTGATGTCACAGTGTGTTTTATAATTGTACTGCTTGTTGTGTTCGGTCAAAAATATAGAAACTAACCATTTTGCCATTGCAGACAATATATTTGGTGTACGTTTTGCACACTGGGAATTAATGTTAACATAATTGAGATGTTTTTTGTTGTAACAGACTGTTTAAATCAAGGAGTATTGGTTTTCTATATATCACCAGTGAATGCTAAAACCTATGCAAACCTCATTTCTCCACACCCCAAATTCACGAAGAGATTCAGAAGGAGCACCTCCCCAGGAGGCTCTTTCGACAGACGTGTATATAGATGCTATAGGAGTTCCAAGGGGGGTGCCCGATGAGTTTGAGGCCCGGAATCAGATCTCGGCTGGGTTCGAATCAACTTTCTTCTGGTGGGTTACCATAAATAAAAATGTCGATTGGATCAACTACATATATTATAACCAGCAACGTTTTGTAAACTTCACTCGTGACGCAATATAGGGACTGCATGAGCAACTGGATAAAACCAGCTTCATGGCTTGGCAGAACAGCTTTGGACATGATACTGGCAGAAAAGGGAGGTGTGTGCAAAATGTTTGGATCTGCCTGTTGTACCTTCATCCCCAACAACACAGCTCCTGACGGCTCGGTGACAAAAGCCCTAGCAGGACTGACGGGGCTGAGTAACGAGCTGGCAGACAACTCAGGGATTGATGAACCCCTCACTAACTGGTTGGGTAATATGAATGGCAAATGGAAAAATGCATTTTTGTCCATATTAACCACCTTTTGTATTACAGCCTCCATACTCGTCCTTTTGCGGTTGTTATTGTATACCTTGCATGGGAGGTCTGTTACGGCAATTAATAGACACAGTACTCAGTGGGATCACTATCGAAGGGAGACGATTGATGTATGATGTATGATGATGATAATGTAATACTGCAGAATGCAAATGTTTAGCTAGGGGGGACACAACTCGGCAAATGGGGGACAAAGGCACAGACGATGGGCATCTGTGGTTGAAACACCCATCAAAGCTCATTGCGATCTAGTTGTGTTTTCCAGGGTTTTGGTTCTCACTGTAAAACAGTGAGAAAGGGGGGATTGTTAAGGTTAAATGGAAAAAGCTCCTAAAGCAATTGTTTTGTGCCATTGTTTTATAACTGTTTTATGCCATTATTTTATAACTATTTCATAATTGGTATGTTTAAACTATTTCATAATCAGTGTGTTTATACTATTTCATACTTACAGTGTTAAAACTAATTCATAATTACTGTATGCTTAAATTGTATTATAGTTACCGTGTGTAAATTATGCCACGTCAGTTAGATACAATGTATTGCGCGATCGAGGGAGATCCTTTGAAACCTGAGGCAGAACAGCGCAGTAGGATGACGTACTAAAACAGCGACGACACGCGACGGTGGAAGGACCCCGTCGCATTGGCGGCAGTTGGGCAACGCGTTGACAGGCGGCCGAGGACTTGGAAGGAGGATAAAAGGACCACGTAGACCTTCACCATGGTTTGCTTGGCTCCTATCCTCGGCAGCAGTCTGGTGAACCCCAACACATCTAGAAGAATCCGTCCTGGACCGAGCAAAGGATTATCTGCCTTCTGGAGGACAGGCTGCTGTGCAATGGAAACAATGATGTAAAAGCAGACTGCGACACAACAGTGACATCTGCTCCAGTGTCAAGTTTGAAAGTGACAGTTGTGTCCATTCCTCCTCTTCCTCAATACCAAGCACAGCTTTTACCAGCAAAGCACACATGCTGGTAATCACCTTTTTTTCACAGGAACAGCACATTGCATCGTTAGCAGTGCACTCATGTTTAGGGTGGGACATACAAGCACATTTGTGACAACTTTTTGGAGTTTTGCTCTGATAGCTGTGTGGCTTTCCTCCATTACTTTTGAATTTGCCAAATTTAGGCTTTTCCTTAAGCTGTCTTAAACAGTCAACTCTGTCTACTGAACTGACATACATCTGTTTTACACCACTGCCATCACTCATCAGTGTGGTCTGCTGCTTTTTTATCTCTTTTGATCGTCTTGCCATGTTAATGGATTTTTTCAGGTCTCGATCTTTTTCCATTTGCATGCGTTCCAAGAGCCACATGTCCGCCAGCCCTACCAGAATCCGGTCTCTGATAAGCTGGTCATGCAACGTTCTATAATTGTAGTGCTCAGCTTATGCATACAGGGCGCATATTAAAACGTGCATGTTTGTAAACTATATACTTCTTCACTACAAAGAATGACTAAAAGCCATCCCTCATTTTAGAGTGCTTGTCTGCATCACTGAGCTTCAAGCCTCTCAATACATCATCAGCTTCATCTCCCATACAATAGATCAAAGTATTCACCTGATTATCTTCATAGCATTGGGTTCGGTTGCTTCTTTGGTGGAACCTCTCTCTGGATACATTTTGTTGTTTCATGCAGCTTGTAAAAATCAAAGGGCTCTGGTGGCTGTATGCTAAATGTAGCGCTGGGTGTGTTAGCCATTCTGCTAGCGCTAGCTCCTTCCCCGCTCTGCTCGTCTTCACTGTCTTCTCATTGAGCCTTCTCACTGATCCGTTTATTTGCCTTCGGAGCATCTTGTTGTCCCGAAACATATATGCATGTGACAACGAACTGCTTTTAGCTGCAACTCTTTATTAGCCTTCTTTGGCCTACCACCTTACTCAAACAATACCGACTTCCCCTCAGGTTGTCATGCCTCACCTATTTCCCCCTGGGTCCTAAGTCACAACATTTAAGGCTTCTTACTGTCATCAATTAAGCATACTATGAACATCTATGTACCAACATACATTTATAATAAATAACACATTTACTAGCATTTTTCCGATTTTTCCAAACCAAGAGTCAGGATATGCATCATGTGTGTAGGATTGTTGTGGGATTATATTTTAGGGAGCATGGAGCACGTAGGATACACACATGCATCCTTGAAAATCTGAAGCAGGAACTCAGTCCTCAATAGAATTCGAAGGATCCTCAACATTGGAAAAGTGATTTGGCAGGGTAGCATCCTTTAAGTTCAGCTGTTGAAGGATCCTTCCTTGACTTTGAGAAAGAGCCAGCATCTCTTTACACATCTCTCTCCAAATCACACACACCAGGTGTATAATACTGTGAACATAGGTACAGCACACTTTGAGAAGACCACTTGACCTCAATATCAGTTTACTTGGGGAAGTTGGAGAAAACTGGACCATGGAAACTGATGACCACTACAGGATTAGTAAGTAAAGCCAAAGGATCAGTGTCTCTTCCCACTACTGATGTGCAGACTGCAGAGATTACACCTAGCACAAACCGTATATATGCAGACATTATTTAAGAATATAAGCATTTTTGTTTGTAGTACATGCAACAAAAATCATAAAAGTGGTGTGGTTGTACCTTAACCAGTGATATTTGGTTATGCTAATAAGGCAATTGTTCAGGTACTATACTGTCTTTTTTTGTGTTGTCCATACTTGTTGTTACCCAGGATACAAAACCAAACACAGTTTTGTGACTGTATCAATGCAATCTTCTCAAGTGGAGCAGTGAAAGAATCATTTTGCCCTCTTCTGTGCCATCTTGATGAAGTACCTGACAGCTTAGGATAACAGTTGTTATTTTCTGTGTCTGAGAGCATCACATGGGTATCTGCTTAATAGCCATCTGTAGAGGTGATGCCAGTTTATACTGTGTGGGTTGTGTTGCTGGGTACACATAATGTTTTGTGGTTGTTTTAGGGTTTGACATTAATGCTTGCCCACTTGCCTTGGGCAAGTGAACTATGTGTTTGGGGCAAGTAGATTGCCTCATGCAGTTGTCCAATTAGGCAAGTGAAAAATAAATGTGATCTTTATTAGGGGCATAAACGTGGCATGGTTATTGGTACCAGACGGGCTGGTCTGAGTATTTACAAAACTGCTGATCTACAGGGATTTTCACACACAGCGGCAGTTGTGTGGACGAAAATTCCTTGTTGATGTCCGAGGTCTGAGGTGAATGGGCAGAGTGGTTGGAGATGATAGAAAGGTAACAGTAATGCTGTGTTCACACCAAAAGCGTTGCAAATATTCGCAATGCTTTTTCGCGCTAGACGCGATTTCTGCCATCCATGGACGAAATAACCACTATTTCCGCTATGTACATGTTGTGGAAGTCCCACAAACGTTGGAACATCAAACGCCCTCATGTCTGGGTTCATAATATTATCCGTAGCCGCACACAGCTTCTCCAGGAGCTGCATCTGGAGGACTGCCGCTTCCAGACTATCAACTTCTCCTCCATAGTTTCTGATTCAGCAACGGCAGGACGTCAGTGATGACGGGCGGAGCTTCTCAACGCTGATTGGCTTTCGCAACTCAGCGTCACACAAATTTTTAGACCTTAGTTGAAATATTTAAACTCGCGCGAATGAAGCAAATTATTCGCTTTGCACCATGCGAAGACACCCGGTGAAATTCGTATTCATTCGCGTCTGTGCATTGACTTTGTAGTTAATCTACTCGCGCGAAAAATTTGCAACGCTTTTGGTGTGAACGCAGCATAACTGATATAACCACTCGTTACAACCAAGGTATGCAGAATACCATGTCTGAACGCACAACACGTGGAACCTCGAAGCAGATGGGCTACAGCAGCAGAAGACCACATCGGGTGCCACTCCTGTCAGTCAAGAACAGGAAACTGAGACTACAATTTGCACAGGCTCACTAAAATTGGACAATAGAAGATTGGAAAAACGTTGCCTGGTCTGATGAGTCACGATTTCAGCTGCGACCTTCAGATGGTAGGGTCAAAATTTGCCGTACACAACATGAAAGCATGGGTCCATCCTACCTTGTATCAACGGTTCAGGCTGGTGGTGGTGGTGTAATGGTGTGGGGGATATTTTCTTGGCATAAATATATATATATATATATATACATATGTGTGTGTGTGTGTGTGTGTGTGTAAAAATATATAATTTTACAAACTTTAAAAGGTTCTATTCTAAAGGTTCTATTCTAAAGTTGCTGTTTGATTGACATTGGCTCTTCTATTGTATCATGCGCTATATCAATTTGTCAAGAGTGCAAGTCTGTTGCTTTTTTTTTTGTAGATTTTTGTCTGTGTTTAGTTTATATATATGTATTCAAAAAGCTATCAGTGGTTATACTGTATGAGCACAAAAAACAGACTTGGAAATATGTGTCTGAAATACTGCACTCAAATTTTGGCTGCTCATTTGGTCATTTGGTTCTTGTACAATTGATGCAATCATGAGTAAATTGTGGGGAAATCCTACCCAATGTTTTTGACCTTCAGCAGCTGATTCAAACAATAGGTGCTGCTTTCCGCATGGCTTTGGCAGTTTGGTTGAAGTATAAGTTGCATTTTTTTCCAAGTCTATTTTATATAAATATGTATACATTACAGGTTGCTGTAATATTTCCTGCTGCTTTCCCTATTGGGTGGGAAAAGACCCTCTCCTAGCTGGACACACATTTAAGAAATTGCTCCATACAAAAATGCACTCCAAAGTCCACAATATATCGTGGCTCTTCTTTTCCACAGTCTTAGATACCCATTTGTCTTAAACAGTGCTTTATGCTGTATGATGCCATTGTGACAGTGGTTGGTGCTCACTAAACTGAGGTCAGACTTTGACACATCAGAATGTGATTGGGAGGTTGAGAAAATGTCTTACAAGTGCCCCAAGGACAAAACTATCTCTTGCATGATTGGGTGTCATCATTATAACCGGGAGAGAAGTAAAATAAATCCCAGGCACATTGTCAGACTAATTTGACTCAAACTTCCCTGCAGTAGAATGGCAATTTCTGCTTTTAATCTTAAACTGACAGATTGGCACCTCAAATTGGTGGTTCTCCCCCTCGCTTTGCTACCCTAACAACTTGGTCTTTTCCTCTCATCCAATTGTCTTTTGTAGCACAAATGCGAAAGTACTCCCAGCTAATGTGCATAAGAGCTAAGGACCATGCCACTCTGGATAGAGATGGACTGTTTCTGGGATTCCCCTCTCTTCTTTTTTTTTGTTTTCATTCTGTTTGACAGTTTCAGACATTAAGTGCATCAAAGTGAGGAAAATGATCTTGCTATTTCATGACAAATCATAATTGCTTATTGGCCTGGGGTAAACTTGCATGCTTACAGCATATTGATTTATGAGGAAATCTGTGCCAAACTAAGCAGCACAAACCTCAGAATGCAGCCAGATACAGCAGGTGCACTACACAAAACCAAACACATATAGCTATACTGCACCACCACCAGAGCAGGTTGATCTTTGTTTACAGAGGTATTGTATGCAGTTCTGTGGTGTATGCCGTGGTGGGGTTTTGGTGTGAAGTAAGTTGGAGGAAACTTGTGTGTTCAGCTTGTGGCTATTTTTAACAGCAGCTCCCTGCCAGCACAAAGTTAGATGGAAGCCTGCACACTCCCTCTACACTAGCGTCTAGAATATCTAGCAGGCACTCGTATAAATACATGTGTTAGTGTTGGAATTATTAACAAAAAAATGATTCAGATAATTATTGTTAATTATTATTTTTGTTATTAAAGGAAGATTACAAACATTGAATACCAAAAGTATATGTTGACTACTAATCTGACTACACAATAAATCCCAATGATTAATATTGCCTCACATAACCTTTAGTGGGCATATGTCATAAGTAGGTCAACATGAAAAATCTGAAATAAAGTTTATTTACGCTTTTATTCACAAATGGCAATTGCAGAAAAACACTTCGACAAAGTAAAGTATTCGCCATGTAGTCTGACCAACTTTTACAAATATCTAAATAAGTTATTTTTTTAATGCATTTCATATGATGGAAGTAGAGAGATGTCAGGAAAAGAGGGGATTGTTAGGGGTTGCTGCAAACCAGGAAGTTGTTTGTTTTACCCCTATGTTCTTAAATGTGAAGGTAATACAGAAGTGCCTTAAACTTGCATTCTTTAAAATGGCCAGCAGGGACGACTCCTCAGGGTTTTCAATTGTAAAGAAGTATTAGAAAATACTTGAGATGCATAGTACAGGGGGAAGTATTTTAAATTAGCTGAAAATATAAAAAAGGTCCTGTTCGATGTCTATACCAACGTTTTATTGAACTGATATTTGAAGTCTATGCTCTAAAACATCTAGTGAGCACTGTCTGCACTGAATATGTTCATATGACTGCTGTTGCCACAACAGAGTTAGACATTGACAGTTCTGAAGGTTTTGTGATGAAGAAATTTGAGGCATGAAATACAGTTAATAAATATATCTGTCAGTGAGTTTGGAAGTATTGATGGCGTGTGATAAATCTTTTAGCACACAGCCTGTGATCCCTGGGTGAGCATTCAAACTCTCTTGCTGTCTTTGGATATGAAATCGAGTTGGGTTAAATTTTGCAATGTGACCTCTTTTCCTCGCTCCTTTTTTACCTTAAGCTTCCAACAGTTAGCCCTGTACATCATGCAGTACACCTCCATAGATCTGATGTTTATATATTGGTGTCAGGAAAATGTCTTCTGGGATGTAATAAATTATTGTTTTTGGGAACACTTCATTGTGTGTTACTTTTATGATCACTTTGGAGGCTGTAATTTCTGTTGCTGTTGAATTGTACTGTGTTATACTGAGATATGTTTCTGATATTTTGTCCATCCCAGTATATCAATGACCCCTACCTTAATATAAGGTGCAGCAAATCTATGAGCAAAACTATGAGTGCACTTCTCCTGCTCCTCTGTGCCGCTATTTAACATCCTCCGAGTCAAACACAATCAAATGTTTTAGCTTCCCTCTGAAGTAAGCAATAATTCAAAATTATTATAATAATTGCTTAGCAGTACACAAAGCGTGTATATTGTTTTAAGTAGCTAAAAATCTCAGAATGATCTAATTTTGCATTTTCCATGACATGCATAATGAGTTACATTAAGGGGAGATTTTTGGATTTACATCTTTTTTTTAAAGCATTATACAGGTTCAATATAAGTCAGTATAGTAGAATAGAACAAAGTAGTAGAGCAAAGAGAAGACGTAGTCAGAAAACCAATGAAGAAGCAGGATGGAAAATAATGCTTTTTATTGTTATAGATAAAAGAAATATATATTTCAAGAATGTAGAAGAAGTGCATAAAAATTATTTGTGTGAGGGGTGAGACGTTGGTGGTGAGGAGTGAGTGAGTAATTGATCATGGGTCATGTAAGAGAGGCTCAAAACCAAACCTCTCTCTGAACTTCAGGCAATCAGCGGCTGGGAGATTGAGAGCTTTAAGCACAGGAATGTAGCTGATTCCCACTCAAAGTCTACATATTTGCTTATTTCTTTTGAAATGAAGTCAGTAACGGGTCGAAGTGACCATATCTGAGTCATTAAGTCGTCAGCAGAAAGACTGGTTGAAGTGGACAAATTTTTATTGGCCCCTCCAATTTGAGTCAATTGTTTTTCAGAAAATCTTTAGATTTATTTTTTTATTGACTTATAAAAAAAAATAAATCACTAACAATACCAAACTGGGACTAAATATATCTTCATAAAAAACTGTAAATTACTCGCTTGTTCTTTGCTGAATCAGGTTGGGCTCAAAGCACAGTACAAAGGGATAGTGGAGAGGTGCCTGTCCCTCCATTCTTTCATACTTCCTCCTTCTGGGGTTTGGGGAGGTATTATGAAAACAAGGCCTAACAACCACAGCCTGGTAAGCTTGTGAATTATTCACAAGTCTATGGGCTTGTCTTGTGTTCTCCCAGAGTGTGTATCAACACAGTCTCACACACACAAGTCTCATCTTCCACTCATGTCTGAATGCCAAGACCTGGAAATGTGATTCATTCAGTGTAATTAACTTTTTTAAAGCATCACTGTTGCGACTTGGCTTGTTATGACATCACACTTCAACCCTCTCCCAAAAGCATAACTGAATTTTAGGTTGGGTGATTTTAAAGATTCATCAGTGTGAGTCTACAGCCTCACCCTAAGTTCCCCTCATTTAGTTTAGTTAGTTTCTTCTAACTATATCAGGTTAGGGATGATTGAGAAGTGTTGATAAAGGATACATTAGTATCCAGCAGTTCCTGGTAAATTCAGCACAATATTTATTTGTTTTTTTTATCCTTCACTTTTCACTATTGCTATTACCTTGATATATTATAGGTTTCCAATTATCATATACATCAGGTTTTAATCAGCACATGTTTACCCTCCACTGTGTCCAGGTATTGCAAGGACAAACCATGATTTAAATAGTTTCCAGATTGGAAACTGCTATTACTCCCAAATTGATTGAACAGTCCTATATGATATAATACGCAGATCAATCAACTATTATGCTAATCATTTCTTCAGGGTGTCTCTTTTCTTTTGTATACCAGCAATGTTTGTCAGCAGAGTATAATTTGTGTTATGGTTAGTTTTGGAGACACAAAATACCGATTTCCCTTCTGTACCACAAACTCATAAATTATGGATTTAAATAAATATGCATGCAACCCACTGAGCCCCATTACAGGTTGAATCCTGTATGAAATAGAATAATTGTTACACAAAGTTAGTTGTGTTGTGTTGTGTTTTCGGTGCTTTGAGGAGAAATTGCCTATGCAATCATTTTGTGGTCTGTGCCTGGCCTTTTTATCGATTTTTGAGTCAAAGAAGATGCTCAATTTGTCGTGTTATGCCCCATTCATATGACGCAGTGGCAGTTGATTTGGATTCAGTAGCATGTTGCTTGAATTAAACCCCTATAAAAGTCTTGTCCTGATACCACCTTCTGTGGTTAAATTGTTAAATACAGCTCATTTAAGACACCTTATAGCAAACTATCATATTCCCAAAACTACAATTAGTAGCCTCCTAGTTGCTCGAGCATACAGCCTTTATTTGTGCTGCACTAATAATAAAACAATGTGCAGAGAGTTATTTGTGTCTCGCCCTCTTGCAGGAGAAAAAAAATACACTGATCTATAAGTGACTTGACTTCCCAGTATGAGCATATTTAAGTGAAAAAATGACCTGTTTCTATTTGCTTTATTGCAATGCTTCCATGATCTTGTAAATGTATAGAGAGCCACTTCATTTTGCACTAACAACAGTTAGATCAGCGATTTTCAACCACACCAGTGTGCCGTGAGAGATCGTCAGGTGTGCCGTGGGAAAATGTCCAATTTCACTTAATTGGTCCAAAAAAATATTATTTAGTTGCCACAAATAATTTGCCATTGTTGAGCGTCTGAGCCTGCAATATAGTGTCTGGCCTAGTAATGAAATACTCTTCCATGCCAGTGGGTGGCAGTAGGTAGCGCAATAATTACCTTGTTAATTTAAAATAGTAGAATTAAATGATGCGCGGGAGAGGTTGTGGTGAAGAACGGTGATGGAGAAATATTTCAAAAAGAAAAATGCAGACTCTGAACTACTGGGCCCTGGGCAACCGTCTAACCAGAGGAAAAGCCCAGTACGAGTGGTATAAAAAAAAAAGAAAAAACTGAAAGTTATCTTTCATTTGGATTCACTTTCACCGATGATCCGACTGCACCGATTCCGTTATGCTTGGTGTGAAAAGCTATCAAACAGCGCTATGGTCCCAAGCAAGCTGTGACGTCATCTCGAGACGAAACACCGTCACTTAGCAACAAGAACAGGGACTGTTGTGTTCGCCTTCGCACACAAACTGAGAAACGGGTAACTTTTATGAAGAAATCCACAAATGTGTCTGAGAAAGCTCTCAAAGCTACTTAGTAGCTGAACTGGTGGCTGTCGTGTTTTTAAATACACATCAGACGTGAGAACAACTGCTCTTAATTGTAACTCTTTATTCCACGTTCCGCGTGCTGTCTCCCCGATACCGGCTCTGCCCCAGGTTGTCCTTCTCACCTGAATCCCCCCTGGGTCCTAAGTCCCTACATGTACTCCATCAATTAAACATACATGAACATCAATGTACCAACATATATTTATAACAAATACCACAGTGGCCAAATCAAAAAGCCCACACACTGTGGCAGAAACATTAATACTACCTGCCTGCAAAGCCATTGTGAAGGAGATGCATTTTGTAACAGTTTTGGTTGTTGGTGTGATTTCTTTATTGTAAAAAATGTGCCGCGGCTCAAAAAAGGTTGAAAAACACTGAGTTAGATGTCTGGTTTATAATCAGATGGATACATTTACTAAGAAAATCGAGGACTTAAATGCAATATTAAGATTTTTCTTGTGTTATTATTGAGGCAGTGGAACCTTTTTTCAACTTGTTCTGCTTCATCTTGAACAGCATTGCCTTCTGTCTGCTCATTTATAACACTGACCTCAGTTGACTGCAGGTTTAGAGTTTTCCATGAGAGATCAACACTGGTTTTACTGAAGTAAAGATAGGATGTCTTGCTGGAAGTCAAACACAATAATTTCACTTATAGTGAGAAGCTGGTGAAGCATTATGAGAAGTTACACATCCTGAAAGGGAATATGTCCCACAGATAGTCTGGTGACCTTGCAAAATGGTTTCCACTACTGTGTCACTCACCCGTGAAAATGCCCTCTTCCCTCCATGTGTCAATACACCCGCCGGTGACAGGTGAAATGAGTTGCGGTAGCTGCACCTTGTCAAGTCTGCTGTGATAACTGGGACATCTGACTTAAATTCAAACGGTTAGCAGAAGACGACTCCTTTCCCTGGAAGAATGATTTTTTTTCAATCGCCACTATGCTTCCCATCAAAAGGCCTATTATATGAAGGAGCATCTTGGGTAAAACTGACAATTGATCGCCTTCAGGGAACGTGCAGAAGAGGAGCAGTGACAGTGTGAGAAAGGGGACAGCAATTATGCATGTGCTTCCATTAATGTACACGTTGAAAAGGGAAAGACTCGAGAGAATATCTGCCGAAGTGGGGAGAAAGAGTGCGGTATATTCTATTTTAAAATCAGCATAATGTTCTTTCAAAACAAATAGATTTTCACCAGCTGGAATATAATTACGTTTGTATGATTTCAATTGATTGTTTTTGCATATGCTTTGTCTGAAAAATAAGATCTCGAAAGGTCCCAGGTCCATTGACGTAGGGATGAATGTTACCTTCATGCTGAATGTTACTTCCCTAGACGGATAACTTTA
Organism: Ophiodon elongatus; assembly: GCA_016806645.1. NCBI lineage: Eukaryota > Metazoa > Chordata > Actinopteri > Perciformes > Hexagrammidae > Ophiodon > Ophiodon elongatus. The sequence goes on from JACSYO010001725.1 coordinate 2,115,104, forward strand.
TTTCACCAGAAGTCACACTCCAAAATCAAGTTTTAGAACAGCATTAGAGAAGGCAACTTTAACAACAATAGTGTAGATATCTCATCAAGGTGAGATGCTCTGTGCTACAATGTGAATCAACACTCACTTTGCAAAGAACAAACAGCAGTGCAGCTGGGTGAGGTTAGAGTCCTAATCCTGCCAAAGCAAGCTGTCATCCAATAATCAAACGGAAGCTGGATCGAAGGAGGCGGAGATCAACATGTCAACAACGAGCCTGTCCGACACCAACCAATAGTTTAACATCGAAATTGACCAGCGCTGCCCTTAGGTTGTCGTGATCGAGTGGTGAAAGTGAGAGTGGGTGCAAGAAAAACAAGCAGCTGTTTGAGGACTAATGTAACCTAAAACAGTGCCACGTAAGCACTATCAGAAAGTGTATACGCAGCTATGAAAGAACACCAATTTGTCCTCACTTTTGCTCTGCAGGACGATGCCATTTGCCTATTTTCCACAAACTAGAGACCATAAGCATTTCTTCAGACCGTTCTCCTATGGCTGTTCCAGATGACATAAAAAAAACTATATAATTCATGGCTCTCATTATACTAAAAGTGTTCATGAGTGAGCGGCAACTTCTCAACAGAGCTCCTTCCTCTTGTGATCCTCTTTATTGATTTAACCACCATGCAGCAGCTTCAGGTGCAACGCACACAGCAGTTGTTAGACAGCCCACATTCTCATAAACAGATATCACAGCCCGGCAGTGTTTTCAGAAGCATGCTATTTTTGTCCCATCGGGCTAAAGTGATCGCCAGACAGTCCAGGACCAAATAATCACTTTCAGCATGCAGCGCAGAAACCGGCCCTTTCCTATGTCACCGATCCAAAGATGTGTGGGAGCGCTCGGGGTCATTATATCCCACTGGAAAGTTAATCTCGCACCAATTAGTTCCAGCCCAGGAGGTACCACCGGGCGCTGTGCTACGAAATGGTAGTATCCTTTGGGAACCCCCCCCCCCTTTCCCCTCTCTCTCCCACCTTTTTTCTTTCCACAGATCGACTTCTACACAATGAAGTGCGGCCTTGCTTTTCACACACATACACACACAGACACACTATCTCTCCCTCTAAGGTTTACTGTATTGATCCAGCCATCATTCTATTTTAGCTCTGCAATTACGTCTGGTGATATTACTGGGGGTGTTACATGACTCTTCTAATTGCCGTGTCAATATGATGTCCGAGTTTTTGCTGCTCTATGATCTGAGCCTCCAGTTAAGTGCATCTGATGTAGGTTTTTAATTTTTCAAACAATAATTTCTTCTTGGCCTTGTACGGGAAGTATGCCGTCATCCTTTTCAAAAGTACCATTATACGAAGCTTAAAATGGATAAATGCATTCTTTGACGTCGTAATTTCAGAGTACTCCATGTCCTTGAGTGCATTATATTTTATATATTGTCCTGTGGGGACAAGTTACAACAAACTGTGGGTTGGGCGATGTCTACAGTATTGGCATATGACGCTGTCTGCAGTGAAACATTGCGATGGGCAATGATGTTGTAGGGATGTTGGGCTCAGTGTTCAATGACTGTCAGACCACTGTTGGCCCAACCCTATTTCAAAACAAAAGTATATAGCACTCTAAATTACAGTTAAGATGCTTTTAATTGGAAACCCTCATGCACAGCTAAGCTAAGGCTCCTTGTCAAGTGATTTTATTTCCCTGCTTCTCTTTTTGTCTCCACCCTCCTACCCTGCTTTCACTTTTCTGTTCTTTATTTTGCACCCTTGTTTATCCCACTTCCTGTCATTTCCTCATTGCTTGATTTCTCACTCCGAGCCCCTGTTGCCTTCCTCTCCCACTCCACTTTAAACTCAAAAACTACTTTTCACAAGTCTGCGTGACATGACCGGGGGGCCTGTAAACAGAGAATATGGCATGCAGATGAATCTGTGACAGGGATTTGTTCAATAGTTCAGGGCTGCTATCTTTCACATGCTTAGTATTGATCTCATTGTGCAAGTGCATTTTGACATTATTTGAAACCAGTGAGTTCTTTATTTGAGGATCAAATCTTTAGTATTGAACGTTTCCATATAAATATCGCTAATGAAGTTATCTCGTTAAACGGTCTCGTCAATTTCTGTGTTGATTTAAAGAAATATGAGTATGAGTGTCCTTTCAGACAGTTTATAATAAAGCATCATCACCGACAATTTATTAGAAGATAGGTCAGGAGTGTGTCTCCAGTGATGGCAATGTTGGTCACTTGATAAGTGAAACTATTGGATGGATTGACAAATTGTGAACAGACATTCATAATCCTCAGGGGATAGTTTTTCCCATACCAACATCATACGGTTGGGGTTTTTGGTTAAATTCTTCAATGACTATCGGATTAGATTAGCATTACATCTGGCACAGAAGATGAATCTTCATGCTTTGTTCATCCCCTGACTTTTACTCTTGTGCCATCGTCAGGTCAGCATTTGACATTCATGTCCCCCTATGAATTGTAACCGAAGCGATCTTGACTTTTTATTAAGCACCTATATCGGTTTTGGTAAATGATGAAATACCTGGAAATCTAATGATATTAACATGGCTCTAGATTCTTGGGCTTTTTTTTTTTTTTTTTTAAACCCATCCATATCAGTTGTATAATAACACTCACATTGAGCCAAATAGTTTTTTAGTGAGCACAAAATCTTTAAATGCAAATACCCTCTATAATACAATACTGTTTCATTGTGTTTCCCATTACCAAATATGTGTGAGCTACCAATGATATGTGATAAATTATTATTATAAACATGCAGGCAATGCACTTTAAAATACAGCACAATTATATTCACTAGCTAATTACCATTCTTACTATGTTTATATCTCACAATAGCCTCGTTAATACTGTTGACCACTGAACCATAAAAAACAGAATTAATCATTTTAAACGTAGTTTTCTCTGTGGTTGCAAAACAACTTCTACTAATTTAACAGTAAATCCTTACAGTAGTAGGGCTCAAACTATCCATCTAGAAACACATGTTTAGTGTATGGACATAGAAGAATATAGAAGTAAAGACTGCAAGTCTTTGCAATATTCTTCCTCCATCTTCTCCATCTCTATCTGATCCTTCAGCCTAATTTGGGGGCCATGGCTGCTGGCTGCTTTAGCTGTGAGGACATTGGACTTCAGTTTGGGACCCCTCCAGACACAGAGATGTGCTTATGTTGAGAATTGCTCATGCTCCACTGGAGAATCTGGCGGTCTTTGCCAGCCAAGCCTCCTCATAGCAGATTTGTCTGCTCACTTATTATGTCTAATTCCTTTTGCTGGCTAAGGAGCTGCATTGAGACCCCCTAAAGAGCCAGACTTAGCAGGTTTCCCCCAAGACTTAGATGATGGTATTGTCATGTAAGGAGGATACTTCTGCTGCAACTGAGAGGGAGAGAGGCACTATCAGCAGTGACCCTCTTTTTTTTATTGGGTTATATCATTGCCGGATGGAAGTGAGGTAGCATGTCTGACGCAAACAAGATACTTCAAATTCCACTGTCAAAAGATGTCTTGTGCTTCATCACCAATGCCGTCATACATTCATAAATATGCCATTAGTAGCTGTTCCATTTTGAAGCAACTACAGGGACCGTTAAGAGTGTAGCCCTAATATACTGCAGTGTAGGACAAACCGAGCGAGTAGAGGTATACTGCTACTACTTTTAAATATTCAGCTTCTTGTCATACAGGACAGCTCTCATGCTGGCAGACTGGTACAAGTAAATAGGGATGAGTCAGACATTTAAAAATAACACAGTTTCTCACTAATGATTCCCTCCTCAAGCTGACTCTCACACATTATCAGTCACAATTTGTTCTTTTGCATAGCCATAACACTTCAAAATCATATATGGAGATTTTATTTCATTAAGTTAACTCTGAAAGAACTGCTATCATCTAAAAGCAAATGGATGCTATTCATATTGCTATTAAAAGTGTAATCGAATAAAAGGTCTTGGAAAATATAGTTGATAAATGAGACTAATTACCAACCACGACACTGGTATTGTTTTGATCTTGTGAGTCTGTGTGTGTGTGTGTGGGTCATCATGGCCAAATGTGTTCCTGGAGACACCAACTGAAGCGGGAACTGCCATACAAGCCATTTTGGGCATTGCCAGGCCTTTTTATGTCTGTCTGTCTGTGGACAGATTTTGTCTACACTATAGTGTCACAATTGTGCAAGATTCAGTCACGAGACTTAACAGGTGTGTAGTTGAGATCAAAAAGAGGTTAAGCAAGGCATGAGAAAGGACGCCTGCAGTATTGGGGTCACATGTGGGGATTGGGCAAATGTAGTAAAAGTATGTTAATTATGCAAGTTGGGATATAGTGATTGTAACCCATCCAACATGAACACCCATAACAAAGTAATTGAATAAGATCATGTAAGTGAAGGCTGTTTATCTCTGGGTGTGAACTCTATTTCAACCTCATCCTTGGAGAGATCTCCTGTAATTGAAATAGGGAGAGTGTCCCTGAGCCCAGAACTATCACCTCATCCTCTATATACAAATGGATTGTTAAATGGACAGCCAGCAAATGTTTGAGTTGATTTTTGTCACCCACAATCTGTCAGAGTGAACATTCGTCAGTGCATGTATTGATTTAGCAATATGGGTGAGATTGGCTGGGAGTTAGGAAACAGTACATCAAACCACAAATCAAGAGTTCAGAGAACACTCAGGGAACAGGTAGTGCTGGACTAAATCATGACTGAAAAAGCAAGATTCTGTTGTAAGTAAGACATTGTGGTCATTCATAAATTACTTTTTAGTGGAACATACTAGCAGGGCTTAAAAAAGACCAGCTCATATGTACCCAAACTGCAAGTGCATTGGTCAAAAGATGCTGTATTAATCAAAATGTTAGGACAAACAGTCAGCAAAATGATGAGTGTGTTGACATGTCTACTAACGCCATGTTAGTGAGAACATAAATGCATTTGTGGTGTCAAGGCAAATTAACTGACTTGGTTTGCACAAGCTAAACATAGAGAATCCATTCATGACAAGTTTGTTTGATTCACCTTTTCAAAAATATTAAAACTATTTGCTCTGAACACTGTCTTTTAGGTTTACGAATGCATTGGGTAGTTTTGAGCACAGTCCAACTTCGGATGACAGACAACACGATCGATTCAGATCCTTTGGCGAACCAGTTGACTTGGTGACAAACAGCCTATGTAGTAAAATTATACAAGTCTTGTTGTTATCCGTCAGTTGAGCGGTTAAAGAATAATATGCCTTTGTATTATGAGTCAGTGACCGTATCTACTTGTACTCATGGACTCTAAACGAGAATACCCCTTTCCGGTCCTAATTGGGTCGAATTGCCTTTGAACCTGTCACTGTGCTGCAGGCATATATTGGATATACTCAAATTAAAGTGCACCTACAAAGACCAGGCACACACCTACGCAGTGAGCAAAACTCATGCACAAACACGCTCGTGCACATAGAGTATACACACACATTCATAGGTTTGCACACACAGAAAGCACTCATCTGAGGAGTTTGACTTTAGCAGATTGTCAGCCTTTGCAGACAGAGACACGTCAACATCACAGGGCACTCCTCCTCCCACCCCTTACCCCCACCCTCCACCCCTCCATGACAGGCGTCTCCATGGCACCCCTCAGATCACTGTGGCGCCACCGCGGCAGCTCCTTACATTTCAATCTCCCCTCTCTTCTTCCCCCACCGCTCGAGCACCAGGGTCTAGAAATATGTTTCAGAACAGAAGCAGGGCTTTGCCCACACACACACACACACGAGCGAAGCTCCACAGTGCTCGCTTACAAACTTTTAGAAAAAGGGAACATCATCATTCTGCATCCATGCAGTATTAAAGTGGGACACAGTCAGAATAGCTGTACATGTCACATCAATGTGAGTATCATACATTACCTCATACTGGGTTACTCCCGCACAGCGCATCCTGCTGACAGGCAGAACTTCACTGTTTTTATTTCCTTTCTTTGTGCAGTGAGGGGCAATATGCTCAGTTAAATGGTATATATTAAATTATTAAGGTATTTTATTATCTGTATTTTATCTGGAATAAAATAATAAAATATATAATACTATTCGAGGATTACGACGACTATTTCTTTTTTTTTTCGTCAAAATACTGGATGCTTGTTGCGTCTCACAGTCCAACAGGTATTTAAACTAGTTGGATTGAATCCCCAAAATAGCCCACAGGTATGAATAAGTGTGATGGATGAGTCTAATCCCAATGTCTACCTTTACAGACTCAGACACTTTGATGCTCCTTTCCGATAAGTCCACAAGGGCTCAGTGCGGGAAGTCTCTTCAGGAAGACTTTTCAATTCCTTTTCCATACTTTCAGAAAGTTGTAAGAATTCATGGAAGGAGTTAGCCAAAAGAAAAGGACATTTAAATGGTGCACTAGCCAGCACTGTGTGTTTTTTCATCATGGCATGGAATGTTGAGAGTTTCCCAAAGAAATGTCATTTGATTCAATAAGTTTAGTGTACTTGGAACAGACAGCAACCAAGAAACTGCAGTCTCTTACAAAAAGCATGAAGGGGCCTGACTTCACAAGCCACAGACATTCCTCTGCCCCTTATAACATTTGATGTCACATGGAGCCGCTTCATTCTTACCATTTACATTTCAGGACCTTACACCATCTTGCACACATTTAGCACTTAAATTATGCCAGCTAAAGGCTGTGAGGGTTCAGCAGTGCAGGCTAGAGGTCTGCAAGTATCCACTCAGTTCCTAGTATCCTGAATAATGTTCACATTATAGAGTAATCAAGTGGAGAAATCTCAGCAGAAAAACATGTTGTTTGTTTAAAAAGCACGATGAATTGTGAAGTACGAAGAAAACTGACATGTATTGCTACTCTTCTTAACTGCAACTCTTTGTAGATGGTTGTGCATCAGTGTTGCTGCCAGTGTCATGTTCTCTCTCTATTAGAGTCTGTTCGAGTAGAACACACTTTGGATCAGGTATAATTATTTATCGGATATATTTGGCTCAGGTCCGACTGTGCTCTGTATCCTTAGGGATCAGGTGAGGATCTCTACTTCAAGCATATGGACACTGTGATGGTACAATTTCCTACATGTGTTACTGACTAATAGGTTGACTTGGAGGCGAAATCATATTAAATTGCATGTAAGCTGACATGAAAAATGAAACACTTGCATGTAGAAGTTACTGGATTAGCTGAAGGGAGCTCATTACTGCAATAATGCAATGCCTGGCACCATGGCCTATTATGTTATTCCTGATTCATATGCTGCATTATAATTAAGCAAATTAATCCCTGTATGTGATGTATAGACAGTTTCTATCAATTACGAAGCAGGAAGAAAAACTGTGAAGTCATATTTGAACTGCAGCCATTTATTTAAACATTAACAGAATTAACAGCATACATTTTGGAAGTCAAATATAAGCAAGTGTAACCATAGGCATGTCTATGTGATTATGACTATTTCAAGTCTTCCTGACCCTATTTTTTACATAATAAATAACACCTTAAATACTGAGGATTGAACAAATACAGAGCGAAAAGGCAGCCGAAACAATACATGATGGATTTATTTTCCATTGCAGTGTGGTAAACATGTAGCACCACGCTCAGACATGTTATTGATTTTACTGTTGCTGTTCCATGTGGCCTGGTGGTGGCAGTTTTCTGAGGGCACTGATGAGTGAAGGCCATCGACATGGCCTCTTGTGTTGCCGGGAAATGAACCCAGCGAAGAAGCTGGAGAGCACCAGTTTGAAATCCTCAGAGGATCATGTTGTGACCTTGAACAGGCAATCAAAGTCATGCCGTCCCCGGTAGGTATCTTTATTTGTGTCATTTAGTTTCAAAGAGGTTTGTAGAGATTTCAGGTCCTACTTCAGTACCGTGTGACACAAATTAGATGACACATATCATAAAAATAAAAGAGCAAGCATTTAATGTACTTGCTGTCCATGTTTTTGTCCACTCAGCTTACACAGCGATCGTGTTCAGGGTTTGCAAATGTAAACTCCTCCCAAATATCTGTACAGGCGTGCATGTGCGCACACTTTCAACCGGGAGATGACTAATTATATCAAACCAGGAGAACACAATCTTTGTACACCTTGTTCACTGACTTTTAATAATGTCCGGCTGTAGAAAGCACTGATCTCTCTTTCCTTCCATTTAGTTTATATAAATCAAAAGTTTTATTCATACATTAAAAAACCTTTTTCCAGCAGTAGCACAGGTGGATATGCTGTATTTCTTACCCATTTTAACTCCCTACCAATCTGATTTCTAGTGCTTTCTTCAAATCCCATGCACAAACAATATTATTTATTGTCTTTATTCTATGACAAGACGTGTTTGATTTTAGATTCCTGTGACAGTATCTGATGTCACTCAAAATGTGAGCCATGCTGTCAAATATGTATTATCTAGTGTGCTCAAGAGTGACTGTGTAGGATGCATCTTCATCCTCTTAGCTCAGTGAGTCCTGAATCCTTGTTTGTGTGTGTGTGTGTGTGTGTGTGTGTGTGTGTGTGTGTGTGTGTGTGTGTGTGTGTGTGTTTACACAGCTCATAATGCCACTGAACTGTCCCTCAGAGTAATTAAGGGCTTACCCTATGATCCACTCGGGCAACACAGGGGATTGGCTCCACTCGATACATCCAGGATTCCATCAACAGACTAGCAAACAATGAGCTAAAACATTGTGTGGTGGGCAACCGACAATCAATTTCCCACATTTAAAATAGTATTTTGTGAATGGGACTGATGACATGGAGTAGAGGGTAGTTGAATCAGTTGAATGTGGATGAGAATCTATTCAGTCACAAATGTGCACAGGGTGAAAGGAAACTGACCATGAACAGATGATAGACTGAGAAGCTGTGTTGAATGTTGTGGCCATCTTCCCCCAATTTAACATGGCCTCCCCTAGATCCAGGTGCTGAGGCAGATGTGTTCTTTGGGCTACATCTACCACTCTTGTTGGAATCGGGTTTGGCTGTATGATGGCTGTATGCACTGGTCGTCAGTCTCCCCACTTAGATGAGGTTTGATGTGTTCTGTGCCATAAGCTTTGCATCTCCCATCGATCTGTTTACATAGAGACTGGTGTAGGATTGGGATTGGGCCTTAGTTAGTCTCGCTTACAATACTCAACAGGGTATACGTCTGCCATTGGCCTTGTATTTCTTGCGACATTCTCCTCCCCTTACACTATCTATTTTGCAATGGCACCATTGGTCCATCATATGCTTAGTGTCCCCAAAGAAAAATGGCATTGTTTTTAAGAAATTTCAAAAATCCAGGGCTTTTTTTTGTCCCCCTATAGCAGAATGATAAAGTGTGGAGCCAGACCTTTCTTAGCGCTGACACAGCACTGTGGAGATAGATCTGGCTATGTGAGACTCGGTCTTAGTAAATGCCCCAATGATTACTTGCGTCCCAAATGTCTTTTTAGGATATACGTGGATGTGTGGTCAGCATCTCCAGGCATTTTTCCATTTTGAAGGCAGTCAAAGGTGAGGTTTTTAGGTTTGACTTCTTGTGGTATTACATGAAGGAATGAGTGTGATGGTCCAATCTTTTAAGCCACAGTGCCTCTTTAAGCCTGTGAAATCCATTGGAGGCTGAAGCTGCAAAGACAACTACGTATGGTTACAATGCACGGGTCATGTTTCAAAGCAACCCCCAACCAATATATGAATTTAAGACACCTTCTGTAGACATGAAATGTGGCTTTAAAACCACCTTAGTGCAAGCTGTGTCTTTAGTCAGCTTAGATTCATGGCAGATTGCAATGAATTCCTGTGAAGACTAAAAAAAAAACGTCCCTGTGATAGAGAGTCCTGTACAAAGTAGATCATATCTTAATCAATGGAGTCTCAAATCAAAACTTGTGGGTTGTTGGTTAATAACGACTGTCATGAAGATGGATGGCTCTTGAATTCATCCAGTTTTTTTGTCAAGACAACGGCTCTTGTTATGAAGAGCTAAGCATGAACACCCTCATGGCTACGGACAGATGTGTGTGTCTGTGTATAAGCACACACACACGCACATACATCCAAACTGTCCCTCGAACCCACACCAATTTGAAACGAGCAAGGTTATTCAGAAAGAGATAGATGTTGCTTTTTGTTTTTGCTGTCATTTGACAATCCATCTTAATGCATGATAATACTTGGCTGCAGGGTTTTTCCCTGTGCGAGGCTCCACACGAGTGCATCCAGCTTGTCTGTTACAGAAGGCTGATGATAAAGACAAATTACTGTTCACAGGTGGCTTACTGTACTTCTCAGTGGCCAGAGAGGTGAAAAGAGGCCATCATTTTATACACCTAGAACTTATCAGGTGCTATATGTGAGATTATCAGAGGAAAGTTAAAGGATTCAACAGTTTTGTTGCTTGCTGGTACAAACTGAATACTCTAAGCAGACATAATAGAGGTGCAAGATTAATTTAGGCAAATAGCCCCGTTTTATTGTGACTTAAAACGAAACCTAATAGGCCACATATATAACAGTTGGAGTAATTCTGTTACCCCATTGATTGCACCACATATCTGCTTTTTGCACACTGAAATAAGAGGATTTATGAGGACCATGTTAATGGAAAGTTTATTGCTATTCCATTCTGCGCCAAGGCTCGTCTTCCTCCACCATTTAGCGGCAACAATATATATACAAGACACTAATGGAAAAGGCAAGTGTGTCATGTTAAATATATTTCACCTTCTTAGCCTGGGGTGTGACTGGTATATGGTGAGGCATTACAATGTTTCCCTCTTGATTCCAAATCAATACCTCGACATGTGTAACCCAACATGCTTTGACCGTAATGTCCTCTTAATTAAACGTGATGCAGTATCTGCTGAAACGGCAGTTGTGCTCCGCTCTCAGCAGCTTTACTCGGCCAATGATAATATTGACAGTCTATCTATGTAAACCATCTCACAGTACACAGGACATCTTTGTGTGGTGTGTGACTTTCATCAGGCGTGTTGACAAGGACAAACGATTTAAGAGAGCGAGGCTCTGTATATTTACTGTCTTTGTTACACATGCACATAAAGTAGATGTATCTGAAAAGGTGTGATTGCTTACTATTCACCACAGAAAGTGTGAAAATGACATTGGGAAACATTGCCTGCGTAGTAGTCACAGCTTTTGGTAGAGAAACAGGCACTTGTGCTGATGTCCTATATAAAGTTGGATATTTTTTTCCCAGCTGCCCTGCTAATGAGTGACACATTAGTGGAGGCTTGTAAACCTGCATTGTCATAATATGCAGACATGTCCTTGTTACTGTATGTATCATCAGGCACAGAATGTGCTTGTTGCCAGGGGATAGGAAGACTTTTGGGTATTATTCACTCTGACTGTCATGTTCACTGCTGCAGAAACGCAGAATTAAGCATGCTCAAATGGAGCTAATTCAATAATTGACTGCTCCCCAAAAGCTAAATTGCAAAGCAGTGACGTAAGTGGATAATTGTTTGACATGACTAATTGTTAAGCCAATATTACTCAGCGTGAACACTTGAGGCTTTGCATTATAATCGTGCATACTGCTCAGCATGGCTCTAATAACATGTTCCAACAACCAAAAATATGTTTTAGAGCAGTAAAAATAATGTGGCTATTTTAACTTTAATGGATTGTGTGGATAACTACTTAAATCATAATGAGCGTTTTCACCTTTTTTTTTGCCTTTGCTTACCTCACGTCTGCCCTTAATGGCTGTGCCTCTAACCCTTAACTGAGCAGGGCCATCATCCACCCTCCATCCTGATCTCATTTGTCTTTTACAATCTGCACTCGTACATGTCAGGTCATCAGCCTGTTTGTCCTCCCCCTATTGTTAGGTTGAGAGCAGTCCAACAGCCCTTTGTGGTGCTAGTAAATATGGATTTATTATATGTGTTACTAATCTCAAGAAAGGTTTGGACTAGCTGATTGGCTGTAATCCCAGGGACTGCTTACGTGATTTGATAACATGATCACACTTGAAAACCTTTCATGAAAGCGCAACTGTGAATGTTTTGTGCTGTGTGATTCTGTTAATCCTTCATGCAGCACTGCTTTGTGATGTGTCAGGTTAATGTTCATCTTTCTTGCCCTCCTTGTGTTGTGGAGCCACTCTTTAAAAATACATTGGAATTAAAGTAAAAAATATGAAGCAGAGTTTTCAGTTCGGCCAAGGACAGCAACCTTTATTGTGGAATACAGCAAAAAAAAAGCATTTTTAGGCATGCTAAGTTAGAAAATAAAACATACATGTGTCATACTGCATACAAAACAAGCAGTGATATTAAAGTGACTTAGAATTATCTCACTGTTTTGTGCTCATCTAAGGAGTGGCATTGGGTCGACACTCCAACAGTGAATAGTTTGCACCTCACCCAGTCCATAATATAGACTATTTTACTACTGCATCCATGGTTCTTCAATCAAATCACACCACAGACCAGTTAAAACCAACCTTACTTTTACCATTTGCTTAATATAGCCATGGCTTTGAAAGAAGGTTGGAGACGTTGACCCCTTAGGGTAGATGGTCAATGTCAAGGTCACTGGAGAGTTGTCAGAACTTCAAGAAAAATACTTACTCCAGCGAGGGAAAGGTTAGATACTGTACATATAACATTCTCAAATGAACAGCAGCTATTTGATCTTCTTTTGCATTGAAAAGCCTTTAGGGGATATGGACTAGAAGTGGCCTTTGACTGATGCATCTTCAGACTCTGTGGACCAAAAACATGTTGATATTTGAGGTAAGAACAGTCGAAAAACGGTACACTTACTTGCTAGTTTATTGGGTGAACTTGTAGCTAAACTAAGGCAATTGAAATACAGTGAGTTGTAGCTGTTATCTAGCCTACCCTCTTTTTTATGGACTGCAAGTTTGTTTTACTAACTGGTTGACATATACGTTGATATCGATATATCTATGATAAGGTAATATCGGACGATAATGGGATGTATGAAAGCTGCCATTGATGCCCTGCAGCTTTGGATATTGAGCACTAAAAGCTTACAAGTGGAATAAAGCTACAAAACTACCATTTGCAAATGAACTCTATTCAAATTATTTTTGTAAAATCTTGAAACAAGTGTTTTCCCAAAATGTAAATTGGCCACATTATCTCATCCTGTTGACTTAAGTGATTGTTTTAAAAAAATTACTTGATTCATACTACTCTAGGTGAAATGACCTATTAATATACTGATTATGTGTGAAAGAGGCCAGATACTATTTGAAACTCTACTTTCAAGCAAAGATTATCTCAAAAACAAAAATGAAAGGATTTAGTGAAGAGTCGGTGACCCTTTTTATTACAGAACTATTGTGTATTGAGATGAAATGATTGCACAAGAGAGACATTTTAAAACTTGGTTACACTGACAGTTCCCTCTGTGAACTGAAAATTTAATCTGTTTATATTTAGCTGCTTCATGATTGAATAATGCACCCATTTTACATGCAAAAACAACTGCAGGGTGTCAGCAATAATGAAAAATAGATGCATTCAATTTAGTTTCACAAAAAAAGTTCTCTTCTGCATTTCTCTTTTGCAAACTCTGCCAAACCAAATCCATCATGAACAACATTAAATCCATAAGACATCATCCAACCTAAGGAGGAATGAAGGGAAAAGCCAGCAGAATAGCTTGCGATTAATTCCATCACTAGCTAAAGCCGTTTGTAAAGATTTATAGATTTGTAATTAGCATAAACATGAAGGAGCTCAATAACAATGACATTATCTCCGCTGAACTAATCGGTTTATTCATACATCAAAACAAGGCAAGTGAAAATCTTTTGTTTGAAGACGCATCATCTTTATTTGGGTGTTTGGATACTTTGACAACAATGTGCGACAATGACAAAAGACCACACAGGTTTGGGATGCTTGCATCCTGGCATTAGGGTAATCAGGACACTGGGTGACTACAATCTACTGTCAAATTGGAAATAAAGGACAAAGATTCATAGTGCTTCAGTGTGAAAATGCATGTTAAAGCTCTTTGGGAAACTTCCTCACAGCAAACCCTCCTAACTGACCAAACCAATCTACAATTATTGTGCCACGTTCATGCTTCCTGAGAAAGTGAGGAATTGCTGTGCCATCTTGTGGATTCCACCACTGAAACTTTAGAGAAAATCAGGGCACCGTCTGTTTTTGACATGATGTCATCTCCTTGTCAAGCACAGGAATGGAGCTCAAGGGTCGGATTCCCTGACGGCTCGGAGCCTGCGGAGAAATGCCAGGGAGCCCGAAGACACTTGTGTTTTTAATAGAAACCGGTCAAAAAAAGATGCGGTTTCCTCATCCACTACTTCTGGAGGCCATTAAGAGCAACCTTTCCTTCACTTAGCATGCTACCACTAAACTATCTCAGGCATCCACTGACAGGAGTCAGTGCACCTGCTTTAAAGGAGAGGGCTCCTTTTTCAGATAGTTATTAATTTTAAGGAATGACTTGCAAATGTTATGCAAGAGCATCTGTCTGCATTTACATATCACAGTGTGTATGTGTGTACATGTAGATGCATGTAGCACACATACTGTTCCAGGGACCAGATAAATGATGTTTGTGGACTGCTGATTAATGAGCTAACCATGCTGAGGTTGTTTCACATTGTTTCCTTAAATTTGTATAATGTATATGATGAGGAACACAAGGGGAAAAATGCAGTGTGTGTGTGTGTGTGTGTGTGTGTGTGTGTGTGTGTGTCTGTGTAGGCATGAGGTTGTCAGAGACAGACAACGTGAGAGGAAGAAGTACAGTTAAGTGGGTGAGTGAGTAATAGAAAATGAGACCCTTGATCATGAAGTACAGTATTTGCAGGAACAGCGTTTCATCCTCAAGTATGAGCCACTCTATCTCTCCCTCTGCCACATACGTCTATTCCACCACATAATGTGTGCAATTAGGTCTTATGAATAATATTTTACTTATTATCAAGGCAGCTGTCACTGTTTGAAGAACAAATGCATCATTTTTTTTTTTCATTTGGTAGAGAGCTGATGTAAAGGGAAGTATATGTCTAGAATAGATATTTTATTTATGGAGGATTATTGTTATGTTCTCTAAATAAACTTGTAGAAAATGTGCTGGTGTAGTGCAATCTGTGACGTGAGACAGTGTCTGTCTGTTTAATGAGATGGAGTTACATGTGTTTGTGCTGACCACCTATAATGGCTGCACACATGGAATAAAAACTAGGGATGGATATTGTTAGAATTGTATCAGTACTACTACTGTTGTTTATACTCCTTATCTGTTCTTTTTTCATTATTAAATAATTGGTTTTTGAAATGTTAAACAAAAAATATAAAAAATAAAAATAAAAAATGTACCGGTAAACAAAATGTATAAATTCAATGTATAAACAGCATTGGAATTTATTTATAGTTTACATATAACTGAATCTTGTTTCTAGAGCATCCGCTGTAGTGTTTAAAATAGCAACAAGTCATTATAAACTCAATATTATCTGGAAACAAATCTAACAAATCTAAAATGTCAATAAATTATATTTGGGAAGTTCATAAAGAATAAAGAACACAGACATCATTCCTCCTGTCCTCTTCCATCTGCTGAGGTGAATCACTGCCTGCAGATACTGCTTTGTACATTTCTACAAGAATTTGCCAAATTTTAAGATACATAGCAAACTAAGCTAAACAGACTGCATACAGTCAGCTTGTACATTAACAATTATTAATTATTAATATTAGCTGAGCTTGTTTAAACGTAACAGTGGAGGATGATTGTATCACTATTAAACTACCAACTTTTTATACCACGTGCTGGGGACAGCCTTGGTTCTTTAAATGTGGCGTCCACCTGGACTCAAGGTTGAACTGATTTGAATTTGAAGGTCAAAGGTCACTGTGACCTCACAAAACACTCAAGAATTAATATGTTTATCATGACAATTATGACGAGTCTAGTTTGATACTGGAAAAAATGGGTTGAACTTGGTTTTATCTGCTAGAAACTAACTGCAGCCTATTTATTTCCATTTAATGTATGTCCTAAAATTTAACCTGGTGGTTGCAGCATTACTGAATGTTTATTTTTGTTGAATATTAACAAAATGGAGTCCAAACACTTTGATTTGAAGTAAAGGTATTACTTTTTATTAAAATTTGAATCATGTTCATCATCATTTATTTCATTGCTCAAATTCTCCATTTGTTTTGATTTTGTGGTGATTATAGGCTACAATTTTTTTTTAAATGCTGTTATTCTGGAAAAATCTGCCCTTGTGTTGCATAATTTCGTAATGATTAATCAAGCATTATCATGTAAAAAAACTAAATTGGGGAAACTGCTTGAAGTTAGTTGTTACCTAACGCTCTGACAAGTCTTTGTCAAAATTCTGTTCTTACCTCAAGCTGCTTTTATTTTAATTGGAATGAAATGGTTGATATATTTACAAAAGTTTCTTGACGAACTTAAAAGCACACATATTTCCTTCTAAACTTTCCAGATCTTGCAGTTGGATAATCCTTCCTGTCAATTTGCAGCAAGCGTGTGCGGAAATTCTTTAAAACGAAGCGAAATCCATCTTTGGTTCAGCTATCTCCCTCCACGTCGACTTGTTGGAGAGGAACACTCACACAGGAGATAGAAAGCCGTGGCGACCGGCCATGAACTTGGCTGCGTTTGCTGACTCAGAGGAGGACATTAGCATACAGCTGCCGTTAGCCAGGCTGCAGCTGCTGCGGATGCCTTCCTTAGTTTGCTAAAAGGAAGAACTAGTATGCCGGACTAACTTGTGTGGGTGTGACAGAGAGGGTTCATAAGGCGTGCGCTCACAGTCCCCAGGGACCTTTTCTGACGCCTCCTCCCTGTCCTGATGACTGATATTATGGTGTTCTTATGAAACACTATCTGCAAACCTTAAGAGTGCTCTTTTGTATGAATGCCATGATATGCTGGACAAAGAATACGTAAACCATGTTATGTTAATAAGGAAACACCTCCTGACTTGCAGACAAAAAAAGCGTGCAATTTACAGATTTTCAGGAAATAAGGTCTCAGCAAATAGTTTCCTTTAACAGTGCCTTTTGAATTGATTTCTGCTTGTTCCCAATCTACTTCGAGAGAGCCATCCTTTCATGTCTAGTTGAAGCTGAATCACATTCTGTCAGGGTTGAGGTGATGTTGCAGGCAGATTGCTTATCCGTCAGGATCACGGCAGACACAAACAGGTTGCTGATGCTGCTGCTTAAACCTCTCTCAGTCAAGCCTCGATCATCAAATCTGTCCCTGTCTCCCGTGATATATTGACAGCATTGCATTTGTCTCCCCCTTCCCCTCCAAGCTGAATTCCTGAACAATCTCGTGCTTGGTTATCAGGCCATCATAAAGAATGTATGACAGGACCTTAGAGGGGTGAGGGATGGCTTCAGTGAAGATGGAATAACGCACATGTCGGCTTGACTTACGGCCTTGATTCCTGTCACAACCACCTTGAAATCAGTTGACACTGTTTGAGAAGTTGTTGAAATGAAAATGAAATGGAAAGAAATTTTGTGATCTCGGTGGTTATTAAAGTTAAAGCAGGATTGCAGAGCAAGTTCGGATTCAATTTAACTTCGCATGCAAGTTTTGCATTTTAAAATTGGTCAGCTGAATCCTGGTCTTTGAACTCAATGTGATTTAATATGACTACTTTGAGAACACTGTTGCAATCTGGTTTGATTCTTCCGATCAAATTTGAGAATTCAGTTTTGAAATGACCACCAGAGACACAAATGGGTTACATACAGCTTACCCATTTACCAGTGAGGTAGAATTCCCAAAAAGCGTTGATTGGTCATGGTCTGAAAACCTCAAATTCAAAAGTCCTCTACGGAAATCGGGATCTCAAGAGATAAAGCTCAGACCTGGATCAATCGGCAGGATAGTGACGTCAAAACTAATTAAGATTGCCTGTGTAGCACAATGGTACCAATCTGTGCTGGGTGGGCCCAGTGTCAGCATGGGCTACCGCAAGGTTATTTTTCTTCCATTGTTTGAGGCTTAGAGACACCTCCAGAGGGATCCTTGCAGCCAATACACTATTATCTGGCTAAGGTTTGGGACAATCACACTGTCCCTCTCTCATTTCTTGTAAAGGTCCCTCTTCAATTAATCTCGGAGCCAAATCTTTGTATGCTCTCCTGTACAGACCCCATGAAAGAGACTTTTCCAAAGAGGCTTGTGAACAGGTTAGCTTTCCGTGTTGAAAGGGGACAAAGAAGGATTATGTCATATAGAATAAACTGGGAAGGAGAGGATGTAGCTGGGTGACTCTGATTATGTCCATATAATGTATTGTTGTCACGTCTGACAGAAACATTTACAGGCTGATCTTTGAATTTCAGTTTAGCCGTATTTGTGAATGAAGTCAATATATCAGATATAAGTGTCATTCCAATGTGCAGATTACCTGAATGAGACGATCAATATCAGGAGATTGTTAGAGGCGAAAACTTCAAATAACAAGATATTTTTGTTGAGATCAGGGTGGTAAATATGTATACAGTAAAGGATATATCCAGTTCAGTACAGCATGTGTTTTGATTTTGTTGGTTTATCTACATGGTTATGATATCAAGATCTGGAAAACTGCTTCAAAGAAGTCAAATGGGGCAAGAACTGGAGCAGTCAAAGGGATATACAGGCATTAAACAAACAGATTAATTAATTAATAGTTAATAGTAATTGGAAAATAAAACAAAGGCAAAAAGTAAGATTATTGCCAAAGTGCTCAGTTCTAAACATCTTCATCAATTATAGACTGACTTCCTGGTTCAAACTTGACCTACCAGACTTTCCTCTACAATTATTGACACATCAGATGTGCATAGCTTCTAGTTTCACCTCCACAAAAAGTGTTATAATATGTTATTTTCTTAATCTGATGTGTACAAACTTGACAGATTGCAGAAAATACCTCAGTGTTGTCATAACTGAAACCATGGTCACAGCTATAAAAACTGGACCCGGGTCAAATAATATCCTTTTTGATGAAATGATAGCATCAAAAAAAGCATAAAAAAACCGTTGTATTGTTATAACTGAGTAGCCTAATTTTGGACTACAGGGCAAAAAAAAAGCTCTCTTTCTGGACCTGGTCTGGAGAAGTACAGCCAATCAGACGCAGAGTAGGGGCAGGTCGTTAGGGTGCCCTGCGAGTCAGTCAAGTATCCCACATACAGCCGATCTGGCGGGCAGAGCACATCTGGTGTGGCACTTTTCAGAGGCTGCAGATTTATCAACATATGTGTCCTGCTGCCTTCAGATGCTGCAGGGATTTAATGAACTGATGGAGTTTTTCATTGAGCATAAAGCAACTGTGGATAGCAGATACTGTAATATTCAACCGCATTCATTCATAGATCAATGCTGCCTGATTTACTGACTTTCCTGTTAATTAATAGCTTTTTTAATAGCTTAATTGATGTTGATATGAAGTTATAAGCGAAGTAATACTACTTTTTAATAGAAGTAATGAATAAAAAAAATGTAAAAAAGTTATTACACTTTGTGAGTAACTTGCCCGACACTGATCACAGGAAGAAAATACTTAGTGTGTCCAGCATGGAATATTGTCACATTAATCAAATCATATAGAAACATACAGTGTTATACCTTGTGTTCACAGCATGTTATTTGTGTTTGATACATTTTGTTCCGTTCTCAAACTGTGCTGTAAGAATGTCCATGCTGCCATGCTGTGTTGACTGGTAAAATTAATTTTACTGATAAAACTGCAAATTGTTAACAGTAAATGTTTGTTTTTTCAAAAGTAAAGCATTATGCAGAAAGATAAAGAACGACATTTACAATTCAGTAACTGGCAGTACCATGGAGATGAGACAAATTGAAACTAAATTGGAATCTTAACCGACTGTATTAGAAACTTAAAATTCACCTTAAAATGCCCCAGTTCCAGCACTTGAACAAACAAAAGCAACAAAACAGCCTGTGGTAAATTTTTTTTTTTACCAATAACAAATATTCTCTCCTTAACCAACCTTGCTTACATGTAATTGGTTCGAAAATAACCTTGAAAAATGTAAACAAGGCAATTGTCTTGGGTTGATTAATTCATTTCTGAATTGCTGTGCCTGACTGCATGTGGAACACAGTAAGATTAATTTTCTGAATTTATGTATTTCACAAAAGTGTTTTTCGAATGTGCAAAGATTAATGTTTATTTGGATAAAGCTGCCAAGATATGATGTTACTCTGTGGCCCTAGCAGTGTATGGTTAACACACACACACACACACACACACACACACACACGCACACACACACACACAGTCAAAGTTGTTTTAAAGTCAAATGGATTGTAACAGGAACCTGAGATGCACTCTGTTCTTTACTCTGAGGATTAGGTGATGTGTAGAACAAAAGACATATGAATAATTTATTGGCCACTGCATGCATTGCGGTCATGCACATACAAGTGTTGGTTTCCGAATCAGTGTGTGAAATTTTGAACATGTTCATTAGTGATTTAGAAAGGACCCTTTTAGAGTGTTTTAGATCTGCAAATGATATGTCAATGCACACCTTTCTCATATTTACCTTCATTTAAACATACTATCTCTGTCTGTAAAACTCTCTTGCTGATTTTACAGCAACATGCAGTACATTTTCTTTGAATATTTGTCTTTAAAACCATGTTTTACCTTAAAAGTATATGAATCCAAAAAGGTTTCAGATGCTATTCTTACAATCACTACATCATTGACAATTACAAAAAACATTTTAATGACATTCTTCATCAACAAACAGAAAGAAAAATGCAACTGTCCACACAGAGTTGCTGAGCAATGAAAAATTCAGGTGTTTCATTTTTCAGTTGATTTGACAAAACACTTTTGCTGTGTGGAGAAAAGCTACATTATGATATGACTGTAGCTCCCTGGGCCACAGAGAGACATTTTTTTTTTGCCTTGAAGAAGCACTCTAATGGGGACTTCATCTTTTTTCTTTTGGGGCTATTCTATAAAAAGGTGCCGGTGTCTGAGGTCCCAGTGGTACCTATTACAGCAGCCTAGTAGTCATTAATCACAAACGAGTAAGCATTTCAACGCAGCGTCCGCCCAGAGTTTCCAATAGCCATTCATTAACAGTTTCCACCGCCATCTCTTTTCTTAGCATCTGCCCCCTTCTCTGCATCGCTTCCACCTGGACTCTACGGAGTTGGTCCTTTTCTTGCTGACATACCTGCTTTTTATTTCCTGTGTTATGTAGAAACTGTAGACGAGGGTATCTGCTCACTGTTCAGTGCTTAAAGATGTTAAGCCAACCTTTGCAAAAGTTCTCCATTACTTTCCTTTCTCTGGTCTCTTTTCAAGTTGTTGTTTAGCAGTTACCATTACATGCAGTACAATATTGGGTGTTTATGTGAAAAACACTGTCTGGTGGAAATTGACAACACGCTGTCTTTAATTGCATCAATCTATCTTGGGTTGGAACCAGGTGTACACGCAGCAGTAGGGCAGACATTGTAGAAATAGTTATTTCTAAAAGAAACTGAAATTCTTAGAAGCTGTCACATAGAATAAGCACAATTATAACCAACGTTGTCATTCTTAAACAACTTGCATTGACTTGCTTCTTCCCATCTGTCAAAACGATGCTGTTCATGCTACTGCTGTTTTGTTTCATTCAACTAGGGGAAATAATCTGTCAAACATCATGCAATAGAGTAGCCAGTGGGGAAATTATACCTATTATTAATGGTCTCTAACATCTCTCAGGGGCTTTCCATTATAATTATTGACTTTTTCCCTCCTTGTCTCATACAGTGTTTTTTACATGAAAGTAGAGCAGGCTCGGCTTCTGGTAAAAGTAGCAGTAAAACAGAAAACCAAAGCATTAAATACTTTTGTGGTTGGCAAGGTTTTTGTGTCACAGAAATTGAGATGCCAAAACAATTTATGTGGTTGTTTATCTCAGAATTTGTGCTAAATGAGATTTTGATATAATTTCACCCCAGTGTTAATTAAACTGTAAAAGTTTCCCAGGACCTTCAAACTGCCTCCTTTGATTACAAATGCTCTTGTTTGTTCTTATAAACAAACCAAACAGGGCCATTTAAGTAAATGTGGGAAAAGTTTTATCTAGATTTAGAACATTTGCTTTGATACAAAGAGCAGCCAGCAGTTTTTAACTGACCTATTTCATTGCTCAAGAGGATGATTGTTGTCCCTCTGCTCATTATGAAGACCAATTTACCACCAATCACAGCAGGTGGTGGGGCAAAATCATGGCTGTCTGGAGAAAACCTCGACCTCGGAACTTGTTTTATATTGACTTTCTCTACGATTTTGAGTAGACCTTATGAGCTCTATTTAATTTAAGATTTTCAGTTCAATAGTTTCGTTAATATAAAAAACTAATTATCAAATTGGACTTACATGGCACCAGCAGAACACTATTTTCTGCTTTCCATTCCCTAGAAATGGGATATCAGGCAAGTTGAGAAGGGTATCTTTGATGGCCAAAAACCTGACAGCACAAACTTGAGCGATTTGGCTTTCTGCACTGATTGATTAGGTGGAGCTCTCAGCTCCCTCATTGATATGCATCAGAGAAAGGAGTAACTTTCCTGACAAAATAATTTGCCTACAATTACAGTGAACCTCTCACCTCGGCAGCAACTTACTTAATATCAATCACCAGAAGAGGGATAACCCAAAGTGCTGATCAGCAGATAAGCAGGGAGATCCCTCCTCCTCAGCTTACCTCGTGTCATATAGGATATTAACCCCGAGAGTTAGATTTCCCTCGGCAGCAGCCTAAACAAAATGATTGCTAATCATTTGTCGTCTGCTCCGGCAAGACTGTGGCTGTAAGTCTGCATTGATTAAATTTCAAGAGAGAGAGAGAGTCTTCGCATGACTAATGCAGATGACAGGGGAACGTGTGACGGACAGCAGAAATCTGCTAATATAAGGTCATCTGAGGATGAGGCTTCATAATATACATTCATAGCTCATGTGCTGAATTTGTGCATTGAGGGAAGACAAATGCCTCCTGACACCATCAGTCTTTATGTCAATTAACTTCCAAATAAAACGACACTTAACTTGGATTGCTTTATTAACTGAAATTGTGTGTTCATGCTGTTTCAATGCTACTATTAATATTAATGTGAGGACAAAGTTAGCACAGACTTACATTATTTGAACTTTGGAGTTTCTACATGATCAACAAATCAAAGGTAAATGCCCCACTGGCCACGAATAATGGCAGAGCTATTACTCATTTCCTGGAAATAAATTAATAGGCCAAAGTCTACCATACTGTGGGTGCATGAGTAATGCAGGGTCTTGGCTGCTGGTACATTGCAGAACAGAAGCTAACATTACTTGCCAATTCCACGATAAATATCAAATAGTCTGGCAGCACATTTTGAAAATTGAGCTCTATGATGGAGTGGAAATTGCCATCAGGCTGATGCATTGTTAAAGACAAGCAGCAACAGCTGGTGGCCTTCTTCAAGATAATCCAACACTTGATGTTTTTGGACTTATTGCTTATGGTAAGAGTCTGTTCCCTCCACTACTCCTACTAACAATAAACTTCCCCTCCTTGGTCGATAACTGAAAATGCATCTTATTCCAGACACATGCTTACCATGCACAATGCAAAGCCCGAAACAATTTGGACACAGAGTCTAGGAGTCTGCATATATGCAGAATCTTAACTACTGCTCCATTAACTCACAGTAATGATGCATGCCATCCATCTGTCTGCCTGTTGGTGATTTGGAGATGGCACACTGTTGCATGCCGTATGCCCTTCTCTCATTCTGGCCAGAATTCGAAGCCTTACAATCGGGGGAGAAAGAGCAAAAATATTAAAGGTGCATCTGAGCTGGAGCGAACAAAATGGTCCGCACTGTTCGGGCTCAAAGGTTATGAATCAGAGAAGGGTATAGAAAGATAGTTGTGTGAAAGCCCACCGTAGCGTGTTTTTTTTTTCTTCCCCTATTGTGAAGTATATTTGTCTGCAGCCCCTTTGGAAGGCTCACAGAGCAGCTTGACAACTGAAGACATGTTTTCTTTATGTGGGAATCAGCCTCTGTGATACGCAGGGAAAGAAATGCTATTTTTTACCCCCAGCTGTTGTTTATGGGAAGCAAGTGTCAAAAACTACTTCAGTCTCCAAAGTGAAATTGATAAAAGTAACACTATGAAAAGTGCATGCTCTTATTTTCGATCACTCAGTGCTGCATGAGAATTCAAAATTTGCTTGTGTGATTCCAGGAGTCAACTTCTTACTTTGACGTGTGAAAAATGTATGCAACACTCAACACAAGAGAGCGGATGGAATTCTCATCGGAATTTGTCTATTATTGTATTCTATCTGCACACTGAGTCGCAAGGTGTACGGCCTAATTACTATTCTTTTTGAAAAATGCTGGTGTTATTCTAGACTCGTACAAAATGCGGGAGGATGTCGAGAATAAATATGACTCAACTCTGAATGCATGAGAATGCATACTGCATGCCAAGATTTGTAGGACTGTGTTGAGCCTCCAATTATGACATTGAAATCATGGCATTTACTTCATAACAAGCAGTCCTCAAGAGAAAGGAATTCTTTTAAGGGCAATATTCAAGTAATACCCTCTTTTGAAAATGTAATTCTGGTAGTACACATTTTCAATACCATTATCCTGAAATGAATGTCCCCTGAGAGGCTGATCAGTGTGACTAACCTCCTCGTACAGAACCTCATCAGATACAGTCTCTGCAGCATGGTTTTGTGCTTTAGTGCTTCGGAACCATGCAGCTATTTGCTCTATCTACTGAGCTAGTGCTCCAAATACAGTTTTCCCTGCTAAGATAAGGGCTGGATAATACGTTTGTTGTGTCAGTTCCTGGAATTACTTTACTCTCCTATCTTTCTCTGACTGTGGTTCCGGATACTTTTCTGGACAGTGCTCAGTATCTCTCTCTCTGTAATTAATCCCCAATTGTGGTGTACCATCAACCTTGCCGACACTTATCGGGATGTTTAGCCTAATGTAGACAAAGGTATTACCTTTTGGCCTCATGATGCCAAGCAGTTTAAGTATGTACATGAGCGATATAGACAAGGACTATTTACTCATTTTACTCGTTGGCGTACTTTGACTTTTCTTGCACACTGGCACTTTTTACAAACTGCTGGTACTCTTTTCTGCCCTCTCCATCCCAGGTTCTCTGAACAAATCCTAACGCAGCAACGCAAGTGTTTGTGAGCAGTGCCTCATCATGTAAGAACATGGAAACAATGTGGAGAGCATCTGGACGAGCCAACACAAGGTTAAGCCCGGAAGAGGGGGTTGGAAATGAGGGTGCTGTAGCCTAATTTATCATTACAGTTTTCACTTCGTTTTTGTGAAATAATATATGAACTGTTTGCAAATATAATTAATGAAACATTATTTAAAAGTTTTCTGAATCCTCTCTTTTGATTTAAAAAATCGGATTTTATTTTAAGAAGTAAATGTTCAGACAAAGGCTGTGATATGTGCAAATATTAAAATGATTATTTATTAATAGCAAATTTTGTCAAATATTATCATATCATATCATATTATCATCAAACATTTATCTGTCATGATAATATTTAAATGATATTTGGGCAAAATTAGGTACGATTGCATAATTTTATGTCAAAACTCAAAATCCAATATCTTCTTGCATATTTTATTTATTGTAGGAATTGAGAATACGTTTCTTTATCCTGCTGCTTAATATGTACAAGCATCCTGACTTGGACACTGCTCCTAAAACCTGAATAAATAGATCACAAACTTCAGTTCTGCATGCATAGCTGCCTGTCTGACTGGCTGGTGTTGATTCCAGGTTGTAGAGATTGTAAAATATGTTATAGAGTGATAATATAGGCTACAAATAACACCCTAGAGCACTTTAAATATTAACACTATGGGTAAATATATAAACACACCACCTCAAACCAAAAATGTTTCAGGTGGAAAAATACTGGAGAATTATAGGTCTATGATAGAAGACACATAATAAATAAGTTAACACTAAAATCACAACTGATTATGACTGACACAGTATAACATGCTTAACGAAATAATGAATAAATAAGAATAAGTAGGAAGATATTGCTGATGCCGATCGATACACATGCCAACATGTGTATTAGGGGAGTACAGGCACTTGTTTTTTTCACTTTTTTCCCACAGTTATATAATCACAGGGCTCTCGAGGATTTTCTTGCCATGTCAAGATAGCAGGATAACGAGCCCATCAGCGAGAATGTTGGCTACTTCTATAGAGAAATTCTTAATGCTTGTGCACTGGGTCAGATTTCCACGTGAAACCAGGCAAATCATGCGATATCATGCAGGTTCACCAGAAACCAGCTCAGACTCCAGTGCCTGTGGGCAGACCCAGATCCGGCTTTACTCCGGCTGGGGAAGGAGAGCTTTGCACCCGGCAGCAGCAGCTCCTCCTCTGGCAAGGTGCAGTGCTTCGCCTCCTTTCAAGGAGAACCAGAGTCAGGAATGCGAGGGTTAGACTGTCAGACCCTTCTGCAGTAAAATGAAAGGTTTTCAAAAAGCAATCAGATGATCAGAAACACAAGCACTTTTGTCCACAGGAACCGCAAAAATCAACAAAAACTGAAAGTTCCTTGTAGTAAGTTCAATCAAAATAACATTAAACCTCCCATTATCTTCAAATACATTATTCACAAACTAGTGTGGAACCAGATGAATCAACCCACCCCCTGAACTAACTTCAGGAATCAGCTTCCACTACCACGGTGAGTTACCTGGGGTAGCACTCATTACAAAATGTTGTAACATTATTGTAAACATCCTGAAGCCTGTCAGAACTGCTTTCTAATGACTGCTTTCCCTGCTGCGTTTGATGAGTAGCGTGTCACTCCACCAGCTACAGTTTAAACTAGAAACTCCAATGTTTTGATACAGTTGAGACGGAAAACAGGGAAAGTACTTGAAAATGCTTTTCATGCATCACATTAAAACCATGGTAGCTTTTGGGTGTAAAGATTCAGCAGCAAACTCCCGCTCCATATCAGAGCCTGAGAATAACGGGCACCAGGAGGCAAGAGAGACACTGCATCGGGGACCAATTTACATCATGACACTGTCGAGTTGGAGCCTCAGAGGTGTTACATCTGGAGGTGACTTGCACTGAACATTCTAAAATTATGTGCACATATATTTGAATATTATCATCAAGTTCACTCTGTACTGATCTCCAAAAAGCAGGAAAATCCTGGGAACATGCAAATCACTCTGCACAAACGGT
Source organism: Ophiodon elongatus (assembly GCA_016806645.1). Taxonomy (NCBI): domain Eukaryota; kingdom Metazoa; phylum Chordata; class Actinopteri; order Perciformes; family Hexagrammidae; genus Ophiodon; species Ophiodon elongatus. The sequence continues at coordinate 2,142,481 of JACSYO010001725.1, forward strand.
CATTTACTGTGACGATAACTTCCTTGAAATTACAGTATTTCAAAAGAGCACTAAAGCTCACTGCAGTGGTATTATGCGTAGATATCTTCACAACATTGCGCTCAAAGGGCATACTAATGCATTACACTGCAAAATGTGTGTTTTATTATTTAAAACGTGGCTAACAAGCAGTACTTATGTTCATTTTCACATTTAGCAATCTGCTTTTGAATGTCAAATCACTCAATACTGTATGATGAAATGATCATCACGCTGTTACCATCATACCTTTTTATGTGAGCATCAAGCCTCCTTGTGAGGCTTTCCTGCTCTGTTCTTGATTCAACAGCCGATTTAACATTCGACCCAGTTTCAGCAAGGTTCTCCACTGGGACACAACCCAGAAGTGTCATACGGCAGAACCAGAATGATAAAGCCCTCCACTTTGGATATGAGAGCAAACGATACCCTGTTTACGCTCTGTAGATTAACATACAAGCACAACTTATTTCTGTATGGCTGATTTGCTTATTTAAGAAGCACACCCGGTCGCCAGCTTGCGTTACAGCAATCAATACAGATGAATATAGAGGCGCAGAGAAACAGACAGGATAAGTACAGTGTAATTCAATACGCACGCATCTCATTTTGAAAGCTAATTATGCACACCCTGCCCCTTGGATGTTAGTTTGGTATGGAAATGACAGCAAACAATTTTATGCGACCCTTAGGAATGTAATTAGTATTATAATATAATGTAATTAGTCTTACCATGCCATGTAAACGCACAAGGCTCATGATATCAATAGTTAATGTGCAAACTGGATCACAAACAACCTGATTCAATTTTCTAACTTACTTTCAAAGAGCAAGTATCAGTCTGCCAGCATGTCTCACTGGGACTTTAATGTTTTTACTGAAGTTAGCGAAGTACATATTGTCTCTGAGGTGAACTCCAGCTGGCACAATTACCACTAGTCTAATTATAGGAATGCAGATATTGACAATGTGGCCCTGGATATGTGTCTAACCTTAAGAAGTCGAGAAATCTAAATATTGAGGGCAGCATTGTACTGTTATGCACTTGTGGCTCAAATAGCGCCGAAAGCATATTCATGAATGGTTTGACAAGCTCAGAATTTAGTGTTGTGACGGCTACCACAGAAAGACACTGTACTGTAGAGGAGTGATTCCCAAACTTGTTCAACGTTCCTCCTCAGCCCCGGGAGATAAATGTATACTGCCCATCATGTTCCAAATGGCATCATCAAAACTGATTTTAACCAGATGTTATGTAACTCAATTGATTCTATAAAACAATTATGTAGTCATATAATTGAACTGTGTGTATTGGTTTGCTCAAGTTTACATTTGTACGACTATTTGGAGTGCCATGAGCTGCATGTTTCCCTCATTTATCCAACACTTTTAGTGAACAATTTTTAAGAACTATTTATCAATTACTTTTCAACTCTTTCCTTTCGTTTAACAAAGTATTTCAGAGATTGCCAACTTTCAATCTCAAATAAGGGACAAAAGGGGCCATGCCACAGGGGCTTTATAGTGTAGTGTTCATATTATTATTCAATTGGACAGGCAAAACATGTTTTTTTTCATTTAGCATAATTATTTAAGTTTATCTGAATAAACCTTCAAATAAATTATCAAAAAATAACAATTTGGACCTTTACTGCAAAAAAAAAAGTCGGGCATTATGACTTACCAAATCTAGTCAAGTGGCGTGGAGGTCAGTGTTAATTTTGGCAGCTATTTTAGATTTAGTCTTAGTCTTAACCTTTAGCAGAAAATCTTGTTTTAGTCACCTTATAGTCCTTTTTATGTTTTTATAGTTATAGTCTAGTTTTAGTTGCTGACCTGTCAAAACGTTTGTTTTTTTTAATATGCCTTAATGAACCACCTGAACCTGTCCCGACCCTCAAACCGCCAACTTTATGTATTATATAGGACTGAGACAATAAGGACAGAGACGGACAGAGCACCATTGCCACTGTGTGTGTGTGTGTGTGTGTGTGTGTGTGTGTGTGTGTGTGTGTGTGTGTGTGTGTGTGTGTGTGTGTGTGTGTGTGTGTGTGTGTGTGTGTGTGTGGAAGGTGACACATTTTTGGTAAAGTTTATATTTTTCAAACTACATTTTAGTTTCATCTTTTTTCCGTCATTGTATGTTGATTGGACACAAGTTGGTGCTGTCTTGTCATTGTCTCGGCTTAGTCGTAGAAGCAAAGGTCGTTGACGAACATATTTTGTCGCATATTATACAACATTGGTGGAAGTGACTGGTATCATTATTTCATGTGTAACACAGGCTTGACTTAAACATTGTTTTCCTAACTTTTTAAAACAAAATGTAAAGAATAAAGTCATATAGACTTATACATGTGCAGAATTTCTATTTATTATTTAAATAATAAATCATACACCAATCTTCAAAATGAACATGAATTAATATTTATGTGTAAACTTTTATAATGCAGCAAGAAATTGGTCAAAACTTAAACGGGAATTAAAATTCCAGTATATAATGTATAGGCTATAGCATATTAATATATCATTTTATTTAATAGGCCCCGTTGTCACTGATTGTTGTTCCAGCATTTTGAGTCAGTATCAGCCGATATATCAGTTTGGTGCATCCCCAGAATTATGACGTAAAAAGCATCTGATCTGCAACTGCTGTGGTAACAGATCTAGGATCTGTAAAATCTAGAGGACTAGCAGTCAATACGGGACAAGGGAGGTGCAATATGGGACAAACCAATGTAGCCCAACATACTGGACGTCCTGACTAATATGGGACAGTTGGCGACCTGTATTTTCTACCATTTAACCACGGATAGCTATTTTAACTATTTATTAATGAGCTCTTTCAACCATTTATTGATTACTATTAGTTAACTGTTTAGAGGAGTCCAGCTGAGTCCATATGCACGTATTGTTTTCTAATCAAAGCATAAATTCTAAGTTGAGCTCCTACACAATCTTTCCTCTTAGCCCATGGAAACTGCAGAAGTACCCCTGGGATACAATTACCCCTGCTTCAGTCACTGCCGTAGTACTAAAATACAGCTGTTTCAATGTCTCATATACTATATTTATTGTAATATAAACATATTTTTGTCTTGCTCAAGAACTTGATGGTACCATTTGCTAGTTAGTTCATTGTTATTACTCATGCTGATCTGCATACAGCCTATTGAAGCAAATCCTTCCACTTGTTGTGATGTTTTAATCATGTCTCGAGTGCTCTCTTGACACTGCTGTAACGACTGTGTTAAAAAGAAAAGTAAAAAAAGTTATTTTCTCACCGTCAAAGTGGCAGTATTGTGACTGATGATATGCATGTGAAGTGACACATATTTCCTGTTAAGCATTTAGAATGCAGCAATGAGTAACTGGGCGCGAAGTAAACGGTGTATATAAGATCCATACACCAGCACAAACAAGCTTCTCTGTTATCTAGGGCAGCTTGCTGTAAATTACACTGCCTCAGTAGTTGTTTCAAGTGTCTGTGAGAGAGCGTTTCTCTCTCCAAGCATGTTTCCGCTATCCAGTCTCCAAAGTGTTACAGCCATAATTAGCCTAGATTAATGAGGAGGCCACTTCAAAATGAAACATATGAATAATAAAGGTGTTGTTATACAAACACTGTTTCATCTTTCATTGTAATCTTACGCGGCACTCACATGGGATAGTAAAAAGGCATGTTATCAAATTTATTAAGGCTATGCTGACAATTTGTGCCTGTGAATAATGATGAACGGGAGGAAAAAAAACTTTTTTGCCTTGTCTTGTCATATATACAAAAGACTGTATTTCTAAATGACATTTAAGAAGCCTCATAAATCAATCAAGTTTAATTTTTCCCTGGAAGGAAAAGGCAATCTTTAATACACATACGCACCGTGAAGCATTGCTCCTTTATCTCTGTCTCATTTACAGTATGAATCGCATTGACGCCGGTCACAATGCATAGAAACTGCCCTTTTTCTACCCTTCTCCACACTTACAGATAATTAAACCCATGGGAAAACATTGTGAGTCCACAGAGATCAGAATGTCTAAGGGGTATAAAGCTGCGTAGCTCTATGAAAACTATATAACGCAAACACTGGCTTCTCTTCACTCAGGCAATGAAACCTTAAACGCTCTTCATATAAACTAAATTGTTGAACAACAGTCTGAGTGACTAGTCACCTTTTAGGAAATTTCACTACCAGAATCAATAAGTGACAAATACAAAAAATAGAGCAGATAATTGGTCTGTTAAGGTCTCACTTGGGATGTTATGTTCATAACAATTTGTATTGATCACAAACACACCTGCAAACATGAACAGATGAAATATTTCAGTATTTTTCAGTGAGGAATATTACCACAGAGTTGCTACTCATGGGAAACCTACACAATTTCTCAATGAAAGAGCCACAATATGTCTCTCATTTCTACAGCTTCAGATGGCTTCCTTGGTGGACTAATGTTGCAGAAATCCCTCGTTAGAATGGCTGCTGGAAAAGAGAATTTAATATCTATTTGTGTTTTCTCTCTGTGAAGGTTTCCTAAAATGAGAAACGGCACCATTCGCCCGCCCCCCCCCCCCTCTCCCCAAAAAAAAAATAAATAAAAAAAGTTGCTTTCTGCTATGTTAAATTTAGCATGACAGGATGAAAGTTAATTTCCACATTAAACAAATGTGCTGATCTCTGATATTGGTGCAACAAATACAAAGTACTGTGAGACCAGTGAAAAAGTGGAGAGAAAGTGGAGCGAACTTTTCCTCAGAATCCAGGCCAATGCTTTACCCCTCTGCCAAGTGCTGCTTTATTCACAATGCCAGTGATGCTCTATGATTAGGGCTTTGTTTGAACTGAGCAGAAGCCCACACACAAATAGTTTTCTCCTAATTGGGGTTTTTAAAGGATGAGAGTGGGAAGGAAGAAGACGGAAATCTTCAAAACTGAGGGAGGAAGCCTAAATTTGATCTCCGGCAAAGGAGGAGTGTGATTTCAAGCTTCTAACAATATTACTTGCAGATCAAGTTAAGCTTTCTTTCTAACTTCACCCTGTATTGGATGCTTTTCGACGTGGCATGTCCTAGAGGAGTAAAACCCCTACAGGAGTTATTGATAGTTGACCAGCAGGCATTAACAAAGACAGTTCATGTGTTTGGCAGCATGGACCCTCCGGGCCTTGGCAATTCAGGACCAGGCTTGTTTGATCTATAGAGAACACACCGTAGATGTCAGCACAGGGAATGGTTATTTCCCAGGGGAAGCAGCCAGTGGGGGCGGCAGAATCCAAGAGGCTAAAAATATATTTGCGAGAGGCGATTGCAGGTATAAAGTCGGATGTGAACAGTGGAAAGGCTTTGAAATGCTAAATTAGTGTCCACTCCCCACCTGTCACGGATACTGCACTTGAAAAAGGATGATTGTCATCCTTTGTGATTTGCTCCATTTCAGCATATAATCTTTATAGATTTGCACTACTTGATGTGTCCATTACATAACTAGATGTAATTATCTCTATATAGCACCAAGGAAATTGTGCCAGGATTGACAATGTAGTTCATGTACTACAGTATCATAAAAGCAATGAGACTGCTATCAAAAAAAGATACCATCAATTTCACCACAAACTGGAATCCAAGCGAAGAGATAATTTCACTGAATAGCTTTGGTATTGTCTGCAGTGCTCGGAATACATCTGCATTAATGCGCTATACCCTTTTTATCTGCCTTTCCTGTGGCCAAATTGCTTTTGGTCTGTAACCCCGCATGTAAGAAAAACTGTTAAACAGATGCTTTCCTTATCAGCAGCCCCTCTAAATTCTTTCTATGTTCCACCTCCTCTTGATTAAGAGTAGCCCCAGACACAAAAGAGCAAACACACTTATCAGACAAGGATCAGGGAAGAAAAATAACCCTCGCCGTGAAGGCACCTCTCCTCCCCCTTTTCTGTGACTTCCCCAGCCAACGGAGGGAGGGGACAAGCGGTCGAGGAGGACACTTATGTGCGGCAATGAGGAACAACTTGTCAAGATGTTGGATGATAAACAGAAAGCCCCATGTGGGTAAAAGAACGAAGTGATGCAGCTCGCCCCTTGGGTGGTTTTACTCGCTTTGTAACGAATGCGACTTATGTCGCATTGGCATTCATCATTCAGACCTTTTTGGCAGAGATATACCTTCCATAAGTCACAGTTTGTGCACGATGTGGTCTGCAAGGGCACCACCATATAAGCTTCAAAAACTGTTGTCAGAATGCCAAAGTGCATTAAATAATTATGTCATCGAACTCAATGTGAGCTCCTCCGTACTTATTTGCAACAAAATAGGTCTTTGTGAAACTGAGCAGAAGTAAGCTGCTAAGAAATTCCATGGGGACTTTAACAATCCTGGCAAGAAGACAGTGGCTGCCTGTATTATTCGCAGTCTCTCAGTAAACTTTAAAGGGTGAGGTGAGGTAGCATAAATGACACTGGCAAGATGCTATGTGATTTCACAGATCTGAGAATAAACCAAACTGTTGCCTCACCGCGTTCGCAAGTCGAGTTGTACTTGGAATTTTGCTAATGAAGCGTTGAGGCCAGAAATCCTGCTGTATGTCACCATGCATCGTCTATCTCTTTCCTTTTTGTTCGTCCACTCCGCTGTTTTTGTCCACAAGCAAATTAATTTGTGTACTGAATGATGGCCGTTTAGTAAAAATACATATGATGCTAGTTTTGTCAGATTATTTTGTCCTTCCATTTTCCACATCTTCTTTTTGAGGAAGTCACTACACTTTGTGGATTTTAGAATCAAGGTGCAAAATATTTATTTAATTTTTTTGTTGCATAATGGAGTAATTATTTCTCATGGTGATTTAACTGAATGGAATGCAGCATTACTTAACTATGTTTCACTCTGTACACCAAAGCACTTAGTGTATTAAATACAGGTTTGGACAATGGCTTACACAACCCAGGCCCACATAATAAAGAATTGATGAACTATTTGCCAGGGTGATGCATATTAAGCTGTGTTTAACAGTCTGTCAGGCGACGTTTGGACAGCCACTTGGTCGGGATGATAGATTTCAAAGCAGGATGAGACATCAATCACTGTCCTGTGGTGATTGGTTGTTTGTGTGTGCGGTGGTGGCCCTCCATCTCAGCGAGGCGAAGGTTGGCTGATTGCTCCCTCTGCCTCTCTACATTGATTGTGGCTACCTGACACCATGTTATACACCCAGTGCTGAGCATGGAAATGCTTATTTACACTTCGCTGGGCCAAGCCTCCACATGCGCAATATCATTTGGGTGTCTTGACGCTGAATTGTCCGGCGTGCCGGTGCGAGCGGAGCAGGTTTAGCCGTCTGGTTATTGCTTACCCGCTGCTTTTGTCCATTTATTCCAAGATAGGTTAGATGGAGGAGTGTTGGTTGTTTGTTTTGTTGGCCTGCCTGTCTTCTGGCCCTGCTGCTACGATAGCTGACTGACAAGTGGTTAAGATGTCTCTTTGTGCTTATCAAAAAGTTGCCACACAAGGGTGAAAAGCTTTGCTCTCTATCTGCTTTGAAGCTGCAAGATAATTCAGGTTTTGAAACCGCGACAGCAGCTGACATCACACATGAAATGGCAATACAGTGTATGAAAAGACGAGCATTTTCTTTTATTATCATAACCTCTAATACCCATCAACTAGACTTAATTACAATATTGAGAATCATCAACAGATTTATACTTGTGAATTTAGCTTTGCATAATATTCAGTATTCCTTCACCCTTTCATTATAACTGCTAAGAATCATAACATTATCACTGCATTGTTATTCACCATGCTGCTTTTCCCCTTATGGGCTTTTTCTTTGTCTCATTGTTATCATCATAACTTGCGTTGCATATAATCGTAAGCAGATTTTTCTTTAATATATTGTTTTCTGCTTAATGCTTTTCTACTATCTCCCCAAATGGGGAAAAAAGGGTCCTTGAGTCTTATTATTGCTTGGTATTATTTGAATTTGAGTTACATCTAATTTGAAAAAGCCTGGTAAGCATGGTTAAACGTTCAATGTTAATGTGCTACAGAGGAGAAGTGGCAAATCTTCAAAGCCGCTGAACAGGAAGGAGAAGCATGTTTACTGACTAAATGAGAAGAAAATGTCACAGCGCTCTATATTTTTTCCTTGACAGAAATGGAGCGAAAATAGACGATAGAGGAGACTACAGATTGAGGCAGCAGACTTATTTTAATATTCACTTTTTTCAAGCATCCATGTAGGCTTTCTGTCCCATGGTGCAAGTGTCATTAATTGTTAAAATAATTTGAGTATAGCTGAGGAAAATTCAACACTATATCACCATGTTTGATTTAATACTATACTACAAACGACTGTTCATTGAGTAAATACATGGAAGTTATTTGTAGGAACAGATCCACGGTTATGGGGTTCGCTTTATTGTCGAGAGTTGATGAGAAGACTGATGTTGCTTTCATGTCTGCATGAGAAACGTGTTTTGTAGCCAGAAACCGCTTAACTTAGCATAAAGTCTGAAAACTGAGGGAAACAGCATGGTTCCATCTGAGGGTGTCAAAATCTACCTATACCAAAACTTCTACAGCTCACTAATTAACACATTATATATGAAAACAACTGTTGTTGGAAAATATGCTCAACTGTAGGTAACAAATGTTAATTGTGTAAACTGGTAGTTGCCGCCGGTGTTAGACAGGCAGTGAAGCACATCGTATTCCAGTTTTAAGATTTCACAATAAAAGCTCTGCATTGAAACCGCTGGTATCTGAGACTGTGAGGCGTCTCTCCCAGTCACTTTTGTGAAGCTAGCATGAGCTTAAGCAGCTTTTTAACAGCCGAGACAAGGCTGTCAACAGTAGCATTAGGTGTCATCAGTCAGATATGTTCAAACCACCATCACATTGTCAGATAACAGTTTAAAGTGTATCACTGTCATTTCACAATGTCAATTTCTCATTTATGATTTCCAGGAGTGACTGTATTTCATATAGCAATGCTATGATCACTGATGGCCGACACAGTCATTACACACTTTTGTAAAGAAAAGCACTCCTATTACTGTGCATCAATAAAATGGGGAGCGCCAAACAGAAGGAGGTGAAAGATGAAGTCAGCCGAGGAATCCCAAACATTCTTGTCCAGCTGTGATCTCTCCTGGTATATCGATGCACATCCTCTTTGTCCTTCATTTAGTGGATAGCTCTCTGAACCCTGAATTTGTGCCAAATACCTTATAAGTTTGCATCAAGAGTTGAAGTTTTCTTAAAATGATTGTGTGCTGGAAAAGGAAATAGTGAGAAAATGTGAGGAGAATAAATAGACTCAAAATGTACCAAGTTCAGAGAAAAAGCTTAAAAGCCTGTCAGTACACACAAGTGCTGTGGTGTTTTTGTTTGGAACATAGTTTCCCTGATGATCACATGTGCCAGACCTCATTCTTTTGACACATTTTTCTTTCACATTTGTCTTTTTTATTGCATCTTTAATGTCATTATTTGAATAAGCGTATCATTGTGATAGAGAGGCAATGGACACTATTAAGCTAGATTTGTAGCCAATCATCTTGCCTGACCTATATGAGTCATCTATCATCTCTGCTTGTACAAAGATGATAAATGATAGAGGAAAATAAAATTACAGAAGCATAACAATATAATTTCAGCAATATACCACATGAAACAGGTGATAATAGCAATTAAGCAAATATCTTTCAGTCTTTTTACTCGACAACCTTGTACGTTAGATAAGATTGGTGTAGTCTGTTGTTGTTGATATAGTCTTAGCTGTAATGCCTCCTCCAGATGGACCTGCTCAATTGAGCTATTCTTTTCCAACAAGCTGTAGAAAGCAGTGTGGGTGCTCAGACTCTTGACAGTAATGTATATTTTGAGTTTTTTGCTGCGCCCTTCACAGAATTAGTCATAAGGGTGTGAGCATTAGAGTCAAATTAGAACCCCGCTGTGTTTGAAACCACATGAATAATTGTGTAATTTTTAATCATTGTTCACAAACACTGAGGGGAGGTCAAGTTAACCACTGAATGATCTCTTCTTCAGCTATAAAATATATGTGAAAAGGACCATTGACATATCTGTCAATGTACTTTTTGTTGGTTTGTTGTCCTCATTGTTCTCGTCATAAAATCAGCATTTCACTCAAACCATTTCACAATTACACTTCTGTTCATTATGATCAACTTCATTTTTTGTCTATTATCACACTTGGAATGATCATTTTTAACAATATGGTCCGAGAGGCAACAGCAAAACTGTTAAAAACGGCAGAAGAGACATCTGTTTTTTTATTTTGACTGAATTATATTGAGGACTTATGCGGCGATCAATAGCTAACAAGACAGTTTCCCAATGCTTTCGGCATTTCAGACATATGACTGACAGATTGATGGTGCTCAACAGAACACTTGCATGTCCGATCATGCCTCAACAACCCAGCCAAAGAGGGTTAAGTGAAAATGAAGCGCTAATGTCCCCCCCAGGGCCGAGCTGTCTTGCTGCGCTGAGCGTGACTGACGATATGACCAATAGATTCATTTCAGTTTTTCTATAGTTCACAGTATTGATGAAACACTGGAATTAAATCACTGTGTGGTGCCTGTGTGATTGCAATGCCCTTTCATTCTTACAGGGGTCAATGATAATAACCAGATTAGTTGATTGCTGTCTGGGTCAGATTCAAATTCAAGAGGCTGTCTGATTATTTTTTAAATGTATCTCTGTTTTTAATGCTTTCATGTTCTACACCTACTTGACTATGGAGCCCCAAAGTATTCAATATTGAATAAATGAAAAAGAGATTATGAAGACTCACATGAATACATTGTTTGATGTACGCCAATGAACTAATAACTGATATATAACTAATTTGCTAAGAGGAAACGCTAATAACATGAAAAGTGAAATGTAATTCATTTTTTTAAGTGACAATGAAACAAACAGGAAATGTATAAAATAAAATGTGACATGAAATAACTGTTTGAATAGTTTTTTTTATGACATTTTGAAATCTACAATGAATTGAAATTATCTTATTATTATGAAAATATCAATAATGCAATGAGATTGAGTTTAGCTAGTTTCACAATGTATTGGTTCATTAATGTATTTTGAACAATTCATTCTAGTTTATTTGTTTCTTCTAGTTTATTTAATATTGGACACTTTGGGCCTCCGTACATGAGGCGTTTAGTTGGTATTGTTGAGAATGTAACCTGAGTGGGAGTTTTAAACCAGTGCCTACAATGGAGCACTCAGCAAATGTTAATGACTTTGAACTAATACAAATTAGCTCATCATGCATTTTTTGTAAGATATCATCTAATAGGTGCCGAAAGTATTTTATACGTACAGAATATTCCATATCAAATAGCATACATACATATTACTCAACGTATTGAATGTGAGCAGAGATCAAGTGCAAATTATACAATTCATTATAATCGCAAGTATGATCACAATGGTTGAATTTCACAACAGTACACATTTCTTTGACATAACCAAAGCAGCCCATACTTTCATCTTCTGAACTATCACCTTTCAGGTTGCCTCATTACATGCCTTGATCTTTTATGCAGTCAGGTAAAAACAGAAGTCTGGAAATGCTTTGATCTCTGGCATAAAAGCTACCCAAGAACTGACACTGTTTCAAGCTGGAAATGGCGTTAGATAGACCACGTTAGACTAAAATATTGTTTGATATGTTGATGCATTATTGCCTTTAAAACAAAAAGCAAAATATTGACCCCATGAAATATTGAAGGGGATATGATAAAGTTTGTAGAGCAGCATGCTTTCCCTTTGTGTATGAAGACATTTTATTTGAGTCAGGGCCACTGGAAAAGTGCATTCCTCTTGCAGGTGGTGTGACATGGCCACTGGACTGCCTCTATTTTAGAAGACATTTTAACTGTGCCAGTTATGTTAAACATTATGGGGTTTCTTAAAAATTAAGAAAGACATTATTAGCTGTAGGAGGATTCCTTTTTATGTGCGGTTTGCTGATATTTGCTCCCTCTTCATCTTAGTTGTTCAGACTTGTGTTTAACAGTTAAACATCGACTCAAACAGTCCTCCATTAGGGAATTACCAACTCCTAAGTGGCTTCAAAAGCGCTGTCGTCATTTGTACCAACAAAGAACAGAATGTGATGATTCATTCACTTCTCTAATTTTTTTTTCTTTTTGGACACATTTTAGGTGAGAAACAGAACCCCCTCTCTATCTGCCCATATGGCCATCAACACATGCTGGGGAACAGGATACTTTACAGACAGAATTAAACTGCATATTTATAGAAACCAACCAACTAAATATTGCATGCGGCTGGTTAAACATCTTCCTTTCCACCTGTGACACAGTGGTACTTGTATTAGCTTGTACTGTATGTTGCCTGCTGAGTTGGCATAGGTCACACAGGTGTTGATAATTAATGCAGGTATTAAATATGCGGAGTCAAATTAACATGTTGATTTTGGGGGAGAGGGGCTTTCACCTGGGATCCTACTGAGATTAAGAATACCTAGTAATGTCAGGGAAATCAAGTCTGACAAATTGAGGAGTAAGTTCACATCACTGCAGCTGCATATTTAAGCAATACAGATAATGTTACACTGGCAATGATGAATATAAGCCCAAGAGTGCGAAGGGCATTATAGGAGTTTTGTAGCAAATTATTTAATTTCAATTTGCTCAGAAGATTGCTCTGTGGTGATGACATTATCTAATTAATTCACTCTCCAAGGCAACAAATTAAGTCATCTATTGAACTTTGAATAACAAAAAACTTTTACACCCCACATGTGACCTCCTAGACAGTGAAGCTAATGACCTGCAGCCAGGAGCGGCAGTTTGTCATGACATAATCAACTTAGCCGCACTTTAATTTAGAAAAATATTGAAAGCAATGAGAAAGTAATACAAGATGAAGCACTTGTGCTGACTCTGCCAAGAAATAAAAGGTTCATTAATTCTGACGTAATTGTGATTGTTCATCCTTTAACTTAATGTTAGCTGTATCCCAAAGTGGTGAAGGACAAAGAATTCTTTAAGGATGCTTGGCGCAATGTGGATCCCAGCATGGGCTTATCTCCATTTTGCATTTTGTATGTGACTGCAGTGTACTACACAAGAATATCATATGGTATAACATTAATTCCCTTCTACCAACAGTGTAGTGCTCCAGATTCAGATTCCGTGTCTCTTTAATTGTTTACCCTTTTTCCTCCCCATTCTGTTTGAATATGCATGCAGAGGAAAAGCACTTGTAATCCCAAGGATATATACTGTGAGAGAGTTTGGATCAAAACAGAACTGGCTTAAACTGGATGATGCTCAAAGAGGAGTTAACCTCGTTTTCTGCCTTGATCTGATTCAAAGTGTTTTGAAAGAAGGTGAAGATTTTGAAACTTTTACATACAGTAAATTGGCCTTAATGTGATCAAGTTCCACTCTTGGAATGTTTAGATGCTGAAAATTATCAGATTTCTACGTGGCGTCAGAACCTTGTAATTTCTAAATTGCGCCCTATCCACTCCAATGTCTATCAAATATAATCGACAACATGCATTTCCGCATCATTTCACATCTGCATGTGTAGGTGCTCATTGGTCAGCCTAAACGGTATTTGGTTTTAAGGTTGTTCATAGCGGACTCACAGCTGTCAGTAGATCAAAAACTGGTCACGGTGTTGAGTGTTACTTTGGTTAGGCCAGGGAAAAACAGCCTCAGACACAGCCTGTCACAGCCAGCGAGTAGCAGGTTCATGGACTCCATATTCCATGCTGTCACCTTTCTCACATCTCTCGGCGCTGTCTATGCATGGTAAACAATCGATTTGATTGGCTCAATTGAGTGAAGCTCTTGCCATATTAACTCTATTAGCTGCACCGGCCGTCTACAGCTGCAACGCTCTTGGGAATAAAAGTGCCCCGTGAAGATTATTTATTCTCATTAATTTATCAGAAAATGGTCATAGGTCTGGATAGAACCCTCACTCGGTCGGGGTCCAGATCACAGTACGCCATTTGATGATGCCCGGTATAGACCTATGTAGTAAGTGAGGGAGGCGATCATAAGAGGCAGTAATCATTGGTCTTTACTTTCTATGCCACAAAGGGGAATATTTTTTCCCTTATCTATACATTTAAAAAGAATGAACTCAAAAGCTGCCTCTGTTGTATTGGAAATGTGGTATGACATCAACAGTGCATTAAGGGGATTGAGCTGTTTTGGCAAAGCACAGGAAATGTTGAAGTCTACGGGGTTGATTTGGTTTTAGCATCTCTTTCTCCAAATGACTCACATGATTTGCCGACATGGCTCTTCAAATACTTCTTTCTTCAATTTGCTTTTCAGTTAAAAAGCAACATTTTAATAGCATAGTTGTATTACATTGTGACTCAAATGGAATATCCACCCCAGAACAGAATTTGCATATTATTGTCTCGTTTGAGCTTGAACATGAATACAAATACAGACTTCCTCCTTCTGCTATAGGAAAAACGACTGAGGCAAATCTTGCAGGTGTTCCATTGACAATAAAAAAAAAACAAAAAAAACATGGCTTTGTGAAGACAAAAACATTACCCAGTCGTTTTATGTTGAGGTGTGTTTGTGATTATAACACAGATTTGTTTGTTTGACCTAAATTTGTTTTATGTTATTCGATTGATTGAGCAGTTTTAATTCTATTTTAGGGTGAATTGTCTCTGTGAAGCAGAATCCATTGAACTACTCAATGAGTCAATTTCATTAAAAAAAATAACTAAACAGCAGGTCACTACCACTTTGCGTAGGGCATCCAAGGTATCAGATGACATTTAGTTCAGTCAGACAATAGTAGAAAGGAAATATGGAAGAAGTTGAACTGAATATGGAACTAATTTGCAAATATATGACCAGTTTGCTCCACAGTGGACTGAAAGCATCCTTTTATGAAAGTCAAAATATTGGAGCAAACAGTTGTCATTTGTATGTTCTATGGATGGAGAATATCCATGGCTGACACCTCAAAAGTAAAAACATCATTGAGCGAAATACGCAATTCCCAAACTGCTCCAGTGGAGCTGCACAACATTAGAGCACTGTAGTTGAATCAGGCACCGCCTAAGTGCAAATGTGTGTAGCTGTGTGGCCCTGTGATGCTGAAACAATGCTCTCCTCCAGGCCTCCCTGATTGGATCTATCTTTAAAAAGAAGTTGCGACATGACTCAGATTTTTTTTGTAAATCAGGATACTTTATAACTATTTCATGTTAAGGAGAGAGTTCTTGATTTCAGTTGAGGAGTGATTCAATTTTGGGTGGCATTGTTGTACAGACACAAAACCATGATTAATTAAAAAGCTTGGAACAGTTTTGTTGGAAACTATTTTTTCTCACATGCTTCTCCTCATTTTATGACTTACATGTCAAGCGATTTGACTAGACACTCACCTTAAACATACTGGTCGTTTTGAGTGTTTGAACAAACGACCAAAGTTGTCATTTTTCTGGTGAGTTTCTCTTTGTTTGCTCTTTGTTGGCTTTTTAGTGAGTACATGCTGTGGAAGACCCCTTATGACGGCCCTGACAAGAATCAACTGGTAAAAACAATAAATACATGACCAGGTATGTCAAAGAGTAGCCAAACTACTGCAGTCTATCAATCAACACTCATTGGTGTATATTCAGAGAATCCAGACAGTCGCTGATTGGTTTAAGTATAGACAGGCATTAAAGGCTCTGTGTCCTTGCTTGACAGAACCTTAATATTAATGTTACTCTTGCACGCCCCAAATACTATCATTTTCTTTTTAATCCTGTCTGGCTTTTTGAAGATAACTGCACCTTTAAGGGACTGAGCGTGTCTATCAATTCACATCAAAGACGGATGTCCGAGACATTCAAACACCTTGTCTGTCAATAACAGACATTTCTGATCATCATTATCTGCTGTGTCTTTGTTCTGTGGGTAAATGTGCCCGGAATGCTTCAAAGGCATGTTAATCAAGCCCCGTGTGAAGATGCCAGGAGACCAATTACACTTGTGAGCTGCACTTCAGCTTTCTCATTTCCCCTGAATCCTGCTGCTCAAACATGGTTATAGCCCAGATTTCTTCTCCACGCCGATGAAATAGTTGACCTTGACAAATAGCTGAACGCAGAGAGGAATTGGTAACATGGAAACAGCATGGGAGTATTTCAACTTCCCTGCAGTTCCTGTGAAAAAGCAGCACTAGCTGCTGTATGAGCTACATTGGTCTGTATTAATGAACCAAAGATAGAGCTGCTTTGTTGCTCAAGGTATGTATGAATGTGACCGTTGATTGAATTGGTGAGACATTCTAAAGGCCATTGGAAACTCCTGCTCATATTTTTAATGATTTAACCTGGACTTGATCATATTCAATGACTTTACTTTACTGTAAGGGCCAGCCACATGATTCGGCCTAATTTTTTTTCAGGAAGCCCTTTCATAACTGCTCAAGGTCACTATAATCATCAAGCGCCATAACTCTACCATAAAAGATATTGAGGCAGAAAGCCAGTCTTCCTTCGGAATTGGAGTTTGCAGAGAGCAGATGTAGGTTGAACAATGAGCTCTCCATCCCTCCAGCTGTTTCTCCTCTCGCTGTCGGGTGGATTGAGGAACAGAGGAATCTGTCAGCAGTGGGAGCTGCGTACCAAATGGCCTCACGAAGTCACAGACTTGTCCTAATCATCGTCCGTCCATCAATCTACCACGAGATTGATATGCCTCCGGATGTCGTGGAAAGGCCCCAGCATGCCCCTTGAGCCCGCCAACCAGCATGGGCCTGTCTTTGCTTGGCTGGCATTGGCTTCTGATCACACCAGGACAAACTTGATTTGACCAGAGGGAGTCTCTAGTGATTGATGATTCCACCACGTGTCTTCAGTCCCAGCAATCTGGTCTGGCTCTACTGCTGTGCAAATGTTTGTGTGTCGGTGTGCATGTGTGTGTGTCTGAATGTGACAGGGAATACGAAATTCTTGTGCACATTATATGTAAGGATATTTAGAGAGTTGAGATGTGTGTGCAGGTGTGTGGAAGCATCCACAACATTTCCCAAACATGTGACAAGCTGCGAGCTCACTCTATCCAGGCTTTGTTAAAGAAAGTTCAAAATGCCAACGGGTTCCCGTCAGTTTCCTCGGCTGTGGCAGTAATCAGCGCTGAAAAGTGCCATCCACGCCTTGGCGCCCAAGCCAGAAGCTTTCCACACGGCTTCTTCTTATACTACTTCCGTTTTCTTTCTTTTTTCTTAAATGTCATCTCCCATTGTGCTCATGTCCCATGGTGCTCCTCAGGCTAACAAACATCGAAGTGCCAGTGCTCTGTCACTATTGCAGTACAGTGTGGATCAATTCCTGCTCTTCATGGCTCGGGTTTAGGATTTCAAATTGATAATGGTTAGATACACTGTGTGTGTGGACAAAATTATGTAAACGTCTCATGGAAAAACAGTATTCTCGCTCTGAAGAAACTTGTAATTAAATACAGAGCGAGAAAGATGCAGTCACATTAGGATGGATGCCAATTTATCAACTTTGTCAACCTACAGATTGAGTAACCTGCACAGTGATAAAGTATGTGGGCTTTCAATGCAACATAAGTCCATATTTTCTCCGCCAAAATCGCTGGTGCGTCAGTTAAAAAAATCAAAGTTAAATTATATAATCTGTCATGGGTCAAACCGTCTGGGAAATCATTACAATACATGCCCCAGACAAACTGCAACAATAAAGAGGGACAGCAGCCAAAGTTGAAACTAACTAACCCAAGGGGATCTGATGGAAAAATAGAGTACAAACTGGGGTTGACAAATACATCTAATTGACATGCAATCTAGCATGACTCACATTTGTTGCAGTGCTTCCTATGATCTTTTGAAAGTAATCTTTTTCATGGCAGTCTTTTGTTATTTTGTGTGTCCCTTGTGTCTCTCACTTTGTAGAAACCTAAAGCAGAGCGCGCGCACACATGGAGGCACACAGACACACCGCAACCTTAATGACATAAATGGCATGTAATGGTGATGACACAGAGCTGGAGGGGGAAAATAAATCACTGATGTAACGTTTCCTGTGAAATTGTGGTTCCGGCTGCAGATGAAGCCAATGCAAGGGGCTCCATCTGGTGTTTGGTCACGTGAACTTCATACCATGTGTTCTGACAATGCTCCAGCTGACTCACTTCAGCTGCCCGCCCGTTAACAAAAAGGGACAGCCAGACTCGGCAATGACGCTGAGGCAGTATAATTTATGCCTTTGAATTATGGATATACCAAGCAAGTGAAGGCCAATATATGTTTTATACCACGCTCCCCTCCATTTGTTTTGGCTGGGGTTATGACTTGATAGGTGGCGCATCTATTGATGATGGGCTTCCTGATTTATCCATTCATGTCGGGCAGGACCATCAATTAAGGCGCTTTGCCAGGACAGACATGCCGAATGTACTGTCACCTGCTGTTTATGACTTATTGTGCCCTCAAGAGCTAGCTTCCTGCAGAACGGGGCAGTTCGCCACTCATTCTGCTCACCACTGTGATTACTCTCTCAGACGAGGCAGTAAAACAATGTGCAATTTGTGCAGCCGCTAAACTGGCGGTATATGTTAGTTCCAGCTTCATTAAAAAATTGACTTCTTTTCATTTGATGATCGGAATTACAATGACGGTAAACCGTGAGGCAGCGTTATACATAGTATTGCTTTATGATCTCATTTTATAACCTCATATAAGTCGGAGAACATATAATTTCTCACAGATAGACTGAGATGTATATACTATCCATCCCCTGGAAGCCATCGCCAGCAATTTCCTGCCTCTTTCATCATTCTAAATGCACCTAAATGGTTTGGGTGGGGGTGGGGGGGTTGGGCAGCAATAACCGCAACTTTGTGTCAGGAGGGGAATTTGGAATCTTTGATGCTTTCCCTGGCATGAAATGTATTTACAAATACCTTAGTGGGAGCCAATAAAAGGTTTAATATTTAATTAGGCCTAAGGGCATCTCACAATAACGGGCACATTTCTGATCAATGGTATGATAAAGGAGTCTTCCCTCACTGTCAGTCTGTGTGAGGAGAAAGTCTGGCTTCCTCCTTTTTAAATGTTTCTCTAGTTACTTACACGCAGACTGCACTTTGGGGAGAACAGTTAATCATGGAGCACCTCCTGGAATGCTGAGCAGCCAGTGAGAGCCACTGGATTCATGTTTGTATTATAAGGCTTCTGACTTCACATGATTACCATGAATGATGAATACCGAGAAATGATGAAAAATTTATTTAGGCTCTCTTTGTGCCAATGCTGATGAAACTTTCATGATCCCTGTGGGGAAACCAGCCATGTCATAGTGCACTGTGAGATAGGATTGTATAATCAATAGTCTAAACTCGTAGCCGAGTTTTCTTTTTTGAATGACCCCCCTTTGGTGTGCCAACTTTTGACTGTGTGATAACAACTACCACACCAGGTCAGACATGCACGCCTGCTGTTGACTTAAAATTAGGAGCCTAAATGTCTCACTTTGAACTTTGATTACTTTAATGTGAGCCTGCCGATCTAAATATTACTATAAATGTGGGGGTTTTGTCAGATCTTTTTGGTAATCACAAAACGGTATGCCACTAAAAACACCAATGAAAAAATATCTCTTTCTCTCCCAACACCCGCCTTCTCTTGTCAATAAGCTTGTGGATCATTTCAAGTGTTATTGATGATATTGCACCAAGTAAGGTGATGGCTGTCTCTGGTAAGAACAAATCTCCAGGAAGAAATGCCACGCTGGTAAGAATAATTGTGAATTAATTAATTACGTATAATAATGTATAATTTGGAACTGAGAAATGCAAGCCATCTTCTTTAATATCATCGCAAAAAAACAATAATAATGCATCTGCCGACAGGCTAACAAACCTTCCTGTGTCGTGTTGACCCACTGTCCACCTAAAATTAATTAAAATACCATGACACAATCTTATCCAATCGCCATAACAAATCCGGAGGACATAATACAGCAGCTGAAATATTCTTCCCGCTGCCTTGATATTTTATCAACAAGGTTTTTTCAAAAATGTTTCAAATTGCTTGGCCTCAGATCATTTACAAATTGTAAACATGTCTCTGCTGTCAGTTGTCTTCCCACAGGCCCTGAAAATTGCAGTGATCAAGTCACTCTTAAAAAATATAAATCTAGACACATCACTAATGAACAATTATAGGCTCATATGAAAAGTCTTGTTTTTAAGTAAAGTCATTAAAAAGGCTGCGTTTCAACCGCTGAAAAATAAGATTGTTGCTAAACAACTGTTTTGATGTCTTCCAATCAGGTTTTCGATCTGGTTCCACAATGAAGCACTGAGACTGCTCTTGTAAAGGGCTTCAATGACATTCACTTAAACACAGACAGTGGCAGAATTTCAGTCTTAATATTGTTCGATCTAAGTACTGCATTCGACTCGGTTGACCACAACACTTAACTAGACCGACTGGAAAACTGGGTTGCCTTTCTGTAACAGTACTAAACTGGTTTTAATACGAATTAAAGGACATGGTCTATAGGTAATTGCACATCGGAGCGGATAAATATGACATGCTTTGTTCCCCAGGGCTCCATTCTGGGGCCTCTTCTGTTTAACATCTACATGCTTCCACTGGCTCAGATTATGAAAAAAACTGATAAATTACCATAATTCTGAAGATGACACACACATTTACATAACCATATGACCAGGGGACTGTTGTCGAGTACTAGCACTGACTAAATGCATTTAACAAATCCACGATTGGATGTGCCAGAATTTTCTTCAATAACAATTAGTTGTTTTTGGAGACAAGGAGGAACAATTAAAATTCAGTGTTCAACTTCAATCAGCAGTGTTAAAAACCAGAAACCAAGCCAGAAACCTTGGTGTAGTCATGGACCCAGACCTGAATTTCAACAGTCATATAAAAGTCATTACAAATTTGTCCTATCACCTGAAGCAGGATTTGGAAAAAACTTGGAAAAACCAATGCACTGAATGGTCGAAATAGTCAAAACTAAACATGGTGAAGTAGTGTTCAGTTTTTATGCACCGTATATCTGGAACAAACTCCCAGAAAACTGCAGCTCTCACTTCTTTTAAATCAAGGCTTGTCTGTCTGGGTTTTTAAGTATTATATAAAGTGCTTTGAATTGGTTTGTTGCTGGAATGTGCCATATAAATACACTTGCCTTGCCTAAACTTGCCATTGCAAACATTTCCAATACATTCCTTTGAGTCTGTCAGCCAAAGAAATTGCAGAGAAGTGCAATTTTATGAAGTTATTGTTGAGGACAGAGGTCTTTTAATTGGTTTTGAGCAAGCTTTGGTAACTCTTTGAGTCCCCTTTGACATTTTGCTCTCGATTTGCTGTATGTCTTTTCATACAGGCAATCTCATTATCAGAGTTTCAGTACATTTCTATACTTTCTTCACAAGGCCATATATAAGAAACATCAAACATCAAAATGTTGTATTACCTCTCTTTATTACTCCCTTTAATATTATGTATAAACTATATTTTAACCATAATACCTAATAGAGTGTTCTTACGTTCTTTGCTGTAAGTATGGGTCCTGTTGAAATTATCTCACTGCATTTATTGAATAAGGATGCAGCATTGAATGAGTATATTTAGTCCTATGATGATGGCTTTGTTAAATGACTGTGGTCTTTGACAATGTTTTTGATAAGTTTCCCCGTCGTTTTACCTGAGGACATTTTGAGAAACGTCATCTAATTTGCCGGCGCCACGATAACAAAGCACAGCAGCTAGCATCAAGGGATCATTATTGACTGAATCTCACTGTTGCGTAAATTAGCACACCTGCTCTGTGGCGCTAAAGCCTTAAATGTAGCGCTATCAAAATACGCAAAGCTTAACAACAGCTGTCAAAGCTTTGTGACAGCTGTCACAAAGTCAACACACTTAAGTCTGCTTTCTCTGCTGCAAGATTTTTCCGTGAAACTTTCTCTGACTGCTGGAAAAAAAAAACAGCCTGTCACACTTTCAGTCCCTAAGACAGGATGAAACCTCTTCTACTTTAGTTTTAATCGGAGAGATCCAGCCTGTACTCTTGAGCCACATAGCAATGAGAGAAAAAGCGTGCTGTGCTTTGGAGACTTTTGTTTCTCTTCCACGAAACTCACGTCATAGAGCGTCAATACCTTAGAGACAAGGCACAAAACATATAAATGCCCAATTATAGTTGCTTCAAAGAGAGATGCATATAAAAAATTAATAATGGGGTGCATTACATAATTAACGACGGTTGGTTATATAAGCGGCCCAAATATGCAGAACAGACAGGGTATTGTCTCTTACTCAAATGGCAGTGGAAGTCTGCAAGTCTTTTTTTTGTGTCGACCACTTGCGCATGTTGACACGTACTTACTTTCCTCTGTGTGCACCATTTATTTACATTATTTGATTTACATTTTTTTTTCTTCATTTTTTGCACGTGCCTGAACATTTCTCTGAAAGGAACGTGTAGGAACGAGGCCACGACATTGTATAAGGCAGTGAACAGTCTCTTTTAAAAAGTCCAAGTTGCTCCGGTGTCAGGGTCTGTTTAGTCTGCCGCTCTCCCAGAAGATTTCAACCTGCTCTGTTCTATCTCCTTGTTGCTTCAATTCAGCATCAAGAGTGCTCTGCTTGATGCCTGAGTGACTGAGGCAGGATACAGTATTTCCCTTAGAACCATTATATATAAATAGAGGATCCCACAGCTCGACAAATTATTGCCCCTTCCCTACATGCCAGTTTTGTGTCTCGTACACAGGTTTGGATACCAGCCATCTGAGTTGTCTTTCCATTTCTTCTTCAAGTTTGATATTGTCATTATCAGTCAAAATATATTGGGATATATATTTTCCTCATCAATACCCCAATAAAAAAAAGTGGCTTTAAGGTAAATAAAGGAATTGTTTTCCGTAGCAATGGGTATGGGATATTATAAAACTGCAGACTGCAGTTCTTGTGGGACAAGAATTATCTGCTATTGAGATAAATTGTCTCTATGCAGAAAATAAAAACTGAATTCAAAATGCGAAGTATCCTTGGGCAGTGTACTCCAACTAGACCTGCTGGGTCAAGTATCTGGTTCAGGTTGATACTCTTACAAATAATTTAAATAATGAAGAGCTCAAACTCTTGAGAATTTCCCAAATCACAATGAACACTGTCTAATAAGATGAGAACGTTTGGGGTTAGTTGGGTTTTCAGGATTTAATGTGGGTTCATGCACCTACTTGCTATTCAGAACCTCCAATACCAATGCCAGTCATCTTAAATGTTCATACCCAAGGTTCCAAACAACTTGTCCTTAACCAAAACAATGAGTCGTGACAATAAGCAAAAGCATTGGGGACCTTAGGGTGCAGCATACGTTGCATAGTAGCAGCAAATACTTCCATAGCCTGTTGCTGCAAAGATTAAAAAACAATCTGGATCTGTAACTTTCTCTTAACACATAAAAAGTACATCTTTACAAAAGCTTGTTGTTTTGTTCGTGCTATCTTGTGTGTTAAGAAGAAATCTACAAAGGAAATAATGACAAATGTATGTGCTATGTAGGTCCTTAATTAGTTCCCAGTTGTTACGTTGTAAGAGTTTTTTTTGCAACAGTCTGCATTTCTTTGCTTGTATTCCTGTTAGCTCGCTCTTGTTTCATTATTATTTGGTTCAGTTTCTTTGGAGGAGACTCTCTCTCTTTGTCTCTCTGTCTGTGTGTGTGTGTGTGTGTGTGTGTGTGTGTGCATGTACTCTAGCTTCTTCAGTCACTTTTAAAAGAGCTCTTAATTCCCACAGAAACCTGCATTTAACTTATGAACACTGTTGCTTTGACCAACTAAAAAGAGAAAAAAACATGACCAGACTTTATAGACAACTCAGGTCTAGCCCAAATCCATCCAGTGACAGTACTTAAGCTCCCGTCTACTGAGAAAAGTAAAAAAGAAGCTTGATCTTTTGACTAAGGATTACAGAATGGATGGAATAAGAAAAGGAAGAAGGATCGTGCTCTACTTTTTTTTTCTCTGTGAATTGCTTGAATGTTCTCCGTGGTGTGATACAACTGCTAATCAATGAACAAAAAAATTTTTTATCAGAAGACTTTTAAAGATGATTCTGGATTATCACAACTTGAATATTATTTTCAAAGGTTTGGCCATGATTCCTATCTGTAAAAATAACTTTGTACTCAGCAAGTTAATTGCTTAGATCCCAGAACGCTGTAAAAAAAAAAAAGAGTCCGATTTTGAAGAGAAGATGAAAGCAAACGGTAAAATTATTAACCAACGTGTCCAATGGTGCCCCATCTGACCTAATTTTAGCGATGCTCCCTGATCTCAGCAATTACTTTGGTGACTGCAACACTGAAAGAAATGATGTGCAAACCTATAAAAATAACAATACGGTTATTGTCAGCTTCTCTGTGCACACCAACATCACCAAAGCAGCCAGAAAAAACAACAAATCTTCATATTTGAGAAGCTTGAACCAGTGAATGTGTTGACGTTGTTATTTGCCAGTAATTTAGTGTTACACTTCCACATTGTTAGGGGACTCAGGAGAGAGATACGGGGTCAAAACTGATGCAGTATAGGCCAAGAAATCCTTACATTTAGTACCTGGACTGCGTCAAGCACCGAAAGATGCTGGCTGCCACAATTCACATAAGGCAACTCAATAGTTAATATTAAATAATATGAAACCTCATATCTGTAGTTTGTAACACAGCCTTTCTGCTACATTTTTAAAGTCAGGCTGAGTAGTACACCTCACATTGAATTAGTCTGCAGAGTCGCCGCTTAATAGATGACATGAAAAATGTATAATTTATTAAACTTTTTTTTTCACGTAGCCCCCTGCTCTGTTTTAATGCAGGGCTGTTTTCGGGCTTAATCCCGGTTTACAAACTTGGATATTATAGCTGTAATATAATAAAAGTTAAGGTGGCACCAAGTACGTTATGTTGAAGTGTTGAAGGCCGGTTTTCCAAAACACATAAAACTGACAAAAAGATAAATGTGGTAAACTAAAGCCCCCTGTGGTGCAACACCTTTTTGTTTTGTAGTGCTGCTGTTTGAATTGATCATCTGCTGTAACTGTAGGAGAGCACCCAGTCGAATGAAAGAAGCACACCTGTCTTGAATTTTAAAGTGTAATGGCTGGTTGCTGTTACTTGTTTTTTGCTCATGCTGTGCTAGAATATTAAGTAAAGCAGTATCTATTCATGTTACTGCCTGTTAGTTATGCACGATTCAGGTAAACACTGTATGTTTTTCTAGTTGGCGATTGTCTGGATTTATTGGTTGTATTGTGTAAGTGGACTTGCCTTTCTTTGTCCTTCATTCTGCCACAGCTATACTGTAAGTCCTTCATGTCACATGCTTGCAGAAATGAGATATTCTTTCTCTTATCGTGTTCCAGCATTTCAAAGTGTGTGTGTGTGTGTGTGTGTGCGTGTGTGTGTGTGTGTGTGTGTGTGTGTGTGTGTGTGTGTGTGTGTGTGTGTGTTGTTTCTTTGGGTTTTTTTAAGCACAGTCAGACCGTCCCCATTGCAAACCTCAGCAAATCCCTGCTGTGGTTCCCAGAAACATCCCAGAAACCCCTTCCTCCTCCAGAGGCTGACTGTGATTCCAATTATGAAGAAATATGTACAGGAGATGGGCGACAGTCACAGGTCCCAAGGAAATTTCATTTTAATTAATCTTGGGCAGAAATTGGCAGCTCGAGCGTCACGATACTCATCGCGGCTCCCTGAAGTAGATCCAATTTTCTTTCTCAATAGGCATTAAATTAGCAAGAACATTTCCACCTTTGTCACCCCGGCACGCATAACAAATGAAATACATTTGGCTACACGGCATAATGGAGTGCTAATAAATGACTCGCCACCCGAGTGAGGTACAGGGAGACTGTGGCAGGTGAATCGCGTTTGCCAGCATCTCATCACATCTGGGAGTGTTAAAGAAAGAAGAAATGTGCAGCAAGGCAGATTTGCAATGTGCGAGTGAGGCGCATGCATACATTTCCTGGATAGTTTTAAGAATAGGGGAGAGTAAAGCATTCCCAAATGCTTCCTTTGAGATCAGAATAATCTACCTTGGCCCATTCCACAAGTGACCAAACCATGCCAAGCTTGATCGGCAATGTTTTGCTCTCCTCTTGCATCGGCTCCATAAATTCATGCATGTGTTTTCCTTATGTCTCATTAAAAAGAAGTCTTGGCTAACTAATCTATGTCACCTTTGAGAGTTTGTTCAGAAATTGAATGAGTGTTATGTGTTCAGAAAAAAATGGCCCACTCCACCGTGACATCATTAACGCAGGGAAGCTCTGCATTTCTTTTGTGTTTCGAGGTTGGATTGTTATCAAAGTTTCTACCAAACCAAAGATGTGGTGCAGCAACAGATCAATGCGGGTCTATATTAAAGACGTTCTGCTGAATTAATTTCCTTCAGGAAAACTCCAGCACATACCGATGAGAGGAAGCTTGTTCACATACTTTTGGGCTCAAATTAACATGTTGCCAATCTATTCTGGGTTTGTGAAACGCTGGAATCGACCACAAAACTTTTATCGCCCAAAACGTGACACGGCACAAAGGGAGTTTGACATTTTTATAGAGATGAACTGTCCTCAACTCTGACTATAATCACCAGGAGTGAGGAGCTCATCTCTGATTTATTATATTGTTCCTGCATGCCTCACCCTGACAGGCAATGTGCTTCCATCTCTGTAAGACTTGCCACATCAGTGCCTGACTCTCATCCGCCCACAGAGTGAGGTGAATTGCTCTATACTCCACTAATACAGCACTCTACTGTACGTTATAAGAAATATTTCTCTCTTGACAAACCTGGGAAATCTGAAATGTTCTTTCAAAGGACATTGTCCACACATTGTGCACATAGTGATTGCCATTTGTCCAAAAGAGTCTTAGTGGAATCCAGATCTGGGAATTTATAAAGCCTTGTCCATGGTCTTTGATCCTCTTTATCTTTCTTTCAATCCCTTTGTCCATGGCGACTGTGGGCTTTAGGTAGCTGTCTTAGGAAGCAGCATATAAGGGTACAACTAATGATGGTATCAGCAAGACCCGTAGTGGAACGAGAGGTGGAACAAGTTGATGGCAGTATGTTGTGCAACTCAGTACATGAGTTGAGAAAAGGAAATATTCAGCAGCAAAATATGGTTGGGTAATGTGTTAGCAATAATATCAAGTTTCTTTCCCTAAATATAGCTCTGGTTGTGTGACACCATTGTGTACATACTTGAGAATTAATTAGCAAGGCAGACGTTTTGCATAGATGTATCTTGATTGGTCAGGTATTCCATTCACTGGATTGGCCTGAAAAGCTTGTTTTTCATTTATAAAGAGCACGTCCCTGAAGGTCAAACCTGCATTGTTTAGACCAATTGAATTGCACTCTGGTTAATTGTTTCACTTTTTATGATTTGTTTGGGCAGATCTGATGACATTAATTGTACTTGAGAGCTGACAAAAACAACCACACAGAGACTGTTTGGAATAAGTGGTCTGGTCGCAAACAAACTCTGCTGAGGCTCATTTGTGGTGGGGGGCTGATCCAATGTGACCCACCTATAAGGCGTACTCTGGAAGTTTGAGCTAGGCAGCTCACTTTGGCATTTGTGCTTTGCATAGTGGAATGAGGATGAGTGAATTCAACATTTGCTAGCAGCTTAACTGGCGGATGACTCGAGATCTGTCCCGGTGAGCGTTCTCAAAAGAAACCGCACAACGTGGATAACGTTAATCAAGACCCACACCGATTCTGATCAAATCGAAATGAACTACATTGCTGTTTATGCATCAAGTTTGACTCAAGAGGTTCATTGATTGTGCCTTGTTTGACGCACCAGTAATGATGAGCAGGCTCCATCTTAACCTCTGCCTGTCATCATTTACTTCTGTGCAGCATTTTAATTGGCTGAGGCTGGCACAACCTCCCGACCCAACTGTTTCCCTGCCACATCCTGGAGCAAGACTAGTGTTCCTCACTAATTACCGCTGCTGTCTGCGATGATCTGTGACACAGCCGGCTCCCGTTGAATTACCCTCACCTCTCCCATTTACAGTACCTGTCAATATCCTACCTCATTTTCATACATCAGTGAAAAACTCTGTGAAGTAGAGCGAAGGATTGACCAAAAAATGATGCCCTTTCAAGAGGCTCCCGCAAGACTAATGACTGTTAAAAAGCAATCAAGTGGTAGCAGCAGTCTGGGCGGTAGATCTCCGTATTTTATTGCCAATGCCCGGTCACGGCACCTCTGCTGTTTAAATTATTGCCATGTAAATCACCTGAAGTGCTTTGGTATTGGAAAGCAGCAGATTTAAGATGCCGGTGCATGTGCTAAGTAGACAGTATACCGATATTCGTGGAGGCCTTCATTTGAGGTACTAACCCCTGCTATTCATCAGTGTGTCAGTCTACCTCGAGCTGGCACTAGATTCTGAGAAGTTCGTTGGCGGAACAAATGAAGTCTTCTCTGACTCGCATATAAAATGCTTATTCTGTATTTCTGTAAAACTGATGTGAAGTACAGTGCCTAAAAGTTCCAAACTAGCTTGTAGTGGAAGCACATTAATTGTAATTGGTTTACTTGCATCATATTGCCTGTAAACTTGGAGTTGGGACATTATTAAGATTGTAAAAGTAAAAATTGTAAAAAAAAAAAAGAATGGTATTGAAAGCCACATAAGTTTTCATCTAGGAGTCAAATTCTTCAAGATCAAGGTTATTTATAGATACAATTTTGGCAGAATATTTTTTTATTTTGTGTCCGTAATGTAGAGTATGTGCACAGTGGATGGATTCACACCCATAACTGCTGTAAACACAGTATGGATGCTTGTCTTAGCACAAATCTTTACATAAGATGTCACTGTCCTCTGCTGGTTTTCAGACTGTATTACACCTATAGTAAAGAGATACATTTTAAGCAACGTTAAAGGCTGGTTTATTTAAAAAAAAAAAAAAACCTTTTTGAGGTTTCACTCATTGTTTATTTAGTAGCTGTTCAGAATTTGTATAAATTGTAGTCAAAGTAGTTGTATTCTGTCACATTTACCACTGCTGTTTCCACGCTCCTGAGGATGACTCAATTTTGTTGGAATTCAAGCTTGGGACTGTTAACACACTTATTGCATTGTGATAATTAATTGTTTTATTGTTGACAAGTCTCTGTTGTCTTTCCCAGCACATAGGCTTATACTATTTGCAATAGAAATGCATTCCCTTATTCCCCGGTTTATTTTAATGTCTGTGCCAGATAGCATATAAAACTTAATGGAGTTTCATTCAAGGATCCCAATTGATTTCTCCTCAGCACAAATATAAGGTCATGACCACCGCAAATGTATGTAAGAAATGTTGTCAATGCTAGTTAATGGACCTGTAGTGCATTTATATCACATTGTTGGTCTTTGCATTAGTTTTGGTATTTCATTTGAGATACCAAGCAGGGAAAACCGAATACACACTCTAACATTGTTTTTGGGCCCACCGTTTCATTTTGCAGTTACAGCTGCTGGTGAATGCAAATTCTGGTATGCATGTCGTTTAAGAAATGAAGCTCAAGATATGCTGTGAGCAGGATGCAAGGAGAAAGAATCCCCCTCACACACACACACACACACACACACATTCACACTCCTCTAACGCTACACCCTCAGAGCTTTGGTTATGAGCCTGCTTCATTCTGTCAGCAGACAGTCCCACAGGATGGACCTCCATTCCCTCCCAGCTCAATTAGGAAGTGAACTTTCTGTAAAAGTCATACTGCATTTTCAGCTTAAGGTTTTGATAAGCTGTTCTTAATGAAGTAATTACATTATGATTTGATATCAAATAGCAGCCCCATCTGTCTCAAAGACTAATATAGACTCATTTTCACCCTGCATTATCTTCTACATACACTACATAGTAGTTCAAGATCAGAAGAGGAGTACTTGTCTCTGAGATAAAATCATCTGTTGTGGAAATTAATAGATTATCCTGCTGCGTTTTTCACTCTATGATTAGCAATATCTGTATGTTACTCACTTCTTTAGTCCAAATGACAGAATATGTCAAAATATCTAAAAAGTAGGTGTTTTTCCATTCACCTGTTTTAAAGGCGCATTTTCAGCGGAGTGGAAGCACAGAAAATTAGAAAAAAAAAGTAAGATATCGGAAATATGTTTTTCCACTTGGCTGAGGTGGAAAAGTAAAATAACAGCAAAATGTTACATAGGGCACTGGAACTATACCTGGCGACCCAACCCAACTCATAATATTTGCATAGCGGTAGCAGATGGAAACAATTCACGTTTGTTTTTCTGAAAATTCAGTGAATATTTTGTCCTAAATTTGGATGGAAATTGGGTTAATCAGTCCCCTCCAACTGTTACAAATAATAAATATGTTTTATCATCCGATATCGCTATGGTTACTTTTTGTTAGTTTAGGCACAATTACTTTAGGATAGGTTAGGAAAAGAGCATGGTTTGTGTTGAAATAAGTTGTTGGTTAACGTTGGGAAACTATCTTGGTGAGTGTTAAAAAGACAAAGGTTGGTTAAAAGAAACCAAGCACTGCTGGGCATGTCTGCGGTCTCTCACTGGTTTTACCATAGATGCCTCAAGCTGTAACGGTGTGTTCACATGGGACTCATTCTTTCAGATAGTGAAAAACATTTAAATTTTTTACAGAGAAGCAAATGAACATAGGGAAAAGCAGGGGCAGAGGTGGAATTAATGGCATGAAGACCGCCAGTGATGGGAAAGTGAAAGAGAATGACAAGCAGTTGCAGGCATTGTCTTTGAGGGGAGGGGAGGCGGGGAGACAGTCATATGAACCGCTTGTATAGCTCCCTCCTAATGACTCCCACTGTGCCATTTTTACCGAAGGCAAGGATTACCATTAAGCCCGAGTCACATCTTCTCACATGATCTTCTATCCTGCCCAAGGTTTATTCACACACACATCAGTGCATGCGCACACACAGTCTGGTAGCGGGGGTGAGTGGAGATGAAATGGCAGTCAAGTGAGGGCTGGTCACGGGACGAACAGAGGGGATGTGTACACAAGTAATGCCGTAGATTTCTCAACGGTAGACCAATGTGTTGTATTATTGTACATGGTTACAGTTTGGTGTTTTAATTTCCATTTAATACATCAGATTACTACATGACAAGATCCCTGACCTTTAAATTACAATGTTATCATCACTGTTGAACTAATCTAACATGCACACATTTAAAGATAATTGACAAATTAGCTTTAGAGATGATAAACTTCTTACTTGATCAGTAAATAGATGTCTCCTCTACTCAAATGTGACTGTAAAAACACTGCAGTGCATTTTCAGGTCAATCGCTCTTTGAATTATTAAATACCCACAAGTCCATGATGATGATGGTAAATCATTAAAAATGAATTTAAGGCCAGCATGAGACTCCAAGGTCAAAAAAATTCATCATTAGAACTATTACAGTATTCATCTTGACGTTTTTAAAATAATTGTAGAAAACTAGACTGAGTCTCCAGACGAATTATGTTTAAATGGTTATAAATGGTCATAACATCCATGACACGCTAATGAGTCTCCTGCTAATTATCAAGGGGAACATGGGAACTGCGCACACATAAGGAATGTGGCTGTATTGTTCAAGTGTACTTCATGAGAATGAGCTTAGCGCTAGCTTTGTGTAATCCTTGCCGTCACGCCCCAATTATAGAACAATACATGCAACTGGAATAATGATAACCAACGTGAAACACATGTGACTGGGTTCAGAATATTTGCCTTTCATTGTGTGAGATCACATTGGAAAAAGACTCTCCTCCTCCTACAAAACTACTGTTTTGTAAAAATGATTTTTTTTCTGTATGCCTGAGGGGTACATTTAAATATGAATCATTTGGGTTTCAAGTTTACATGCAAATTATTAATCCTGACAGCATTGGGGTCATCACATCTTTCTAAGACAAAAGGTTATATGTATTAATTTTACCAGGGGTGGAAAGAGTACTCGTAACCTTTACTGAACTAAAAGTACCAATACAATAATGTAAATATACTCCATTATATCATCTGCATTCCAAATCCTACTCAAGTAAACGTACAAACGTGTTATAAGCAAAATGTATCAAAAGAAAAACTACTAATTTCACAGAAAAAGATGCCCCTACTACTGATATAATTCAGTATTTTCTTATTAGATTAATACTTGCGATATGTATGAAGCATTTTACTGTTAGGAATTTATTTTCCTTTTTATACCCTAAAGTTGTTTTCTCTAGTGGCTCCCAACCTAGGGGGTCGGTCATAAGATAAATCGAAAGGGTTGTGAGAAAAGGAAAAGTTCTGCTTCATAAATGTGTATTCATTCTATCAAATATTTTATTTTTGGGGTGAAATATTGGATACCTTTACCTCTTTGAGCCTTGAGCAGTTATTTAAATGGAACCATCTGAGAGAAGAAATCACTCTTTGGTGAAACTTTTAACAACTCAGAGACATTTGAAACATGGCCCCAGATGTCTTAGTGGCTGTTCTATTTTTTGTAAGGATCCCTGGTTATCGGCTGCTTCACGCGTTACTGAAATTCCTGGTTTTGAAGCGTAAGCATCGACATTGTTGTGTTTTTCCTCTTCATCACCATCATTTGATGTGGGAGTTTATGAAGCATGGTTTTGCTAATTAGTGGGTGTTGATCCCCTTGAGGAAAACTGATATACATGTAGGAACAGTGAATGCACCCAAACTACTGCTGTTCACACCATCCACTGTCCTCTCTGCGACCCGGCGTGACGTTTACAGTGACAGATGGGAAGAGTGTGACACTTTGGAGGTTTTTTAGAAAGAACCGTCCCCGCTGATCTTGCCCCAGATTCTAACTCCCTGGGGTTAGCTCTAGGTTTTGTCAACAATAACAGCCAATCATTTTCCCTCTCTCCAAAAAAATGTGCTGAGGTTATAGTTGCAGAATGTCAAAAAACTTGAGATTTTGCCACTGGTGTCATCAGCTCATTTAAACTAATCAAAGGTTTTTGTTTTCAGCCCGAGTCCTTCACCTGCAGAACACTGAAGCAAATAAATAAACGGTGCACACGCTGGAGGGGCGATCGGGGGGAGAATTCAAATGCATGGTTCACAGTCAGTTCATAAGGGAAGCAAAAAGTACATGTCAGAGGGAGCGGAGAGCGGTAAGACACAAGATATGTTCGCACTTGCTTTCACCTGTAATTTTCACATTATTTGACTGATGGTTTATCTATAGGGCCTCACCACCAGTTCTACTCACAGATATCAGTTTACTAGTCAAGAATAGCACCACTCTCCATGGACAGACAGGTATACAAAAATAACCCAGATGATGTCACATCTCAGCATTGGTTCGAAGGGCGAAAAATGGGTGCAACATAATTTAAAATTGGATGAGTGGAGTTTGAACGATGTGGGCATTTACCAGGCATGAAGGCTCTTATGCTGCATCCACGTCATGCTGGAGTCATCATAATTGCCGGTTCCCGTCTTGTCTGGAGTGTTCAAATTAACATCCAAGTGGTCATCATGACAACTCTGATATGCCCACACACTGAAAGTGCCTGAATACCAAACTAACATGGATGCCTTGTGTCAACCAATTCATACAACAGTCAGATGAAATGAACTTTGGGTATTTTTCCAGTCTCTACCATCCAGGAAGACGCTATTGATTTGCATCATGGGGAGTGGAGACTCCATTGCTGGGGTTTGTCCTGTACTAGGGACTAAAAGTCAGGATGTGTCTGCCTCGGCTGCATCAAAAATGACTCATTGTTTTAACCTTAAGTCTTCTAACTTAACGGAAGTTTAATAATAAATCTCTCGAGTAGCCCTTTAACGTTTGGGAATGTTTAATGCCTTTAAAAATGTGCCTGCTTTTGCAAATATTACAAATATTCCCACGACAAAAAAATCTTTTAAAAAGCTGTTTTTAAATAGGATTCATGAAACATCTTTTCAATGTAAACTTCATCTGTTTCACTTTTGTTTGACACAGAAATCATAGAAAGAGTTGCGCATTCCAATAAGATATATTTTTGCTGAGTAAATGCCCTCATGCCTCACGTCTCACATGCTCATGGCAGCACAAGCAGCCTTGAGGTGGTGGAGAGAAAGAGAGAGGCCTTCTTGAGAAGTCAAGTGACCCGAAATATAATCACTCGAGCAAACACATGAACCTCTTAGGCTTTGCAAGATTAGATTCTGTTATTTTATCGCTACGGCGGAAACGACAATCAGGATAATAACTTAACACATTAATGGTTATTTATTGCTTCTCTATTTGATTTTCAGTACTGGACAAAAGTGAATGTGTAGAAGGTAAATAGTAAATTGTAATAAACAAGACCCATATTGTGTTTCTGAGCTTGCTTGCAGCACCAAGTTGTTTATTTGAATTCCACAAACGATTTGTGTGCCAGTGGCTACATTTTTATAAAAGGCTACCACTTCACAACAAATTAATTTTCATAGCGTGCTCATGAACGCGTACTGAAACCTTATTCCACATACATATTTATTAAAGTTAATTTAGGTCCACTCCTTCATCTTAATTTGTGTTTTAAGATGACCCGATTTCGTAGACTTCAACCCTCATTTAACGTTGGACTCATTGAGGCAACTTTAGAAGCCCAGTGAGTTTTTAGAAGAATAATACTGTTCATGAGGGATAACACTACTTTCTCTCCCTCCATGCCCAGTAGGAAATATGATGTTGTGTGATGGCATCACGCGGGGGAAAATCCGGTCATGCGCTAATCTGGTATTTAAGGTTCACCAGTTTGGAGGGGAAGTAGTAGCAGGGGCCTGGGCGCATGGAAGGGGACGTTTTATGGGCCTACACACAGACAGTAACAGATCAAATAATTCCTGTTGTGGGATAAAGGCTTCGTTTTAGTGCATAATTACAGGTAAATCATCGGTCGGTAAAACTGACTCCAAACCAGCCGTGCGTAAAATCTGACAACCTTTTTTGGAGAATGTGGCAGTGCTGTTGGTTGGTGCTTGTGGGCGCGGTGGTCGTGAGCGCTCAGTTCCCCAGAGAGTGCGTGACCCCCGAGGGACTCAGGAGTGGACAGTGCTGTCCGTCGCCCTCTGGACTCAACGACGACCCGTGTGGCTCCAGCGCGGGGCGCGGGCAGTGCGTGTCCATCACGGCGGACGCGCGCCCGCACGGTCCTCAGTACCCGCACGACGGACGGGATGATCGGGAACGATGGCCGGTGCGCTTCTTCAACCGCACTTGTCAGTGCAACGGAAACTTCAGCGGCTATAACTGCGGCCGCTGCAGACACGGATGGACGGGGCCCGGCTGTGACCTGCGAGTTTCTGTTGGTAAGTGCGCAAAGCCCGGGGAAATATTCACATAATAATACTGTAGTATATGGACTCTAACTCAAGTTAAGAGAGTTAGCAAATCTGGGGGTGGCATGATTCTGTATTTGTTTTCTCAGTGGCACTTCAGCGCTCCTTTGGGACATCACGCCGAGCAAAATGAACGGATTTGGGCTCTTTTATTGTCGATTTAACGATTTTATTGGGCAAAGACAGATTTCTTTACCAAAATGAATTCACATTACTGCCCCATGAAACAAGCTGAATGTATATGAAATAGTTACAGCCCTCGACATTATAAAAGGACATTTGATTGAAAAAAATGATTGATCAAAACTTCCCCTTACGCGCATTTTCTGTCCTTCTTTCCTCGGTCATTAAAAAAGCTGATCCCCAATTACCGCATGACTGGCTGAGTTAATCCACTTTACCTCTTCCGTAATCCCCCAGTAAGAAGAAACGTGATGCAGCTCAGCGCCGATGGGAAGCGGGCGTTCGTGAGCGCGCTGGACCAGGCCAAGCGCACGGTGCACCCCGACCTGGTGATCGCCACGCGGCGCTATCCGGAGATCTTCGGACCCGACGGGAACACCGTGCAGTTCGAGAACATCACCATCTACAACTACTTCGTGTGGACCCACTACTTCTCGGTCAGCAAGACGTTCCTGGGTGCGGGGCAGGCCAGCTTCGGGGGAGTGGACTTCTCCCACGAGGGCCCCGGTTTTGTCACCTGGCACAGGTTCCACCTGCTGCAGCTGGAGCGAGACATGCAGGTGAGATAGGAGGTGTGACAGCTGGAGTAATGTTGACGTCATCACGTACTCAATGTGATGGGCCAGTGCTTATCCACATCTTGAAATTGCCCCAGCTTGTTTAGTTTTAACTGATGCGTTTCCCCACAAAAAAAGAAACCATAACTAATGCCATTTTTTCCTACTCCATTAAAAGTATATCTGTTTTGTATTTAACAATCACACTTCCAAAAATAAAAGTATTTTCTTTCCAAGTTTCTAAATCCAGCATCTGTTACTTATCTGTTTGCTGCCCCCTAGTTGGATGTGCGGTCTCATTTTTTATTATTTTCTTTATGTAGACATATTATATATTTCATGTTAAGTTATTAGAGAACCTAAAATTGTTTTCACAAAGGCTTTTAGAGAACCAATCTCCAGCTGTATTCATGCATTGTAAACATATATTGTCATCGACTGTCTCTAAAGCAAATGTCACTGTGTGTGGGTGTGTGTGAGTGTGAGAAAACGATAAGCGATGTATTCCGTGCACTGACTCCATGACCAAATGAGACTGTAAATATACATAGACACGTTACCCAAGGAGGAGGAAATACATCGTCAGCAGCATAAGAAAATAAAGCCTCGAGCAAACTCCGAGCCTTGATCTTCACGTTCACAAAACTAACTGGTGCGTTCATTTATGTGTTTCAAACAACCAGGACATGCTGCGAGACCCCTCCTTTGCCCTGCCCTACTGGAACTTTGCCATCGGTGGAAGCACATGCGACATCTGCACAGATGACCTGATGGGAGCCAGGAGCAGCTTCGACATGAACTCCCTCAGCACCAACTCCCTCTTCGCCCAGTGGAGAGTCATATGTGAGAGCGTGGAAGACTACGACACACTGGGAACCATCTGCAACAGTGAGGCGGTTTGTTAATTCACCGTGCCACGGTGATCCCCTTTACGCTGTTAGTGCACGGAGATGTGTATTTAATTCGGTTCCTGTCTCCTCCCAGACACTGAGACGTCTCCCATCAGGAGGAACCCAGCAGGGAACGTCAACAGGCCGATGGTCCAGCGTCTCCCGGAGCCAAAGGATGTGGCCGACTGTCTGCAGGTCAACGCTTTTGACACACCGCCCTACTACTC
Source organism: Ophiodon elongatus (assembly GCA_016806645.1). Taxonomy (NCBI): domain Eukaryota; kingdom Metazoa; phylum Chordata; class Actinopteri; order Perciformes; family Hexagrammidae; genus Ophiodon; species Ophiodon elongatus. The sequence goes on from JACSYO010001725.1 coordinate 2,179,827, forward strand.
CACCTCCTCCGAGAGCTTCCGAAACACAATTGAAGGTGAGCGACTACAAAGGCCTTTCTGTCAAAACCGGCTTTTTTCTTCACATTGACATATTTCTGCATGTTCATGAGTTTTCGTATTGTTTCGTCGGCAGGTTACAGTGCCCCCCAGGGGAACTATGACCCCGTGGTGAGGAGCCTCCACAACCTGGCCCATCTGTTCCTGAACGGGACGGGAGGACAGACTCACCTCTCCCCCAATGACCCCATCTTCGTCCTGCTGCACACCTACACCGACGCTATATTTGATGAATGGTTGAGAAGACACAGTCCAGGTTTTTTTTTTTTTTAAAACACTTGTTCTAGTTGTTTACTTAATGAAACCTGCATATTTCTACTGCTTAATATATAGCATGCTAACTTCAAGTATTTCTTGACAGATTCAACTCTGTATCCCGAAGAAAATGCCCCCATTGGTCATAACAGAGGCTACAACATGGTGCCTTTCTGGCCTCCAGTGACTAACGCCGAGATGTTTATGACTGCCCCTGAAAATCTTGGTTACTCTTACGAAGCTGAATGGCCAGGTATTCCTTTTGGATTGATTTCTAGTACTCGGCACATTTCCGTAGGTCTGCTTTCAATAGTATCTTTAAATAAATCCAGACGACGAAAGGTAATAATCGTGCTCCTCTCTGTCCCTCCAGCTCAAGCTTTCACTATGACTGAAATCATCACCATGGCGATCGTCGCTGGCCTCGTGCTCGTCGCGGTCGTTTTCGCCGCCACCACGTGTGCCGTGCGTGCCAGGTCTCACAAGATGGAGGGCCACCAGCCTCTGCTCGGAGATCACTACCAGCGCTACGACGATGAGAAAAGCCAATCCGTGGTCTAAGATCGTTGTTTGAACATGAGCCTCTCTCTTCTCTCTCCTTTTAAAGTGACACAGCAATGCAGGTTGTTGAAGCATGAGTCGGTTCTCACTGAAGAGCATGTGTAGATTCTTGAGTGCTACAACAATATATTTTGGCTACATTCATGTCCCTCTAGCAAAGCTGGTGTAGTTGCATTTTTTTTTTTAAATATCTTTCTTTTACAAGTAGTACAGATGTCAAGCACACATTGCAGATGCATTTTTGGAATTGAAATGTTTAGATATATGCAGTACTTTGTAAGAGAATGGTTTTGCAATGATTACAATGGTCCGATCTTTGACATTTTCAGTTTCGGGAAAATTTGAAAATGTGTTCAAATAAAGAGAACATGACCAACTGAAGTGTTGGTGTGATAGTGATGCCAGCAGATGGTGCTGAACTGGTGCTATCAGAGCTTTTACTGTAAATGACTTTCCAGGAGCAGCAATGCTGCCTCCTGTAGTTTAGATTTTGATATTGCACTCAGTAATAAGGTGATCAGATGTAAAGAATGCCAATTCTGATTTGATATTTAGCTTTTGAACACATTTAAAGGACTGGAGTAAAACAAATTAATTAAAACATACACAACTACAAGTCCCAACATGTGTGTAGTCCGTAGATCATTATAGAAGCGAAGTGATGGTTTAAAATATACTGCCTGTGTAATGGAGCGATGACGCCCACAAGGGGGTGCAATAGTTCAATTTCTAAAACTCTTCATGTTGTTGATAGGAGAGATATGCTTGGAGGTGAGGGGGGTTTGTATTTAAATGATGTATTAAGATAAAATGATCCAAATGGCCAGCCGAAATGTAATTCATGAATGAAGAGTTGAAAGAAAATGTGTCTATAAAGTGGTAATAATCCAGTTACCTTTCTGAACTGTGTGCTCACACCATATGCATCTTTTTGTCTTCTTTTTTTTTTACTAAAAATCTATGCGAAATGGTCATTAACGCTATTCTGTTTTTACATTTATACTTTTTGCCAGAATGTTGTTGAATCTGGGTGAATGGCAAAACAATTTAAATGATGTACTTGTATGTCCACACGGGGTTTGTTCGACTGGGTGATTAAAAAAACATTGATAAACACACCAGAAATATATGTATGTACACAACGAATCACAATTATGTAATATGTCATTTTTTTTCACCTCCGGAGCACATGTTTAGAGGGTATTTAAGTTGCTTTTCATTCATGATTTCGCTTCACTCTGTTTACCTGCGTTCGTCTGGCATTTGAAAGTCTTTGCAGAAACAAATGAAGAAATAGCTAAAAGTGCTTATCCCATATCATTGGGGCTAGTAGGTATACCCATTTGCCGAACTCCTAATTTGTAAAGTAACAGGAATCCGTTGGCTTTGTTTGTTTTCCATAACGCCGCGGTGTCGCTTCACCTGTCAGGTGTCAGGTTTCAGAGGAAGCGCCCCTTGTGGGCGGGTCTACCCGAGCACGTTGTCGTCCCACTGTCTCTCCACTGGTCAGCCGCGTGAATGGGCGGGTCTGTCGGCGGTAACAGCGGCGCGGTGGACGCCGTGCGAAGTGTTTATTGGCCCTTCAACACTTTGCCCTATTAGCCGGCAGAGCAAAGTCGCGCAGAGTTAAGCCCCTGTTGCGACTCCCGAGTCAACTCTTCCCTTGGATGTGGCTCGCGCGTGCGTCTCCCCCCTCCCGGGTCAACTCACAAGCGCTGTGCGTCAACGCGTCTGCTCGCTCCGCTTCCGAAGTGTAAACGTGTGCCTCTTCTTTTGACGGTCCACAATGGAAGAGGACAACAGCGTCTTGCCCGACTTGAAGGATATAGAGACAAAACTGGGTCTCAAGGTCCCTGACAGCCTCGTTCGTTCTCTCGCCGCAGGAACGCATCCCGACAAGCACGAGAAGTCTGCGGCGCCGCATTTAGATAACCGCAAACTGTGCGCTGACAATGCGGACTTGAAGAGGCTCGAGGGCAAAATGCTGTTCCTAAAGCAAGAAATGGTAAGCCTCTTTTTATTTTTATTTTCCTGTGACGTTATAGGTTATAGGCAATTGTTCCAGTAACTTTTAAGGGACGCGTGCCAATTGTTAAATAGCCATAATGTGCTGCAAACCATATGGCTCCAGTGTAGCGTTTATGTTTGTTTGAAGTTTACCGACTTGTAATTACATGCTAGGTTAGGTCGCGAATGCTGAACGTTACTGTTAACGTTTTAATTAGGCTAATGGTAACAGGAAGTGCACTTGACTGCGTTATTGAACAAGCTAGTTAAGCTCTCTCTCGCTCTCTCTCTCTCTCTCTCTCTCTCTCTCTCTCTCTCTCTCTCTCTCTATCTCTCTACCTCTATCTCTCTCTCTATATATATATATATATATAATGCATCACATTTGTTGGCAGCCCGGCCGGAGCTCTCAGGAAATGCCTGGTCCACATATCAACATGTGGTTGTTGGATGCAAAGTTCCACTGATGGGTGTTTTGCGCCTCGTTGTGTCATAAAGCGCCGTGAAACCGGACCCAATCCGCGAGAGCCCATTCACACCTGAGCACTGGAGTCAGCAGAAACCGTCCTTACCTCAGGAACCCCCCCTCCGCCCCTCCCCATCACCAGATTGATTATTCAACCTACTCTGTGAGGAAGAAAACAATTAAATAGGTAAATAGACATAGTGCCTGTGTAATTACCTTTTTTTATAATGTATTTCATAGCTATCTTTACCAATACTCACATTATTTTCATATGTTACACTTAGCTTTAAAGATCCAGAGTCCCCCCCCCCCCTTTTTTTATGTAAGGTCATGAAAGGTATTAGGATTCCTGAGCAGATGGCCAAGTTGAACGAGTTTTGTGGACTGCAGTGGAGCTGCATCACGGTCAGCAGACGGACCCATCAACCTGGAGAGTTTGTGTTGATGGGCTGACATTTATGTGACTCGCTTGTGTTTCCACCTGACAGTCCATGCCATCTTGTAATTGTGTTGATAGAAGAGAAGAAGAAAAAAAAAAACGTATTGGCTTTTAAAAAAATAATTACGTGTAACGCCATCAGTGGTCTCTTATTGTCGGAAAGCTAATTACAAATTTGGGCCATCTTGGGCTTCCCTGTTGCTGCGGCTACCGTCACAATTTAATCACTAATCCAATCAGATAGGCCTGTTTTGGCGCGCACACGTCTAGTAGACACACACACTTTTCGCAACATCATTGTGTTAAGCTCCATTTTACAATACTTGAGGGGCCTATCAAAGGAACAAATTAACTCTGAAATGTGCAGTTCAGAAAAAAAAGGTTATGGATCAGCCCTCTTTAGTTTCACGTGACAAATTAAACTTGTGTTACTATCCAGCGGAGACAAAATCATGCAGCGCTAAATGTGTTGCCCAAACTCAATTTCGTGCTCCCAACCCTCTGGTGCCACCTTATTAACACGAGATCGCCGCTTGGACTGTGTGTGTGTGTGTGTGTGTCTGTGTGTGTGTCTGTCTGTCTGTCTGTCTGTCTGTCTGTCTGTGTCTGTCTGTCTGTCTGTCTGTCTGTCTGTGTGTGTGTGTGTGTGTGTGTGTGTGTGTGTGGTTGTGTGGTTGTGTGGTTATTCTCACAAAACAAACACACCGGCAGCAATGTGAGTCAAATGAAGCCGGGTTGTAAATCCACTCCAAAGAAGGGCTGTTGTATCAAGCCAGCTGTCTGGAGCACTGTACCAGCCCTGTTTACCTTCATCTGCCTCCACGCGTTTTGAATGTCGCTGGCTGTTACAGCTGTTCCTTCACCATTTTGTTCGTCACCCAGTGACACAGGCATCCCTTTGATTGACCCCCCCACCACCCCCCCCATATGCTGTCCACTTCCATCGCCAGTCAATGGCCTGGTTTGTCATGCATGGCAGGGGAGTTAAATCAATGGCCATACTGTGTCATGTAGGCATATCGTTCAGACTCCTGGAGGCAAACGGTTTCCTGGATGTGCTGCTATACGAGTAGTATGTCCTTTTAACAGTTAAGTCTCTTTGTTCACAACAAAGCCTGATAGTCTAAACACAATGGCACATAGTGTTTTGCCCATACGAGTATATAAGAATGCTAACAATTGTTGAGGAAAAAACATCTCACCTCAAGGTTCTTTAAGCAGCTGATCCGGAGCTTTCCTTCATATCACATGATTTTCAACCACAGTTAGAGATTGCCCCATTATAGAATTGTAGACTTTTTGAATTTCAGCGAACTTTCAGCTCTTGTATCCATGTTGGTTTAAAAGCTGCGGTTCAGTCTGCTAATGAAAACCATCCCACATGTTGGAAAGCTCCGGAATAGCTCCTAAATGAAATGTTGAACCTCTACCTTTTCAATGCTGGATCGCCCCATAAGTACCATTAACCTTGACCTGGATGCTTTTCTCCAACTCATAGGCACATCTACGAGCCATCGACGTGAAGCTGATGCAGCAGCTTCTGTCGATCAACGAGGGCATCGAGTCCATCCGCTGGATGATAGAAGACAAAGGAGGCGTGGCCAGCCAAGAGGGCAGCCTGACGGGCAGCTTGTACAGCCTGTCAGACAGCCAGGACGGTACCTCGCTGCGAGGCAGCTTCAACAGCTTGAACGACGGCAACAGCGACGGGCTCGACAGCCTGTCTGTGGGTAGCTACTTGGACACTCTCGCAGAGGACCTCCCGGACGACCCCTCACCTACCGGTCTCGACTGTTTCGTCGATAAAACGGTTATTGACGGGGATACTTTCAGTAAATCGCCGCTGAAACTCAGGGTGGAATCGGATGAATACTACTGCTTCGGATAACGATGAGCTAAGCACAGTGGTTACAGAGACTACTGAGATGTCATGTGAAGAGAGGTTTAAAAAAAAAAAAATGTGTTCTTCACTTTGACAAATTAACACAGGCTGTCGGAATATTTTTTTCAACAAAAAGCAACAGCCTATGTGTTGGCAAAGACTTTCCAAAAATGACTCGTGTTACTTTTCACCCTAAAACCAGCCTCCTTATGTTGTGATTTGAACACACGTCATCAAACCATTGCCACTTACTGTCACACCACAAGTGAAAACATCTTCACAGTTCTTTGAGTCTTAATATTTTGATCGTGCAGGTCGATTCAATACAAAAGGTGCTCTGTTCTGATTTAAAGATTGTATTTATTGTGAGAGTTATCCAATACCTCAGCAGTTTATTTTCACAGATGGAGTACTTCTCGGACTAAAATTGCTGAAGAGGGGGTGAATGAGAGTAGCAACATAAGCTGAACAACAAATCTTCTTTATTTGTGAGAATTTTAACTTCAGCTTTGTGTCAGGTCAACCTCAATCACCTGATCTTAGTGAAGGAGTAGATTAGGATTTAGCAGCTACTCGGAAAATTGGACGTTTCCCGCTGAGCGATTCAAGTGGAGTAAACTATTTAATTAGCAAAGTGGTAAGTTTAAGTGTTAAAGCAAGTGCAATTTGCTTCCATGCCAAATTCTGAGCTCCACATACTACAAATGTTAAGCTTGTAATTATTTTTACTTAAATGTTTTGACTGATTGGAAGTTCCTCAGCTAGATCACAGTCTGCAATAGTAGAACCTACATGTACACTCAAGAGATTAGTAGCACATGCAGAGCACAGACGCTTGACTGAAAACCAAAGCAATTTCATTGTCTTAAAGATAACTTAGGCCTGAGGCAAAACCCTGCTAATGCCTGATGGGAGATGTTGATGACTGTGGACACATGGAACGCGTGTTTGCTCTGTGTGCACATTTTAATTCTCTGTTGTCAAAAACAGGTTTGTTATTTTAGCTTTAAACGTTGTGTTGATCTGTCATTTGTATTTTACACTGCCTGCATTTGTAAGAAAAAAATACATGTTTTTTTTTTTTTTTTAATTGGTTGCTGTTCATTTTGTTGTGGAAATGAAATAATATATTGTGAATTTTCTCCTGCTCACATTGTGTAAGTCTTTTATGCAGAATATTTTTCCAAAAAAAAGTTCACAGATCCCGTTATGGAACCTTAATGAGATGGGAAGTGAACATCGTGGTGGTTTCTTTTTTTGCGGGGGGGGGGGGATATAATTAAGTTAAGAATAATCTCTTGCCCTGTGTAATGTGGCATGGCAAATTACCCTTATTAATTCACTTTGTCACTCCATGTCACCTTTTTAGATTCTAAATTTTGCAAATGGTTGCGTACTTGTGCCCTTTAAACTTCCCAAGCTACTGGCAGAGGAATGCCACTTAGGATAATATTCAGGATGGCATAGCAAGTATTATAATAGATGAGGAATCATATTACCAAAACACTTATGAGCGCCATGCTTTGGCTGAAGTTAATATGAAAATAACTCCAATCAAAAGGGAGACAGATTTGAAATGCCAGCCCTGCAGAATATGTGATCGTCTGCTAAATTCTTTTCATTTTTTTTTCTTGATGCATCTCACTAGCTTCTTATCTTTCATGAGATAATTGAAGTTCCAGACAGACTATACAGGGAAAGTCATTATAGGGAAGATGAGAAGCTTGGTGTCTTTGGCTTGCATTTGAATGAGTGGCCATGGGGCACAGCGCTTCAGTCGTTCTCAGACTGCGATCTGACAGCAGGACTTTGCTTTGGAAACGCTGCCGTGTTGGATTAGTCGTCATTTACTCACTTCGTCCCAAAGAGCTGTCTCGTGCTGGGATCTCGTCTCGTTTGGAGCTGGCGTTCATGAAACCATGGCCGAAGGGTCGTGTGGATGCTTTCTGGACGCGTTGCAGTCGTCTTGCATAACATGAAATGCCCAAAATAAGCAGGTTGGACACAAAAGACACGTTTAGTGTTAGTCAGCTCCAGACAGATGTAATCACTTTATCCAGGCACATTAAGCGCACTTGTAACTTTGTCTCGCACCAAGTGCAAAGCAGCTTTATTTGGTTTTATGCTGCCTTTCCTTATCTCTACCTCCCAGAGGCTTTGGCAAGCTTAAGCTCCCTGTCTAGCTGAACCACACTAAGGCCACTAAACCAAGCAGCCTTGTGAATGGCTGCATGACCTCCTTGTCAACAATTCAATTAAAAACACACAAGTTCCCTCAACTTCCCTTAAATTTCATGTCTTAACAAATGTAACCGTGTCATGACAGTTAAGTAAAGTTAATATCCCTTAGGGGGAAAATGTTGAGAGTCGAGCTCGTGGCTTTGAAATAATTGGACACACGGAACAGGTTCTGCAGGTTCATGTTGTAATAGCTCGGAGTCAAAATTCCTCAGAGCTACATGGTACAGTACACTTGAATAGAAGTTGCCTTTTGGGCCTTCCTCTGTCCTTATAAGTGTGCATTTCCAACGTAAAAGGGAGAACCATTTGACATCTGCCTTTGTAGTGAAGACGAGTGCCGTCTTTCATCAAATCACCCATTCGCGTTTGAGAAAATTTCCTTTTTTTTGCTCATTCCAAGCTAAAACTATTATATTACATATTACCATATAACTGTCCCATTTAGATAATGTGAGAAAGAACCCAATTATATTTTTACATTATAGTCCAGGGAAGTTACTCAGTTTGTCAAATTCTTCTGTCAGCAACTGTAGTCGCCCTATTCTGTGGGTGAATGACACCCAGGCTTTGTGGAAAGCAAACAGAGGTAAAATCAGCTGCAGTGCCCTGAGTTTGGCTGCCTTCTCTTAGTTAGTCCTCATTTACTTTGCTTGAGCACAAGTAATTACACTCGCTCACAGTCGAGACAGCAGCTTCCAGCAGGGATCCATTAACAAATTAGACACTGGGGCTGGGCCTGTGCCACAAGATGAAGGGAAACCAATACCTCTGGTATCTGGGAGACTGTCACCATGTTACCAAATGAGGATACAGGATATGGGTTACTAGAGTTGGTTTTGGGGCGGAGGGTGGGGGGGTGAAAAGAGCCAAAGACACAGGCGACCCCTCAGACAGGAAGCCCCAGATAGCTGGTAAATATACACAATTGTCAAGTTACTTTATTCTGGTTTCATTAGCTTTTCCTTCTTTGGGCTTCTGGTTTGGCGTTCCAACAGCTCTATAAACATCACAGCTGTATTAAAGAGAGTGCACGTCTTGTGCATAACAAGGTTGACTTAAGAACGAATGTTGGTGATGGCCCTGCATGCTATGCAGAAATGCTAATGCTTGTGATGGATGTAGCACATTAGATCCACTATGTCGGCCTTATTACATTCCCAGACACGAGGAGCTCCATGTCGGGGAGATTTATGAAGCCGTGGAAAACTTAATAAGGCCTGTCCCATAGCATGAATATCTTGTTTCGTCGAGGAAAAATACTTAGTGAATGTCAAGGTTAGCCACAACCCCAATGTTGTGCTTGACATGAGATTTTCCGCACTGCCGACGCGATGATAGCGTCAACTTCAGACCAAGCATGTACCTCATTCTGATTATTACATAAGTGGAAGTCATATATGCCATATACGTTAGGAAAACATCCGTTTTGGGGAAATAAAGTCTTGACGGAGCTCGCAGTTGGCCTCCTGCCAAGCTGTGGATCTGTGAGTCATTTCTTGGGAGCCTTGTTAAACTCCTGTGCTGCCGGGAGCCACCGTTAACCAAACGCAGCCGAAGAGACGCAACACTGTTAACGTCTGAGCAAATATTTAACATTAACAATGGCCACCGCTGCTCTCATAAATTAGCTCAGCTGAGATTTAGAAAGTGCACCCTTTGGAAGCTTCTGTAAACATGACACAGAAAACATCTGAGAATCTCAAATAGAGAAAGTGGCCAGCCTGAGAACGTAGCGCTCCTGCAGGCTGGTCAGGCTGCATTCCGTTCATAACTCATGGGGTTATTTTTAATCAGCATATACACAAAGAGTTCGTGATTATTTATCAGATGTAGTTACAGCCAAAAAGATTACAAATTGTCCCATGAGACTTCTCTTTCTGGGACATTTTTCTTCTGCTATTTAGGAATGAATCGCTACAGTCTTAATTGTTGTACCGACTCAGTGAACCTTAGGTTTGTTTATATTCCAGTGCCACACTTTAATTTATAACCCCTGAGGATTTACCAGACATTATCGGCGACCTTATATTGCTTGGGACGCTACACTATGCTATGTGAGAACGTAGTCTCTCAGAAAGCTGCACCAGCTCTGCGCAACTTCCAACTTAATTGAGTTATAATTGAAGTGTTTACAAAGATTAGTACACACAATGTCTTCGGACATGTAATGTCTACCTGAGCAGAGAAACTAGCTCTACCTCTGTGTGCTGTTGTTCAAGCCTCTCCTTGCCTTGTTGACATAACCGGGCTAGCCGCGCATGCCTTTTAGCGCGGGAGAGTGTGCCCACTGGCTAGCTTACGCCCGCTGCTCTGCACTACACTCATATGGGGGTTGAACCTGAGAACACCAGCCAACAGCGTAGTCTTGGTTAGATGCGTAGCACCCGCCCTCCGGTGTTCCTGCGGTTAACGCAGTTAGCTCTGTCAACACTGTTGCCATTGTTTGGACTGTTATCACCGTTAGCTACACTGGCTCTGCGGTCTCCATCTTCAGAGTCGTGTGAAGGCAATATATATATATATATATATATATATATATATATATATATACTCTGAATTTCTTATTGAGCACTGTAAGAGTCATATTAGAAGACTCATTTCATGTCAAGCTTATTGCCAATACACAGTAATAAAATACACATGTACAATTAAAGTCATACCTACATTTACCAATAATATATTAGTTCCCCCTAAAACTGTTCTTTTGAGCAGTTATGACTTCCTGTTCATATGCTGTAGTTGATTGCTTTTGAATCTGCTATGCAAGTTTGAACGCAGCGAATCATAAGAACACAAAAAGTAACTGATTTACAAACATCTCGAACAACCCATTGCTGATATAAGAAAGAAGGACAAAACAAGAAACTCTTCTTCACCTTGAAGAATGAAAAACTATTAATTAAATATAATTAAGTATTCATTATACATTTAAGTATGCTGTTAATGCAGACGCAACCAGGGGCTGGTTGTGAAATTATTTTCTATTGAAAGCACAAACTGGTGGAACCAGTTATGCAATGTGACCACCACTAATGTCCACATACTCACCACCTATTATGATGTGTTCCCATTCAAGCTATGAACTAAGGATTGGCCAATTATTAGTCATCATTAGTCACTAAAATAGTGTAACCTTTCTGCTGAAGATCAGTGAATTTCACCTTCGTTCTACTTACAGCCAGCAGAGTTTAAGATATCACATTTTGCATAAGCTGAACAGTGCAGGTAAAGAGCACCCCAGTGAATATGTAAACTGATGATAATTCATGAGCAGTTTTACAGTAGGTCCAATCATAAAAGTAGCTTTAAAAGTACATACAAGCTACCCTGATCCATTAGTTCAGACTCAGCTCAGTACCTCCAGTATTCTCAACCTATTTTCCATTTGTTACTCTTTTAACCCTTGTATCTTTTGAGTCACCCTCTCACTCCCTGTCTGTGTGTGATGACTCTCTGCATTGGGTGCCTTTTCCCCAACCACACTACCACGGGCCGAGCCTGTTGAGCCGGGTGAGATTAAACAGCAGGCTACATCAGCCAGGAACCTTCAACGGATAGAGAGGAGAGAACAAAACAAACCTCTATCCCATTTGATCCCCCCGTTTTTCACTCCCTTCTCTTTCTATCCGGGCCAGGAAGCCTTTCCATGACTATATTAGGAATCAAAGGGACTTCTACAGAAGCCACTGACCCGGCCACAGCTTTTGAACTTTTGCTTTGCTCTTTGATAGCCAAGTTGTGACTCATGAAAAAGAAATACATGTTATCATGGTTGCTTTGAGGCTTACGGAAGTTGCAGTGTATGTGATTATTTCAGCTGTACTGCACTTTCGTCTGTGGGTTAGCCTTGCATTTGATGAGTTATGGAACAAAACAGACATGCAATCAAAATGGACACAAACAACCCTTTAAGCTAGTCTCACATTGATTATTTCCACACTGGTTTTAACGGCATGTGCATGAGAAACCCTCCCGGCAACATGGCAAACACGCAACATGAAGCCAAAAGGTCAAAAGTCTTTTCAAGTGTTTCCTGGCAACAAGATGACCCTGTGTCGTTAAGGGAGCAGAGCTGGGGCTACTCTTCCGTTGGCAAACGTGGTCGATGCTTCCCTGTGGATGACTGCTTTGTAATTTACCTGGACACTGATTCAGTCAAATGAGGGCAGTTTGGGGTCAACAGGAAAGCATTACAATCGATTGACCCAGAGAGGTCAAGAAACGTTGATCTGATGACTTTTTTTGTCAAAGTCGTTTGGATTTTCTACCAGAGAGTAGCTCATGTTTATGTTCTTCTGCCAGGAGTTGTTTTCAGGATGTTGTTATTTTATGATCCTAACTGGTGCACATTTGCATTTGTCCACATGTGAGACGGCTTTGTTTTAATAATTAATTCAGAGACACATTTGATTTTAAGTGAAAGACTGCCAGTACGGAGAAAAAAAAATAGCGACCATAGATCATGTTTGTTGTGTTTACTCCAAATTATTTCTCTTCCTTTTCTCAAGACTCATGAAACTTCTTCCGTTGCCTCGAGCTCTTCAAGCATTGCCTTCTGTCTGTTATTTTCTGCCTATATTTCTTTGAATTGGCTCTTCTATCTTCATTACTGTACACAAGAGTATCACAGCTTTCTTGTCACTATGGGATTCCATTTTCCCAATCGTTGTGTCTGTCTGCACCCTCTCATAAACTGTCATCCTTCCTGGGAAAGAGATGTGATCCTCATGGGAAAGAATAAATAGTTTACTCCCCCACAACTGTCCTGCGAGGCAAAAGACACTCCCATGGTCATCGCATGGCACTGTAGTAGGCTGTGCTGTTGTCTGATGTCCTGTTCGGAAATGTATTTTGTAATATCCTTGAAAACAATGAAACTTCAGGTTTGGTTGGTAATCAAATGCTAAAATTGTTCAGCCAATTTTTAGCACCCACAGTTGTTTTATAATCCTTTTGTGGTTTATCAAGACGCATTCTTAGCTTTCATCCGGATTTTGGTTTCTATTTGTGTTCAGTGTATTTCTGCTCTCAGTCTTCTAAATGTTTCTATTTGATCACCATGATATGTGTCTCAGCAAACACAGTTTGATTCCGCGTTGACAAACAGACAAAGCCTTTCTTGTCAGTCCCTTCATCCCTGATGTGGAAAAATGTGCCACAAATTAGGGATTCACCAGTCAGTTCTGATGTGGACCCAAAGTAAAATCCTTTTTTTCTGCCTGGTAGTACTGATTCCCAGGGCCATCCAAGTTCAAACCTCAAACCGTGAGACTGAAACCCTCCTCTGCATCTCCAAACTGGTGTAACTGGACCTGGAAGATCTCGCTCAAGTTCTTTGGTTTGAGAGGTAAAGGACCTCCTAATATCTGCAGGGATTAGGATGCAAAACTGGTGTGGTTTCCTTGGCACCCTCTTAAAGCCCCCTCATTCAAACATAGAGCTTCAATAAAAACCTCTACTACTTGAGCAGGATTTGGATTTTCTCCTCGCGGAAGTGTTTTTGGAGGGATTGGATTACCGTCAGGCCCCATCTACCTGAAAGTTAGCATGCAAAAGAAAAGTAGATTTGGAGTCGGGTTGTAAATGTGGAGGAACAGTTGGAAAGAGTTTCCTCATGTTGATTTATCAACCATATGATATTTAATTTACAATCTCTTAAAGTAATTTCCTTTATGGATACAAAGACAATCAATCAAAGGCATGTATTTGTAAATGTTCATAAACGCATCTATTTATGTTAGGGACTCTATGGAAAGTATTGAGGTGGGGTGGGGGCAGAACTTTTCTTTTTTTTAAAGCATGGCCTCGCTTAGTGTTAATATTTCTTTGGACCATCCCAGAAAACTACTCAAACTACAAACTGCAACACCCTCCCACCACAATGTCAAACATAGAAAGGTATGCAAAGCTCCACCAGATGCGTCTGCAACGACCGCTGCTGTATTGTTTGATCGAATTACTACTATCCACAATTGGCTAACTTCTGTCTAGAATGCAATGTATCAGATGTGTTTTTCACTAACATTGCTCACAACAGATATGCTATCATTTTAATCTATGCAGATATCAGCACCAGCTCAGTGCAAGCGCACGTCTCAGCTCCGTCTCACGGGTGTAACCTGGACTTGAAGCGTTTATTTAGGCTTCAGGTCTATTTATTTGACAGTACGCGGATAAACATGAGGTTGAATAAAAAGACACGGAACAACTGTGTAGTCAGCTGTGTGTGTGGTTCCTTTAGCTGTTAGCTGATAGCCGTGGACAGACAAGCAAGCACTCACGCACTTACACGTACACAAACTATCTCACTATTCCCCGTTGGAGATAATGATAATAAAACATTGAATTGGTTCAACCCATTTTATCAAAAACTAAAAGAGGCTATGCCTCAAAATATTTTAAGATGTTACGATGCATCCAAGTTTAAACCATAATATCCTAATGGAACAATCCTTTGTACACAGCCAGCAATCGTAGATTCAGAATAGTTAGCAACTGTCAAATGCTCGGGAACATAAGAAAAAGGTGAATATTTTAGTCACTCTATTTCTCAAAGAAAAAGCTACCAACCAAACAGTAATTACTGCCACCGATTGAGTGAACTCGACCCAGTGTGTAATCCTGAACTTGAATTATACATTATATTGACTCACTTTTTATGACACATTTAACTTTTGTTCCCCTTTTTGTGAATGTGGAAATGACTGTTGGTAGAGACTCTGTTTAATCAATAAAATCAATAAAGATCCAGTGTATTATTTGTTTCTCAAAACAGTCACATTGTCCCTGCACACTTTGACCTACTGCACGCACTAAAGCCACCTTTGAATTGCAGTGTTTTTTTCTTGCAAAAACATAACAAAAAACGCAATCCCACCCCACAAATTGAAAGCATTCAGAAACATGTAAATTATTTATTTTCATCTGGACAAAAAAACCTTTCCTTATTTGTCTTCCTTTGCTGTGGTGTTGCCGTCCAACAAACATTTAACCCAGACATTCAACAGTAGGAAACCCACACGCTGAACTAACGCCATGCTTTTGTCTTGACTTGTCTCTGATTACTCCAGCGTTCGGCCTCCCAGCCCCCACACACATACCCTGTGGGGATAGCCACCTGTCTCGGCTGACTCCTGGGACGCCTCCCTGGCCCAACAGACAGCTCTTTGTGCTGGAGGGAGTAAAGCCTCTTAGCAGGCTGTTACTGATAGGACTCGCCACCTTTCGGGGAGGGGCTACAGCAGTGTAATACAGTGACGCCGTTCACCTACTGTCTCCCGTGGTATAGATAGTTTTATGATACAGCTTTTGGTGGGCTTTTGTACTTGTGAAAGTTCTCAAATGCCGGGTCAATAGCACAGTGCAGGCAAGCCAAGGTGAGAGCAGTTTTAAAGCACACCGTATGACTGCAGACACCGATAACTGACCTCACAGTATTCAGGCCGCTGGCAGTTAATGATTGCCTCTGCACAGATCATCATTTGAACCACTGGGGCAACACTCACTGACAGCTTGTCTGCTCATGTAGTCAGATGGCTTGATGTCCCCACACACACACACACACACACACACACACACACACACACACACACACACACACACACACAGCTTCTTTGAGTGCTGCGACCACATAGGTGAGGATGTTGTACTTGAGACTAATGAAGACAAATGATGCTGCAGATTGCGGATAGGGTAAGAGTGCAGGAAGCTTATGCTACATTTCCGGACCGTTGGAACTGAATGCATTCATTGTGAATTCTGTTAATGGCTTTCAGGGACATTTCCTCATCTATTTACACTTAAATGGAAAAGGTTCTATGCTTTTTTTCTGTATTATATACTTACAGAGATCCAGCAAATAATTACTGATGACAACAAAGAGAAACGATTGAGAAATTGGACGACCATGAGTTCCATTTACAAACTGCCTAATTTTTTTGTGATATAATATTCTTAGCTTGAGGTTAACTCACTAGCTTTTCAGTTTCTGTATTATTTCGGTCACATGTACAGGGGGTCGATTTTAAAAAAGTGGTCAAGGGTGGGGAGTTTTGTTACTGAATGTTGGATATGCCCACCTTTATTTTTTATTCATTTATTAGGTTTGTTTGTGGCATTTTGGCCTTCATTCAACAGTGACAGCAGGTTTCAGACTGGAAAGATGGAGAAAACAGGAGATTCAAAGTAGGGACAGCTGTTGGGTACGGTCAAAGTCCCTCGAAAAGACAGGAAGTGAACTTTAGAATATTCTATCACAGATGTTCACTCCCACGGGTCAAGAATGAGGGACAATGCATCACTTTAAAATGTAATATTTATTTCACATTTAGTTTTATTCTTGAGGGCTTCAACCTGGGTGTAATATAGAGAAAACAATTCTACAAAATAAAAGCTTATTTCATCGTTTAGCAAGCAGCTGTACAATGCAGCTGTGTGTTCCTCTCTGGATCGTCTTGAGGCTCACAAGGCATTGGCCGCGTCATTTTAGCGCTAAATTTGCTTAAGCTAATAAATATGTGACGCGAAAATGAATTGCAGCTACTAGGTCTTTCTTTATGAAGTGTTGGAAAATGGAATCCATGGGGAATTTCAGGATCTTGGCAAGCAATGCAACATAGCAGGGATTCCACTCCAGCCCACTTCCCTCACTGAGAATAAATGCACGGCTGCAAGGCTTCACAAAACGCTCTCTCTCTTTTGTTGTGGGGATGCTGGCGTTCCATCTTCAGATCACAACAATTTGAAGCACAATCATTTTGGAAAGCGTTATTTGTATGCAAGTTTTATAGATCTGATATGTTGTTATTGCACTGAAGCTTTTCTTTGCAAGCTTTACTTTACTCACATTTAGTTAACTACGTGCATTTGTCAACTTTTCTAACTCAACATTCAAAGCAGCTGAATGAAAGGCGCGTTTTGAATGCTAATTTAATTGGAGTTAAATGTTGAGAAATATAAAAGGGAGTTTGCATTTACTTGAAATTAAAAAAAAGAGGAGCTTCACAGATTCTGTTCATGCGGCTAAAGACATCCCATTATGTAAATTGCAACACTTACTAAGAGGAATGCTCATTCCTTGACATACGGGGCGGTTCCTCTTCTGATGTGATCCGATTCATCTTGTTCCCTTTCTCTCCGGAACACGATGTATTCTGTGTAAATTGGTGCACTGTTCTTCAAAGGATATCCGTGACAATGCAAACATTTTCAAGACATGCGTGTCGAGTCATGTGCAAGTGTCCTCTGATGATGTCACGTGTCAGCAAGGCCCCGCAGCCATGTCTCTTGGCCGCTCACTCCCTCTGTGCCTATCGACAGACAGAAATGTGCTGACTTTCTTATTTTCGAAACAACAACGCTGGTTCTGTCTGCGTTTGTCCTAGAAGTCATTAAATAAATCATCCAGAGCAAGGTGGCAATTAAGCAAAAATAATAAGATTTAATTGTCATGAACGATGATGGATGGGAACGCCTGTGTGGTTTGATTTTGCCTGTAGGAAATTAAATGAACACAGCAACATGTCAGGAGCGCATAAATCAGGTTTGCTCTTTGCAAATAACATGTCCGCACAAGTTTGATGGAAAGTTTTTCCTTAAATACCCCACAGGTTCGTTGTGATGGATTCCTTGTTGGCTGCTGACAATTGTGTGCTCTCTTTTGCTTTTGACATTCTCTCAGGCAAACGCTGAGTGAATCTGCTCTCCATCAAACAACACATAGTGTTTCATAAGAAGCTAAAAGCGTATTCATTGTCGTGAAGGGATTATGTTTTCTTGAGAGAAACTTTCCATATGCAGATATTTTGTATTCGCATTTCACGACGTTGCAAAATAGCTGTACACGTATGATCCTGTATACAAACTTTACTTGCTTTAAGTTTGATATTGTGTTTGGCTTTGTGTAGCTATGATAGGTGTTTCAAATTCTAATCATTGCCCCAGCTCTTTAAAGTATTTTCCCCCGAGGTGCATTTGCTGAATAAGTCAGACGCATGTGATTCTTTGTCCTTAGACGACAGGCAACATTGTCACCCGGTTGCATTTCTTTCTCAATTACTGTAGTGACGTAACATTCCAGATAGCCATCAATGGAATCCAGTATGAGAGTCACCCATGGGTGCTTCTTTGGCTGTCGTCTCATTGGAAAAGAATCGTCTTTTCAATTTGCATCGTCGTAATGGCAGCGGGGTGCTGTAGATGAAAGCGTGTGCAGGGGAAACACATTTCTGTTCCCTCTTTTACAATGACTAGAGGACATGGTTACACCTGTTTTAAAGCTTGGAATCCACTCAGGAAGTAAAAAGCCAACAGAACTATCTGACATCTGGGATCTCCAGGAAAAGCAACAATGTGCAAACACTTTAACAGCACAAGAAGACATGAACCACGTCACCTAGTCAGAGGCACAACAGGTTTTAGAGCACTGCTGAGGTCTTCGTTCAGCATGTTGCAGTCTTGTTCAGAGGCGACTGGAAGTCCTCGTAAATCAAGCAGAGGGAGCCGGGTCGCAGCACCTTACAGTACTGACACAGCAGTGGCCACAGAACAGGTTCATGTATAGCTGCTGTTGTGTAAAAACACGTTGCGTAAAGTCACCGTTGGAATGTAGACCTGCATTGAGCTCCACAACTAATACTCTTTTAAATGAAATGTCACAACTTGATTCGAATAAGCACGTTCAGGGCTCCCTTCGCTCTTTTATGATTTACGGGTTGGTCTGAGAATGCAACCTTGCAAGAATGTCCTCAAAATCCCAACAATACACCTCACCAGTATGTGTTTGGCATCTTCAAGCCATTACCGGAGCGCTACTCAACGGATAAGATTATGGGGCAAAAAAATACCTTTCATCCTTCCGATCAAAAAGTCCACACAGGTGGAATTTTATGACTTTTTTAAGCCTTTGTGACAGTATAACAACAATTCTAGGTTGAGGTGAGATAATGGTTGCGTGATGCAAGTAATGACTTGGTAAGATGCCAGATCAAAGACTGCAGAAAGTTCTCTGAGAGCTTATGACATTTTACAGCTCCAGATGAAGTATATCTCCCACTCCCACACTACACATTAAAATTCACAACAATTGTAGCCCGGTTTTAAATAGGGGTTAAAGCCTGGGTCGTAAATGTGGGATTGATAACAGGCTCTAAAAGTGTCATTCTCGGAATAAAAGAAGGGAGCTCGGCATGAATCAAAAGTCAGACATTCAAGTCGAAGCCTGAGCAAGTACCACTTTTAGAAAAAGGTTATTTGTGGAACGTCATTTAATTTGGCACTTGCTTCAATTTAATGGCGTGGGCCGGTTTGCTGAGCGAAGATAGAAAATGGGATCAAATAACAGCGAGGGCCGGAGGCGTAAATGGGCTTTCATCACTGGCTCATTTTCCCATCCTGCCTTAAAATCAATAGGATGCCTTTGTTTTTACACCAGCAATGAGAGTTGGCAGTCAATAACACAGACCATTAACACATGTGGAACAAGCACATTGCAGTGTGTTTGCTAGACCTTTAGTTATGTTACAGTACTGTGTTTTTAAGCCTCACTAGTGGCAGGGATCGCAGCTTCTTGGTTTTTCCACCACTTCTACACTTATATTTCTCGATAACTATTTTGTACATACATTCATGGTCCTCAGAGGATGAGGCCTACTGACATTGGTGATCCCCAGACTTTTCCTCTAGTGCGTCCATGAGTTTTTTTTTCTTTTTTCTTTTTAATTATTGAATGGATCTGGTACAGCTATCATCATATCCAGAGGATGAATCCTAGTAATTTGAGTGATCCCCTGACTTGGCATGTAGCGCCACAAACCGCTCCAATATCCACTTATCAAGTGAAACATCTCAACATCTGCTTGATGGATTCACACTATATTTTGGTACAGATGTTCATGGTTGAAGGGAACCATACAGGCATCGATTGATTTCATGCTGTCCTGTGTCTATAGGTTTTCCGTCCATGAAAGCTGGTTGCACATCCCTGCAGTTGCCGTCCTTCCACAAGGTCAGACATGTGCAGCTCTCACGGGCACACAAAGGTGATTCTTCCAACCTCGGTTCAGCAAACATTTCAAAGGGATGTGTCACCGCATTACTTTACACAGAGCTCATAAAAGGATGATTACACACTCTGCCTTATCAGGCCTCAGCTGCGGTGATGTATTTTGAAGCTGTAACAGAAATGCAAACATACTAAGAGAAGCACGCAGGGTGTGTTTAAAGACAAGCGGCGGCCTTATGGCGAAGCGGCGTCCTGTTATCAGAGACAGAGGGTAGTTTACTGAGATGGGTCATTCAAGACTTGTCTTGTGCGCTGTGTTGTTAAGAGTCTGAGCTGAGTAGATGTGTTTGTATTGCTAATATGTAATAACTGCAGTTAAGGGGCTAAACACCAAACATTTAATGTCAGTGTTTGGTGTTCCCTCATCGAACATGTGCTCTGTTGTCTGTGCAAACACCAGCCTCGGCCCTCACACACAACTCTGTGCAAACACGGCAAAGGTGAGGAGGAAATCCGATCTCGCATGATGTCATTGGTGCATTGGTTAACTCCCTGCTGTATTTCAAGAAGAAAGGCAAGAGTGTGTGCTGAGCTGATGCTATCCTTATGATGGGCACAATGTAGATCCTGATAACATTCAGCGTCCTGCTTGCAAAGTGTGACTCAGGCAATAATTTCAGGTTATGTAGAAGAAGGGAAGTACAGTATGTGTTTGTTTCGTATATGGACTGTTCACTCACTCACTTCATTGTCAGCATCTAAATAAAGGAGGATGGTTATATATCTTTGTGTTGGTTCTGTAAACAAGACACCAGAGTGAGACATGTAAAACTAGAGTAAACAAATAAAAAGGCCATATAAGCAGGGCTGGATCAAATTTGACATGCAAAACATTTTTTTTTTTTTTTTTTTTCTCGCTCCCTTTTCATTCTACGAGCAATGATTCCTCATTCTTAGTTTGAGTTGCAAGACTTGTTTATAAGTCTGAGGAAATGTTTCCCTTAATGTTTAGACTCCTCTCCCATTGTCTGCGGTTATCATTAATCCTACTCCAGTGAAGTTTAGTCACACATACTAATCTTATGAAAACAAGAAACTTCCTCACGTTCCAATGTCTATTAGTCATTTCATGATACTGTTTTTAATTACATCTATTTAAAATAGAAATGTTCAGCTGACATGTTTGGATAGATTCTGTTGTCGCCAACAATCTCCACCCAATTAGTCAAGCAGTCCCACCACTGTCTTGAGAGGAGGGACTGTTAAAGAGCAACTAGTACGTGCTGACTCAAACAATGCAGAGGACTGTGTGTGCCTGTGATGTGCTAATCTTTTTGACAGCTAATAAGTAAAGACTTGAGGCAACAGACTCACGGTGCAAAGAGGTCAAATGATTGCCTCAAAGACTTTTTTTTTTTAACCGAGTATGTCCTTTGCTTTAAAGCCTGTGAAGGGAAAGTGTTGTCTTGCAGAGCAGTGTGCTCATCAAGCGGCAATCTTACACCACTGCCACAGTGGAAATTTAATTATGTTTGCTCGTTTGTGTGTGCAAGGGCGCGTCTTTGTGAGGGCAGGCTCGGAAAGGTGACCCTTTAAGACCTCATGGTCTCCGAGGCAAAGAGTCACTCAACGAGTAGAGGAGACGTCTGATTATATCCGACTCTTTTCCGTGACGTTGAAGAGTCCACAAGGCGGATCGGGTAGTTGGGAGATGAATGATGTTATTTAACCAGGCGTGTGTGTGCTCAAAGTTGCACATGTTCTTTGAGACAGTTTGATAAGTCAGGACAGGTTTGCGGATGGCGAAATTATTTTAACACTTAGTAAGAAAAACAAACACTTTCCTCATACTGTCATGCGTCAACTTTCCTCTGTGAGGAAATCTACAGCCATGCTGGTGGCTCTGTGAGCCCGTGCTTAGAGGCACAGATAAATGTTTACGCAAACATGGCAACAAGCTCACAATGGTGAGGCTAACATGTAGATGTTTAGCAGGTGTAATGTTTACAGTGTTTGCAGTTTTAGTTGGACAAAACGTCACCTGACCTTCACGCGTTGTTGATCATGAACGAACGAAATGCACGGCAAGTGGTTGAGATATTTCTGTCTCGACCAAAGTGGTTGACCAACTGACAGACATTAGCATCCCTAGGCCTGTACTTCGTCACAATTATTGTCAGTCATAACACGACAGGATCTAAACTACATTCACTTTGGGAATTTTTCTGTCAGGTCCATTCTTGTCAGTTTTGGACGCAAAACCCCTTTTAGCCGTTTAACCGGCACGATGGTGTCCCATTTGACATGTTTGCTGAGTCATCATGGCCTAATCATCAACTAGGTTTGTGCTTGCTCAACCTCTTCAGAGCCAGTGTGGAGCTAGCATGAATCATGACGAGTCTGAGCTCTGAAATGTTTGAGTGGGCAGTGACAAACTTATCTCACAGGCCGCAACTGAAGCTGCGAGGTCAGGCGCTTTGGTAACGGAGTGGACATTTAGCTTGGAGCCGAACAGAGAAAAGGTGTCTTTGTTATAACTCTCGTTTACGAGGTCAACAAAGAAGTCTTGTTCGTGGTAAAATCCCATGAAAAATGTACATAGTGGCCTGATTGACATCTCGATAATGCAGTCTTTTAAAGTGATTTCGCTTTGGCGCCATTGACGTGGAACTGTACACCGCTCGCCCACATTCAAGCCAAGCATGACGCGGCGATAACACCTGATATCACATCTGAAGGGCTTGTGCAGACATGTCCTGTGTGTAAACCAACCGGCGTCTCCTGAACCTGGAGGGAGGCCGGGTAACCTCTAAACCCACAGGGGCCATTAAAACAACAGGTGCTTGAGGAGAGCTCAGCTGTTGAGTACAGGCGGCGGCTAGCTGGTGGTTTAGCTAGCGGCAGCTGCAGGTAGCTGTGTCGAGTCGTGACCTCAGGGTGAAGGAGTCACACAAACAGTTGAGCATGTGTACTTTGACTTTTAAAGAGTTCTCCTCTCTGTAAAACAGCCCGCGGAATCTTAAACAAACCCCAGACCTCATTAGACGTAGATCTTCAAAGGTCTTGCGTGACTCGTGTGATTAATTGGTAGCCCCCATGTTTGCTGTAAACCGACTTAAGAAAAGGACTTCATGCATAGGACTCCTGACGGGCTGTGAAGCAGCTGTGCTTGTCAGAGTGCAGACAGACGGGATGCCATATTTTAATAGGGAACTCTGTCTCTCTCTATCCAGGCTTTATTTAAGTCTCAAGTGACAATAGAACGTCTATTCAAGCAAGTCCACGCGTGCTGTTCCACGTGACCATATTATCCCATATATATAAATCTTAATTTGTGTGCCTTTGACGCGTTTTAGCTTGACTTCAAACCATTTGCATTTCATATAAATGTGACCTACTGCGCTAGTAAAGTGCTTTAATCTCCTGGATATAAAATATATTCATGTAATGTATGGTAGATGTGATGTCTGCTGTACAATAACCTAAGCCTAAGCAGTCGGTAAGGAGCAATTAGATTGAGTAACAGCTGGTGCACTTATATAGTTGCTTATTTAAGTTCATAGGCTGCTCTGCTGAGATTTAACAAGCTGGTTTTCTTTGTGGATTTAATTGTGTTAGGGTGCAAAAGTAGAACACATTGATTGAATCCAAAGGTCACTTTTATTTAATTCAGTGTGAATAAATTCAATACTGTCACATTGACAGTGCTAGAGTCACATAAAATAAGGTGATAAGACGGAGAACAGACAACTTTCTCATAAACTAGAACACAAAACACAAGCCTACAGACTTCAGGAACTACGCACTAGATGACTTTGTTTTGGGTAAACAATAAGGTCAAAATGAGCTCTGGTCCATTATATAATCATTTGACAAATGAAACATGTCCACTCAATTCTAGATAGCAGGTCATTTTCTGCGCTTTCCACTTTCATGAAGGGAACATTAATTAATACTTACTGAGATAATACCTTATATATCGGCTTTAGCAGCACTATACTTCAGTGAGTAGGTCATACATACACGCACAATTCCTCATCAAATGTGCACTCAAACCACACTTCTTAGTTTTAAGGATTTCACATCTTTCTGTGTATTTACAATATCAGACTTCTAGCCATTAGCACTTAAAAATGCTCTATTGGCCACTTTTTCTAAAACAAGTTGAGTAACACCAGTTACAGCAGCATAAGCCTTTCAGGAAAATCAGCACGAAGAATCGCCAACAGCAGTGCAATGTAAAAGACAAATAATGCTGTTATCAGCTCATACAGCCATTGGGCAAATTCTGCTTATCTGTTAATTACCTCATGGGCGTTTTCATGCTGTTTCATGCTCTTAATTTAGTGGGAGGTGACCCCTATAATTAGACTGTTTAAAAGCCTAAAAAAATAGGCCTCTCCTCTGTAGAAACATTCAGATTTTACTCTTGTGTACTCTCTGTTGTAAAATAATGATCTCACAAACCATTCATTTCTATACAGGAAACAAAGCAAAATACTTGACTACATTCAGTGGATACTTCAATCCAGAGCCACGGAATGTAACTGAGTTGGGCTATAATTCTAATACTATTTACAACTTCTTTGAGATTTATACAACTAATTAAAACACTGTATGGCAAACTATTTATGCATTTATGTATCTACTTTACATACTATTTTGGGTGACTGTTTCAGTGATGAAAGCAATTTTATAATGAGACATACATACATAAGTGTACTTGCTGTAGGCTTACGTGGATCACAGTGTTCAAAGCTACATGAAGCTCCTTCATGATTATCAGAAAATGTGGTTCCTATTTCAGTGTGCATATTTCCACAGGTGAACATCTGTAGAATCTTCCAGTCGTGAAATATTTGCCGGTTTGAGTTCTCCTACAGCTAGACATGACATCACACCTGCCAGGTGTCTCGCTATTTTAAAGTTTCATCATCTATAGCTGTGGATTAACGTCGGGTTTGATAAGAAGCGTAAGAACAGTTGTGAAGATAGTGTGTGTGTGTCTTTGTGGGTTATTGCATATGTGTGTCTATGATAGTACAGTGAGCGTGACAGTTCCTTTGGTCCTTTTCAGGATGCCAACGGCTTCTTCATGAGTGACGCCCTCCAGAGTCTGCCCGTTAACGGCCATTATCTGGTCTCCTCGCTTCAGGCGGCCGTCCTCCGCTGCTGCCCCCTGAGCACACACACACACACACATACAATTGGGGTTTTACTTAATAACACACAATTTGTCAACTCTGCTAAATATAAGACGGAGGAATGTGCTACATACCTTTCCAAAAACAGTTTTAACATAGATCGGCAAGTCCCCATGGGGGCTGCCGTACCCTCCGACGATACTGAAACCCAGTCCGTCTGGTCCTCTTTCGAGATTGATGGTCTTATACTGAGGTGGGCTGGTGGAAAGACGGAGACGGTTAAGGACTATACTGACTACATTCCCTTCAGCAAAAAGAAAAAAAGAAACGCCAGTAGTTGTAATAGAGTCCCTTAGACAGACTGAATTATAGGGGAAAGACGGATATTACAACACAGTAAAATGTTCTCTCTGTGGAGTAAACAGTTCATACCCGAGGTCATCCTGGAAGATGCAGCTGGGCGTGAGACCTCCAGCTGCCTGCTCCTGAGAGGGACCCGTCACGGTGGTGTCACCGCCCGCTACCACCTACAGGTGCACAAAAACACACACGTGCAACCACACACTGTTATTGTATGGTAGACTTGAGACACAAAGACTGATAGCATGGTGGTAGCGCTAGTTTTATGGTGCTTCAAAGTCTGCCGCTGGGAGCCTTGACTGTTCTTTTTCAGGTGAAAACTTGAACACAGATAAAGTAGGGAATAAAGTACATCCTCAACTACAGGTTATCTCACTGTGTCTGCAGGTTAATCTCATTAGAACAGGGAGGTGCATGTGAGTGTGTGTGTGTCTGTGTGCGCTTCGAGACCTGCAGCTGTATTGTGCCCGTGGCGTTCTTGAGCAGAGTGACAGCCTGTGAGTGGGTCATGCCTTCAGCAGAGGTTCCACAGATACTGACAATGCGGTCCCCAATCTGGAAAAGTGAGAGTTTAGTCACATTTAAAAGGACACACGAGAGGAAAAACAACGTGGAGCATATGGAGCAGTGAAGCAGGCACATCAGTGTTTGGGTTAGAAACAAAGACATTCCATAAATCCAGAATGCATATGTATCACCACTTTTAAAAGTGTAAATGAGTGCGTCACAAACGTCTGGATAACTCTGCATGATAACAGGATGGGGCTAATACTATTTGAAAATTTAATTCACCACGCCACACAAAAGCAAAACTATGCTTGGCTGAGTAATTTCATTATGTCACGTTCTCGTCTCTCATTCTGGCTGAGAGGATAAAGCAGCATGAATATACTATTCAATATCCCCCACAATTCATTTCAATGAGCCCTTCTGTAGGCTTCATGATCTGAATGCAGGAGTGGGAGATTTATTATCTGCGTTAGCTATGGCTATTGTCCTCCTCCGGTCTGTGTCACACAAAGCTGCAACTGTCAGTTCCTCTGTCATTTAATGTGAAGGTCCCTGCAAAAGGCTGTAGCTCTTGACCTTTAGGAGTCACAGACTGAGTAAAGTGAGTGGGAATGAGATCGCTGTCCATAATTAAGATTCACATTAAATCCCACACAAGAATGACTGGCATGCAAATTCTTACTCTTGTGTTCGGCCTGGAAGCCGAATAAAGGTTACTGAGAGGGAGGTGTAAATGTCGTACCTTGAGCTTCTGTGTCTGAGCAGCCAGGCCGACGGGATTCATCATGGCGATGAAGATGGGGATATCACCCAGGGGGCTGCCCACGCCCCCCGCTATGCTGATACCCAGAGAATCATTAGGACCTTTAATGAACTCAACCATCCTGGTGTCCTGATGCTCCGGAGCTGTGAGAAAGACAAACACGCAACATGTGAGGATGCCTTGTCCACAACTTCGATTTTTCCTATGGCTGCCTCAAATTACGGTAATAGTTGTTGTTTTTTGAGGATACTTACAATCCGGACTCCGACTTAGTTTGTCATGGTCACCGGGAAGGTTCCCAGAGTCGGAACACGACAGAGAGGCCACCTTGGTGCTGCCCGTTTCGCTCATCTGAAAACACAGATATTCAGCGCTGTTGCTTCCTTTGTTTTGTCGTACAATCAAATATTACCCTCGAAAGATGTGGAAATACAGTACCTGACTGCTTTGAGACATCCTTCTTTCTGAGTGGAAGGGGCCTGCCTTAAACCTCCCAACATCCATGTTTATCGGCCCCACACAGCACTACAACACAAGGCACAATATTTTGACTCCAGTCATCCAACACAGTTTAAAGCAGGTGTGTCATTCACTCTAACTATGCCTCCACTCTGAGGGCCAGTGCGATGGACGTACCTTGAGGAGTGCAGCTACGGCCTCCTGAGTGGTCGACCTGACGTCCTCGCCGTTGACTGACATGATCTGGTCGCCCTGCATCAGGCGGCCATCAGTGTCCACCAAACCTCCTTTCACAATATCGGACACAAACACTCCGGTGTCGTTCCTGGTGGGAAAGGTTGAAAGACAGAGAGATGACATGCACTGTAAGGGTCGTTCTGTATTTTTCCTCTGCTAGTTGACCTTAACTGTATCACACTGCTGACTCTTGTTGAGCATGTAATGGATAATACACTATTGATCCAGCAATTCCACATTTTTTCCCGTTGGACCTTTGCACAAATGTGGCTTATGCTCCTTGGGAAGCAGCAGACTGCTGGT
The DNA here is from genome assembly GCA_016806645.1 of Ophiodon elongatus. Classification (NCBI taxonomy): domain Eukaryota; kingdom Metazoa; phylum Chordata; class Actinopteri; order Perciformes; family Hexagrammidae; genus Ophiodon; species Ophiodon elongatus. The sequence continues at coordinate 2,207,512 of JACSYO010001725.1, forward strand.
AAGATGGAATATTTAATAGCAAGGAGTGTGTTCACCCCCCAGCTGTGACCTCAATAAATGTGTTTTCCATCTTGAATCCTGCATAATGCTTTCTCTGGACATGTTGCAGTGAGGCACAAAAAGTGAGACGCAATCACATATTATTTAATGACAAACGTAGTTATGTATTTTCCACTTATACGTGTATTGGTGAAAGTTCTATGAATCTTCCTTCACCAAAGATATGTTTCGGAGATATTAAGCCTTCTTGAAACGCATGTCTTGGCGCTTGCTTGATTGATTGACAGGTGTCTACACCTATCAAAGTCAACTGTCATGATTGCCATCTGTTTCCCTTTCAGCTCTGCCATAAAAGCAGCGAGTGGAAGCCCAAATCCAAGCTTCAAAACATCCTTTGACAAACCAGTTGGTTTTGTCTCAGGAAAATACAGTATGTTCAGCCAAAGACAAACATAGTCACACAATATTTGCTTGCTCTGAGCACTGACCTCTGGGACATTAAGTTAACTGCAGGGAAGATGATGGCTTGTGTCTTTTTTTTCTCCCCCCCCAAAAGCGCGTCGCTGATGTTGACTTTGCATATCTGAAGTGCAAATCTCCACGTGGATAAAACCAACATGAGCTGAAGCCGTGAAGCAAGGCAACCTGATCATACAATCCTCAGTGCCAGAGACAGTTGGCTGTCACAACTCCTCACCACTAACTGCTAGCTTGCACTTTCCATTTAAACCGAGGGTTTTGGGTTGTCTGTTACGTTGGTGCCTTTTCCATCCTGTTGAGCGTTTTACTTGTTTTTTCCCCTTGTGTAGCAAAACCACTGTGACAGAGGCAGGAGATTTACAACTACATTTAAAGTTGATATGCCTACTGCTGCCCAGGCTGCTCAACCCGTGACCCCAACTTGGGCCTGTTACCCTGCACTTGGACAAATCCAGAATAAAAACAGTTATACACACACATAACCAGCAGTGCATATGCATGTGTGGTCTGTGTAAGCCATTCCTAAGGGTTATCCCAGAGGGGAGATCAATCACCACACTCCGCACACCTGTCAGTAAAGAAGTGTCAGCATGTGGACCAGCAGGCCTTTTCCCTCACGCGCCTTAACCCATAAATGCTACTGCGAGACGAGAAGCCTCAGTGGAGTTTATGTGTAAGACGGGTTCCAATTTGCCAGTTCTAGGAAGACTTCAGTACATCTTCCTCCACAGCTCTATTGGGAACAAAAGTAGCAACATTCTCAGATATAACCAACGGTTGTTTACAGCCATGTCTCTGGCAACGCTGGAGTCATGAGCCCCGCTAGTGGCACTGAAACTGATCCCCGGGCTAATGAGAAGCTTTGCATGTCCTCATTAGAGGAATCATTAGAGACATTTAAAGTTTGAAGTGGTGCAGAGAACCACACACCTATTGTGCTGACACATTTCTCATTTCTGGGATGTTTAACATGCCAGCAATCCGGCCAGGCGTATAAACTGTTTTTTTTTTTACCATAAAATAAGATTTAAAAACATTTATGGTCGATCATGTATTGGTAGATCTAAAAATCCCTGTGTGTTTGTTTGTGGACACGATCTGTCTATACACTACACTATTTCTAAGTAAACATTTTTTTTGTGAGAACAATTACCTCAGGTCCCGTGCTCTGCATTAAAAAAGAAAGTTCATACAGTTAATGTCAAACTATGTGGACTCTCAGATTACTAGCTAATTATGTTCATTATATCACCAATACCATTCTATACCTATATATTATTTATAGTTGTAGTTGTTCTACAACTATAAATAATATAGTTGTTCCGAACTTTGATTTCATAGTCAAGAGACAAGGCAAATACAATATGATATCACAATTACCAGCATTCTAATACTTCCGGGTCTTATAAATAAAGTAGTAGAAGTTAGGGAGCAGATCTAATAATGCATCTCTCTCACCTCCTTCCTACGATGCTCAGGCCCAAGCCCTGGCCAGGCTTCTTGTGGAGCTCCACAGTGAACGAGTCCCACAGGTCTTCCTCCTTGTACTGGGCCTCGTCCCTGTAGACCGCCAGCCGGACTCTCTGTGGGGTCTGCCGCAGCACATTGATGGCTTCATCGTGGCTGGCTGCACGCAGGTCGATGCCGTTCACCTGTGACGATCGAACAGGAGGTTAGTATCGGTGGCCTCTTTTATAGGCGCAACAGAAAAATAGAACTACTGTGTGTTACATTTCAACACTCTCAGAATTAGAACTATTGCTCATATTTGCAGAAATGCACTAAAAAAGTAGCAACGCCCTTTTGTTCTATTCCTGATATAATGCGAATACAGCAGAGGGCTATAAAAAAGTGCTCACAGCCTGAGTGAATGCTAAAACAGAATTTTCCTTAAACCGCTGAGGTTATGTTTCTTCTTTAGAAACCCAAACTGCTGAGCTATCTGAACACTGGATCATAATGTGAAAATGTTACAACACTTAGATTTAACTTAAGGGAAGCAGCCTTCCCACAGAAGTCTGGGGAAATCTTGAGTGGTCACTTTAGGGTTTGATGTCCAGCTTATTTTACCACATTAAAGGGGGGAAATACCCCATTAGCTTTCTTCATGGACGTGCAAAATATGTATTTTCTTTTTTCCCCCCATAGCAGCTAATGGCATTGCTGTGGACTGGGAAACCACTCTTTTCACTTTTCACTCTCTGACCCTGTTTTCTAAACACAACAGCTTGGCTCGAGGACAGAAATGAATAGCGGAGGGCAATTAAGTCATTAAGTGTGTGTCCGTGTGCGTGCATGCATGTGTGCTTTTCAATAAAGGTCCACTGATGGAGCTACCATAACAAAACTCCTGAGCTCCACCCCTGCCCTCCCTCTGTGACAAAGCATGAGGGTCAAATGGAGGACAAATCCAAGTTGAGCTGGGATACTTAACTTTTCTCTCCGTGTCATAAATACGTTCATACTAGCTGGTACTCCTTTTTTACTAGTTTTTACGCAGAATCAATTCATTCTTCAGTGCTTGTCTTACAAACAATAGATCGATTGGTTTGAGTGTGAGTTAGATTATTTTTGTAGAAGCTTTCATATATTTACTTGAGATGTACATCAACAAATGTATCACACTATTTGATCCTTGACGGAACCTGTGAACCCTAGCTTTCATGTTACAGATCCTCCGGCTGCCGCGTCACAAGTTATTGAAATGTGTTCAGCCTCTTTTTAATCTAGGTCATATGCAACGCTCGTTACACGGCACAGCACCTCCAGGATTTGGTCTCCTGCCCAGAGCCTGCCATCTTTTGAGGCTGCTCCCTCTTCATAAACTTCATGGATAATGATGGCTCCCTGGAGTGAGAGGAAAAAAAGAGAGCAAATTAGTACAGAATAGGAGAAGAAGGTGAACAGGAACAGTTGCAGATGAAGTGAGATCAGTAATGATTTATTTGGAGGAAATGTGAGGCATACAGGACAATAAATAATGGGGAAGTAATGATATAAAACCATGAGGGTAGAGAGAAAGGTTGAACTTTTTTTTCTTCATTTTATAATTTCACAGCATACAGTCATTATTTTAAATTCACATTCTGAATGTGTATGCTCCTGACTCCGAGTGTGTTTTCTCTGCGTTCCAGTGTGTGTGTCATTTGGGGTTCAGAGGTTACATTCCAGGGCTGGATATTGTCTGCTGCGGCCGAGGCCAGACAAAGAGCTGCTCCCCCCCCAAGCCTGACTGAGCAGACAGAATAGATGGGCCGAGGAGCGGACGGCAGGAGGACGAGGACGAGGAGGAAGGCTGTGACAACATCATTTCCTACATTCCTGTCTATTCTGAACCCGGGTTATACCACCACCAAAGATCCTCAGTGGGTGGCATGGTAGGTGGTAACTTAAAAGTACAGTCGCGTAACTTTTTAAAGTTATGACAAGTTTACAGTATATTTCCAAAGGATTGTAAAAAGTGCAAATACGTATATATTGACCTTATGTGTGTTGTTAAATCAAATTAAGTCATGCATAACTCAAGGAATGTTTTTGGTGAAGTGATACATCCTCGTTAACATATTGTATTTCATATTTCTTGTCGCCTACCAGCAGGGTGTCACAGCCTCCCACAATGCTCAGGCCCAGGCCCGTGCGGCCCTTGGAGATGTCGATGGTGGTCTCACAGCCGGGGATGATGGGACAGGTCGTCGGGTCACAGGCCAGAGTGGAAGGGGTGGAAGAGCGACTCTGACCTACAATAGAGGAAGCATATAGTAAGCCAATTGATACATTACTTATGTTCCTGAATAAGAAGTCAAACTTCTTAACGCAGACTCACTAGGGACTACTTCCGCCTGTGGTTGACTCAGGGTACTCGTGGTGGCACTAGGCATGCTGGGTAGGCTGGCAAAGACGTCATCCGAGCTATCCCGGTCCTGGCAGGTTGCCTGGAGAAAAGAGGGGGAAGAGAGGGTCTCATTAGTGTAGAAGGTTAGCCTCACTGAACCTTTGGCTTCTCTCAGTAGATAATTTATTGTTGTTGTTTTAGGTCATTCTTATGGGCACAACAAATTTGCTTGCCATTACAGGAAATACAATATACCTTTTCCACAGTGCAGCCGAGCACTGATTCACCATTCACAGCTAAGAGACTGTCCCCTGGTTTCATGCAGCCCTCCTGAATGAAGCAGATCACCATTTTGATTAGAAATAAACTGTATAATGTACACAAACCATGAGCTGCAGCATGTAATACATACTTTGCCTGCGTGTCCTTTCACTTCAGATATACTCTGAATCTCAACTCCACTCTCAGTGTTTCCCTCCACAAATGTGATGCCAATTCCTCCGTCCTCCTATTGGAGGAAAAACAATAGAGCGTAAATAGGATTATTTAATTGATAGCCTTTAGTACAGTACATCTAAACATAGCATGCAGACTGACACATATGGCTGTAACGTGTGCTCCATTGTAGAGCTGCACCAGCTTACCAAAACAAGCATGGCTGATGACAATTATCTCCAGAAAGATAATTAGTCACAGCATCCCCCTACATCCTTCTCACCTTATGTTCCCAGCGGGGCCTTTTTGTGTTTGTGTGTTTGTGTCAATGAGCTGCCCAGATGCTGCTGCGTCATTCCCTGTCTCCTGACATACCATATGGATAGTCCCAAACTGGGGCGCCCATCAAAGTCTCTTTTCCAGTGTCCGTTAAAAACATGTCTGTTCAGACCGGGCCCTAACCCCGGCTAGAACTTTCCTACATAGTTTCAGGGGAACGTTCGCTGTGGGGGTCCCACACTGAAAACTGTTTACTGGGAAGTACATTTAAGTTAGCTACATTGTGCTGACAAAGCCTCTCTTTCACTCCTCAGTTAAAGTACAAATTTGAATGCAGGACTTCTTCTGTGTGGTATTAATAGTTTTACTTTTAATAGTTAATTCTTTTACCTAAGGTTTTGATTTCTTCTTCTACCACCGCCATTACCAACGTTACCAGTTGGAACTGAATGGATGGTGCTACTGGTGGTGCTCACAGTATGGAAGTATTACATAAAAAAACAAGAATTCACTGTAAGCTGTTTTCTGTGGGAACTATTTTCCGGAGAGACACGTTGCTGCGAGTTTTTCGAATGGGATATTTTTCAATCTAAATAGCTTGGCAAATAAAACTGAAAATATCCGCTTGAGTAGTAAATAGACACCACGAGGGGTAAAAATGTGTTCCCCTTACCATTATTTGGGTGAACTGAACTTTTATGTCCATTCGGAACGGCTCTTCTCCCATTCATGCGTTGTTTAGTTTATTCGCCCTTTTATTTGACGATCCGTCTCTCGTCTCCTTGCTGGCAGCTTGTCAGACTTGACTGCTCCTGTATGCTGCCCCTCTCTTTCTCTGTCATACCCCATTGACCTTTTTTGTGTACACCTCCCTCATTATAGCATTGCTTCCTCTCCATTATTGTCTCTATTTTGTTTTTTTCAAAAGGACAGGGTTGCCCTATGTGTGTGTGTGTGTGTGTGTGTGTGTGTGTGTGTGTGTGTGTGTGTGTGTGTGTACGGGGGGTGGGGGGGTAGTCCAGTGTATCTCACCTTCAGCTTTATGCTGTGATGCACATATTTTGAAGTATCGGCATCCCCATTGGCAGCAGTCGTTTCTAGCTGTGAGGAGACAGGCAGTCGTTGATACAGTGAAATGTGTGTTTGTGTCTACTGGCTGGTGGGAGTACAGTACTCAGAGTGTGTTCGTGGTTTTTGATTGCCCGGGGAGCTACACACAGGCTTGGGAGAATGGGACCTCCAAGACCACACAAAGAGACTTGTAGGAGCGAAACATACATGAAAACATCTCTGGGGCAAAAAGTAAATTACACAAGAGTCAAAGTAATTATCATGGTATGTGTGCGAGTTTCACTGCCTGTTGTGCAGACGGAACTTTACTCCCAGACGTCTCCGTGATCTTTGTCTGTTGCGGCGTTTGTGCATTTGTGCAACTTGTGTTATGTGTGTGTGTGTGTGTGGCCACGGGCGCAGTGTTACCTCAGCGTGGGGCTCCGCTGTGTCTCCCTCGTGTTCTCTCACGGGTCCCACGGCCATCTGGTTCAGCGCCTCCGTGTTCCTGTTCCAAAGAGTCATAACTCACGTAAATCGCGGCTCCTCTGCTTTGTGACAGCGGAGCCGTGATTTACGCGGGCCGATCGCAGTGTCTGTTTCAGGGGTCAGGAAGGGGATGTGAGCTTAAGGAGAAGGTTAAGTAGAGTGATTCTGGAGAGGGCTGTTTAAGGAAGGGTCAGGGGTCAAATGTGTCCCACGCTGTGCTGATGCGTCAGCTGCAATGTCCCGATTCCATATTTCATACTCAACTGCATACTAGATGCTAATCTTCACAATGTGTACAAGAAATGAACATTCACTGTTTTATTTTAACAGGAAAATATACAATACTTCAATCAACACCGAACAAAGAGAGCAACATGTTTTTCTGAATATTTTTTTAGATCATTTTCAAAGACTGTTCCAGGAGCTATGAAAGCAGCAAGTAAATCATTGCTTTCATAGATAAATGTCACCTTGATTTAAGGCTTTCAAACATTTGTATATATATACATTTTGATATATGTACTGTATATACATTTAATAAATTACTGGGGGAAAACATGGTTTTAGCAAATATATATACGCTTCTTCTTTTTTGATATGTGCATGAGGGAGACTTAGTTCCCACTGAACATGGATCCGAACTCTTCACCTTCAATTGCCTCCTTCTGTTGAATTACAATAGCTCCCTCTATTGAATTTTGAGTAAAATTACAATAGACTTGAACATTTTCAGGTCAGTTTTCATCATAAGCTGCCTGACAATGAAATGCAGTTGCTGTTGCCATGAAAATTTATTCATCGAGGCTTTAATAGGAGGAAAATGGGTTTTAGTACCTGACAAAGATGATTTTGACTTGGGATGGAGAGCTCTTGATTATGGAGGATGCATTCTGGTGACTGTGGCCATAAAGGACTTGCCCATTGATCTGACAGGATACAAAAACATATAATTATACAGTTATCCAAGAGTAAATATGTGATTCAAAGCACTACTAAAAGCCTTACATCAGAAATTGATACATGTTCTGGAATAGATTATATATCTTCAAGGGGTCACATATCCCGCAAACGTTGTTTACAAACCCACTCGAGTTGAAAAACCACAATCGATACACATCTTACCTCCAGCAGCTCGTCCCCCACCACCATACGTCCGTCCCTGCCGGCCGCCCCGTTGGGGTCTATTCCCACCACGAACACGCTCATGCGAGAGCGGTCCCTGTTGCCCGCCAGGCTGAGGCCCAGGCCTGTCTTGCCTTTCTCCAGCTCAATCATGTGTAGGACACCCGGGAGGCTGCCGTAGCGCTGGGTTACGTTCTCTGGAAGAGGCGGGTGAAGTCGTAGCAGACAGATGTAAGCTGACAATACTGCTGAATAGCGCCAGATTTGTTTTCGAGCCTGGACTTCCACATCAATTTAGGTCTTGTGGCTCAGACAGAGGGGCACGTGTTTGGACTGGGTGAGATTGGGTTTTGTGCAAAGGCACAAAATGTAAATGGTAAAAGTTTTAAATGTCAGACTGCTGAGTTTCTATCTCTTTGTCTCAATCTTGTCTCCATTGTTACCCCTCCCCTTCTCACTCCAGCCCTCCTCCCCCCTCTTTCTCTCTCCACCTCTCCTGTCTCTGGCGTGTTAGATAGCCACTGTTCAGACCAATGGGATCCTGTTGTTCCGGGCTCCCTGCCACTGTTGGACCATCAGTCCTGTACTAATCTCCACAATTCACCTCCCCGGGCCCAACCTCATCAATCTTATCCCCGCAGGATGGGAACACACTCGCACGCACACACACACACACACACACACACACACACACACACACACACACACACACACACACACACACACACACACACACACACACACACACATTCGCCACAGTCCCAGGTGTTCGGAGGCTGGAAGTCTGTCCTTTATGCTGGTTGCCTGAGTTGAATGGGACTGACTGTGAGCCGTTCTCCTTGAAGCGGTGACTTCCTCCTACAGTTGACATTTGAGTGTCTGCAGTATGCTAATGAGTCCTTCAGCTTTTGCTGAGGTACAACCACCTCAAGCACGTGAATCTGTGCTCTTTTCGTTGCAGACTCGGGATGAATTCATGAGCAGGCGAGAAACAAAATGTACCATGGAGGACCTCTAGTGGCAGTTAGGTGATAAAGCATGCATAAAGGAAGTACATTTAAATTATTGCTGTCTACATGATTGGATACTATTTAGGTAAAACTTCCAGGAGTGTATTTGCATGTCTCTAAACACACACCTTCCTCACAAGTCACAATCACACCAAAAATGCACGCAAACCAGGATTTACTTATAATAGACCAGTGTGATATAAAATAAACCAATGACAAAAATGTAACAAAATAAATCTTTTGACAGAATATATAATTTCACCCCAAGAAAACAGAAACTGAACTCACTCCAATTGTATCCAAACTCATCCTCCTCTTCCTCCTCCTCCACCTCCTCTTCCACCTCCTCCTCCTCATTCTCCTCCTCTGCCTCAGCAGGTCTGCCAGGGATCTCTGTCAGCGTGTCTGTATCAGTCTCTCCCACATGGGGCACCACTGGCAGGGTGAGGACGGGGCTGGTGGGAGATGCCTTCGCAGCTTCACGCTTCACAGGCTGTCACGCCACAGACGGAGTTGAAAAACGGTTTATTAGTGAAAGGTAAAGAGAGAGAGAAGAAGGTTGTGTCTTTGTTCTTTAAGTTTGAATCAGCTTGATGCGAGGTTTACAGAAATAGGAAGGCACATGAGCGCTGGCGATGGAATCAATAGAAGTCATTTGCTTGGTTTACATTAACAGCTTCATCACTTTTAGCAGGATATTAGTTTTACGCTGAAAAATAATTATGTGATATGGTTCCAAATAGATGCCGCAGGCTCAAATCAGAATCAGGTTAATTGGAAAATAGCTTTATTTATAGTAAATTTGTGCTTACTGAGTCAAAATGCTACATTTAATCACTTAATTATTACTGATGTAATTACTTATCATCAAATCAGTATTACAAATCAAATATCCACCAATCATGTGTTCACTTACCTGAAAAACAAGAACAAGAAATCACACTTGATTACTTTTTGTTCAAACACAAAGTCTGTGGTCAAACAAGATATCGAGCTCAGAAGATCTCAAATTAGTTTTTGCCATTTATTGAGGTGAGTACCAATTCCGTTGTCTTTTAAAAGGAAGAAACAAAACGCCAAAGACAAAAAGGTCAAAACACATTCTGATTTCACAAAAAATGCACAAAGGAAACTGAAGACGGCGAGAGATGTTAGGACATGTAGGAGTGTATGCGTGTGCAGCATGTTGAGGATACATTCAGTGCATGAACTGTATCATGCTCAATCAACATGTCTGCACGAGCATACACAGAAAGTGGAAAGTGGAAAGTGGAAAGTGGAAAGCACAACATGGAGACCCACAAACCTTAAACGGGGTAGGAGTGAAAGGGTTAGTTGGGGAGAGGCGGAGGAAAAGTCTACTGTGACTGTAACCCTCCTACGGAGAAGAGACAAAGGGCGACAACTTTAGAAGACAGCACATTTCTGACAGACACCGACATCTATTGACAGACACAACGGCGGCATATTGAGTTCTTGGTGAAAAGTTGAACACGAGTGCCGTTGATGTAATCCAACCCGATTCCGATTGTGGCGAGCGACACTTTCCTGGAAGTTGACAGTGGAACAAGGACAAAAACAAAACACTGATTCAAGTTGTCAGTGGAGGGTAATTGAAAACACCAACCTTGTCCTTGTTGTCCCTCGTCTTAGCTGCAGCTCTCTCCTCACCGGAGTCTGCTGCCGACGACTGCGGCGCGTAAGACAGACATGGAGGTAAATTAATTTGGGTCACGTATTATGGAGAGCATATTCATAGTACCATACAGCGGAGGATACTGTATCGTGTTTAAATCTCATTAATAATAATAATAAGTTCATGCAAAGTCAAAAGTGTTCCGAATGAATAAAATCTGGACCATATGCTGTATCATGAAAAGCCATCTGTTTAGAAATGATACGACTGAAGAAAGAGCCATATTTCTTTTTAATAAAGAAAAACTTGAAGACGAACCCTATTTCTTAAAGAAAAAAGAAAAAGAAGAAAACAAATCTTGGCGAAACCATCCTCGCTCACACATGCACACAAGACCACGCCAAGATATTGATGCGTTGAGTGAAAGAGCTTATCCAACACCACATGTCTATCCAAGCTTGAACACTTCTCCGCCATGATTGAGCTTAAGGGGCTTTGCCAATAAGTCTGGTATTTTGAAAAAAAGATATTTCAGTTTACGGTTCTTCACATTAGACTGTCTTATCAAGTTGTCTTCTTTACACGGGCAGTGAGACACTTGGGAGAATGTTTGAGGGATAATTGGCGAAAAATTGGACCTTCAAAAGCTGCGGACAGGAGAAGAATAAAATCCACTTGTAGTAAAAGCTTTGACTTGTGATTTGGTGCAAAAGAAGGATGCAGCAAAGCCCAGCAGGAGAGGGTGTACATAAGGTAACATACACACTCAAGTTTAGGATGGTAGTTGTCATGTCTGACAGCTACCTTGAGGTTTATACAGAAATGCGAGTGAGAAAAAACTAATTCTGGGGATCCATTTTCTAAGTCCCTCCTAAATAGTTTTCTCCCCTGTGTTTAGGACTTAAGAATAGGAGAACAAATGTTTTGCCAGGATAGTGTTTTTAATTTCCCAATGTTCTAATTTCACCCGCATGTAAATAGGACTAAAAGCGTTCCTGTTTATTTTTTTTTGTTTAGAGTGCATAGAGAAATTAAAAACGTTCACCTGTTTCGCAGAAGAAAAAAAAGTAATAAAGAATATCTTGGCCTTTTGTTGACCTGTTGTTAAGTCAGAAACACAGGGGAGAAAACTATTTGCATCAGAATTTAAAAAGAATAGTGGGGGCTTTGTTATAGTTTACAATAAAGGAAAATAAAAGTTTGGTATTTGGAACAATTAACATAAAATGTGTTCCAACTCATGGCTTTCTTGACAATTAACTAAATGCCCTGAGGTGGTTAACCAGCATGCAGGCTGACACTGAATGATCTTTCATGTTGAACTCAGGACTACACACACACACACACACACACACACACACACACACACACACACACACACACACACACACACACGCACACGGGCTTCTTCTCTCATGTCATGCAGCTCATTGTTAAGGCAATTTGAACAAGTCAAAGAGGCACAGGTCAAGTGAAAGACATACCGACACAGAAGCAGGCGGGCACAGACATGGGGTAGCTTTCTAACCTGAGGGAGGGCAGGCGCTAAGTAGGTTTGATTAGTGCAGCAAAGGCTTGACCCGCGGTGGCTATTTAGCTGCAGAAAGGGCAGGGGCGGCCTCTAAGAGCAACACACAGGACCAACAAGCTGACAACATGACGAATATTTAATATGACGGCTGAGTCTTTGTGACAAAATTGAATCGGAGGCCATTCGGGAGGGAAGAAAAAGGGAGGGGAGTGTTTGGAGGGCAGAGGCACCTCAGGTTTTATTTAAATGAGTAACCATTAAAGCAAGCGGCTTCCTCGAGGACAGCCATTCCTCTACATCAAAAAAAATTAAAAAAATCAGAGCAACGCCGCTTTCTCTGAAATACTTTAACAGAATGTTTCAGAGTTTCCTCCGGGCTACGTTGAGAATATTCACTGCTACTACAAGAGACGGATTTGAAACTTAAAGGGATACAGCATGGATGTGCTATTATCCTCTCTAGGTGGACCCCAGTGGCTGCATTTAAAAACGGCATTACTGACCTGCCCACAGCACTTAAGAGGTATCATCCAATCAAAATAATATTCTTTCAAACTGTGCAGGCCACCGTTATGAATTCCAGTGGGGCTGCAACTTGATAGTGAATTGAAAATATGTCTTCTTCCTATATTTGTTGGGTTGGAGCAGTCTTGAGCAACATTTTGAGAGCCGCCTAGCAACACAGGTATGAATGATTTCCTTATTTGCTTTTCTATCATTGTACTTGTTGAGTTCCTTTATAAAATATAGCGGTGGAATTCCAATAACCCCCCCCCCCATGCTGAGATTGTATTAAGAATCTAGTCTGTAGACCTTCAACATTACAAACCTTCAGCACAGAGGTTTTCTAAAAAAATGTTTTGCTATTGCCATGACAAAATAGATTTTAACATTTGCTCATCCTTTTGATTAGAAACAAAATTGTGTTCTCATTAGATTACTCTGTGATAGGAAACTAAGCAGGACATCTGCGTATCCCACGGTTCTTTTCCTTCCAGAAGGAACCTCCAATTCTACTTTGTCTTCATTTCCGTCAATGCACACATTATGCGTATATCAAAGTCAAAGATGCGGTTAAAAAGAAAGACTCAGCTAACAGTTGGAGGGACGGAACGGAAGCGGAGGCAGGAGAGATAATGCAACAAAGATTAACGGGTGATGGATAGCTGATGCAACAGAAATGAGAGGCAAGAGGAGGAGAGAGAGACAGATTACCTGACATGTGCGATGTGGCATGCATGTGAAAGAGGCGGTGTGTTTCTCTACAGCAGGCGGTGAGGCTGGGATACATATTGACTCAGGCTGAGAAAGCAGGGCGGAGGAACATATAGATGCAGGTTTGAGGCAACTCATAATGTAGTCACTGTAGTTTAAAATGAAGTAGGAACACTTGACACAAGGGAATATACTCATTTGCTTTCTTGCCGCAAATCAGATTAGATTCCATTCTCATGTCTGTATCCTAAATATGAAGCTACAGCCAGCAGACAGTTAGCTTAACTCAGCATAAATACTGGAAATGGGGGGTGGGGGAAGGGGGATACAGCTAAAAGTTAGCTTTGCCCTGTCCAAAGGTAACAAGACTTGCTGTGTCTTCATGAAAATTAGAAAGCTTTATAGAATTATTACTAAAATAGTATCGTCCGATAAAATAAATTGCATCAGCATTGATTTTCTATTTCACCTGGCAAATGCAAGTCCAATATTGGCTCTCCCTTTAGCTCCTGGGGGGAATATCTGGCTGCGTAGTCAGTAGCTGCTAAATACTCTAAATACTATTGCTACCAGCTAGTTGCTAACTGTGATGGCTGTTTGGTGCTGGACGTTTAGCATGCAGTGGATTTCAGGGCTTTTTCATTCAAAACAGCGGCCAGATATTGATTATATCTGCTTCAAGATATTTTTGGAGTCACCACCGTCTCGTATGATTCTCCTTTAACATGGATTCCTACCCCTCTGCACGTGCTACATTACATTATGAGTGGCTGCGAGGCTTACGGAGTAACCAGAATGTGAAGGAAAGCAAGCGGGAACATCACATGGATGACAATGCAAGTGATTGACTATGAGAGATCTGACACTGGAGCCAAACCAGTTGCAGCCCCAGCGGGAAACTACTTAGTCATGCTTTAAAAGCCTGAGGGCACTTTCAAACAACAAACGATGCTTTATTGATATGGTTTCAATGAGTGTCGCAATTAGAGGTTAAAACTTGCTAATGTATTTAATATGTCACACGGGGTTTGTTGTTGCTCTCATGAAAGACTTCAAAATGGCATTCAACAGTTAAATGCAAAACGGTAACTACAGGGGTCGTGTACTTTACATTGTGGGGTTTGAAAGTGCCCCAAATGGGCTTTGCAGATTAGCCTTTACGTGATGTGAAAATGGAAGAGGAAATTGTGACCTTCAGATTATTTACTAGCAATTGGTTTGACGCTATTATACAGACTTACCCTGGGCCTGTGAATAATACTCTGGACCAAGAAGGACACAGGGTTGCCTGCCCTGCGTATGGCCTCCACTGCCTCCTCGTGACTAGCATCTCTGAGATCTGCTCCATCCACCTGACAGAAAATATCAGGGAAAAGACCCTCCTCAGGGTTTCTTGGTTCTCTCAAATTACAGGACATTAATCAAATACCATGGGAAGTAATTCGGTTCCTTCTGCCTTCTGATTGATTCAAATCTAAAGCTCACTTCTAGCTTCTAGTTCAGGCTATTTGGTCTGTGACCTGACGTTTCCCTTTTACCTCTACGATTCTGTCTCCGGTCTTCAGGGTCCCGTTCTGTCCAGCAGGACTGTCCTCCAGGATGTGCTTGATGAAAATGCCCCTCATCACCTCTCCGTTGTTCAGCCGGCTGCCCATCCCTCGGCCCCCGACGATACTGATACCCAAGGACTTGCCTGGCGCTCGGAAGAGCTCCACTCTGAGGAAGGTACGCAGGCTAGATTTTTAGTTTCTCTTCAAAGCTCTACTGTAACCTTTTTTGTATGCTGGACAGAAAAATATGATTTTTTTTAATCTCAGAATTCTACTTTTTTAATTTTGTTTCTTTTTGTGTCAATGCTTCAAGCTTGATTGATCACTTTTTTTTCATATAAAGTTTTGCAAGCCATGTCTGTCATAGACATAGACATGATCAGATGTGTAAATACAGTGGGTACTCACTTCCTAGGTTGGTTCCAGTTGCTATAAGCGGCACTCTCCTCTCCCTCACCATCTTCCCGTTCAGGGAGGCTTGGAATATCTCTAGATAGACAACAATGGAAGGAAAGAGCCTGGTAAAGTTCTAAAGAAAGCTCTAGGGACAAACACTATTGATAGATTTTGTTATATAACATGGCTTAAAGGTACCCTGTGGAGGTTTTGACCACTAGTAGTGCTATGTAGCGATGTTTTCACAAGTGGGTCACTGTTTTATTGCATGCTAAACCACTGATCAGCTGGTGGTAGAGGTAACACGTAAAGAAGCTTAGCTAGCAAACATGCATGTAAACATTGCACGGTCCCAAAAAATTGGCTTTGCGTTGTTTTAAAAAAAAAAGGAAATACAACATGTTTGTAAGACCTCACGGAACACAAACAAAGTGCCTTGCTAAATAAGTGTACGCACAAAATTACTGATTTATGACACCAGTTTGTGTGTACACACTGTTTGGGGCCCAATGTGCTTAGGTCCCTGAATGTAAACATACGTGGTTTGTTGACAAGGAATCTCCCCATGGCACATTTTGAGTGTAATCACATGACACAAGTTACTGACGTCGAACATAAAGACATACTTTGGGTCTGCTACTGGGACTGGAGACGTTTCACAGAGGACATCATCTTTAGCCTGCAATAGGCTGGCCTTGTACTCCTCCAGATACTCTGCTGGAACATATGTAATGCTGAACACACACACACGCATGCACACAAGCACAGACACACATACACACAAATGAGTCAAACATTTCTTAAAGCAAACAACTTGGCATCCCCCATTTTTAGACTTTCCATCACCTTCCTTAGTAGCAATTATGCCCCTGTTCACCAAACTCACATGGTAATTTGAGTAAAAAAAGAGAGAAGAACTGGCATTCAAGTGCAAACAGGTATGAAAGCTCTAAAACTACCTCCTTTTTCACTGCACAAAAGAGTGCAGTTACACTGAACTGTCTATTTCTCAGAAGCATTCTCCTTAGAACCAGTCACATACTCTGACGGTTCCAAACAGATGTTTACCTTCATAAATGTCTGAGCAAATCAAGCCTTCTATCACCCTCTGTGTCATGAACATGTGTCTAATCGGAAGGGCACGCCCATCATAAATGTATGGGCAGATTACTAATTTGTGTTAAGAAATGAGCCGAAAGATAGCTGGCAAAATCTGACACCCATTTAAAGTCCCATTTCCAAACAATTCAGAGTGAAGTTGATTCTGAAGGGCACAATAAACACATTTAAGTGAAGCTGACAGATCTTCAACAGAAGGCTTGATTTGTTGTGTGTTTAACATGATGGCATGCAGACGGAGAGGAAAACCAAACCCAGGGAAATCATGAAATGGATGCATGGGGAGACGTGGCAGAGCTTAAATACTGAGGGTTAATAGGAAAACAGTGGGTTAAAAGGTGAGTAATAGAGAGAAAAACATCAAGATAATGACTGAAAATGTTAGTCACAGAAATAAAAATAAAATAAAAAGTTATGCAGCAAGTTAAGTCAGTACGTGGTGCAGTCGATCAAGATTTATCCAGATACTATTTTGACTATATGTGTTATGTATGTGTGGTTTTATGTGTCGTTGTCACAAGACAGATTGTAAATAAACGTTGGTTAATACACGGTGCAGTGGTCAACTTAATTAAAATGTGAATCAACCAGTCGGAATGATATTTAGAACAATATCTTCATCAATTATACTTTGTTGTTATCATTGTTGTGACATTCCTCTAAATGGAACTGTCTAATTCTGCGTCTGGATAAAGCTCTTCAGCAGACTGCGATGAAGCCCGTTGGCAGACGGAGAGAACGAGAGGAAGGAAACCAAAGACGGCAGATCCTCGACGAAAAACACCACCAGTTTGGAAGTTAGTCATACTCACACATAAAATGGGCACAGATCGTCTTCAGGTGCACAAGCAGATCTAGAATGTGAAGAGTTGGCTTTTATGCACCGGAGCTAACAAACTGCCAAGTTTAGTTCAGCAAGCAGAACTTTTGAAACAGCACATTCAATTTTCTTGTGGAACAGCAACTCCTTTAATGCAACATCTGACTTTTGCAGGATTGAAGAAGTCCAGTTATGTAACGTAATTTGCTTTTTTTTTTGGGAATCGCTGAATACCACTTCTGGCTGCATTTCAGGCATTGATTTGAGTTTGGAAAAGCTTTCGAGGTTTAGTTAAGTTGTGATTTAAACATACCTCTTTTACATCAGCCAGTTTTTAAAAACATAGGTTCCCATATTCATCTAAAATATCATAATTTAATTACATCAACATGTATTGTCTGTAAGGCTTGCATTTAAAGGGGACACAACATGCTCATTTTCAGGTTCATACGTGTATTTGGGGTTTCTATTAGAACATGTTCACATGCTTTAATGTTCAAAAAACATATTTTTATCATACTGTTCATCTGAATATACCTGTATTCATCACCCTACGTATGAAACACTTTGTTTTAGTGCCTGTCTCTTTAAGCCGCAATCCCGAATAAGCCCAGGCTGCCCTGAGTGGCTTGCAAATGTAATTCTCAAGCCGTGGGTGGAGATATTCTAATGAGCATGTGACCTAGGGAGGGGAGCCAACACTTAATACCTTTTTGAATCATATGTTTTCAGATCTAGGCAGCTCACAATAAAACTGACTGGTTTGTCTTATTTCACAGTTTGTCGGTTGGTAGGCACTCCAGACACCCAAATGTATTTGCACAAGCATTGAAAAAGTACGTTTTCCATGTCCCCTTTAAGCAATTCCTGATGAAATTGAGGTTGGACCTTGAGGTACACCTGTGTGGGGAAAATACAGGGCAGCTCTACCAGGCACTAAAAGTTGCCACAGAATGCTAAGTACTAAGTAAAATTCTCTCTCTCTCTCAGATTTCTAATTGCTAATACAAACTGGTATGTCATATAATGGACAACAATATTGTATCCTTGTAGCAAGGGTGTTAAACAACTGCATTGTGAAGAGGAATGCATTATGCAGTGTACTGTGAATCACAAAACAATGATGCAATCAGACCAGCGGAGTCGAGGGATCAGTGACAATCAAACTCATAAGGTAATGATCTTTAAATCACAGCTTGATCTATGTTGTACTGTACTACTATTAATTTAGGCAAAATTCGAACACAGCTATAACACAACATCAAACAGTTACATTTCAGAAGGTTTGACTTGATATGTTTTTACATTTAAATAAAAATATTGGTTCAGAAACATACTGTGTCATAATAACTACCTGTCTGTTCAAGGCATTTGTGGCACAAGCATCTACTTCCTTTCAATAATACAGTATGTGTAAACATGTGTGGTCACTGCTTTATAATTCTAGTCTCTTACCCCAGGTCTGGTCCAATGAGAGAGTGCCGTCTAAGCATGGCGCGGGCCTGAGCATTGCTCATGTTGGCTGTGGGCTCTCCGTTGATGGCCAGGATGAGATCACCGACACCCAGACGTCCATCACGGCTAATGGATCCACCATGGATTATACTGCGGATCAGCATTCCCAAACCATCTTTCATGGCGCTCACGGTCATCCCTTTGAGGTATGATGGAAACTGTTACACACTAATACATTTGGATTTGTATTAGATTTAATAATAAACTGTTTAAAGATTTAATATTGAAGAACAATCGCTGATAGGTGAGCTCCTCAAGTTAAGATCAAAACCACAGTGTGACCAATAAACATGTCAGGACTGACTCTATTACGAATGAAAAGGTGCCCTTACTTTAAATGAATCTGATTCACGATAGGGTTATCAGTTCTAAAAACAAGAAAGCTTCCTCTTAGCTCAGCAAATTATCCTAGAAACGGTCATATTATTCACAAATATGGGTTTCAATTTATTCTCAGTGGAGTGACTTCAGAGTGTGGCATAATATTTTTGGAGACGAAACTGTCAAACTCCCTTGCACAGTGTAAAGGGATTCTTTTGCAAATATCACAAGGAATAACATCATATGTCCTATTTAAGAGTGGGATTTGGTTTTGAAGTCCACATGGTAAAAAGATGAGAAATACAAAACCCAAATGTATTGTGAAGACATTTTGAATTCAGCATGATATAAACACCTTGAAATAGTACTAAAAAGCAGAACGATGCACGGCTTTCAATGAGTCTTCATAGCACCTTTGTGTAGAAGCTAAAACTTAGTATTCTCTGAGCCGGTGGCAGCCCCATGGTAGGTTTTGAAATGGAAATACCCTGTATAGAAATGAAATTACCCTTTCAGACTAAAAAAAAAAAAATTATTTCTATCATTTTGCTTCAAATCTGGCATTTATAAAAAATGACGCAAAAGTAAAGGCCAATACGCCTTTCAAGTCCAGCAACCTCATTTACACTTCTGTGAAGGATGAGGGAGAAAATAAATAAAAGAACAAATCAAAGAATGTGAGGAAAATTAACACAAACCTAGGCTGGAGTTGCCCTTGACAACTGTGATCGTCCTTTCAAAATTGCTCCCTGAGGTCAGTACTTCCTTGTCATCGGCTTCTGCTGATTCTTTCACACCACTCTCCTCGCCCTTGAGGGTGATAATTCAACACAGTTATTCATGAAAGTAAATTAAAATGTTAGGCCGGATTCCAAACAAAGCAGGGGTCTCGAGAGAAAAAGCAGGTGCAGCTGATTGACTGTGGGAATGAATTGAAAACAAACAAGCTTAGAACTTTGCGTATTTAATGTTTGAAAGGATTCTCCGTTCTGACTGGGGAGAGGTTAGATGTTACCTTTAGAAATTCTATTTAAAAGAAGATCAAGGATGATTATAAAGTTGTGTTTGGAATGCACCTCGACATATCGGTGATGTTCACAGCATGCCAATCAATTATACTCATTCATCAGTCAAACAGAGCACTCATTGCTCATATTATTCTTTCCTACAAGCCCATTATACAAGAAGTCCTCCAGATATATAGTTTGTTATTAGACTATTATTTTACCTTCATCAAGATCTTTATATCTCCAAAATCTTCAAAAGACATGGGAGGCTCCTTCTGATAGTGAAGGGACTCCACGGGTTCATCTGGGACAGACGATCTTGTCCCTAGTTCAGCAAAAGGACTGTATGAGTTTGAGCTCTCCGCTGGTTCTTCTTGGGTCGAGTGCTGTGCCAGGAACTGATCAGAAGTGCTTAATATGGCCTTAAACGTCGGGGTGTGACCTCTCAAACGCAGTGGAGTGAAAGATTCCGACTTCTCCGGGGAGAACGCTTCTGTGTCGTCTGCAAGGCCGGACGGTGTTGCAAAGCCGGGATGATCATCCAACAAGTCCAGGCGAGCTGTCAGCTGGGGTAAAACAAAGCATAGCAGCTGAATGAACGTTCCGCTGTGATAGTTAGACAATTGCCCAACAGGGGGAATTCATCTTGCTCAGTCGCCATCACGCCCTCCTTGTAATGAGCCATAGAAAAGCCATCAGTGGCCAATAGAGAGGAGTGGAAATTACTGGTGATCTTGAGCTTGATGTGCACAAAATATAGTTTTATTGTAACACCATTTAAGACTTTATTAGAATCAGATTGAGTAGTGATGAATCTCTGCAAGCACTTCCCTTTGGGAGCCAGATGAGAGAAGTATAAATCTTTAGAAAAAAAGTTAAAATATGCAAATACGTAGTACAAGTGGGGCTCAATAAAGCAGACAGGAGAAAAGGTACAGCAGAACAAGAAATAGGACGTTTCATTTTAATAATGTAGAGCTATAAATCAGGGGTGAACTAGTCTTTGGAAACTAAAGGTATTCAACTATTCCTGTACAGCAATTATGAAAATAGAAAATACATTTACAGGCAAGAGAGATATGTGTGTATGTTTAAGTTAGGAATCACTGTATTATAGTATAGTGTCTATAGTATATGGTATGCCTATCGTAAATTCATACCATTTAAATTTGTAAATCACATTACTATACTGTATGTAAAAGTCAATTTATAGCAAGCAGAGGTTTTCAGAAAGGGGAGGTGATACAAATATAATACATTTTGCAAGTATCTAAGGACTGAATCAGACAGTTTCCTAAAAGGTATTACACGTGACATTGAGTCATTACCATAAAAACTATTCAAACATCAAACTTTGACTTTCACACTCAAGGCGTATCCAGATAAAGCTTAAGATGCCATTAAATCTATGATTTATTTTCAAAATGTCTTTTTAGAAAAAAATAAAATATTTCAAAGCAAGACATTATATTATTGGTCTGGTTTGCTTTGGGAAATGTATCTAATTGGTTGCATTATTTCAAAAGGGCACAGTCTATCGGGAGAGATTATACTAAAGTGCCTTTAAAGATACTTCAAATATAATTGTCTACGGTCTCAAACAGAACTACCAATGCAAGAGCACATGGATGAGTCTCTTCAAAGTAGTTCCAAGTAGCACAACTGTGATCTATTGATGCACTCATGAGAGTGGCTTGGAAGGTGATTTGGCGGACTCACTCATTTCATCTCGAACAACCAGTTGACCTTTATAGGTATGGACCAGAAAGAAGAAAGCATTCATATTCCTCAGAAAATATCACCAACGATTATGTCAAGCAAGTCTGAAAAAAAAGCTGGTCCACCATTTACTGTCACTGAAGTCGATCTGAGATTTATCAACAGATATGTTGCCTCTCTCTAGAGCTTTAGGGGGGGAACGGTTCATCTTCACAAGAAGACTGAGCTGTCTGACCTCATACAAACATTTGAAATTTGTTTTGTGAAATCCCCCAGTACCGTAAAATGCCCCACGTTGTCTTGGCCCATGTCTGTCTCTCTAGGCTGCCCTATTATAGTATACATTTCTTAGGAAGGCCCTATAAAATAAGGTCAGCTGTAACCTTTTGGAAAACAGTTTGTGTGCCCCTTGCTCTTCTTTGTTTATTTTCCTTAATACTTTAATATCCATTTGGGGAGACGCTGCTGCTCTTGGGCAGCCAGAACAACAAAAGCAGCCACAGCTACAACCCCCACATAACAACAAATAATGTTTCTGCCTTAACAAAGAAAAAAAACGAACATTTCTCATGACATTTTGACTCTCGATAGCAAAAGAAGGAAGAATAATGACTACATGTTCTATTGTGATTGTGACAAAGGGCAATTACTGTTGCATAACCATTTAATGCTGTGCTTTTGGTTTCAGTTGTGTATTTCCTGTGCCGTCTAAAACTATATCTGCTTACCATGGGCGTGGATGAGTGCAGGTAATCCAGGTCTGCACTACAGCTGCTTCCATGAAGAGCAATCATGGATGCCTGGAAAGTGTCGTCCTCTATGCCAGAGTAAGTAAGATCTAACAGCTTTTCCTCAGACAGGTCCGCTTCGCAGGTGTCAATCTGTGATAATGAACGGAAGTAGTGTAACCAACTGGGACACTAGACCGGCCTAAATTATTGATCAATTTGGTGGACAACTTCTATAACTACAAAATACAACATATATGTATCCCTTAATTACTCCCTTAATCTATTAGTCAGGGTAATGCTTATATAAGATAATTCTATGCATGACTACAAACAAACAGACCTCTCTTGGTCAAATTAGGCAGAAATAAATATCACATGTTAAGTACAATCTGTTTTCCACTTTCCCAAAAGCTAACTAACCAATGCAGGCTCTGCTCGGTAAACGATGCCCTCAGTCAGTCCTTCTTCCTCTCCTTCTTCAACCCAAATATTTATGAAGTCAAATGAATGGATGGTGGATGATGAAGTAATTTCCTGCTCACCATATGGGTGTGGAGAGTGGGAATATCCACATATTCCCTAAGAAAGTGGAGAAATTCTTTCAGTGTCTCCAGCTTCATGTAATTTGATTTTTGATTTTTGATTTTTTTTTTTGACCAAATCAAGTACAAATAAATTAGTATGGAATGAAAATTATGTTAGATGTTAGAAGTTACTAAGATTTGTATACACTTGTTGTAGAGCTTAAAATTGATCTTGTGTGTGCAAGTGTTCAAACAGAGAAATAGCTCAAAACAGCACATTCATGACTCTCTTTGAATTAATTCTTGGAAGAAAATATCTTTCATATTGATATTGATTTTGTAAAGCATGCAGCCTAGGCAGATGTAAGAAAACCAAGAATGCATACTGTCAGACTAAATTTTGGGTGGCAATACACCAAAATACCCCTCAGAGGTACATTCCACGTCCTGCCGGAGAGTTGGATTATTCCACAGAGGCTTCCTACAGCTCTGTAATCCAGCTAACCTTGGCAGCCCAGATGTGTCACCGTGTAATCCAACCGCAAATTCAATACAAGAGAAATGTAGCTCTAAAGCTGGAAAAATGCAAGCAGCTTTGCAGAGAGAAACATCCCGTACGAAGAGTACAGGTGCCTGGAGCGTTGGACCGACCCAATATTTTGACAGGTGCCCCAGTGTGTTTAAATGTACAATAGGTTGTGTGCTCTTGGAAAATCCAATAACACACTATATGAAACAAAGGGTGCAGGGCATTTCAGGCCGATCGCCTCCTCTGAATGAGCAGCGGGTGGAATGCTACACCATGCAGCCAACCTCCACTCTTTTTCCTGCATGAAAGATTCATGTCCTCGTAAGCTGAACCCTCATGACTAGATTCTAAGTCATATGATATAGAGACAACTTGACTCACAACCTCACATACACGCAGTGAAAAAAAATCCCAGACATGCTGAAAAATTGACCAAAAAAACTAAAACAGAACATGTATAAAACTTGTAGTAACCCCAACAGATAGGCATACGAATACAAAATACTATGTTTAATGCTTACAGGCAGGGGTTTGGCAACTCCTATCTGGACCGTGCCGAGGTTGGCTCCCTTCAGGGCCTGGACAGCGTCCTCCAGGCTGGCGTTCTCTAGATTGGTGGTGTTAACATACATGAGTCGGTCTCCTGGCAACAGTCTGCCATCCTGTTCGGCCACGCCGCTGGGAACCAGGGAGCGAATCACGATCACTGTCTTGGCGGGGTCCAGCGGGTCCTGTGGCAAGCCGGTCCAGTAAAATTGTGAAGATGCCAAAAGGTAAATTATCACAGTCTTAAAATGTATACTGAAATTATAGCAAATTTGATGTATTTTGTGAGTATTATAACTTAGACTATGTTCCACAAGCAATACAAAGGCCTAAATAAGTATGGTTAGCATGATACAGTATGTTATTTATTTCTGTGGAGATACATGTATGACTGTCAGAAGAAGCATTTAAATGCCAGTATTCCAAAATATAAAAAATATCATCAGATTATGAATTTAAATGTTACGTATTGCATTCCTTGTGACGGAATTTACTGCTCCATATGTTTATGATGGAAACAAATACAACATCTATACAAGTGCAAATATGTTGTTGTAAAATAGTAACAAATACAACATCTATACAAGTACTAATACTTTGGTGTAGAAAAATAAAAAATGACAAACTTTAAATCCCAGGAAGATTTCCCACCTGGTAGTCCAGAATGCTGAATCCCAATCCCCCTTCTCCCTTTTCAAGCTCGATGTTCTGGATCTCCAACTCCCACATAGCCAAAGGAGATCCTATCGCCTCCTCTGTCACATTATCCTGTGTCACTGCCGCTGCCGCTACATTCCCCTCTGAGTCTTCAGCAACCAGTGCGCTGCTCGGGTCTATTTGTTTCTGCAGAGCAAAATCCCAAAATCTCTATGTAACAGCATGCCTTCGTCACTTTAACTCCCAACCCCATAGACTGCTACCCTCTAGTTGTGTCTCTGGCTCAGGTTACTGGCAGTAGATAAAAGGGAAATATCTTTGGGATGCCAGGGCCTTGGTACATTATCACAGATAAAGCTGGAAAGATGAAAACCCCGTCCCCAAAGGGAAGCTGCTTTTGATGTCTCATATCTCGAGCAAATGTTGCTGGCTGCTGTTGCTGATGTTTGACTAGAATTGGTCTTAATAAACGTGCAGCCTCCCCTGTGTATTGTTAAGTCTTTATCCACCGTCGTTGACAATGTGGAAAGCCAATGGAGCGATTGACACATTGAGCTCAGCTAATAACAGTTGATGGGTTATAACGGAGGAGGACTTTAGGAGTATTGCTCCCTAATCATACTCCCTTGTTAATATGCAGAGGCGGGGAAACATTTCTCATGATTCACATAACTGCATTTGGAGGGGATGCAGGGAGTTTCCATACCTACTTAGATGCATCATCTGCTGCATTACCCTGCATTATTATAGCCTTGAGCTCATTCAATCACTTGCTCAAGGATTCTATCTTAACATAATAATACTGACAAAATCTATGTAATGATGAGTTATGAAAGTCTAAATATTTACATGTGAGAAATAATACACCAGAGTAAATGTGCTATAGTTCAGCAGTGCCAATGCAGTACCTTTAATTTTGATGTTGTTGACAAAGTCTCTGTCTCTGGTTGGACAGCATCCAAGTCAGTCAGCAGGTGAGGGGCAGGCCGACAGCACGTCATGTTTACGCAAAGCGGAAGCTCCTTCAAGATTCTGACTACTTCCTTGTGGGTTTCACCAATCAAGGATAAACCATTGACCTACGAAAGGAGAGGCTAATATTAGCTTAATTTAAAACTCAGTACAGTCGCTATGGTTTAAAGCAACATTCATTTACTTTTCTTTTTTTTTCTTGTTGGCAACCCATTGCCTATTTACACATCCAGCAGGCACTGAGCAACATTAGCATTCATATGGAGGCATGTCTCTGGCCACCTTTTAGCTCTGGTATGTGTGTATGTAGTATATCAAAGTAACTTCTAAGTGGTAATGGCAGAAATGGCATATACAATACGAAAAGGTCTACAATGTTGATAACTAAATGCTCTCTTTCATTTCGGGGCCGCACACCTCAAGCAGTTCATCTCCACTGAACAGCTTGCCACAGCGACCAACAGGTCCCTCAGGTAGAACAGAGCGGATGTAATGATGCCCACTGTTGGCTTCTAGACTGATGCCCAGTCCACTGCTCTCACTATACTTCTCCACCTGAGCCACCTGTTGTGTAAACAAGAAATCAAAATTCAGCTAGCATATGAAACAAATTGTGTTAATGACTCAATCCCCTTTGTTTGACGACGAACATCATCCTTCTTTTTCGAGATACCAGTTGGCGAAGCAAATGCCCAGGAATCAAGTTCTGGTAAGTACATTTTGATGCTTCACTTTGAGAAAGAAACTTACCACGACTTCATTGCTTGGACCCAGAATGTCTTGCCACTTCTTCATTAGATCTTCCTCTTCAAAGGGTGTTTGCTCCGTCCCTTGGATAACAAGACAAAAGTATGAATGCACAAAACGACATTAAAGGCAAGTTTGCCATAAACGATCCAACATCCACTATTTGCAAAGTCCTTGTGTTGTCTTCAAGATCAGACCTTCTGAAACAAAAACTTGTGTCTGTGCTTATTAAAAATGTTAAAACTTCTGCACCGTCTGTGAAATTACCAACGACACCCATCTCGGCGCTACCTCAGCCTGTGTTTGGGTCAGTGTGTTCCTGACGACAATAACCCTTATCTGCCACATGTGTGCCCAGTATCTCTGCTGGTGTACTTAGAGAGGAATCCCTGCCTCCGAGCCCCTACCATGTTTATCTTCTGTAAGCTGATCCGCGGCTGGGCTGACATCAGATCCTTCACTCTTTGTCTGGAGCGGCTTTTCATCTGTGGTGACTGTAAGCACACAATGAACAGTGAGACGGACAGCAGTGGGCAGCGACACAGACACATGACAGTGGAGACACACAGACACACAAAAACACAAATATACACCAATGTTGAACTTATTTGAAATGCTGTCTTTTTATTTGACACTTTATTCTTCAAAA
The DNA here is from genome assembly GCA_016806645.1 of Ophiodon elongatus. Taxonomy (NCBI): domain Eukaryota; kingdom Metazoa; phylum Chordata; class Actinopteri; order Perciformes; family Hexagrammidae; genus Ophiodon; species Ophiodon elongatus. Next base: position 2,234,393 of record JACSYO010001725.1, read on the forward strand.
ATAGTTTGAAGAATACTCTTTCATAATGATGCTCACTTTAAAACAAGGACCCACCTATTTAATTTCCTTATTGGTCTGAAAAGGATATACATGCTCTGGCTGATGTTATCCATAATGGCACTCTAAACATTTCAGTACTTCAAATATCTATTTAATGACCCTGGTATGTTTTTTACAACTTAATGCTACGGTTTATGTCTTTGGAGTTCCACAGGGCACCAAAGTGGTCGCCCATGAAATTACAACCCATGTGCCCGAGAAAACCGTGGTCCACACTGTTCATTGGCACCTTTTAAGTGCCAACATAAAAACTAATGCTAGCTCATGGTACGCAAGAAGGAGCTCAACCACCGTAACACTGACTTGACAACAACTTAAGAGCGTCATTAATTTCTTTCGTTAATCCCAACCATTAAATGATCCATTACCAGTTTGTCCATCAAACTTTAGCTAAAATATATTCTTACTCACCAAACCATTCTGTGTTTATAACAAGAGGAGCTCCAGGGACATAACATCATATAATAGGAGGATGCACTGAAATAGTCCTTTTTATTATCTGGAATACTCAAAAGTGCTGGTTTCACAGCAGCCAAGAAAATCCTGGCCCTCTCTGTCTGTCGACTTCTGGCTGCTAGTTTTTCTGCAGGTTTTTGGGCTCGGACTTCCCGTTGCCAGATTGAATCACTTTCAAGCTCCATCTATCACTATTGGCAACTTATGCAACTTGCTTTTCCTGCTTTTGTAGTGGCCTGGAGGTCCTGTCAGGACTGGGGACGAGAATCTTTCTGTTTACTCTCTGTCTTGTTTGATGTAAACGTCAAAAACAAAATGCGAGAAAAAAAGTAATTTAAAATAAAGACGTTGCACTCACATGCAGACCTTAGTTGTAACTCAACTTCCAATGTCTTAGCTGTGTGGATACCCTGTCAGATGTTGGGCATCACGTGCTGATTTATTATTGGATTTAGTTCAGGGTCGAAACAACATGATGGAACGCTTTCGGTTCTTTCTTTAGAAATGTGGTCGTTGAGTCAGTCCAGCCAGTGCAATATAACAATGAATGAGAAGGGTAGGATTTAATAGGAATTGTTTGACTATGTGTTTACATGTCTGAGAAAAATATTTTTGTCCTCTTGGCCATTATCAGTGATAATTTCATTTTCTTAGGAAGGGAAGATTGCCAGTGATGTGGGCGTACTCATTCTATTGCTATTATTAGGAGGAGCCCCCTGACAGGCAAAACTTAATTATTTTCTTTTTTTCAGTATTAAGAACAGGGTCAAATATTTAATCAGAATATTAGAAAAGTAAATCATTCTTTGGAAGAATACAGACACCTGCTAAATATTCCGTAGAGGGCAATCTTTCTCATTCTATAATAAATGTGAAATATTTAATCAAGATATTAACAAATAAATAATTCTGTAGAAGAATACAGACACTTCCTACATATTCAGTAGAAGGCCACTTTTCTCATTCTATAATAAATCACAATGTTGACATCAATTTGGACTGTCTTTCAGTATAACTCAATTCAGTGTTTTTATATGCAGCAGGAGAATATTTTTTCTGTATTTTAACTATATTGATAAAAGGGATGGATATTTCCATTTGGAGTCACTTGTTACTGCATCATAAAAACCCCGGTCTGAGCCACATTTACATATCAAATGACAACTTCTTTTGACAGGGTGATGAGTAAGAAGAAATGGGTTTTGGTCTGTCCTCATTAAATTTCTCTCACTTCATCCTTCCCACCTTGAGCAGCCTCCTCTGCCATCTTCCTCTCCATTTCCAGCTCCAGCTCTAGCTCCATCATGACGACCGTGGTGGTGGGGATGGTTGTGGGGATGGTGGGGGAAGGGGACGGGACGGGGACCACATTAGGGGGGATGTCCTCAGGCCTGAAGCCCCGCCGGATCAGCTTCAGGTGGACTGTCTGGCCCGTGTGTCTGAGCACCTCCACTGCCTGCTGATTGGTGTATCCCTGGATGTTTACGCAATCGACCTGCAGAGGGCGATCATTTGTGAGCCCATGGATTAAACAAGGGCCCGAACAGCCTTTGCTGACGTTGTGAGTGCGAATCGACATTTATACTCTTGTTTGACAAGAGGTGAAATTGAAACCACATTAATCAAAGTGATTATAAATACCAGCAGGCGTAGAAACAGAGTGCCGCACATGACTATTACCATCTACTTCAGCCATTAACTTAATTTATTTAGATCATTTAGGACAGGTAAAAACGGCATTCGTTTTAAAGAATTCACACTCAATTAGGTGTTTTATTCACTTCTTAAGTTCCCAAAGGACATTAACATGAATGCTTAAGAACAGAACGCAGTCAGGCACACGTGAACACCAATACACCACAACACACAAGAGTTTGTGAGAACTTTAGAAAACAAAGGGCAACATTAACTCATGTTTCAAATGACGCAAGAAATTACACAGTTTAACTTCATTGTTAATGTCCCACAGTAATGAAACGAAAAACGTAATTGCTCAGTGTGCTAATAAAAGTCTTAAATTCACAGTCACAAGGGGAAAAAACACTTAATGAACTATCAGTTAATTGTGAATTATTCATTATGCATCTCAGAATTTCCCTCCATTGACTAAATGTGATTACTATAATAGATTATATTAAACATTCACTGCATACTTTACCTCATGCCACTGAAGACAGAGAAAATAGTAATAGCTACAAAGAGCATAATTGGGATACTTACAGCTATTATCTGGTCTCCAACATGAATACGGCCATCTTGATCTACGGCACTGTCTTTTGTAATGCTCTTCACAAAAATGCCAGAGGGCTCTGAGGACATACAGAAAAATTAAAGAGATGGAAGAACATAGCCATGAATTATGGCATTAAGACCCAAAGAGAAAAGCAAACATTTCCTTTGATGTTAAATGTCAGGGTTAGTGAGCATGTTTCAATATTACAGTACACAACTCATAAAGAAATTATGTGATGAACACAGTGCACTTGAGCTACGTGAAAAATCAAAAAGTGTTAAGCCAAGGCCATTCAATAGTCACTTTGATTCAATAAATACAGCAGCGTATAATAACAGGTTGTCTGTGGTCCCATTGTATTGTAGCCTATTTCCACATTTTATAAAAGTGAAAATATTATATTAACTTATATAGAAGTCGTGTTTCTGTCCACCTGATTGGAAGTCTAAGATTCACTCAAAACAATCAGCTATTAAAAGATGCTAAAACGCTCTGTAGATTTGGATGTTAATACCGGGTTCATCACAACCAGCAACCGCTTTCATATTCCCCGCTTGATCCATTGATTATAGGTGAGGGAACTATGAATCACTGCAACTTATATGAGTATTTAGTGAAGCGCAGAAGTGATTAAACATCAATATGACACTTTAATTTAAATGGTCATCTAATCTGAAAAGGCAGGCTGACATTTCTCACCTGCATTTTTATCTCCAACATAGCCAGCAATAGTGATCCCCAGTCCCTGTGTGTTCTTGGTAAGGCTCACGTCAAATGCTTCATCCTCCTCTTCCTCCTCATAGCCCTGTGAAAAGATGAATGGTTCGGTCAACATCAAGTGATAACAAAAATAACAGTAAAGGATGATACATTTGACAACAGCAGAAAAGCAAGTCATGACACTGCAGTCATCCCACTGCACCACATGTGCACCAAAATACATTCTTTCAGTGCTCTGAACCTGTTAGCCATAAAAACACAGCTAGTGTGTGCAATAAAAATGGTATGATGTCATTCATATAGTGAGCCACTAAATTTCATTCATGTTTAAATAGGGTTGAGTACTGAGAGGAGCCATGAAATCGCTGTTTTTGAGTGCAGTAACTGAGGAAGTGAGGCAACATTTGTTCTCCAACGTGTGAGTCACAGGCGACCTGCTGCTTCTTGAAATCCATTCATTCAGGGCTGTCGAGGTGAGAAAGGATAGAACTGGAGACGACAGACCTGAACTTTAGATCTGAATCATCATCTTGACCATTTGTTATAGAGAAACTGCGTTACTTTACTCATACTCTAAATAATTCAGCCAATTTTCAATGTGACGAAGAATTTGCCATATTTTTGGTTCTCACCTGTTCATTGACAGTGGGGAGCACCACAGGCATGACAGCAGAGAGAGAGGGATTCTCGTCCACAGGACCCCTGGTAACCACCAGCTTCACCGTGTTGCCACACTGCCTGAGGACCTGGGCCACCTGTTCGCTGCCCATGCCGTACAGGTCAGTGTCTCCGATTCTCAGGATGTGGTCCCCACTGCGCAGGCGGCCGTCCTGCGGTAGAAAAAGTAAGTGTTCTGACTTAGTTTTTTCTGACTTGTTTTGCTTCAATAGAACCCATAATGACACTATCGCTACCAAACAAAAGACAAGAGTGACAGTTAATTATGTGCTTGCTTGCAATTCTCATTATACCTAACTGACAAGAGCCGTCTCTCTAGAACATTGAGAGTGTCATAAGATACAAGAAAAAGAAAGCAATTTTATGGCAAACACTGTATAAACAACTATTAACAAGGCTCAACACTCTGAAAGAAAATCCCCAAAGAAAGTAGGGATGGGTTAGTGCAATCACCTGATCAGCTATGCCTCCAGGAAGGATGGTTTTGACAATAACCCCAGTGGTCTTTCCTCCCACAATACCGAAGCCAAGTCCGGTGCCATCGTTGACCAGCTCAATCGTTTCCACGTGCTGCCACTAGGCGTAGTAAAAGAGAAGAGACAATAAAGCCAAGAAATGGACTTTTGAACAAAAATGCTTTAATTTATCCAGCCATAAACATCGTTGGATGAATAATGCAGATGGTGTTTTCACGAAAACTGTTGTTGTCTAGTGTATCATAAGAATACATTTGAATCAGTAGTGTTAGCAAAACTGTACTTTTTGTGCTGAGAAACAGGTCTGTGTGTCTGCTTAATCACATTTTACTCCTGTGCTCCGTTGTGTCTTTGTGTATATGCGTGTTACACTCTTCAGCAAAGCAAGCATGTGTGTGAAGTTTTGTGTATGTCTCCACAACAATATTTGTCAGGCCGTGTACCTATTCCACATTCCTTGTTTGCACAATTCTTGTTTTCAATATTGACAAATGGGCGTGCAAATGCAAGTTTTTATTCGCGACGTTAGCGTGAGTGTGTATCTTTACCGCGCTGGAGCTGGCTGACAGTGTACTGGCAGCCGAGGGCGTGCGGGACACCGCAGGACTAGTCAGCTGAGGTATTGGTCCTCTAGCCACAGTGAGCTGCACCCTCTCTGACGCACTCTGCAGGATTCCTATAGCCTGCTGGTGGGTCACTCTCTGGTCCAGGAGCTGGCCATTGATGGCGAGGATCTGGTCAGCTTCTTTGAGCTTCCCATCACTGGGGGAGGGGGGAAGAGCAAGGAGTGTCATAGTGAGGGAGGGAGAGGGATGTGGTACGCTAAATGGTGTCAAAGCCTCTGATATCTCAGCAAAATCGACCTCTAATTATTTGATTATATTATGTTCCTAATTGAACATAAATTAAGCTGTTGAGCTTGACGCTGTTGAGTCAAGCTCAGCAGGGTCTTCTTTCCCCGCTGATGTAATGAAAAGTTTTAATTTGAAGAAAACATCGCAAAGCCCCAGTCTAAGCAAAAGATAATAAAAAAAAAAAACTTCACTTTCATTTCTGATAAAACAGGCCAATTTCTAATATTCCAGAAAATCCGTATAAGTCCCTGACTGTCTAAAATGGACTTCTCAAATCCTTTTTTTTCTGGAATGTTGACTTTGTTAGGATACAATTTCAACCTTTCAAGAATGGCATGTTGAGTCTTACATACCAGTCAGCCACACTTCCTGCTTGAATTTCCTGGATGAAGATGCCGAGCTCTCCTCGGTTCTCACTCTTCAGGCCCACCACACTGAAGCCAAGACCTCCTGACTCTGGCTTTTGTAGGTCCACGTGTGTCACGCAGCGCCCCTGGGTCATACACACACACACACACACACACACACACACACACACACACACACACACACACACACACACACACACACACATATATTTATATATACTATACATATATATACACTTTGGCTGTGCTGATTTACTGAAGCATCAAAGCTGTAGGCTGCCTTGAGAAGTCTATTTGAGGTGCCTCGAGAGAAAAGAATGCAGTGTGCAGCCTGTAGTTCTCATCTTGGACCGTGTTCAGATACTTGGTTTGAGTTAAGAAAGACCTAATCAAGGTATTCTACTTGTTTAAAGATGAGGTGCTGACTTGTGTGAGTGTGTTGAAGTGAACTGCACAAGGATTGCTCTGACTTTACGGTTGTCTATACCTGCGCCATGGAGTTAACAAGGTGTTCAAATTCGTCACACGATGTCTTGCCATTGATGAGTGTAGAAGCAGATATGTCTGAGAAGGGAACGTGGCCGCCATTGGGTTTGACTGCTGCTTCATGATCGCTGAGGTCACTCCCACTCGACACTGGGACACTCTCCTGGAAAAAAAATGAACATATAAACACGAAGTGTGACATGTGGAAAATCGCAGATGTGTCACTGACTTATCATTGTAATATGCATTTTCAACTAAATATCAAAATATAAATGTGATGTTGTCTGTTCTAGGCGACATAACAGAGAGCAGCAATTGCTGGCGATAATTCAGCCAAAGACAATTAAAAGTCCGACAAACATCATCACGATTTATTCCTCCTGTGGACGTAAACATTTAGCATGTTTAATTTTAAACACCAAAACCCCGGTGTCTGAAAATACTGGGATGACAGATAGTTTGTTATCCCACAATGATTAGCTGTATCTACGGCAGCCTAATCCTTCAGGGTATAATGGCTCTGAGCTGATGTTCCAACAATGACTAGTAGGCTCCAAATACAATATTTCTATCATGGTGGGGGGGGGGGGGCATCACTGGCCATCTGGATGCCTTACTATGCTTTGGTTTTAATTACTGCAATGACTTTACTTGTGTGACAGATGAATTACATGACAACTGCATAAAACAGGGTTTTTCCACTTTCATTAGCCAGAGGGCATAATGTTTATGGCCATCTGAACTGGATTTAAAAGGACGGATATAACACACAGCAATAATTTCATAAACACTCTATTTGGCATATGGCATTGCCAAGCTGAGGCTGTCCTTGTGAACTTCCACAATTGCATTTTGGGAAGTTGACTGCACAACTTTCAGCTGAGGAAAACATGTACTGTAAGTTATGCCCCCTTTAAATATAGTCCCAGATTAGTCCTGAGAAACAAAATGGCATTGGACAGGACACATTAGTGCTGCAACTGCAAACAAAACCCTATGGACCGGGCTAACTTAGCATAGCATGCCGCTAAGTTGCTGTCCTCATGCATGAGCTTTGTTAGCTGGGGCCTGGCTAAGAGGATTAAAGTTCCAGTTTGGTTCTTGCACATTTAAGAAATTGTTTCTGCCCCACTTCATACAGTGGCCTCGTTCTCATTGGAGAGTGGGGCCTTGTCGCCATAGCGACATGGGCTGTGCAAGGCCTAACTAGCAGAGCCAGAAGACGGACAGAGTGAGTGTGTGTGTGTGTGTGTGTGTTTGTGTGTATGTATGTGTGTGTGTGTCTGGCTCTTGTCTCACAACAAAACACATCCTCTCTCCAAATGGGTTCTGCTGAAGGGGGCCAAACAAGTGCAGTTGGGTTTGGAAGCTCTATAAAAACACAACAGCAACTTGTTGCAGATTGTAAAAAATACGTCTCTTTATCGTTTTTTACAACATGGAATTGGTCCATTTCTAAATCTGAAGGGGAATTTGTGATAAATGGCTGCTTGATCAATTTTGCTTAGTAAAACAAACACATGCATCAGCAAACACACACATTCACACACACACACACACACACACACACACACACACACACACACACACACACACACACACACACACACACACACACACACACGTGCGCGCGCACATACAGTAGGCGGAATGTACCTCTTTTGAAATAAGCTAAATCACCAGCACACAAAAATGCCAGCAGGGCTTTTATAATCTAAATTCCACAAGGGGTAAAAAGCTCGAGCATCCCTGCCTCCCACTGCATAGCTCAAATATTTTCGTCTGTATTTCTCAAACACTTACCCTGGCCCCTCTCCACTGTGACTTAAGAGCTCTTTCCCTCCACTCAAATGTTCTATTCTCAATGGAGAGAATCAGCTTGAAAAAGAGTTCCTGACTTAGACCAAGTATCTCTGCTCGTGTACCCATATTATTTCTGGCTCGTGTGAACCCTGACAGCAATTTGGCCACAGCGGCAACAGTATTTGGGGACGGGGATTTAAGGGGGTGGAGGGTGAGCCAAAAAACTGAATCAGTGAGGTCACCCAGGGAACAGGAACGATAAAGGCAGTGGCAAATGTGGAGGATATGGAAAGTACTATATATAATACAGGTAATGCAACGTTATCGAGTTTTTACATTGTGTGCACGATTTCCAGCACTTCTCTACACCAACACAATAACTTTATATTACCTCTGCCTCAGCCCCAGCTCCTCCAACATCATGAGAATAAAAATAGACAGACAAGCTCTTATTTATCATTAAACATGACCACACTTCTGTTATAATTACTTCTGTGCTAACACGTGTGATGCTGCCATCTGGCATTTTGGCCATTTATACTAATGATGCAGAACTCTAAATGACCATAACCTTGTCACCTTCCGCGGGGCCTTGGAACCCTGGGAACCCAGCATCATTTATTTGTATGCAGCATTGTCATTCTAATTTAACTTGTTCACAGCCTCGAAGGCCCGGTTTGGCTTACAATAATGAACAATGCATTGTTTACGTGAAAATTAAAACTTTTAATTGTTCAAATAGTCCCGTAGCCGTGCTTGATGCATTATAATGAATACCTGGACAACAAGAGGACACCGTGAAATCATTTTCAGTTTACCTGGTCTCTGAGATGCTGGACAGACTTCTGCAAGGCCAGGATCTGGTGGAAGAGGGGGCTCTGGAGCACCGATTTGAGCAGGCTGAGCTTCTCCTCAGTGGGCACCTCCCCCCGCTCCTTCAGTTTGGCCTGGAGACGCTCCACCGCCTGCAAGGCACGCTGTGTATCTGCAAGCCGTCGCATATTTCAGTGACAGCAACGGCCGGATTGAAGGAGTGGATGCAAGGGAGAAGCAGGCATGGTAGAGATAGAGGTGGAGAGAGGTGATGAGGACAGAGGCCTTTATCAGTTCATGAGCAGAGATAGTGAGACCGGGAGGGGTGTTTGGACACAGCCGCATGGATCTCATTTTAATTTAATTTACTTTTCATAATATACCATATTTCATACCGCCTTTTAACATATGCCGTTATGCTTACAATGACATGTAAATAAGCAACGTGGAAGGAAGAAATCGCACCAGAGAAAGATAACTTGCTCTATTTGTCTTCGGCATAGTAATATTTCCTTTTTTTGGGGCTTTTCTTGTCAAAGGTGGGTTTCACAGGAGCATTGAATGGGTATCGGGAGGAAAAGATAAAAGAACCAGGCCCTCCACCGTTTGCTTGCTGGACCCTGCATAAGCCCCACAATCGAGCAACTCCAGAGCGGCTTGTTAGTGAGGATGGGCCAGCCCAACGTCATCTGGACAAAAATAAAGCAATTTCCGAAGCTCACCAACTGTGACTAACACCTAATAGGGCGTGCACGAGGTCCAGAGCACTTTTTGCACTTAGAAGCTTTGTTGTTTGAACAAAGGTTGTAAACAAGCCAATAGCACTGGGGTCTCAGAGAGGTTTTTTTTTTCTGTTCGCCACTTGTCCTTTGGAGGTAACTGTATCATTTTCATTGCCCCCACCTCAGTTAGCATAATGAGGAGGTCTCCCCCCCCACCCCCCCAGAGTGTGGCATGTATGTGTGTGTCCATCTGTTTGCATTTGCGTGTGTTCCAAAAGACAGGGTGGTCCCGGAGTAGAGCATAAGGATGGCACTATCAAAATTGGAGTCCTACATTTGATATTGAATTCTGTACTTCCAAATACAGTTTCTTTTAAGTATGAGGGAAAACTTCAATAGAAATGATTTAAAACCGAGATTAAATAAAAAGAAATGCCTTTTAGGTCTTATCCTTGGTCATATTGTCCATCTATGTAACAATTCATGCAAACATTTTTTTTTATTATTACAAAAACTCTATTTCTTCATTTTCCAAATCCAATCATCTTTTCTTCCTGTAAAACAAAATATGATGTGTGCTTATGTAAGATAGTAGCATCTAATTTCAACCAATAATATCATGACTTCCATCCATCAATCAATCTGCAACGTTTAGCGGAAAGGGGAGGTGTGTGTGGAGCAAGGGCTGGGCAATATGACCAAAAGCCCCTCTCACCATGTAGGTGATTTCATAACTTGATAACGGTATGTCACGATATAGCATGTTTTCAGGTAAAGCCTATTTTTTATGCTTGACAAATGAAAACAACTGAATATGCTCTCATTTAATTAACAATTTAATAAACATAACAGTTTCAAGTGAAATTCGAGAGAGAAAAAGACAACACTATTTCCAGCTACACACTGACTGTTTATATGCATGCAGACTAATACATAGAAATCTGATTAAGGAAATAGTTTGATTGAAGTGAGTCTTATCAGACTTTCTGAGACATTTGAGTTAGTATGTGCTCATTAATATTAATTTAGATGACGTAATTGTGAACCATACTATTTTGATATTCGATTTTATCACACTCCTCCGTGAATCGCCACCTTAACGGGGTGGAGGAGTTTGAGTGGCTCAGTGATCCTGGGAGCTATGTTGTCCGGGGCATCAGCCCCTGGTAGGGTCTCCCAAGACAAACAGGTCGCAGGGGAGAGCCCAGACTAAGAGCGGTTCAAAAAACCCTGATGAATTGCGGCCCACGAACTACAGCCAACTCGCCCGAACCAGGGAAACCGAGGCACCCTCCCGGAGCCAGACCCGGGAGGGGAGCTCCTAGGCGAGCGTCTGGTGGCCGGGCCTTCGCCCATGGGGCCCGGTCGGGCTCAGCCCGAAGAAACGAAACAATATGGAGCAGCCATCCTGTGGACCCACCACCCGCAGGGATAAGCATCGGGGTCGGGTGCTATGTAGACCGGGCGGCGGGCCGGGCAGGGGGCGTGGGCGAGCCGATCGCCGGTAGCATAGACTAGCTCTAGGGACGTGGAACGTCACCTCGCTAGCGGGGAAAGAGCCGGAGCTGGTGCAGGAGATGGAGCGGTACCAGCTAGATATAGTTGGCCTCACCTCCACGCACAGCACTGACTCTGGAACCAAGCTCCTGGAGAAAGGTTGGACTTTGTCCTTTTCTGGAGTTGCCCAGGGTGAGAGGCGCCGGGCGGGAGTGGGGATACTCACAAGCCCCGGGCTGAGCGCTGCCGTGTTGGAGTTCTCCCCGGAGAACAAGAGGGTCGCCTACCTGCGCCTGCGGGTTGCGGGGAGTAAGGCTCTGACTGTTGTTTGTGCCTATGCACCGAACAGCAGTTCGGAGTATCCGGCCTTCTTGGAGTCGGTGGGAGGGGTCCTGGAAAGGGCGCCTCCTGCTGACTCAATAGTTCTCCTGGGAAACTTCAACGCTCACGTGGGCAACGACAGAGAAACCTGGCGGGGGGTGATTGGGAGGAACGGCTTGCCCGATCTGAACCCGAGTGGTGTCTCGCTGTTGGACTTCTGTGCTAGCCACGGTTTGTCCATAACGAACACCATGTTCGAACATAGGGTGGCTCATAAGTGTACCTGGTACCAGAACACCTTAGGCCGTAGATCAATGATCGACTTTGTAATCGTTTCATCTGATCTGCGGCCGTATGTCTTGGACACTCGGGTGAAGAGAGGAGCAGAGCTGTCAACTGATCACCACCTGGTGGTGAGTTGGATCAGATGGCAGGGGAATCGGCTGGAAAGACCCGGCAAGCCCAAACGTGGAGTGAGAGTGAACTGGGAACATCTGGCGGAGGATCCTGTCCGGGAGGTCTTCAACTCCCACCTCCGGAAGAACTTCTCACACATCCCAAAGGAGGCTGGGGACATGGAATCCGAGTGGACCATATTAAAAGCCTCTATCGTGGACGCGGCCGCTAGGAGCTGTGGTCGGAAGGTCACCGGTGCCTGTCGTGGCGGTAACCCGAGTGGTGGACACCGGGGGTGAGGGAAGCCGTGAAACTGAAGAAGGAGGCCTTTCGTGCCTGGTTGGCCCAGGGGTCTCCTGAAGCAGCTGAGAGGTACCGGCAGGCCAGAAGGGCTGCAGCTGCGGTGGTCGCGGACGCTAAAACTCGGGCATGGGAGGAGTTCGAGGAGGCCATGGAGAAGGACTTTCGGTTGGCCTCAAGGAAGTTCTGGCAAACCATCCGATGGCTCAGGAAGGGAAAGCAGGGCTTACCCCAGGCTGTGCTCAGCACGGGGGGGGAACTTCTGAACCAGACGGGGTACATCGTCTGGCGGTGGAAAGAGCACTTTGAGGAACTCCTAAACCCAGCCAACATGTCCTCTAGAGAGGAGGCAGCACCTGAAGACTCAGGGGGGCGAGGGGGGGTCACATCCATATCCTTGGCAGAGGCCACTAAAGTAGTCAAAAAGCTCCTTGGTGGCAAGGCGCCGGGGGTGGATGAGATCCGCCCTGAGATTCTGAAGGCGCTGGACGTTGTTGGGCTGTCTTGGCTGACACACCTTTTCAATGTCGCATGGGGGTCGGGAACAGTGCCCATGGACTGGCAGACCGAGGTGGTGGTTCCCATTTTCAAAAAGGGGGACCGGAGAGTGTGCTCAAATTATTGGGGTATCACACTACTCATCCTCCCGGGGAAAGTGTATGCCAGGGTGCTGGAAAGGAGGCTCTGACCGATTGTCGAACCTCGGATTCAAGAGGAGCAGTGCGGATTCCGTCCCGGTCGTGGAACAGTGGACCAGCTCTTTACCCTCGCAAGACTACTGGAGGGGTTCTGGAAGTTTGCCCAACCAGTCTACATGTGTTTTGTGGACTTGGAGAAGGCCTTCGACCGGGTCCCTCGGGGGTTTTTGTGGGGGGTGGTGCGGGAGTATGGAGTGCCGGACCCGTTACAACGGGCCATCCGGTCTCTGTACGACTGCAGTAGGAGCTGTGTTCGTATTCTCGGCAATAAGTCAGACGCGTTCCCGGTGGGTGTTGGCCTCCGCCAGAGCTGCCCTTTATCACCGGCCCTTTATCACCGGTCCTGTTCGTGACTTTCACGGACCCACCCTCCTGCGTCCCCACCCGGAGGGTGGGGACGCAGTGCCTACCGCAAGCGAAGGAGTTCAAGTATCTCGGGGTCTTGTTCACGAGTGAGGGTAAGATGGAGCGAGAGATCGACCGACGGATCGGTGCGGCTGCAGCAGTAAAACAGGCGCTGCACCGGACCGTCTTGGTGAAGAGGGAGCTGAGCCGGAAGGCAAAGCTCTCAATTTACCGGGCGGTCTACGTTCCGAATCTCACCTATGGTCACGAACTCTGGGTCGTGACCGAAAGAACGAGGTCTCGGATACAAGCGGCCGAAATGAGTTTTCTCCGTAGGGTGGCCGGGCTCAGCCTTAGAGATAGGGTAAGGAGCTCCGACATCAGGAGGGAACTTGGAGTTGAGGCGCTACTCCTTCGTATCGAAAGGAGTCAGCTGAGGTGGTTCGGGCATCTAATCAGGATGCCTCCCGTTAGAGGTTTTCTCTCCGTACTGTGCTACATTCTAAGCCGGCCCCCTTTATAGTGGTCCAATCAAAGAGAGAAATAATTTGATATAAATCTCTCTTGTAACTGTACACCGCTCAAGTATTCCCTTTCATTGGGGAATACTCACAGTACAGACGCTAAAGATGCTCTAACTTCCATTTACTGGGACCTCAATTCTTAAACTACCCAGACTGGTTTATAGTGCCCCATTGCCCCAACCGTCACATTACTGTAGGGAGGACATACAGTACGTTTCTGGTCAACATGCCAGTCTTAAGAGTGACCACTGATTACAGCTTTAAACAAAAGAAGCTGGCAGCAGCAATTTGGCTCCATGTTTGACAGTTGGACACATACATCTCTATGGGGACAAACAAACAATCAAGTATATGGCAACATTATCAGATATGGAAACATTGGCAGTACCCATGCCTTGAACTGAATCCAGTGCCTCTTACTCTGGTTGAGAGAAACTCACAGCAGAAGCCAAATACTGATGCTGAGCCAGCAAAGATGGACACCCAATTGACTAAACCCAACCCGTCTGCAAAAAAACACTTATCTAAGAAATGAAGATTAAAATGTAAGGCACAGTTAGTGTGTGGAGGCAATAGTTTCTCTTCTTTATTACGGCAAAGATGAATATTAAATAGGTTGAGCATTTGGTATTGGTTATATCTAGTTGCCATAAAACAATAAAAAAGTGATTACTTACCCATTGTTTCTATCATTTTTAGAACTCCAGTTGAATGCGGTTTCTCCCCATTAACAGCAATTTCAAACGCTTCCCATTTTCAAGGCCTGCAAAGAACAACACAATGTTTTCTGTTGTTTTCTTAAAACTAGGATGGGTAATGTACTTTAGAAACCTTTTTTGTTCTATTTGCTGAAATTCTTGTTCCATACCGACAGCAATCAATGCATTCAAAGCTCTGACAACAACAAAAAATGTTATATCTATATATACAACACATTGTTGTATATATATATATATATATTTATAGTAGCTGTCGCAGGGCTAAAATAAGTCCATCAAATCGTGCTTACTCTTGCTGGTTTCTCCAATGTTGCCAACACCATCTTTAACAATCAGAGAACTGAATATCCAGCCACACATATTTTTTTTATAAACTTCCACAACCAATCCATATAGGAAGTAAGAGCTAGAGCTCATTCTCCTCTGAACCAGCTTCTTGGAACCTCTCTATTCGAAAAGTCAACATGAAAGAAAAAAATTGATTTATTTCCATTCCATCAGGGCCATATTTATCTCTGAAAAATGCTTCACCATAACATCACAGATGTGCTGAAGAACTGTAGGCTATTTACTCAGTCCACAGCGCAGTGGTGTAGTCTGCCTGTTGCCTGCCTGAGCACACATCGACTGTAGGTTGTTAGTTCCCTTATATTTGACTGATGCTCTTATTGATGAATTATCAACTTGTAATTTACATTCATTCAGTGTACTTTGACATTAGTTTTGTAGTGTGCACGACGTGTCTGAAGCCAGTATTAAGTATGATTATCTATTTTACTCCTATCAGATAAATATAGTCATATTTCTTCCTGAAACAACATTCGGATGATAAATAATCATATTCAGGCAGACGGTCTTTGAAGATCCTGCTTGCATGATAGTAGGACTGTGACAATTATTTTGATCATATATTAATTTGCCAATTATTTTGATCATATATTAATTTGCCAATTATTTTCTCAAATAATCAACTAATTGTTTTGTTATGTCAGAAAATAGTGAAAATGACCATAAGAACTCCCCACAGACCAAGGTCAGCATGACATCACCCACTGGTTTGTGGAGTACAGTTTTGAAGCCTCCAGTTGGGCATTTTGACCATCGCCATCTTGCTTTTTGGCCATTGCCATCTTGGTTGATGGAATCCAGAAGTGACACAAGAGGGTGGAGTTAAGTACAACCGAACGCTAATAAAGATATTTTTAGGCGACCAAAGCGGTTATAATTGACTTTCAGACGAAAACAAAAAAAACTCTCAGACCGGAAAACGTCTCGGTAGCGACCTGTCAATCACAACGTAGCCACGGCCGAAAGCATCCCCTGCATTATCGACTATTTTACTATAAACCGGACCATCATTTATAAAAAGCACATCATGCTGTATTGAAGAAGACTTGAAACTAGCGATTGAGACCATAAACTGATGTGTACAATGTTTACTATGAGATAATAAATCAAATGAGAAGTAGGGTCATTTTTATCATAGACTTCTATACAATCACACTTCTTTTTGCAACCAAAGGAGTCGCCCCCATGTTGGCCTTTAGAAAAAATGTTTATGACAAAGAAAAGCAGAAAATCCTCAATTATCAAATGTTTGGCATTTTTGCTTGAAGAATGACTAAAATGAGTCATCACTTATCAAGATAGTTTCAGAAATCTTTTTATGTATTGACTAATCAATTTATATTTGCAGCTCTATGTCAATTTCAGTCGCCAGTTTAGAATTAGATTTTTTTTCTCTCAACATCAAAGACTTTATTTTTTTTGTACTACTTGGCTCAAAACATATATCATATATAAGATATATTGATGGTCCTCATTCTTTCATGACCCACCATTACTTCATGCATCTAATTTATAATGTGCGACGGTTTGTAGACTATATACATTAACGTGTTGCCATGTAATTACTTGTGGTACACTTATTTGTCACATGCTTGACTCAGAAAAGAATCATTGACATGTCACACCTTTGAAACCAAATGGTAACATATGAAGCTAACTATATGTTGCTTTTTTATTTATTTGACTGATGCTGTCATCAGCGGCGTCATGGCCATCAAGTCCCATTTTAGGAACGTCACACTTGACTAGATATTGGCTATGTTACAAGCATGACATGACTCAGGGAGACATTACACGATTAAAGGACACTGGTAAGACAATTAAAGGCCCTATATAGAATCTCAGAATAGCAAGAGGATCAACAGAGCACTGGTTTGTTTACGCTCGTTTCGTTTGCTCCATCCAATGTTTAGAACTTGCCAACCGACTAATGAGCTTTTCTAAGCCTGGTATGTGGAGCTCTGTGTATTTTATTTATCTGAGAACTATGAGTTAATAGGATGCATTTGTTGTGCTGCTGGTGTACAAATAAACTTACTTTTGATTAATTCATATAAAAGCTAATGCTTCAATTATGGTCTTGGGCTTCAGCAGTCTGTCCTTGTTAGTGGATGTATATGTTTTCTTATACCACAAAAATAATATAGCTATAATAATTATGTTGCTTTCAGGGTCCTGCAGCACACTGTCCGTTAGAATGTATTGGAGCTATATAGTTCATATTATCAAGCAAGAGCAGACGTGATTCCCTCATTAGGTTGCCCATATATATGTTCAGTTGCTTATAATGATTTTCAGAAGGCCTCAGGAACTCGTTCACATTTATGAAAACACGGGAGCTTTAAGGTGGCGTTTGCCTCCGAAAATAACCGTTGGTGAAGTCACGCGTGTGAGCTTTTGCCGTGACCAGGAATAGCTAACGTTAGTTAATAACGGGTTATCACTGTATCGTGAGGCTCTCCTCCAAAACAATGGGAAATGTCGGCCTAGCGCGTACCCATGTAACACCTGTTGATATTAATACAGCGTCTGCTGCAATAGAAGTATGCGTATTGCTGGTAAATCCAGTCAGGTTTGCTCGTATTTTGAATAAAGTCGCCAGAGCATTCGGGACAATCCGCTTTTCTCAACTCCTCCTCCTCCTCCTCCTCCTCCTCCGCCTTCCCTTCCCTTCTCATCCATGGAGCAAAGCAACAGGCTTCCGAGAGGGAAACGGTGAAGAAGTTGCATAGTATCGCTGGAATGTTTTTTTTTTTTTTTTTTTTTTACAAAGGCCCAAGGTGGCTACACACAGTGACGGAATGTAGTTTAAGCGTGAGGGAAAAAAAACACCACGAGCTATTTTTGAGTCCCGTGTTTCTCGCTCAGTAAACCACCGCGACGACAACAGGCGTCTCGGAATATTTCCTTCTCATTAGCGACATTGTAGCTCACAAAGCGACTCTCAGCCGAAGCTCAAGTTTGTTGTGGTTGTAGTATTCCAAAAAAACTCCAGTAACATTCGTAAAAACAATGACTTACATGAGCGTGGAGCGTCTACTTCCCCCCGGCCGCCGGTCTCCTATCCTATCCGCTGTTGTCCCGCGGCTAACGGCGCGCTGCACTGACTGGGGCTTAAAGATGGGGCGTAGTGTAACTCGATCCTCTATGGACATGTCCAGCGTTAGCGGCACGGGGAGAGAGCGGAGCTGGGACAGAAGCGCCGCTTACTGGTGGCCCAAGGCCTGAAACGCTGGGCCTGTATCCCAGCTCTGGGATCCAGGTTCAATACTGAACTACCCATTCAAGTCTCAAGAGCAGAGGTCCACTTGATGCATTCAGGGAGAAAATGGGAGAAAATGAATTGCTAAACAGACCGGGATTGTCAATTCTTGTCCCAAACTGGGAATTTTGTAACTAACATGTGGATATTGGACCCTGTACTGTGATATAATATAGCTAATATTCAGAGGAGATTTGTCTATATGTCATCTATAGTACTGAAGGATAGTAAATCTCACTGAGGAGTTGTGTGGACTATCACCATTTTAGTTTTTTTTTCTTCGCATCTCCCAAGTTAAGGCCAATGTCACTGTGTGTGCGGCTTAAATCCCTTTCCCAGGTCCAAGTCTCTCCATCTCTGCTTTCTGCCTCATGTACATCAGTGTCTTTTAATTTGCATAGCTCAGTTTAAGCACAAGCGGTAATAAACTAGGACACATACATCCAACTTTCATACCTATCACCAAGACTGATGGTTTACCAAGTGGCTTACTTCCCCATGGCCCAGGACACCCAGGGGCATGGATGAAATATTGTAGTCAGCAGTGTGCACTTAAAGGTTCCTCTGGACAATATTCAAAGCATTAATATAGCAGCAAACATAATTTGCAATGTGAAGATAAAGCTAAGGTGTAATGTCTACCTGAGTAGAGAATGAAGGCACTCTCACTTTGTGTGTGTTGTATTTCGAGCGCTTTGTTGACATATAGCCGGGCCGGCCGTGCGTGCCTTTAGGTGCATGTGAGTGCATGTGAGTGCATGTGAGTGCATGTGTTCGTGCCCCACTGGTTAGCTTGTGGCCGCCGCTCATCTGTGCGCTCATGCGGTGGTTAAAGCCCTCCGGTTCCCCCTCAGGTTAACACAGTGAGCTCTGTCAGCGGTATTATGCTGTAGTTTGCATTGTTCGCACCAATAGCACTGATGAGTTGGTGAATTTCATTTAACATGCAGGTTTGTATGGCAAAATGTCAAAAAACGAGCTGTTTTGTCTAAGGGAACTGAATGAAGTCCTTGAAATGATAACATTTGTAACCCATAAGTGTCACAGCTGTCGTAGTGCACTGTTTATACACCCTTGAGGTAAATATTAAGGTCTGTATCTTAAATACAGGCCTATTATAAAGGATGAATAATACAGCTACAGCTACATACTTTTTTTTTTTAGATCTTTTAGACATATTGGAGTCATGGAGGGCAAATAAGTAAGAAAGCATACTTGAATTCTTTATTCTTTATTGTTGGCCTATTACAAACACTGCTGCAGGGTATCCATTCTTTGCAGAATTGACACAAACTGGTGTTATGATTCAGATTCAATCAGCTTCTGATTATCACCATCTTTGGTGAATCATGCCCACGGGTCAGACAATATTTGTGGGGTTTATTCTGATAACACTTATTTACACATTTAGTTAATCTATAGACCACATACCGAACACTCCAACACTGTACAAGTAAGATATAATTAAAACTCCCACATCTCATACACAGTTACAGCTGAAATCCACACAAAGTTAATGCTGACGCCCACAGAAGTACATGTAAAAGCTCAATGTATGAGACTGATAGGCCTCCAAGTGCAATAACAATATATGGTGTGGTTTTGATTCCAAGAGGAAAGTACAGTATTTTTAGGCCCAGGAAGCACCTTGGAAAAAGACACGGCATCCTGATAAAACCGGAATGCTCTGCCTGTGTCCTGTTTACAGGATTATGCACTCCATTTCAGGCGGCAATGCACCATGCTTATCAAATTTGATATGAGCTGTTACTCGAAATGAAACGTAGCAAAATGCCCACTGGGATAGAAGCTCTTGCCTGTTAAGTCATGACTCAGATGCAACAGTACCAAAATAGCAAAGTTCTGATTATGTTTGCATTGTTTTTCCCTTCAATGTAAGCGAAAGAGAAGGTCTGTAGCTTTGGTATGGCTTGGTCAGGTAGACAGCACCAAGCTGTTGATCTGAATTATGACCCTGAAGAACCTTTAGTTTTTATGGATTGAGACCCTAGAGGGGAGCAGGAAGGTCACTGTGTAAAAAGTAATTTCAACAAGGGTGAAAGAGATTCAAGCTGCTTTCAGAGAGCTGATACTGAGTAAATCCCTTCACCATTTATATCTTTACTTCTACCTCCCTCTTATCCACCCTAATGCTCCCCTCTTACTCTGACAATAAGCCACTTTTGTGTGGGAGGTCTGACTCAGCCAAACGGTAAAAGAGACAAGAGATTGAAACAAGAAAGAGAGGAAGAATAAAAAAGATCTCAGCTCGGTGCTAGGCAGCCTCAGCATTTTGTATTTTTATGCCTGCCTATCACGAGCCCTCAGCAATAGTCATTGTTTGAGACCGCTTAGTGACACCAAATCTGTGGTAACTGGACGCAAATCTTCTGTGTTTTTTTCCGTCCTTTCAGTCGCCCATACTTAGGGCTAGGTTTTATGTTTAATTTTTGGTTCATTTCATTAACCTTTTTAAATGGACCAATTCAGCCTTGTTAAAGTGGAAGCTGAATAGGTCAATTGGTGTATTTTGTGTCAAAGAATACACCAATTTACCTGATGTGTGGTCGGCCACAGTGTGACGTTGTCCATGACTACGGGTGTAACTAATAAAATTAACGGAGGCTTTGCCCTGCTTCGAAAAGTATAGCACACCCAAACGACAAGCTGTCATGATGAATGCTTATTGGAAACACCTGT
Source organism: Ophiodon elongatus (assembly GCA_016806645.1). Classification (NCBI taxonomy): domain Eukaryota; kingdom Metazoa; phylum Chordata; class Actinopteri; order Perciformes; family Hexagrammidae; genus Ophiodon; species Ophiodon elongatus. Next base: position 2,255,172 of record JACSYO010001725.1, read on the forward strand.
GTTTGACAGGTCGAAATGAATGGTCTACAGACAGCTGACATACGGCTCTTTGTGCCAGTCATGTTCACATGGCTGAGCTCACACTGCTCAAGAGCAATTCAGTGTGCTGACCAATAGTGGAAGTGATGAAGCAAGGTCACAATGGTTTCGCAATAACATGACAACCACCTCTGCAGTGAAACTGACATCACTGCTTGAAAACCACACATTTTCTTTATAGGACCTCACTTTTCACACATCGTACTTTATTGGATACCTTTTGGGTATATGAAGTCATGAGGTGTAATAAAGGAATGCCCTGAAGGAATCACAAATCCAATGATTGGGCCATATTGGCAGAGTGAAAGCTGGCATTGTCTGCCGGTCTTGAGTTTTTGCCAATGAATCCATCAACATTCAAATAGCCTTTGGAAGTGTAACATCCCAAAAGATGTAAAAGGGTTCACAGAAAGAATCCAATAGCATGATTAGTAGTTTTCATGAAATAGGGCTAGACGGAGAATGATATATAAATATATAATAGAAATTGTATTTCACTGCGGCTGCAGCTGGTGGCGGCACGTTGGGTCAATGGTACTAAATTGCACACAACTTGAAAGACCAAATAAAGGTTGAGGGGATTTAAGAGTTTGTAAACCAGAAGATTGTCATGATGCTGATCGTGTAGGGAATTCTAGCTTTGGGTCCGGTCTTCGGGGTCACAGGATTGAAAATTGAAAGTTTGGCCTGACACTGATGTAGAGCAAAGGTCTCATGGGTCATAGCTAATCAATAGTTCTGTTCCTCTTGGGAATTTGAATGTGCAGATGAAATTTGATGAAAATCTAGCGGATATTTTGGAGACTTTGAGAGGCTGCGATGGCCACATGAAGTTTGATGTGGAGGATTGAGTCAAAAGCTGAGGTCATCAAAGTCAATCATCATCTGCCCCTTGGGAGCATGAATGTGCACACCAAATGTCATGCCAAGTCAGACATGAAAATAAAATCCATTGTACACATTCTGCAATAACTGCTGAAGTGTAACCTTCTGTTTTCTCTGTTTTTTTGGCCCGAATGCAGAACTGAATTCTCCAATACATAGCACAAGTATGAATGCTGGGTTTGCTGGACAAAGGTCCTGCATAGTAAATGGCAAATCTTCTAGATTATTTGACTGCTTATTTTACTGCTTATTTTTTCATAAATGTGAAACTTAAAGAGCCCTATGTACAATGTAAAATCCGTCCTCCCATCATCCCCTCAAGACCAACACTTTTTGTATGATAGCACATACAAAAAGCATTGATGAGTGAAAGCGAGTAAAAAAAAAAGAAAAGAAATAGTGTTATGAATGCATTTCAGACGATAAATAAAAGTGTGGTGTGAGTAAATGTGATTGGGGTCAATTTCCGTCAATGCGCGAGAGTTGGCAGCTGTGCAATTGCTTGCTATAGGTCGTGAATTGCTAACCTGGCATGGTAGCTTATTACGAGCAATTTATTTCCCTCCATCTTCTTTTCGAGTTTCTGTAACATCACACTCAAAGGAAATTACAACCTGTATCACTTGAAAGAGCTTTTAGAGCAGTTATCTGATCTCAGTATACCAGACAGCCACAATTAGGGCCCTAAAGCGCTGAATGTCCCACAAAGCCAACAGCTTTTAAATGCACACACGAGTCACAGCAGGTGAGCAGCAGTGAGCAGCAGTGTGGATAAATAATAACGGCGTTTGCAAAGGTTGGGAAAAAATCTGACGAATGGAATGTCCACTCATTCTTTAAATGTAAGTGTTGTCATTGCTGAGGAAGAAAGTATCATATTTTGTTCATTTACATAATACAGCAGTTGTTGTGCCTCTCTTGTATTCATTATGTAGACATTTAGGACTGCATTGATGATTACATTCGACTCACATATCTATAGCATCTGTTTTCGTCAAAGATAAATTGCAAGCCAGACTTTGAAAAACGCCGCAGGTCATTTAACTACACTTACTGCTGTTTTGAAGAGACATTCTGTTTCCTCAAAGACTTTTCTATCCAGCAGCAACAAAATATATTCAGTGTGCTGCAAATTAAAACAAGATGGATGTGTAACCTGTTTTCCCAAATTTCTTTTTTATTGGCTGAACAAAGATGGTGGCTGGAAGTGGCATCAGCCCAATTTGAAAGTTTTATTTTCATGTATCTCCATTTATCTTTTTTTTTTATACATCACTCTATATCTTCGGATAATGATTAATTATTTACAAAAAAACATTTCCACATTGCCCTTTCTTCGCCCAAAACAAGTAGTGTGATCTCACATCCTGCTGCCATTCTTTATTGGTTAAAGAAACAAAAGTGTGAAAATACATTAAAATGATGGACAACAGGGTAGTTCCATTCCTTTGGATGGAGCTCTTGTGCTCGCAAGTCCTTCGTTTCAACCTTTGTTTGTCAAATTGGAATTTTAGGATCCTTAAAATGCTGGGCTAATGCTGGGTCAGAGGCCAAAATATGCTAGCATTTTAGACATATGCAGGGAGTAACTCTTATCGTTTAAGACACTTTTTTGTGAGACATCAGAGCGGAATTCAGAAGATCCAACTTTGAAATGGCTTCCATTTGTGTCTCACGGTACTCCATTCAGAACTTAAAAACTACAACGGAGGTGGAACTTCTACCACCAGGCTGTGCACTGGTGTGTTGCATACTTCCACATAGCCGATAAAGTGAAACGATTAAATTATTATAATAGTTATTAAGAGAGCTTTTGGCCACAGGCATTTTAATATTTTTGACTTTTTTTAGCCAAAGTTAGTGGAATGTGACTAGTGTAAAGTCTGCATCTGTTTCAATTAAAGTTTTTTTTGGGACATTTTGACACCATACTTTAAAGAGAAAATGTCAGCGAGTTGTGGATGCTTGTCATGGTGATGAATAATGTAGTGTTGTTTGTGGAAATGCTTTTTAATTGCCGAGGAAGTTGCTGCCACGCTGTATGTGTGACAGGGTGGGGGCGAAAAAAAGTATCTTGTTAAGAATCTGTGCTAAAACGGTCTGCTTGTTGACTGATCTTCCATATTAGGATACACATGACCACATGCATACTGTTGAATTCAGGGCTGGTAAGGACACAATATATGAATGCTGGGATATTATTGTTGAAAATTTGATCAGCTGTAACATAACTGCTGTTTTTGGTTGTTTATTTCAAATCATCATCATCATATAATGCATTTATAAAGACACAGACTTATCAGACTAATTGTAAGGGCATACACGTTTTCAGCATCATTAAGAGCTAAATGTCTGTTCTGAATTTAGAGCACCCGCACCATGTTAATTCAGTCAGCTATTCATTCAATGTCTGTGCATGGCCACCAGAGGTGGTGAGATACATTTACTAGATATAGTCAATTTTTAAAGTATTTTTTTCTTTGTTAGAGAAGTATCAATGCAGCGTATGCTTTGTCTTACTTGAGTTTTTTTTTTTTTTTTTTTTTTTTTCAGAATAGTCGTTACTTTTGCTCTGTTACATTTGGATGCGGTCATCTCGCAAACTTTACTTTCATTTGTTGCGTTTGTGATCCGTCGAGCGGCATCTGGTCAGCTGGTCAGCTGGTCCCAGGTCTGCCGGCGCTGATCCGTCGTCCTAACCGCGGCCCTAGCCACGCCTCCACGTGACTCCGTCCGAAAGCGGCATGGCTGAAGCCACCGCAGGAGAAGACTGTTGACGTTATGGCTTTCAAACTGCGCGCTAGCGGACATAATTTGCAGACGGTGAGCCCGGGGCTCCGGTTGTCAACGCTGGGCTGAAAGTCGGCAGAGAACCGCGCTGACACTGAGCTGACAGAGAACAGTAAGTGTATTAATGGTAATAATATCGATATAACACATAACATGTGTCAGAGCTTCTTTTTTTTTTTTTTGTCGTAATGAAATGTCAAGCCAACTGTGTGCAAGTGTTGACGTGCATTCAACGTGTCTCGCTCACTGTTGTACCCGACACGTAGAGACAGAAAAGCTAGACGAAATTACTTTTTATAATATCATGTCGACATGACCCATAACGGTGACAGTTGCTCGCGCCTCTGGTCAACACTGCGAAGGGAACACACCTGGGTTCAACAGGCAATTAATAACGAGACGTCACAGCATTATCTTCTAATTAGCCGAAAGGAGTCCTCTGATGTGAGACACTTATCACAAAGATAAGAGGCTGATTTAGCCCTCTTCTCTAATCCTATTTTCTTCATGTGATTGGAGACCTGGATGTGGTATGTGGCTGTTTCATGATGGGAAATAGGACGTAGGACAACTATACTGGAATGATGAAAGTTTAAGGACACTAGAACATGTTGAAACACTTTATATCTGCATTTACCTTTTTTTTGTTTGTTGACAGAACAGACAGTCTATTGTGTACATGCACTCGATTTGCAGATTTATATGCCAAGTCATAATGTAATATAGGAGACAACGTGTTTTAAAAAAACCCCTTTATTTATTGCTGTAATTATTTAATATTTGAGATCACACTTGAGGGATACAGACTGGTAATATTGTGTGGGACTCTGATGGAAACTATAAGGTTCGCAGACTTAAAAAAAATAGCTTGTTAAAATTCTGGACCTTTTTTCCACAGAGCACATTTTGACTCGTCACAGGAGGAAAAAAACACAGATGTAAATAATGGAATTATCGATGGCCAAATTCAATTTAGCTGCTTTGATTTCAGGCCCCTGGTTTTGTGCGCGTTGGCTCGCTGCCACTCTCAGTGGACCACCTGAATGGAACAGAGCCCTCGTTAGTGTCATTAATAACACCTGTGCTTTTCCCACTATGACGTATCAAAAATATCTGGCGTGAGGAAAGGCCTTTGGTAAAGTAGTAATATTTTTTGGGCTGCTTGGGGGCAGCAGAACACAACGTTGGCATACTATTAGCTTTTAAATTGTGATAGCAAACGGTTGGCGCGGAGCAGACGCGGAGCAGACGTGGCGCAACGTTGGCATTTGTTCGGAGTCGTGTTTCCGGTCACCTAAAAGTAAGTCCAATATTCTCTCTCCTTTTTAGGTCCGTTCTCCTGAGGAAAACATCTGGGCGCTTTACTGCCAAAAGCTTGAGTATGCTCACGCGAATCGCTAAAATTTGTCTAACGCGTAGTTCTGGGAAGGTAACGTTCGCTCACGGTCAATTTTTAGACATTTAAAAGGCTGGCTTCTGTGGCTGGCATTCCTGCACAGGCGCATAACGTTGCCCGTAAATTCCTAAATTCAAGTTGCTAATACGTGCATGTAATTGTATAGAAGAGGCTTAGCTTAGCTGACAATTAGCGAGCTAATAAAACTTGACTAAAGCTAGTGTTAAGTGATAGTTGAAGTCCTTAAGCATTCTGGAAATGCACTCACTGATTTATTTTTTTATCCAAGAGTTCACTAAAGATTGATAGCACTGTTTTGTATTTTGAATATGTTAGCTGGAGCTTAGAGACAATTACTCTAGCTTGGTTAACATTTACATAAATGCTTGAAGCTGCGGGGAAACAACTAGTCTGGCTCTCTCCAAGGTTAAAACATAAGCTAATTATTTAAAACATATCTAATTTATTTAATTCGTACACACATAATTATGTAAAATTGACACTGTCCTTTTTTAGGAGGAGTTATGTGATGTAATGTTCACTAATGTTACTGTTTCCATCCGCTCAATACTCCCATGCAGTGCCTCCGCTGGTTCCCTAGCACACTCACTGTTAAGACAAGGCACCTGATTGACGTGTTTAGATTTTACTTTGTATACAGATGAGATGCTCTGTGTTAATTAGTGAGCTTTCGAGGAGCTGGTAGGCATATTTTTCAACTTTGGAGAGAACCGGGTTGGCCATTTCCCCTGCCTCCAGTCGTTAAGCTGAACTAAGCTAATTGCCTCCGACTTTCACCCCCTTAAGTAAAGTAAAAGCAAAGACCTGAGAGTTATATTGATCATTTCATTCAACTCCTTGGAAGAAAGTGAGAGTATTTCCCCAAAATGTTAGATTAATTCCTTTCATAATTACAGTCAAGGCAATTAGCTAAAACGGTAGTCTCATGAACTGAATTGACCAATTTTGCATCCCCATATTTGATTGCAGAACTTCTTTAGACATTAGGCTCCCTAAAGGTTGAATGTGTCTCACCTCCATATAGTTGACTGATGATTAATTTGTATTGGCCAAAATCAATCTGGATAACATGTCAAAATCTCAGAAACGGCATAATTTATTCTGCTTCCCAGTGATCTCATTTTAAAGCAAAATATGTGGAAATCAGTCTCACCAATGAGAACTCTGAAACAAGAGCAGTAGAAAGGATGCGTATCATTCTTTGTGTCTGTTTGAATAGCTGTTGATTTGATCTCTACTCTCCCAAACATATATACGCCTTCAAATGACGTGAATGTCTCTAGTAGCATCGATAAGATGAACTGAACTTTTAGAAATAAACTTTTAAACAAGTTTGTACATTTGTGTTGTGCAAAAAACTGAGTGCAACTAGCAGACTGTTCTGAAACACTGCAATGTGGGTCAAGGAAGACCCTTTTTAGCACAAAGCTCCAGTGTTTGCCTTTGTGGTGTCTCTGTGCTGCTCTTTTTTTGTTGCAGCAATTTTTCAGTCCCCTGGGGGTTTTAACACAGCAAAGGTCAAGCCCAAATCTCAAGGAACACAGATGCACTGTAGCTGAATATGTGATTATTAATAGATCTTTGATTCTTCTTCATATAAACATGAAAACAAAAACAACTTTTTTTTAACATTTTCACTGGATTATCTAAATCAAATCTTCTTGACGTGGCATTCACATAATTTTTTTACGATTTATGATGGAGTATTATTGACAGCAACTAAGGCACAAATCTTCAGAAACAATGCAAACCCAAGTTTAAAGGAAGTTAAATAATAAACACACCCAAAACTTTAAAACACAACCAGCAGAAGTGATTCTTTTCTTTCCCGTTTTCCACGCACACGCATAACCTTTGCCTACATAAAAGTAGGTGTGTGTATCTGGCCCAGCTTCCACAGACTCACTGCAGACACACAGACACGCTGTAGCTTGAGGAGAGAGAGTCATCGATCCAGCTTTTAATTTCACCACATTGAATACACTTTTTTTTTTCTTCTTTTTTTCAAGTTTGTGTCAAAATCATTACACCACTATTCATTAGGACACAAACTAATCTGAAGTGGATAGCAGCCAATATTCTGATGGGGAAATTGTTGTCGTTGATTAAATTATGACATTTTTTTTTTATTAGGGCTGACTCCAATATGTCTTAGTCATCATATAAATGAGATTTAAAAGAGAAACTTTCACCTTGATCCAAAAAGAGAGTAGTGCGTACATGGACTCCCACACACCCGCACACAGAAATACATTCAATCACGACCAGCATGTTGGACTGCACTCTGTTAACTGACTCGTGACAGCCAGACCATCTTCTCCCATTCTTGTGTTGAGGCATTTTAGGAAGTTGGAAGTCAACTGATTCTAAAATAACAAAAACGTTCAAAAGTGTTTTTTGCTGCATTTCTTTCCTAAATGTGGGGCATTGAATTGACCTTGTTGTTAAATATTTTAGCTATAACATGGAATATTCCCTCGTTGAAGAATTAAGGCCACAGTGGGTGAAAGATGCGTAGGTGTTGCTTGGTGAAGTTTATCGCAGCTGATGTAATGTTGGATGTAGGCAGGCATGTCGTGCCTACTGACTGTGGGGTGTCATGTGCGTGCATGCACTGAAGTCAACTATTTAACACGTTAAGGAGCATCTACAAAATAGGTTTATTAATGCCAGTTGGGCTGTGTAAGGAGATGCCTAATTGTACCAAACTTTGTTTGAAATACTAATTTGTTTTTACAAGTATATGTATGCTGAGAGATGGGTTGCTGTATTAATTCTTTCTCTTTATACTGGCCAGGAAGCAATTTCTCTGTTTGACCAACTATACTGAAAGAAATGACAACAAGGCACAGTCGACGATCCGTGCAAAAATATGAACTGGTCATCTGGATTACCCAAATCAACATCAAGTATGGATCTTTATCCATGAAGTTGAGTGTATAGATTTATCTTTACTTATTAGTTCTGGAAATAGAGCTAACTAGATGTATCCCTTTGGCGTGGTTCAGGAAGGAAACACAGAGGGAATTTAGCTTGATAAAGACACCCACTCAGTTTGGCTAGCTAAGACTGCTGAAGTCTCATATTAGCTTTGGCTGAACTTCAGAATGCACTTTTATATGAAATGATGACTGTGGATTTTGTCCCTCTTTTCTTGCTGTAGATGCGGCACTAGGGGATCTCAACACAGACCAGGATGCGGAGAAGTAATTGGTAAAGGAACCAATAACTCAAAAAACAAATGGTGAGTATTGTAATAAGAACCCGTTCTTCAATCTTGCACTTGGCTTTGATGGGAGAGCCTTGCTTCACCTGTGTCAATATCTGGACAGTCACAACTTGGTAAAACCTGCATTAATCTATTCGAAAAACAAAAGTATGACTTAGGCGCAAGACCTTCATAAGACCTTTATTGGCATCTGATGAAGGTTACAGGACCAACATGTAAGGCCTTGTTCTGTTGTTGCGTCTTTCCTTTTTCACATTAGTCATTTATCTTACATCTTACATGTGAAGCACTTTTAAAAAGTTCTATATAAATAAAGTTACCATTCATTATTATAAAAAAAAATGTTGCGCTGTTTTGAGCAGAAACTATCCTTATCAGTAAAAACGCAGCATTGTTATTTTTTCAAATGCCTGAACAGCATATGTGTAGGCTTACCTGACAAGGATTTCTAGTGGTAGTGTGAATTATTGTCTTGTCTGTCAGGAACAAAGGCAGAAGTAGTGAAGTTGATGTTGTTGGTTACACAACCTCTTAGATGGGGATCAAAGTGGATTGATGGGTCATGAACAACTGTGACTTGAGCAGTGAGATCGTTGTTCAGTTGCTTGTGGCAGGTGATGTTGATTTTAATTTGACCATGAACTGGATATGTCTTTTGCTCACATGGCCAGGATTGTTTAATACAATAAAATGTTTAATATGTGTATCTAGCATTTTTCCTTTTTGTACTTTTAGTCCAAATATCTCTTTTTTTTTCCTTTTTTTTCTGTAGCCCACTTCCTTAAGCCAAGTGCACATCCACACAGTTCCCCACAAACGGCTGAAGAATAATGTCTAGTTGTCTAAGCACTTTAAGCACTGCTGCATATGTAAGTGTCAGCACTGTGGAGATGATAATTCCTGGGCTTGCTAGCATGGATAAACAGGGAAAATGGCTTCTACATTATTGGATTCACTTTGCACAACAACTGTCCCCATAAGCCTTAATTTTCCTGAACAGCTTTATATTTGGCAGGAGTTTCTTACAACAGCATGGTGAGTTGCTGTACAGAGGTTTTATGGCGCTGTGCATCACTTTATGGTGTTCAATTATGACTGTCTCAGGTGCTTAACTCTCTGTATTTAGTAAATCCATTGTTGGCAGCTGGAAATTTAGCATTAGCATGTTACGCACAGAATTATACATATTTCCAAGAACTGAAATGTTGTTGACAAGGAAATAGACATTAAGATGAGTTTGTTGTTTATACAAATGACTTGGCTCAGAAACTATGTTTGTTGTCTTTTCTGCCTTTCCTTCTGCACCATTTTATTCATTAACATTTAGTAATGTTTAGCTTGTGGCATACTTAAATACAATAACAAAAATGGAACCATTTTCAGTCCAAACATTTTGAATTATTAGTTTTTTTGCTTTTTGTTCCGTTTCAGAAACAGTAAATTTGTGAAACCAAACACATTCTACTTTATATTTGTGAATACAACATACAGTACTATTTAATGTTCCAATATTCATCTTTATGGGTGGATTTACTAACCCGGGAAGACATAAGCACTCACCAATTCCCCCATGTCGGTATTAGTGCACTAGCTTTGATTATGAATATGTGTCAGAGACTCTGAACTAATCTCACAACTGATGCAACATGCTGCTATATCGACTAATTTTACTGAGATGCAAATTCTACGCTGTATGTTCACTAGCTAGTTGTTGAACTTTGCCTCTCGGCCGATCAGTGCTGGGAAGGTTGAGTACTTTTCACTAAAAACAGCTGCCGGCTGCTACCAAAAAAGATGCTGATGAGAACTGGGAACCAAATTAGTAAAGTTGTAGTGCAGGTAGTCATGTGATTAACGCTTAATATATTGATTATAGCAGCTTTAAAGGTGTAAATCTGCCCATGGTCCAACTTAAGGAAAACATTTTATTGCTGAAAGTAAAGGTTGTTCTAATGACATTAGGGTTTTAAACCCTCTGTTTTTCTGTTTATAATATGAATTTTAATCATGTTTGTATCATAATGAATGTGTTGTGTGGGTGTGGAATTTGATTTAGTTAAAACACTTCATCTCCGAAATTGAACCTGTTCTAATATTGCAGTTTAGAAGAGGCATATGAAATTGAACATTTCTTTTAAATTCCTGGAAGGATACTTTATTTGAATCGAAAGCTCATTATCTGACAGCAGTAATTTTATCTTTGTCTTGAGAATAGTTGGTTTAGAATAAGGATGACGAAATCTCTTCCAGCATGAAGTAATGAACAAATCCTGTGCGGATCCACTTGCTGTAAATGGTAGATTAGATGGTAATAATAGAAAAAAATATTTGTATTGCTGCTAATGGGGAAATTTTTACAGGCATAAAAAATGGCATCTTTGATTTATCACAGTAAGATATTCATTGCCATTAAACTGTTTTCTGATCAGAGCTTTTTCTTTGTTTTACTGACACGTATTGAATAGTAATGCCATTTCTTCTTTATTCATTCCTCTTCAATTTTCAAAAAAGGAAACCGCTATACTCATGCAGTTCGGGGACTACCGCTGTCATGATTCTCTGTCTTTTTCTGCAGTAAAACAAGATCTAGTAGGGTCTAACTTGCCCTCATTTCCATGTTTTTGAAATGCTTTTCCATTTTGATGGAGGACTCTCAAACCTTTTTTAGAGTGCATGAGGAGTGTGCTATTCAGAAGGCAAAAAGGAACCGATCCAAATCTGACTAGTATCTTAGTCTGTTGGCATCTGCATCCCCAGTCATTCTAGTACTGCTAATATGGAGTCGCTTTGTTTGTAGTTCTTGTATATTTGATGCAGTCAAGATGGCAGCCATATATTAAGGTTTCGCTTTGAAGCTACCTGGTTTATGCAAGTGTAATGGCAAGCAGCTTTGGTCAGTGCTCTACCTGGAGAAATCCATTTGCATCGGGGGTCCATGGAAAGCAGTGCCAGGGAGAGATAACACTGAATCTCTTCAAACGCAGGCAGCCAGTTATTTTTCATCGGGACGTTCAGGAGTTCAAGGTTTTTCTGAGACAGGAAACAAGTGCAAAAATGTGCTTTACCTGGTCTATGTTCGCATGGGCTCATTAGTGGAGCACTGGGTGAGTGATTGGATGATTACTTGTTATTGTTTGATTGTAATTAGTTTATTAAAGTGATTAATTGGCTATCGGATGATTGAGAGGTTGAATGCTGGATGCCTCCAGCTGGAGATGTGCAGCTGCTGCAATGATCAAAGGTCATCAGAAACATTTCTTCGTGTTTTTTCATTTCTTAAACTACATTTATTTATATATATATATATACTCACATACACAGCTGGAATTATAGTAGTGGCAGAATAAGAAGATGGAGCTTCAATCTTCAACTTGAATAACCAATAACAAGAAAAAGGACCATGAACTCTTCTTTGAGGACATATTGTAGAAACAAAATATTTGCACATACAGGCAAACGCATTATCCAGAGAATGCAGTTTATAAAATGATAAACTTTTTCCACCTGATTAAGCATGTGTAGCATTGTAGCCTTTCTGCCACACCTCAAAACAGTGTTTGGCATGTTTAGTCATCAACCAGTCTACTTGTCCTTTATTGAGCTGTTGATGGGCAGTTCTTCTTCTAGTTGCATTTTCAAGAGGCATCGAATCTTTTGAGAGCGAGGCAGTGGATTTGGCATAAATATTGCAGCCACAGGCGCACAGACGGAATGTAATATAACTTAGCTCTCCTCGCCAGCCGCAGGCAAGATGTATACTGTAGGCAAGGCAAGGCATTGGGTTTGTAGCATGTTATCCTGTGTTTGCTGCTAGGTGGAGCCCGAGTATACGGCGAGAGCGGCAATCCACATCCGAGTTTTTCCTCTCACCTTTCACTGGCTCTCCAAACCCTCGGTCTCCATACAGAATTACTGGCAGCCAGTGCGCACAATTGGTTTGTCATAGTCTCAGAGCTCAGGTTTTGGACCCAAACAACTTGGACTGTTTTCCCCTTGCGGAGCTTTTCTCAAAATACCTCCCCCCTCCCCTCAAATTATTTTGGGTCCTCTTTATTTGTGTGTATGTGTGCGTTAGTGGTGAGGGCTGCTGGCGTTTCGCCTTTCAGCTTTATGGGACGTGATGTAGCCCCCGCACAGACGGACGCCTTGTGCCATAAAGGGATGTAAGGGACAGTACCGTGGATACAACACGAGGAAGCTGCCGTTTCCCCCGCGACATCACCAGGACTCGGATTCTGGACGCACAGCAGACTAAACCGAGGCGGTTTCACGAGGATATCGAACGGAGCGACTGGAGGCAACTATTTGGATTCCTTGTTCTCGCTCCTCGACCCCTTTCATCCAGTCTGTTCCTCACACACAGCGCGTAAGGACGATACCCAGCGCCTTCAAGACAGTTGAGAGAGAGAAATGATCGCTAATACTTTGAATGGAAGGACGTGAGCTATCCCTCCTGTCCACCAGTCATTTCTAAATCCGCGGTAAGTGTGACTTTCCGCGACACAATGCATGTCCATGTTTGTGCGCACATATAGAATTATCTGCAGATTCAGCTCAGCGCGATAATAATGCCCATTAATGAATCCCCGCAGCAGTGTTGATGTGCTCAATAATGTCAGTCTTGGCATGCACTTCACTCTTAATTACTTTAACTATGCTATCGATGCGTTCAGGTGTAATCAGCGCCGATCAACGCACAACATATTGATAGCCACTATGGCAATTTCAATTTCCTGTCGGGCTAATTAATCCGTTCTGCTAGAAGGTGGGATTAAGATCAAATGTGTCCGGCGAATTGTTGAGTACTGAAAGGTCCATTGTATCATTCACATGATGCTTAAAACAATGTGCTCGGATCTGAAAATGGCTTAGCAAAGAAGTTCCATTTTGGATGCATACCTATGAATGAAGTTTTTTTGTATTATAAAGTCATGCTGTTGAATTGTGTACAGCATCTCCTTTTAGGCACTTTAAATTAAATGTGGAGCCCTTATGGGAATGGCTGAGGCTAAGGCAGTAGCTGACTGTAAAGCAAAAATTGTATGTCTTTCAAAAAATCAAGATATGTACCAATGCAGGCCTGTGTTTTCTGTTGTAGTCTGTTTGTAATTTTCATATATGTTAAGAATAAAATAGGCAAGATATTGGAATGTAGTTACAGTCTATGTAGAATTTTCATATATATATATACACACACACACACACACACACACACACACACACACACACACACACACACTTTTCAAAATAATTCATTTTTTATTTTAATACTGCACAACAAACACTTGAAAAGAGGGACCAGTGAACAGATGCTTCTGCAGAGGAAGAATTGCTGCCCTGTGTCTAGAAGTGCAGGGATGTACCGCATGCTTTGATGTAAGGACAGCATACTGTCTTTCAACATCAAAGTGTAAAAGGTAACTACGCCTATCATTTGGAATCAGATCGCAAGTTTTCTCATTGCTGCAATATGATGCCTTTTATTTCCTAATCAATGTTTGGAAAATTGTTCAGTCTTTGAATTTAAGCCTAAATAATACTGTTAACTTGGAAAGAGATCTGTCAATTTTTTTTGACCAGGGTTTGGCTTCTTGTGGTTCAGATATGTGACTAACTTACTTAAATAGTATAGCATTCATTATGTCCTGGACTGCAGCACCAACTGTCAGATAATCTGCATTGGTAGAAGTGCCCTCAAGCAGATGACACACACACACACACACACACACACACACACACACACACACACACACACACACACACACACACACACACACATTCTTCTACCAACAGTAAAAATCTTGACTTCCTCCACCAGGGGAAACTCAAGGGGACATTTGATGCTTTCTGACTAAACGGTTATGTCAACCTGCACACTTTGTTTTCTGTGTGTCTCATCCATTTTGATTCAGCCGAATGCTGCTCCTTGTGGAATACAATCTGGGTTATATTTAATATAACAGCAGTTGAACTTAGCATCTGGTGTGATACCTGATGGGACGGCACTGTATGAAAATAGAATAATTGTTCCCATGCCTTACTTGAAGCTGTAGTTATGGTGCATTGTAAGGAGATAGTAGTCTGAATATGATACACTGTGCTACGTATTGATTGAATTGGTTATCTCGGGTAAAGGAACGCATTGAGATAGCGAAGTGCTAGAAATAAGAACTGGCAGGATACACACTGATTCACTGTATTTGAGTGTTTCTGCTCTATTTTTTATGTCATGCTATGCTGTTAAATGTTTCTCTCAGCACCTGAAACTGAAAATATATATTTTTTTCACTTACAGAAATGGTTAGAACCCTTAGCCTTCAAAAAAACACCCAACTGTATGAATTATTAGAGGCCTTTTATTAGAGTTTTTCAGCCCTTTTCCATTTATTTGATTAGATTTTTTGCCTTTTTTTCGACACGAGCCACAAATATACATTGTGTTATCTATGGGGACATAGGTCCTTCAATTTCTTCATCAGGTTAGCTTGATGTGAGGTACTGCTTCATGGCACATATTATGTACAGTGAGGGATTTTACTGGTGTATCAATTTGGATAACCATTCTTCAAAAAGTACTTAGTTCTTTTTCTTTTTCTCAATGAAAGGCACCTATTGTTGCTTTAAACTCATCTCCTTAAACTGTAAAGACGCTAAATTTCCTTTTAGTGAGACCTTCACGGTCCTACCATGCCAAACATACTAATCGAACCTCGTCTGAAAATATAGAAGAATTGCTGAGTGAATGAATACCTTTTTATATTCATCTAACTGCTTTGTCTGTAGTGATCTGGCATTCCACTGTAGATTGAATATAATGCTCAAGGTCAGACTGCACACTTTTTTTCAGATGTTCATATTTTCATCTCTTTTGTGATTGAAGACTGGATTGGTTGAGATTTACTTTTCATATTCTCATGGACATTAGCACTAATGAGTGACATTTTTCATAGATATTTTTCTTTATCAATGTCGGAAAGAGTCGGTAGAGGTACGGACCACAAAAGCTTTAAACTCAAACCCTTTTTTGGCAGTTAGGAATTATGCTTTGCTGGAATTGTAATCAATTTGCTTCAATCAAAGTTGATGTTCTCTATGGCTTTACTCAAAGTAATGTAGGGTCACTCCGTCTCCCTTTCACTTCAACTGAAGCCAGTGCAATGGCATGGATTTTCTTTAAAGCTGAAAGGATTATTTGATTAATTAATTAATCATTCAATCGAAAATTACTTGCTAAGTATTTTGAAAATTTCTTAACATCTCCCAGCCTCTGAAATGTAATCTGGATATCTTTGGGTTTTGGACTATTGATCAGACAAGACATTTGAATAAGACATTTGAACATGTCTCCTTGGTATTTATTTTCCTGATAATTAATGGATCATATTTGTTAAAATAATCAGTAGTTACAGCCTTAGTTTTCTTTCTTGGAGTGATGTTGTGGCTATATTTGGCAGACTTGCAGGTCAGACTTCATCCTTGTTCACACTGTGGGTCAATAGAAACACTTGGGCACTGTGTCTGGCATCATTCCAACAATTTGCCATCACCCTGTTTACTAAAATATTCCACTATTGGACAACAAACTGCATTATTGCTTTTATACACTGCACAGTATAGTTTAAGGTACTATATGTAACAATTTACTGGATCCAAATATTTAACTTTTTGCATATTCATTCTTGGGTAGGTGTTCGTCTTTCAATTGTGAGAGTACCAGTACTTTTCTCTACTTATTTTCAACAAAAAATGAAAGGGGTAAAACAAGGGCTTAAAAGATTTCTTAAAATGAATGAATCGCATAGGGAAAGAGCCGTGTGTGTGTGTGTGTGTGTGTGTGTGTGTGTGTGTGTGTGTGTGTGTGTGTGTGTGTGTGTGTGTGTGTGTGTGTGAGAGATAAGTGAGCAGCGTGCCGTTGCATGCCACTCTAATCTCGACGTGGGTCCAGCCCGACAGCTGAGGCAGAGCAGTGCTCCCCGCTGGCGTCCCGCCACTAGTTAAATGATCGTGGTTCTTTCGGACAGATTAAAATAAAAAATGGTAAAATGTGTCGTCAAATATACTTGGGCGGTCGGCTAGCTGTAGCTTAGCTACGCAGCATAGGACTGGTGTGTTATTGCATTCTAATGTCAGCTGATAAAGTAATTTGCTAACTGTTTTCTATAACCAAAGAAATGCAATCGAACACTAAGGAGCTGAAATAAACGTAATAAAAATGTTTTACCATTCACCTAAGACATTACAATTTTCTATAATGTTGTGTGAAGGGAGTTATGACAGCCATTAAAAGTAGCAAACATTTAAAATTGGTTAAGTTATTGATTGCATTTTAACGGTAATGATGTTAACAAATAAAACTAACAATGTACAGACAATTTAGTGACAGTTGATCTTGACCAGAGTCCCTTTTGTCTGAGACTAAAACAAGACCCAGGAAAGATTTGGTCAAGACCGATCTGGAGTACTACAACGCTGCTAGTTGGTATCATGGAGCCAATGGTCCAAATAATTATGGTAACATTATTCTAAATATAATGGTCACTGTCTCGGCCGATGCTCGTGTGCTCGAGCATGATGCTGAAGGCCACCGGTGTCATTAATAACAAGCGTTTTCCAACAGTTACATATACAGTAGTACCTTTTTTAATAGTTATGGGGGGGGGGGGCTTTTTAGTTAAGACCATGGTTTCCAACAGTCATGGATCTTTTACATGGAAATCTTTATATTAAATCTCATGACATAACCATTCTTGGAAATATTTTTATTTTTTATTTTTTTTACTTAACATAGGCAGCACTGCATGAGATCCTTGACAAGTTTGAAAATGAGGACTACGTCAGAAGAGAATTCTGCATTCTCACAAAGTCGGTCGAAATTATGGATTTTAAAAACGTATTTTGCAGTTGAATGATTGTTTATACCCACTGCTGGATGCTGACATTTTAAGCATCATTGAAACCTCTTCAGAGAAGGGAGATGATGCTTTGTATTTTCTGGCAGTTTTTTTCCCTGTTATTTTTAAATTGGGGATTCACCAGTATCGGTTATCGGGCCCGATGCTGTGCTCATGTACTAGTACTCGCAGCACTACACTAATACAATCACACCCGATCCCCGACAGCAAAGTGACGTTAACCTCTCGTCACCCTGCAACCATAAATTCATGCACAAAGAGGTTAAATCCATCAAAACAGGCAGTCCCCACAGTCGGCTGGGAGAGTTAGCGGCCTCAATGTTGCAACACATGCAGCCACTTTAGTCTCCACCGCATCAATTGGTTTAGCTGTGAGGTTGTCAGCTGACTGTTGGCCTGGTATAATCATTCGGGGTTTCTGCCTTAATGCAAGCCGAGTGTAACGTTAGTGAGTGTCCGGTGGAGAGAGAGAGCATGTGTGTGACGGTGAGTATGCAGTCAGCAGTAATATTATAGCTGTGAATATATCGGTGCAGTTTGTGTACAGTTTATTAGTCGGTGAATAACTGCTTCAACTCCCCATAACCAGTCAGGAGACCCAAGCTAACTTCCTGTGTCTTTCTTGTCAACCAGCTTTGGGATTAGCACTGAAGTTAGTAAGAACTCTGGTTACATCTCTAGTGTAACCCCATTGATGGGGAGCCTTGGTGATTTACAACGTGGTAGTTTGAATGTTCTTTACAGAATTTATATATACATTTTATGTCTTTTTAAACATAATGCTTAGTCCTGTGGCAAAACATATAAGGCTCACCACCTTCTGTACTGTATTAACATTCCTGTGAGCCAAATCTCACCCACTGCTACAGTGAGGCCCTTGGTTTTTCTAAGGTCCAAAAGACCAGAGTTATCATGCTGTTAGGAGGGAGACAGGTTGGTCTCATGGGGCCCTTTCTCTGGCAGGAATGTCACAAAAGAAGAAAGGCAAAAGCTGAAAATAAAAAATAAAACACATGGCTGAGGAAAGGTCCTCGAGGTCCACACCTCTCAACACTTTAGCTGTCCTGTCTCATAAAGAGCTTGGACACAAAGGTTTTGACACAAGCTTTCACAAGCCTCTGCAGGAAATGGAGGTTACAGTTTAGATGGAGACTTGTGCTGGTGCTTGATGGAAAGAACAGACAATTAGTTTCTTGATTCTGTATAGCTCCGTGAAGAGTGAACCCCAATGTTTGGAAGCATTTAAAACGTAAAAGTCAAAGAAAACGGTACACAAAACACAAGTCCTTTTTATAATAGTACATTTTGCTGTACAGCAAAAGGGTAAGTAAGAAGGGTGGAAGTGTTTGGCATCAATCTTTTTTTGTGTGTTTATAACAGCCCTTCAAATAACCCTGGAAAATAAGAGGGTCTTTGCAGATCAATGAAATAGAAAGTACAATGCAACTTGATATTTGTGATAGATATGTGATAGATAGATAGAATAGTAATTTACTGCTGCACTGTCAGACAAATAATTTGAAAAACATGGTGAGACAGCTACATCTACGTAGAGAACAAGTAAAATATCAAAACTGTCCATTTCCCTTATTCGTTTCCACCAATTCACCTATTATTATTATTAATAATATGATTATTATTATTATTATCTTCATCAACATGATGATGGGGATTATCCAATGAATTCCAAGCCTTTTCTCTGTGGCAGGTTTACAACCAGAAAAAAAGTGGTTAGGATGTGAGAGAGGGTGTGTGGTGTTTTGATAAGGATTTGGGTTGTGTTGAGGTTAGGGCTAGGATATGGAAACATGTCTCTGGCTATACCTCTTTGACTTGGAATCCTGACAATGAAAATGAAAAGAAGTCTGAAATCCAAATCTGCTCTCACCCAGGTGTGCTGAATGATGGACATAATAACCTAAACGTGATTACTAGATATTTTTTTTTTTTTTATGTTCCCAAATTTAAAACTTGTTTCCTTGCGTTGGACAAACAATTTGTGGACTGTAAAAACAATGTTTGTTTTTTTCTCATCTTGGTACATACAAATTAAGAACACCTTTTGGATACCAACAGATATACGTTTGTTCTTATATGGCTTTCTGTACGAGGCCCACTGTGTAGAGGTAGGAGATAAGATCTTTGGTAAAGTCAATAGGGGATACAATGCATTTTTTACTGTTACTTTCAAAGAACATACTCAGCTTCCACTGTGTTTTGAATTCCACTCGCACGTCATTTTAATCTATGAATACAATTTTAATAAAGGCCTGCAGGGCTGGTACATTGTCAAGCTCAAGTGTCGACTTTACCATCACCAGTGACAGTGTGCTATGAAAAATTCTTCTGCTTTAGACTGCAGGTTTTGCTATCTGCAAGCCACCCCTCCACCCTTAATTTGACACGTAGTTAAGTTGTCCCCAGGGGGGTCAAAACACTTAGCAGGCGCATTTTAACTCTCGACAAAGTCTGCATGCCAAGGGGATGTGAGCGCAAAGCATTAACTAGCTTGTGCAGATGCAGCTGTGCATTTTATGAATGGAAATGGAGATGCCATCTTTGTATTGCAGCAATGATTCTTATAAGAACGTTTCTTGCAGATAAGGGCTACTGCAGTATGTCTGACCAGTGATGAGTACAGTGATTGAATCGGTTGCCCCTCACTTGATGAAATCAGCTTGACATTCTTAGTTAGTTGTATAAGATTGTTAACCATAGCCCCACTAAGGTTAAACTGGCCCAAGGAAAAGTAATGTCTACGAGTAATAAGGATACATTCTCGGCTGGAGTGCAGATATGGACCCAAAAATGTCAACTTAGCATTTAAAGCAATCCAAGCCACTCTTACGACCCTGTTGGTGGTGTTAAAAGGTGCCCAAAAGCTATCAAACTGACAAAGCCTGACTCAGTCGCAGTACATCAAACTCTTTACTACGCTGTAAAATCTGATACATTTGTCTTTGTGCATTTTACAGTATGACGGTAAGTTTTTATTTTTTATTTTTTGCAACAAAATTGCTTGCTTTCCGTTGTTTTTTCCGGGTATTTTTATTTATTTTTTCCTCGTGAACTTTGGACCAGTGAAGAGGATTCAAACAAAGATGCAATGCTTCTCTGAGAACGAAGCTCTAAAAGAAGTTAATTTATGGCCTGTTTGGGAGGCAGGTTTGGGCTTGAATACATAATAAGGTAGTGCACCTGCAGCCGCATACAAATGAATGGAAATAACGGTTAGTATTTACGCCTCCCTAAACCATTGGGACCTCCTGATCTGACCACTAATTGGCCGGTGAAGAGAAATGAAGCTTCCTTGTTTACATGGTGCTGTCTCTGCAAATATCAGGTGCAGATTTGCGCATATGAGCTTTGCACCCACAATCTTACACCAATTATCAAACTTTACCTTCAACTTATAATAAAGCAGTACAAAAGAGACGCATATTCTAAAAGGATAATGCCAGTTAAATTAATCAAATTAGGTCGATAGGACCAGGTATTGATACTGAATATTTATTTCTGAATGTCTTTTAAAACTGTTCTGTCAAAACGATTTGCTGTATAACTTGGATTATATAATGAACTGTATCTCCTCAGCATTGACGGATTATAAGACAATGGGCTCCTGGGCACACTAAGACCCATGACCCCCACACTGAAAGAGACAAAAAACAGCTACAAACAACAGATTGTGTCGTGTCTTTGTGGTTGATTTGTCTCTTTATGGTGTTTTTTTGACTCATTGTTGTCGCTCTGCTTCTCTTAGTAGTCATGTTGCATTTTTCTAGTCAATTGGCCCCCACCCCTCAGGGTAATCCATCTATGTCAGTAGTTTGACATCTTGGAAACATACGGATAAAAAAAATAAATCATGTTTGATAGTTGATATTGCTACTATTATGTTTGGATAAAAATTCCAATGCAGTATTTCTTCTTTCTGCCATACTTTCACTTCAAAAGCGCTTGTAATGGAACACAAAGCATGAATGCCTTGCAGAAATGTTGATTACAATATCCCGTTGAACCTTTTTAGATTAAAATACCATTTCCCCATTCATACTTGATAAAATATACAGAGCGTAGAAGCATTTTTGCGGGCGGAAAATGTAAGTATTTTCATACAGGTGGGCATCTCCACAATGAAGGATCAATGTTTTATTATGTGAGGTCATTTACTCTTTTTCTTAATTAAGAGAAGGCATATTTGCCATGCACTAAACCAGGTTGACTCAGAGTCTGATTCCACTTGTGACTTCAAAATGTATTGCAGCATTTCAGCATCTCCCTCTGTGCTTGTGACTTAGACCAAATTGATTTTCCTAATCGATAGCATAGGATTGGATTTAGGAGTGTGGGAGTGGGGGGTTGGATCTGGCAGGGCCGACTCCTTCAGCCAGCAGGGTTCTCAAGAGTAGTTCCTTGTTTGTTCTCGTCTTTATGAGCGTTCTAAATCTGTGCGCTTTGTACACCTTCTATCCTGCTTCATCTCAGGTTGGTGTAATGACAGCGGAAATGTGTATCAACACGCAAATATAAACTTCCCTGCCAGCCCTTTGTCACCTCTGGAATGAAGATGACTGAATTGATGCACCGCCCCAGTGGAGCAAAACCATTTAAATGACAACACATTTTTGTCTCACCTTGAACTTAATTGACTGCCTGAAAGCTGGCGTTTGAAAAGTGCTGACAGAATGACTTCTCTTGTTTGGAAACGTTTTGCTATTGACAGAGCCTCTTTTGTGTTGTTTTCATACTGCTGTCACGCATGCATGTATCTGTATTCCACATTCATAGGTAAGGCTGGATGGTGTCTTCATAAGGCTGTGCGTTATGTATGGTTCATGTGACACTTATAATTCCTAATGGGCTTAATGTCTGTATGCATTAGTATGTATCACATTTCTACAGGGAGAAGTAGCACATGTGCTCTTTACAGTTAAAGTACATGGATTGTTATTTAGTCACATTTCTAGCAATTTGGCTTTGGAAATGTTCCCCTTTCAGCCTATCGGTTCGAAAAAGCAGTTGTTAACTAGGCACCTGATAACGAGTAGGTTGATGACCTAGGTGTCCACCGATGTCCCTGTCAGTCATGACAGCTGGAGGACTGGGTAGCAGTTACGCTATCACTGGAAAAGACCAGCTACCCCCACTCCTCGCCATCCGCTCGTACATTGGTCTTGCCTGTGATGCTGAGCCGCCACGGCACAATGGTGGCAACTGTGGGATTTCTTAGAGGGGAGCCACAAGACTGTAATCAGTCATTATGTCAGAAGCGAGCCCCGTGAGCCCCGCTCCAGCTCATTCAGCCAAATAATAAGCAGCAGATAACGGCGCTGGCGTGCAGGCAGGAACGGAGCCCCCCTCGGGCGAGGAGCTAGAAAGCGGGGGGCCTTTTCCTCTCGTCTGCCTACGCAGGGACGTCACCGTGGTTCAAGGGCTGGATCGAGCTTTTCATACGGCAGACTGAAATTTTCAGCTGTTTGGAGACCTCCCTCCGGTTAATGGCAAACATGCATTGAGGTGCTGACAGGGAGAGTGTATTTTTTTTTATCGTCTAAGGATTGAAAGCAGAAATATGCTTTGGAGTTAAAAGCTGTGTCAAAATATAAACTCGGATCAGGTAGCACTACATTGACTGCTCGATATTGTTCCCTCATATAATGTAGATATCTTAATGTGTTTTTTGCATTTATCTTTTAAATTAGAAAATTTTTTCAGCATTTGTTAAGATATTCTTGCACTATTTAATTATTCAAATCCCACCACAGGACTGCTGACTATGTGATATTGATTAATAAAAAACACCCCATCCCTCTTTTAAGCTCCATTCCTTTCCCCCCCACCTTCATGGATTTTTGTCATTCCATAACAAGGGTCACAGTCTCCTATTGTCTTGCTATATAATTCCTCAGCATGGCAGTATTTACTGCTTATGCTGAGAGAGTGGTGCCATATAACATCCATACATCATTGGGAAGCCGGAATGACAGACAGTGGGAGTTGAGATGTCAGATCGTCCTCTCTAGGCAACGGACAGCCACTCCCTTCCTGTTGTCCACAGTGATATTGCATTGATAGCCCCCCCGCCCCTGCACCTTGCTAGTGCACTGAATATGATGTAAATGTTCTTATGGTGGATGGTGCGGGAATGATTCTGCTTCAAAATAATGTGTTTTTTAGATTCTCAAGCATCTCGGAACATACATTCAATGTTATTTGTTCGACTGCCACATTATAATTGGTTCACTACTGTATGCATGCAACGATTGATAGTTAGATTAATCTCATCAAAATGTTAAGCTTTTATAATCTTCTCATGGAGCCCTTTTACTCTCTCATACATAATAAATGGAGCTAAAAGTCAGGCTGACATAGGGAAATAGCTTAACACGGTAGCATGCTAGTTCCACATGGAAAATATGAACCTGCAGCATGCCACTAGACAATGAGCTCTCTAAGGTCATCTTAGGTCCACTCTTTATGGGATTTCTGCCCATAATGATTAATAAGGTATGTGTAGTTATTGCCCAGGAAGTCATCAGTGGAATGCTGCAGTTAAGCAGCCATCTGCAATCCAGTTTCATTATACATCTGCCTGTATGGTTTCTCTTTCTTGACTCATTGATCTGTCCTTTTCTATTAATTCTGTGTGCCATACAGTCTCTACTAATGAACAGCCTTTTATTGATTGGTATAGACAACAATGATTGCTTTGTTTCTCTATTTCTTATCAGTTCAGGTTCTACCAAAGAGGTGTCAAAATCAGTAGAAACACATCCCACTACTTTTGGCAGCTCCAGACCAAAAGTCCATTTAGCAGAGGTTCTGTTGTCACTCGTGAACGCTGTGAGAGGTTAGGGTCCTGTAATCTTGTTTATGTTTTTGGTCAGTAGTAAGCCCCCCTAAGCCAGCTTTGTGTCAAACACAGCTGGAGAGGCCTTTAAAATTGCAGCAGAGCAGAAATAATTGGTCCAGTGACTTGGATGCAGCAATGACACACAGGTAATTTGCTAATTTCTATCTCTCAGCTGGTGTTATCAATGCAGGAAGCTGCTGTTTTTGGAAAGAGTGTGTAAAAAGTATATATACTCTTATTGCTTTGGTAAAAATGGGCATTAAATGGGACAAACAACTTGTATAAAAGAGGCTTCAGATACTTGTTTCTGTGCCAGTTGCTGCTGTCCCACTCTCCCAGTGTTTGATGGGGGTGGGCGGATGCAATTAGGATAGTACAATAATTAAATATGACCCCCTGAAATATCAAAATCAGAATCAGCATCTGTCACGGCAAACAACATGCACATGCTCATCCAGTGGATTGCCAAAGAGTAGTTGTCAATAACCCGACCTTCCATACAATCAAAATTAGTGCTGCATACACGTGATGTCATAACAGTCCCAAGAGAAACCTTTTCCCTTCAATTTAGCCCTCATGACTTTGAGCAGGCCACCTCCAGCTGACGGGGAGATTTGGATTGGAAAGTCCGTCGAAGCCACTTTTAATTATACTGGCAATAAAGGATGAAACTGAGCAGGAATGAAGTGCTTTTTGTGCATCGATTTTTCTTTCCATCTGTAGACGCACTGGAGAGAGAGAGGGAGAGAGAAAGAGAGAAAGAGAGAGACAATTGTAACCTTCTCTATCGCTGCACTGCAGGCAAATAAGAGGGGGGGGGGCCTCCATGCATGGCCCTTTTTTTCCTGCTTTCTTTTTAATACAATGAGAGCATGTACATCAAACCATCCTTCTCATCTAATTAGGAATTGTAAAGGAACTAAGGCAGGTCTGGAAAGACGCCACACAAGCACTTTACCTTGATAGAGTTTTGATGGTTTCTGTCATCTGTTTTGACATCTGACAAACTTTTGCCAACCTTTGGTGTGGACTTTAGTAACTTAGATGACAAGCTGTGGCAAAGCTTTTGGATATATCCTTTGAGTTCTCTCTCTAGCTTTCCCCGAAGGATTTATGCCCATTTCAGGTGCTGTTTCCAATAATCTTAAGCCTTTATTTGGCAGAATGTCACCTCACCTGGGTATTGGGAGAGTGACTGCCACCTTGATTGCCCTCAGGTCCCTGCAGGATTCCTACCCATCTCTGCCTCTGCACATGACTCTGCACCGTACAAAGATCAGTTGCTTTTGAAACCGATGACCGCCTGGCTTTTGTTTGCTTGTTTTCAGATGACGCTTCCTCCAGTTTTTCTTGAGAACTTCCCCTGACCGCGTGCTTTGCACAGTCACACCAGCAGATGCGACAATTCGTCATGCATAAGAAACCCCACTCCGGCAGCCATCTGTCTCCTTGTGTCTGTTACCATGCACTGGCAGTTTGTTTTGGTACCTATTACCCATATACAATTTTAATGGCATGCAAAATATGCTGAACCAATCTCATGACCTCTGGACCTCATCTAAAATCTCAATACCAACCTATACATGACCCAAGTAACAGAAACCAGAAAATATACTGACTGTCACCATATATAGTTTCTTAGACCTGTGAAAAGGTTTGCCATTTGGCACCCTGATATACTGTTACCTCCACTGGATGGCTGGAATGAATTATTATGCCCAGTTAAAAAATGAAATATGACTCCCCCGACCCGATTCCTAGATGACCTAACAAAAACAACATGCCAAACCATAACAGGTAAAAAGCAAGGAGGTCAGAACTGATGGCAAATTCAGGAGCCAAAACCAGTGTGTACTGATAACACCTAAACACATAGGAACAACATTAATATTGGACCAGTCGGCAAAACCCTGGTTTATGTTCAGGGAGAGCTTCTTGTCTTACATTTTATAAAATTCTTGCTCTCTAGAACTACGATGTGTTTAAGAAAAGATAAGATTGCGGTTATAGTAAATAATGAATTGTTAATATAGTTATATAGTTAGGGTTAGGCAGCTAAAACACTACGTTGGGTGAGGGCACGGTTAGGGTTAGGCTATTATAACACTGTAATTAATAAGTGCATCGTCAATTGCATCTTTGTGCGTGGGTTGAACTCCACCTTGCTACAAAGAGGAAACACTAGTTCCTGTAGTTACACTGAACTGGCATTGACGTAAATCTTTTCATCTGCACAAACATCGAGATGGACATTAATCCTCCGATACTGAGATCAATTAGATAGTTGTGGCGATGACTCTGCTCTTGTTGTGCTAGCTGCTTCAAAGATCTGGGTTTCCATTAGTGTGCAACTCCCCTTTCAGTTGAGCATAGAGCATTGGTAACCACAGCACACTTCTGCTCACCAGTTTGATTGTATCTGGATTCCTCTTCTACCCTCATCCCACCTTATTTCTCCTTGCCTAGCAGTTCCCTGTTAAGATGACTAAATTTGACATTTTTGGGGATAGTCTGATGTTGGAGGTGGGATTTGGGGGGGCTCTAGAGGAGCTTTCAGAGTGTAGCGTAAAGGTTATCCATACCTTGTTCTGTACTGCCAGCAAATGCACACACTGCAGAACATCAAACTATTAATTTCTCTCTTTTCCTATGCAGCCCTTTCATGTAATTCTAACCATAATCACTTTTTTTTTCCTCACACTATGTGGCCCTGCATTAGCAAGGCTAGCTACCGTTTCTCTTCCCATCCATTCAGTTCAGTCACATTTGCTCATTGCAGGTGACCTGATGAGAATAGCCCTTATCTCTCGCTGTGCCCAAGAAGAATTGAACACGTTTTCTCACCCCACTATGTAACATTAAAGCCGTCGATTGCCATATGCTATCGCGTCAGCCACTAGCATGGAATAATGCAGTGAAGGCTTTCAGGGATAGAAAGATGCCTATCATTCTTTGTTGAGCTCTTACTCTCTTCAGGGCTACATGTTTAATATGACTCTACAAATGTGATTTAGTGGGTAGATAGCCTTGGGACTAAGAGGTCGCTGCTGCAGAGACCTCTGGTGTGTAGTATATGCCAACAGCGTGTGTAGGTTAAGGTTATCTTGCGGATGTTGTGGAACTGTATATAGCGGAGGAATTATCACAGAAAAGGCCGTGTATGGGGTTGGAATTCTATCAGGGCATCCTCACAGAGCACAGAACTTCTAGAATGTTTCTGATTATTTCCCAATTTCCCCAATTTTCTTTTTCTTTTGTGATAATTAGTCGCCTATTTCCTTGAGCATACTCGTCCTTCCTTGCCGCATATTTCCTGAAAGCATTATCACACAGAGCATCAAATTCATGTGACATGTTTTCCTTCAACTCTCATCCCACCCCTTCATCCTCGATTCAATTACTTTTTGGTTTCAGCAGAGACTCGTTCTATACTATATTGCTCTCCGGTGCGGTTTGCTACCCCACAGATTTATGTCGGAGCTGAAGGATGGCTGTCCAATTTTCTGCATGGATAGCAGTGCCGGTGGCATTGTGTGTGTTTTAAAAGCTCTTGTCAGATGTGCGTTAAGGACGTATGGACCACACAGCCATGTAATTCTTCCAGACAATGGCCATTTCTGTCACATCCTACCATTAGCTTGTGTATCGCAGTGATTTGCTGTATGAGTTCTTATGGTCTAGCTGAAACTGAGTGTCTGTGTGTGTGTGTGTGTGTGTGTGTGTGCGTGTGCGCGTGCGCATTGGTATGCATTGGACTGGATTTGAAACCATAACTCATTGTCTGTGGACATGCATGCCTCCATAGTTAAATTACTCAAATTGCCATTTTTTTTCCCTCACCCTTTATTAATTTCAGAGATAATAAAACATATTACCACCTGAATGGCCACTTCGTTCATCCTTGTAAATGGGAAATGAATACCAAATTGTAAATTAGTCGAACCAGTTATATTTGTTGTTGAACTTTTTCTCTTATATTCTTTGCAAAATAATTGATGATGGAAATTGGTTTTCTGAGGTTCTAAAAAAAGGCAAATATATATTTTGAATACATGGCTTGTTTACCTTTTGACATATTTGGCACATTCATAAAAAAAAACTAGACTGTGCTGTATTGTAGGGTGTACTATATAACTCTTTTAATTCTTTTTTTTGACAAGTCTTTCAAGTATTTTCACTCTTGGCCTATATACTGTCACTGCTGTGCTATTCTCAGCTATTCACCTATTAAGACCTGTATTTCCACATTAAACCCAATTTTTAGCCTCAATAGTCAAAATTATCTCATCACAATCTGTCTGGAGTAAAGATTGTAGACAACCTAAATCTGTCACATGCCAGTGGACAGCTACCCAACATGGGGTCACACAGCCCATTACTGTGCTGATGCAGTTATAGTTATGTCTTTCTTTGTAGTCACGGTGAAAGGTTGACATGCACCCAGCTGACCGCCCCCCTCCTCACAGGGGTCCTGCGATATCTCGCTTGTCTCCTTCCAGGCCTGAATGGGCACATTGTGCTGCTGCTCTGCAGACCACTAGGTCCTCCACACACACCTGTCAAGCCATGTCCTTGGCGCCTTGGGTGCTGAGACACTCCAGAGCCCCCCTGCTGCACACATGGTTATTGAACCCTTGCACACCCATACAAATACGCACACACACACGCACAGACACCTAAAAGCAGTCCTATATGAACAAATAAACACATGTGGTCACGCAGACCTATGTTAAGACACAGACATGTATACACAATTGAATTTCACATAAACACAGAGCATGCATACATGCTCTTTCACACACACTCTCTCAAAGACTTGTCTTTATTGGAAACACACCTCTCTCCCTTCGCCTATGCCAAGGTTATATTCAGTGTGCAGGTCGGCTTCACAATTCAGAAAGGGTCAAGTTCCATATTTGTCAGGGTGGGGGGTGGGCAAGGGTGCAGAAGGTTTGTTGGAGACACACATGGAAACAGGATTCAGAAGTAAACTACCTGTAACTTGATCTGCTGCTTCAATCAGTTGCAGGTTTTCTGTGTTTGAGTTGAGAGGGCAATGGTTGTGGGACATAGTGCCCTTTGCTTCCATATGGCAAATATGTTTACATTTCTGCTCAAATGATTGAAATTATCAGCAACTATTTTTTTCTTTTATAAGTGATTTATCATTTTAGAGCTGAAGCGGATAGTTTATTAGTTGATTTGTGGAAAATTAATGAAAAGGATTTTGGCCATTCTTTAAGAAAAAATGCCCCAAACTATCCTCTTAAATGTGAATATTTGCTACCTCTATTGTTGTAAAAAAGAATATCTATAGATTTTTAACCATTGGTCGGACAAAACAAGACATTTGAAAAAAGATATGGACGTTTTTTTATGATTGTTTTACTTTTCATAGACCAAACAATCAACCCATTATTTGAACAAATAATTGGCACATTATTCACTTAGGGAAGTCCTAAATATTTTTTGACAACTGTTATTAAAGACAAATTATGAAAAAATTATCTTATGTCGCTTGTTCAAAATAAACAAATGTAGGATGACGCTGACACTTGTAATTGGCATTTTACCCTATTTTCCACATTTTATAGCGGGTCGGAGAACTACGGTGGCCTTCAGGTAACGTACAAAAGTGGAAGGCTCACTAGAGCCAGTGTTTGGTTTTGGTTCTAGTCTACTGTGGAAACATGGCGGTGCAACACGGTGGATTCCGCGAATAGGACCAGCTCTCTATGTAGATATGAAAGGCTCATTCTAAGCTAACAAGAACGCAATTTTTTTTTGTTTCAGGCATTCTTATCAATGTTATATTCCATTTATACTAATAGATGCCCTCAAATGCTACACACTGGCCCTTTCTACTTAGTTTCAGAAATACATACTTTTTTTTTGTGGCATGAGAGCACTCTATAAGTTATGATCCATTGAAGGTAATCCTCTTTTTTTTATGTCTTTCAGCACTCCTCTCGAGTACATCCTCAGCGTCTCTCTGAGCTTGTCTCCACGGCCTTGGCCGGTAACCCTCCACAGAACAAATGTGCCTCTCTGTGTAGTGTTACCATCACAGAAAAATGCTAAATGGCTTCATTGCAAATGCACACAACGTGCACCCTCGTGAAGGACCTATGGTGTCAAGTCCCACTAGTGTCACCCATACAATTTTCCCCTCTATTGACTTTTATGTTCTGCTGCAAGGTTGGTCATCGTGCTGGGAATATGTATGTATTCCAAATAAAGACATGCGTGATTATCATAATGATATCCCCCTACTAACGTAAACAGCTCTCTGGCCCCAGCAGAGGGGGTGATTTCTGTGTGAATGTATGGCATTTTGACAGCTTGTTTTTGACAATACATTTCATGCATATAGTATTGGGCGCCATACACATAAAGCTTTTTAAGAATCTGCTCGGAGCTGGGATTTCCAGGTGAGATCATGTGATAACAAATCTTGTTTTGGCTTAAGAAGCAATCTTGGGCCCGAGGATTCCAAAAACATGATATTTACATAAATATTCAAACACACAAGCTTGCACACACCAATGAATACAAATTTAAAACTGAGGTGCTATGAACCACTCCAGCTGAATGCATTATGCTGGAGGCTGTGTGTTCATCACTGCTATCTTTTGTAGGTTTCAGACTCAGACAAATGGACATAGAATACATATGTGCACAGAACATAGTAACCTACATCCCTTTCCAATTAAGGCCAATTAGGGCCTGTCTTCGGGGTAAGGGCCGTCGTATGTCCCTCATCACCTCTTCTCATTGACATGCCAACACAGAGTGTGGGAGAGAAATGAGGACTGGGGGAACACATCGAGATAATGATAGAGGAGATGTAGAGAGAAGGAATATAAGAAAGAAATGCGAGCGAAAGAATCCATAACACGAGACAAGTGGGTACTGAGAAAATGAAGAGCTAGAGAATTAGAGTGAGACTAAAGAATGAGAAAGCAGACATGTAAGTATACATTATACCCCTGCAGTTGCCAGCAACCTCAGTCAATTGTTATCTGCTTCCCTGAATTTAATGTGACCCTTGGGGGTAGGGATGCTGCCCATGCATTATAAATGCTGCCCATTGACTTTGCTTGGTAAGCTGTCCCTCCCCTCCAAATGAGCGGACCCTGACTGGCTATGATGACTTAACTGATAATAGCAGTGTGATACAATTTGTTGTATTACATGAACGGAGGGCTTGTTTGTATTTCACACTCTGACGCAGTGATTAATTATTCTCCTTTACCTTTTCATAGGAGAACCTTAAAATATATGCAGACTCGTCCTCACAATGTGCAAAGTATAATAGTTACATTTAGTGAAAGTCATGGTATTTAATACGAGTACATGTGCAGTCTACCTGAGGGGGCAAACAGATCTTTATGAAGCCCAGTTATTTCTGGCTCTGAGAGCAGCTCATTTGAAAGTGTGTATAAACTATGAAATAGCTGGAGTCGAATAAGCACCAACGGTGCATATTTCTATTCTTCACACAGGAGTATGTAGGCTACTCAAGACCAACTCTGCTTGTAAAAGATGCCGCCGTTTCAATACATTTCTGTTCATTAACCATATCTCCTTCGCCTTTGGCCTCAGCATGCACAGGCAGGCTTGTCAGTTTCAGTGTTACAACCACAGGGTCATTTCATTTTGAGCCCTGCTCCGCCGATTAGAGCTTTTGTTGTGAGCAGCCATGACTACTGTAACGCGGGTGTTTGGGTCAGCGATGGGCACAATAGCTTAGTTACTCTCGCTGACTTCCTCACTATTGCCTCTCCCTCTCTTTCTCAGCACATTTTCCACTTGACTGATAAAATAAGCCACTCTTTGATGAGCTTTCGGCAGGCCACGGTGCTGCGCCTCAGTAAATGCTTTTATAGAGACACACCACAGGCTGTCGACTTGGATCAGTCATACAGCGGCTGCATGCATCCACTGCTTCCTCATATGTCCCTTTGTCTCTTGATAGAAATGATAAGCTGGTACTAGAGCTAGTAATGTTTTTCAACAGTGCCCTACAACTGCAGTATGCAACTTTTTCGCCTTGAGGCAGGAAGAGTATGGTCAGTCCGGCCCTGTTTCTCTCAACTTGGTCGGATTCATGCCCCTGTAATGTTCATCATGATCACCTTGAAACAGTGTGAAGCCAGAGAGTGAGGTAACTGCTAACTCAACACATGCAGTAGTAGAGAAGCAGACGATGATGTTCTCGTAGGAATCTTATTTAGTCATACAGTTCTGTTTGGTACAATTTCACTTCCTTTTTGTTACCGTTAACCTTCCTTGTAATGTGAAAAGCAGTGTTTAATTTAAATGAATAAAAGAGGGTGCACTTTATCTTTCTCATTGTCACTCTTGTTCTTCAGTAGTGTCGCCCTGAGGCTTGTGCTCCTTTTTACTTTATTTTTTATCTCTCCTTTTTACTGAGGAGTAGTTGGAACAAAAAATCTGAATATTTTGTATGCTTTTGTTCAGGTGTGTAAGCTTTTACAGATTAAACGCATTGTACTCGCATTCAAGTGTTTTATATACTTTAAGTCAGCAGGGGCCAACATTTGATGAATTCAAATAGTTCCTCATCATCAACAGACACTTTGTCAGACTAGAGGATCAACCAATTTATTGGTATGCTTTGAAGGAAATGCTAGTCAGCTGCTACATTTTGGCAAATGCATGCACACAAATACAATATTCAGATTGTTATAAACCCATGAAAGCTTCCTTTTTCATCCCGGTTCAAGTTTTTTCTTAAGTTGTGTCGGGATGAACACTCTAAAGGATGATGAAACTCAACATCTGTCATGCCAGAAAAGCGTTGTAACACCCATGTTATACACATTACTGTCAGGCGTGGTCAGAAAAATGGTCAGTTTCAAATGTGACCACACTCAACACTGATATCCAGCACACTGCGCCACAATGAATCACTCTGGGGGTGTGAAATCAAATTTGGATGCAAGTTCCTGGCAGTGAAAGCAGGATAGTCAGCCTGTGTTTCATCACTTTGTTATTTAGAAAACACGTTCACCATGATAACTGGAAAACAGAGAACCGAATAGTGACGTTATTTGACGGAGAGAGAGCCAAAGGCACCCTGCTTGGAACAATTGTTTTTGTGTGTGTTAACGCCATAAAGTAGCTACATACACTCCCCTCTTGGATTTGTGCATTTCTGCAATGGAGAATCATTCACCTGCAGATATTGAGTGATCCTGGCTGGCTTACTTGGCAGTCCAACAAAACTCTGTTCCATCACTTTGTGTTCTATGTAACACTGGCTGGTTGCATATTCTTAGCAGTCGGTGAAAAGTAAATAACATGATGTGAAACCAAAGGCGGGTGGTTATAAGCGGAATGAGAAGCTGAACGCTATCTTAAGCAGCTTCGGATCAGAGGTGTCCACAGTTGCATTAGGGGCTGTCCAAGATCAGCTGTAAATATAATCCCACTTTTGAAAGTCATGATTATTTGAAATTTTTTAGCAATTCCAAATACACCTCTTGAATGATCTTCTAATATATGGAAAACAAGGCAAGTTCACTTTTAATTTGACATTTCCCAAAGTGTCTGGATACAAAACTCATTATTTTATTATCTGATTTTATTCATGTTCAAACAAGATGAGTTTGTGATTCTACTCGTTGCACTCACATCTTATTTAATACTATGTATACCATAATTACAGGCCTCTAGTTAAATTTCTTGACGTTTTTAGGGTTGTTAAAATTGACAGTTATCATACAACATTTGCTTATTTCGGGTATTGAAAAGCACTTACGTGAGTGTGTGTGTGTGTGTGTGTGTGTGTGTGAGAATTAAAGGTACAGACAGGAGCAGTCTGGCTGCACTTTCACGCGCCTACCGTATATTTTAATTGTCAATCATAGGACATTATTTAAAAGGCTCACAGCTTGTTATTTATAATTTAGTAGTTAATTTACCATTACATTGCGCTTCTAGTTACGTGAATTTCTTTTATCAGGTATTTTATTATACAACACAGTATCAGGCATTTATTATAAAACACCATCAAATATTCTTTGTCATATTCCTTTTATTGTATCGTTAAATAGTCTCAGACAGTTATCTTACCGTGAAAATCTCATACTGTACCTAATTGCAATATTGCTCAGAAACATTTTCCAAATGGATATTTTTCCCAAAAGGTTCTGCATTAATGCCACCCGTACACTGCTGTTGCAGTACAGCTGAGTAACTGTACAGTGATGCTTTCATTAACCAGCAACCAGGCTTTTATAAGCAGCTATCTCAGACCGTGTCACATTGGGTCATCCATGCCACGTACTTTAACAGAACTGCAGATTTTTGGAATGAGCATCCTAGTCGTAATGGTACAAGATGGCCTTGAGTGCCTGGAACTGCCTGGTGTACATTTCTCTCGTCCAAAACCCCTTTGAAGATGTGTTGGAAGCTTCACTTCTCATCTGCTGCCAGAACTTAAACACAGATGATTATAAGAGAGCAAGTCTGAATTGGACTCTGACACTGTCTCTGCTCAGTGAGAGGGGTCAGCGAATATGGGTTTCATAAAAGGTAATTAATGTAAAAATATAGATTTGTACAATTACTGTAAATTAGGTCTGGATAAAAATAGGATCTGGTGAAAGTGGCTGATGACAGCCAGCTATAGTCCATTAAACAATCCAGAATATAATTCTTTTTAATTTTC
Organism: Ophiodon elongatus; assembly: GCA_016806645.1. Taxonomy (NCBI): domain Eukaryota; kingdom Metazoa; phylum Chordata; class Actinopteri; order Perciformes; family Hexagrammidae; genus Ophiodon; species Ophiodon elongatus. The sequence continues at coordinate 2,289,999 of JACSYO010001725.1, forward strand.
TGTAAACTGTCTCTACTTTCGTGCAGCAGTTTTTTGTTAGAATTGTTACAATACGGTGTGATTGTGTTCCTTTCCAAACACTTCCAGGCCGGCTAAATGACTGGCAGATGCTCTGTTGACCAAACTAGCTTCAGCAGTTCAATCTGAATCAACCTATGGCATCTGCTTCCACCGCCGAAGTCTCAAATCTGATCAAACATAATGAACAGCAGATTTGATGTAGCACGGCCCCAGCACTTGTGTGGAAGCCAAAATCGGTCGGCCATTGTGCCTAGATGATACTTGGACGTTTGGAAATATTACTGCAATTCTTTTTTCATCTTTTGTAGCATCTCTGCACAATTTGAAGAAAAAAAAGTGGAACCATTTTACTCAGCATTTGTGATCTGGGACAGACGTTCACATTATCAAACCTAATGACGGCTCCAAAAATACTTTAGTTTGTCGTTGTTTGAATTATTATTGACAAAGAAGGTCATTTTAAAGCATGTGCCAGTGCTATTGAAAGATATGTAGACATGTGACCGACAACCCCCAAAAAAGTTAAAAAAATAAACATCTACTCAATTTGCATAGTAGACACAGTACTACCAATAATATTTTTTTTGTTTATTATTCATGACCCTAACCTGCTATAGAAAATTATAAGAGCTTTAGTACTCATCGCTTGTATTGTTGCAGGTGAGATTTAATTAGAAAACATGTAAAGATAGTTTGCATCACAATAATAGAGCAAAAGGTGACATGTTTTTTATCACTGAAGATGAAGAAGAAATGTGCCTTTCAATTTCACTGAATACAATTCGAATTTATCTCTGCGAAACCGTTCATGTAGCTCATTAATTCAGCCCTAATTAAACTTAACCACTTCACCTGTGCCCACTGGTATCAGAGCAGCAAAGGTTTATATTGAGCATGATGAGTGAGGGAAAGAAAGTGTGTGATGAAAGTGTATGAGTGACGCCAAGGCTGCAAGAGAGAAAGTGGCACATGCAAAAGATGGATTGATACGAAGGCTGAGAGGCTGAGCAGGGGAGCAAAATGTGTGCGAGGGACAACGAGGCGGTGCAAAAGGTGACTGGGGGAGGCAGTCATCAAAATGCTAATGTTGTATGGGATATTTACTGCGGAGTGTTAATGCAGTTTAAAACAGGCTCTTTGTCCTGCAGCCCATCACCAAGCCCCTGTTGGGCCCTAATAAATCAGCCATTAAAAGCTGATGTGACCTGAATAGCACTTCATACAGCGGCAGTCCGGCTCTATCACCACTGTGGGAACCAGACAACAGCTGAAACATTTATGAAGATGCCACTTAATAATGGGCGACCCAGAAGAAACCAAAAATATAGAGTGTGTGTGTGATGTGACTGTGCCAAACTAACACTTCTGGCATTGATGCGTTGTTTTTGTTTGCTTAGTTTATCAAAGTTAATCTATGTCATGGTTTTGCACAGGCCCGTTAAATGTGACTTGAAATCATGTTGGCAGATCTTACAAGTTCCTCCTGCTGGACTGTTTAATTATTTCCCCTGGTGCGTATTTAGAAGGAATAAGCGTTGCCATGGTTCACTAACTTAAGACTATCCTGCTCTGTCTCCTAACCTGCTTCCTCTCTCTTGTTTCCTTCCAGGACAGAACATGGTTTTACTATCTGGAATGTGATACACAGGATTTGTGAGGAGAATACTCAAGAATCGCACTCCGTCTCACACCGAGGTATTGTACCATTTTGATCACCACTTCTGACTGCATCAGACCAAACTGGAAATGTCTCATTACATGTCATGAATACGCAACAGATCCCAGATTAAGTACACAACACAGCGCAGTAATGAAGAGCATTCATGTGGGCCAATTGGGCTTGTTTCTTTGTGTGCGATAGGATGTTTATGAAAATGATTCATGATGGGTACTCATCTTCATATGCAAATCTGTGGGACATCATTGGTAAGCCTTTAATTTCTGCCGCCAGCGACGAGGGCTTTTTTGGTCGGTAACCATACATGTCTACCGAGCGTGTTTGGATTTCATTCCCTGATGCAAATTATGTTTTCAGTGTAATAATCATGCAAAAGCACAGCTGGCTTCCATCCTTCTACTCTCTTGCTCCTTGCATGCCCCCCCCCCCTCAACCCCCTCAACCCCCCTCCATCCCATCACCACCAAAACCTTAACGCACAGAGCTTTTTCTCCTCTCAGTTTGTCATTGTTGTCTTCTACAACCCTGTGTTTACTCCCTGCTTCTTGTACTTATCTACTTTCCTTCTCCTTGCTTGCTTGTCATGCCAGCTGAAGCCCTCCCCTCCGCATCCCATTGACACACACACACACGCGCGCGCCCACGCCCCCATCACTTCCACCAACCCTCTCCATACTGAATGGAGCAACTAGCCTCGGTTCCTCCTGTGGTGAGCCTGGATTGAATTCAATTAGGGAGATTGTTTGCCCTCCAGAGTGTACTGGTGGGCTCTGTGGATGATAGGTTTGCCTGCTGCCGCCCCCCACCCCCCCTCTCCTCCTCTCACTCACACACACACCTACACACACAAACATACCCTGATACATCCATCTAACCAGTTTCCCCTTCAACTAACTCAATAGTCTCCTTTCCTTTTTTCCGAACAGCTTCCTTGCGGCAGTGCAGATGTTTGTCTGCATACAATGTTTACATTGCTGCTCGAGCTCCTGTTGATGTTATTAGAGGACTTTGTACTCAATAAGATCAAGGCATAAAAAATTGCACTTTGGCAGAATGTGTCATAGCATATGACATATTATAATATTCTCCGTATGATGGGATGGGAGATTTCAGAGGAGAATGATTGGGAACTACATTTGAACTCAATCCCAGCAACTACACACACATTCCAGGTTAATCCCATTTTTAGAATTTATTTCCCAGTTTGCTCGACCATATCCGACACAAACGTAAGGACACTAAATGCTGCTGACATAGGAGTAATGCTCACACAAGTTGCCAGCTGAAAATAGAAGTATGCTGCCGTTTGAATAACATTGAGAGCAGCGGGCGATAGTTACGCGTCGCGCTGGCTTTTTAGATATGAAGCGTAAATCTGGTGCAGACATAATGGTGTTGGTCTCTGTTCTGTGTAGAAACACTTTTCAGCGAGTTGTCCTGCAACCCGCTGCTTTCCTCCAGATGTCATGCTGTGTGACGGTGTACTGGTGCTTCTTAGAAATCAGATACTGTATTAGTGCTGAAAGATGTCAAATGAATTAAAAGCTTGGGGATTGCTTTGATGATACATTTCCTAATGCACCCTAGCATAGAATAACAACCTTCATTTGAGGCACCTTCTTTTGCCTCATTTGTGGTCACTTCGGATTAAGACTAATCTACTTCAGGGAGATCTTTTTTTTAGGCTATGTAAGGCAAAAATCCTAGACTTACAAGCACAATATTTTGTAATGATTTTGCAGATCACAAGGCTAGGCATTATGATATTTCTGTAATTAAGATGTGAATGATATTATTCAGGCAAAGCCTTGTTTGAAATATCCAGAAACCTGCTTAACTGCAAAACTTCTTTTCAGCCTTGTTGGAGAGAATGAACCTCCTACAATGCTTTGCATACCCAACATGGTTGCCCATAGCATCATCCATTCAAGTTAGTTTGACCATAATAGCCTGTGAAGACATTAGCCTCCACCAAGTTTTGGTTCTGTTATCTTAAACCCCACAGTTTGTGTGACCCTGCCCGGACTTCTCGAATTGATGCAAAACAGGTCATTTGAATGGAAAGGGAGTGAAATCCTTTTGGCCAATGTCAGCAGTGTTCTTGAATTTGAATCCCGTCCAGAGGTAGTTGACTTTGCACGTCTTTGTTGTTGTGTCCTGTTACTTGGGCAACTATGGTCAGCTCCAAAGCAGCCTGGCTCAAGGATATTGGACAGAGCATCGAAACCCTCTAAGTGACCAAATTATTTAAAAGGCACACCTTTCTTGATGTAGTGCATGGCTGATACCAATAAATGTGTTGACCCTCTGTGCAAATTGCTGTTGTCTTGACAACTGCTGTAAATATATTAGCTCAAACATGTTTGTAATTTTGTCCCTTGGTCCTCTCTTGAAACATATACTTGTAAACTGGGGTTGAAAGATGAAGATACAAATATTGTGTTTAGGTGTCAAATTTGACAAATTATCGGAGTATTGTTGATTTTAAGATAATTTTTGAAGATAATTTATTTGAAAATTATTTAGATAAATTTATGTGTCATAACTAATCATTAAGGAGTTTGTATTTGTGCGTTTGCATCTTTTGGAAAAAAATTAAAGGTAGATTCACACAACAGGATGCCACAATAGGACATTAATTTCCTTTTGTTTGAGCTTCTGTTCTGAACTTAAGTCAGCCGTAACCTTAGTTAATCACAGTGTTGTTGAGTTGAGTAGGAGATGTGTGTGCGTGTGTGTGGTCTTCATGCTTATTGCATGAGTGAATGTCGGCTGGCTTATGTATACGTAGATTAAATGTGCATGTATGTCTGCTTAATGTGGTGTTTGCTGAGACATGCTCCAAGTCCACTCCTCCACCTCTTCCAATACAATATTCATGTCTTTAGTGGCCCTTCAATGCTCGCATGTACCATGTTGTGATGAAGATTTTTTTTTGCATGCATCCATGCATTTTAAAATCAAATTGTGTTCCTCTCAAAGGATTTGACATATACAATGCTAAGAGGGTTTTCACGCATTCACAAAACTATAAAAATGTAATTTATTAGTTCAACGGTCAAAGGTCTATGTTGAGATTTTTTTTTTTGTCAAGAGTCAGAAGAGAAGATTGATACAATTCTCATATCTGTCCTTTCAAAATGAAAACTGCAGCCACTTAGTTTAGCTTAGCATAAATACTGAACTTAACGCAAAAGTGTAAAACAGGCAATTTGTGTTTTAAGGGAGGTTACATTGCTGGTTGCACGGTAAATTAAAGCGATACACAGCCAAGAAATACACAACCCCCCTGTGAATTGTGATTTTTACACTGAAAAAAACCCCAAATCATTATCAACACATTTATTGGTGTGTTTTAGAGGTTCTGGTAGATGATTTATTTTTTTATCTTCGTAAGCCGTGCTTACTGAATTTAGCTGTAGCTTCATATTTATGTTATCAAACAGACTGGTATAAGAGTGGTAGATCTTCTCATCTAAAATGTTGCACTTTTCCTTAAACTTGGTCTGGTAGAGTGATCTCTGGAAAAACACACTTTTGTAACCTCTGTCGTTTTTTCTTTTTTTTTTTCTTTTAGTTTTATCTCACTCACACACACACACACACACACACACACACACACACACACACACACACACACACACACACACACACACAGAAAGCCACATTGTTATTGCTTGTCACAACCCACCTCCTTGCTCCCAGAGGGCTATGCAGGTGAACTTTCTCGTGTCTTGATTGGTAGAGGTGAGTCCCTTCGACGGTGGTGTGCCCCCCGAGTGTGACGGAGAGAACGGTAAATTTGGATGGAGCTATTTCGGTATGAGAAGGGGTTACTTGGATGTTAGCACAAGTATCTTGTCATGTGCCCGGCTGCTCTCCTGATACCTGCCCTGACAGTTTGGGTGTCTTAATAAAACAACAGCCTTGACAGCGAACTCTCACAGCAGCTCAGTGGTCTCTCTCCATCATCTTCTGCCAACCCTTCCCCTCCTTCTCTTCACTGTCTTCCTATTGCCTCCCCCTCCTCCTCACCGTGACCATTTATGCTAATATAAACGAACAGGACGCTCTGTTGTTGACAATTAGATTCAAACTCTGCTTGCACCTCTGGGGCTACGCTGATATCATCTGACATGACAGAAGAATCCAAAGCAGCAATGGCCCTAATTTGAAAGACACTGATGTTATTTGAGCTCCTAGGCATTGGGTTAGAGATATGGTAAGTGGATACTGAAGTCAGTATTTGCAGTCACATGCTGATTTAGTGGAAGCTGTTCAAAAGTCTCTAGTCCAGAGAGATGCCCACTAACTTGAAGCGTTTTTCCACTTTGGTTTTTGTAACACTGAGTCTCTCTTGAACTTCGGCTGCACCCTGTCCAAAGCTTCAGCTCCAGCAAGGTGTGCGGCTCTAATCAGCTCTGTTAGATGTGCAGAGGCAGCAGGCTTTACGGAGGAGCCAAGATCTCATAGGACATTAATGGTAGAGGAGCGGGAGGAGACGAAGAGATTACTGCTGGTCTTTTTATAGAGGATCACTCCATCTTGTCCTTTTTAGCTCACTCATTAGTTCTCACTTCCCCCCAGACGGTGATTCTCTCTTTCTGTCTCTCACCAAGACGAAGGCCACTTCCCTCACTTTGGCGAGCAACCTGCCTGGCTATCAGCCAACCAAATATGATTCCCCAGCCGTCAGGCAGCCCCTGTGTGGTCAGAGCTCCTCCCGTTCTGGCAGGTATGGGGGAAAAAAATAAAATCGGCCCAGGAGAGGAAACGGAGACGGATGAACAATGATTGCACATGCTTTCCTTTGTCGGCAGTGGAGGCCGTGGAGCCCATGACACATCTTTTCTTCATTTTCTTACCCCAATTCCCTCAATTTCCTCCCTCCCTTTGGCTAGAACCTGCAAAATCAGACATCCCTCTGTGCCCGTCAAAAAATAACCAACACTCTGCCACTCCGCAACTGGCTGTCAGGGGAGTTCACCGCCTGACAACCGGCGTACACGCTGAGGTAATCAGAAGTTGTCAAACGTGAAGTCATGAAGTGTCCTCTGCTATGACAGAGTGTGCACCGTGTGTGCCTCTCCAACGTCACAGCTTTGGCGACAGTGTAGGTGTACTAATGGCCTCTTTATCAACAGGGATCATTAAATAATGCCCTGCGACTGCTTATTTGCCAGAAAAATTGTTGTTTAGCAGAGGAAAATGGAGACACAGATAATAAGTGCTTGTTGTCACTGCCAGTCTACTAGCCAACCCAGTCATGTGATGAAGCGCTTTCATACGCTTTCATATGCTTTCATGGCCTCTTATGATTATACATCATTTTCAAGTACATCGACCGCTGTTCCTTTTACATATTCCCAAGTGGTTTATGAAAATTTTATTTGCATATTTGTTCTCCATATGCATGTCCTGCTCCTCAGCCCCTCCGAGGTGAAGCGGCTGTCTTATAAAAACACAACCAGAGAAATTATTGATTTGCATCTGTTTATCTGGGATGAAGCAGGGCACCTCCCTGCTGTCAGCCCTGCGGTCTGTGCGTGAAGATCCCAAAGGTGCCATCACACCCGTCTGTCCTTTTTACTGGGGCTCTAAACTGTGGACAGGGGCTGCAATCTGTTTCCGCCCTCCCTTGAATTTTATTTACAGCCTCAGCCTGGCAATAAAGCCCACAATTTATGACTTACTTTTTAATTAGAAATAATGTCTTGTAGAGTTTAAGTGATGGATGGTTTAATCAATATATAGACTCCGGCTGGCCCTATGATGAACGTTGCTATTGACAGCGTGCAGAGTAGCCTAACTTAACACTTTGTCTTTCAAAGAAATATGTAGTGTTTTGTTTGAGGGAAACTGTACACTCCCTTTTCTGTAGCCCTCCTCATCCTTTCTCCTTCCATTTTACTGTCTCTTGCTACTCCGTCAACACTTTTTCTCAACAGGCAATGTTTTCTCCAGAATGAATCAACCGCTTCTGTCACTGTGTATTTAGGCAATTATTTTAACTCTGTGAAACACCCATTGTGTTGTGTGCCACATTTGCTCAGGTTTAAATAAAATAAGAGCTGGAGGTGGGTTCTCGTGAATGGAGTCTGACAAGCTGGGAGGAATGCAATTCTCGAATAGGTAGAGGTTTTTAATGGGTAAAGCAATTTCTTTTTTTCTCAGGTTCAGAGAAAAGAGTGAGCATAAAGGATTTTCAAGTAGAATAATTAAATAGGAATCAAGTCAATGGGATTTGTTTCCTGCCGCTGTGGATGATTGTGTAATATACTCTGGGGATGGAATTATGGCACTTGAAGTGGCAACTGAAGTTCAATTTTGTCACTTGTGGCTTATTGTGAAGTGCTCAAACAGGACTGTCTATGCGGGACTCAGTGTGGCTTTTCATTTACCAGACAATACCAAACACCTTTCAGACATGTTTAAAATCTCTGTCCCTATATGAACAATTTCACTTTGACGTAGACTCATTTCAGCACAGGTGGTGATGGCCTGAAAGAAAAGCAGGACTGTTGCTGGCTAGACTTTATGTGTGAAATGGGTTGTATGACTACACATAGCGCTTATTTCATTGATTTGTTGTTTGATGATCTTGTCTATAAATTGTCTGAAAATTACCTTAAATTTCATTGAATGCATTTTAGAAGCTTGAACCAAGAAATATGGCATTTTTGGAAGATACCTGACTTGAATGATGAATCGATTATCAAAATTGTGGCAGAAAGATTTTCTGTCGATCAACTAATCAGGTAATCAACTAAATGTTTCAACTCTGATTGTACACTTTTCTTTTGCCATTGATGGTAAAAACATGAAGGTTTCATATTGTAGAAAGAGATTTCCATTTCTCAGGTGCCATATAAATACTGTGAAAGTATCAAAATGCTCAATCCACAAAGAAATGCTCACAATCCATATTCAGAAACGGCCTATTTAAATGAGCCATTTGGACTTCCGCAAGGTCGTGATGTCACAGCTATACAGTCACTGGTAGAAGTTACGTTAAACTCTGTGTAGTTGACAAACCTAGGGAAGGGAGTCTCTGCAGTGACGGTCTGAAGGTGGCGACAACACAGATGTGACAGACCTGGAAACGCTGAGCAATCGGAGCAGAGAGTAGAGAAACATGTAACATTAAAGCAGGTAAACATGTTCTAGTAAAAAACTAAATTATATATGGACCTAAAAATTAGCATACAATGTCTCCTTTAAATCCCCCAGGTGGAGTACAATTTTTTAACAATTTTGTACTTTAGTGACTCCGAGTTGTAGTGTATAAAAAAGGCACTGTGGTAGACAGCAATGCACTAAAAATGTACTTATTGAAACCAAACGTTGTTACAAAAACCTACCACATAGTAATGGTAATATATTTTACAGGCTCAAGTTAACGTTAATAAAGTTAATAATTAGGGACTCCAGAAACAAAGACAGAAGATAAATCACTTTTAGGCCATGGAATACTTGTGTTCTTCCTTCACTGTCACAAATCAGCAGCTGCAATGGAATGCTTGCTGCTACCATCCAGACCACCTACCTCAAGTAGATCTTTAATAGACAGGATAATTGTATCCATACAAGCACACATGCAGACTAACGCACACCAACACAATATCACCTGTCATCTAAGAGCAACCACAATGCCTTTCTTTCTCATTGATTAGTGTTGCATTCACTGCCCAGGGCAGGTAGAGGCCTTAATAATGACTTTATGCTTTGTTTTCATGGTCTCTGGAATAGAATAACCGTGAATGACATGGATCCTTTGCTATGTAGCTTGTCTCGTCCCTCTGGTCAATGGTTAATTGTTCCGTGGCAATTCAAAGCATCCGGGCTCTGTCGCAACTGACCGCACTCCTGTAGATCTTGACCTGGGTATGTTTTCTTCACCCCCCTCAGCCTCATTTCCACTCTTTTCTCCATTCCCTCATTCTGCTGGCATGTCTTGGCTTATCTGCCTCCTTTGTGAAACATAAGCTTGTAGATAAGCAGTATATTGGGCCGGGTTACTCATGTCTGTCTTGTTCATTCATCAGAATCCTCTAATTCCCCCCAGAAACCTATTTCCCAGACTGCAGGTGGCCCGTGTTGTAACACAGAGGGCACGCCTGATCTCTCCTAAGCAAACATAGACATTTAGTCACCGCCACTGCTTTTGTATTCCTTGCGAATGCCGCTAATGCCCCAATATGTATGTGCACTGTGAGTGTACACATGACTAATCTCAGGGACGGTGTAAAAACATGCCACTAAAAGGTATGCAGCTTTAGCTGAGATTAGCCATGAATTTGGGAACTATTCATTTGTTGTATTTGCCCCCTCTTTATTCCTGGTTGACTGTTAGGTGGCACACACAAAATAAAAATAATCTGATCCGGATCTTTAACAGTGGTTACCCATAAGCCCCAAAGTCCACAGGTGTTTCCAGTTGGGTCTTGAAAATGCGTAGCCTCCAGCAGGCTTCAGGTTGTCTTTTCAAAAGCATGACACAGTTCTTGCAATTCCATGACACACGGTACAGTGACTGTTAGGGAAAGGGTTTATTGGGAATGAGGGGTTTCAAACCTGAGTAAGAGTAATACCCTGAGACTCCAACTGTCCCTGTTCGCCAGTCAGGGTCACTGCCGACCATGATCTCTGTTCTGGGCAGTTAATTAGGAATTAGAACATGGCATGACCCTCAGGATGTTCTCCATGGTTAGAATAATGAACACCTGGAAATGGCGAGGAGAAAGAGCGAGAAAAAGAAAATCATTGGACTTGTGCATTAGACATTCCATTAAGACTTTTCAACTTCTCTGGCCTATATAATTACACACCAGCATTTCTTTCTCCATTTCTTCCCAGTCTTTCAACATAAAAGTAAATTTGTTTTCACTCATTTTAAACGATTTACGCGCATGACGTAGTGTTCTCTACCTGGATAAATTGGGTTCCTGTTCGACATGTGATCTGTGGAATAATACAGTTGGAGCTATACTGAAATATATTAAGCACAGATTAGAATTACAATCCCACCAAGTGCCAATGAAATAATTTGCAAACCAATTTAACTCTATTCACATTGCTTAGATTGCTATAATATAATCATGTAATGATTATTTAGCACCATTCTTTAATTGTATTAATCAATTCATCGAGTAGGCTATTGAAAGAAATGTACAGCTATATATAGTTTACTGCAGATCATGAAAAAGCATTTATTTACCAAATTGCATGGTGTCACACAGCTATTTCAAATATCTATGTGTAACAGAGATAAAGTCAAGATAAAAATAAGATTCGAGAAAAGTATGACTGGAGATAATGCAATTAAAGGAAAATAAACTTTTTTTAATGCAGAAATACTCCCTGTTGTTTGGGGAGTTTTGAGCATAGCCTATCTATGAATTCCTAGTAAAATCTGTGTGGCCTTGTTATATCTAGTATTTAATTTGTTTTGTCAAAACAAAAGTTTGTTTATTCAGAGAGGAATGCAGCACCGGTTGAGCTTAGTGTTCTACAGCTAAAAATAAAGACCCAAAAAATTCCAGAAACATACGCTCTTCAAAAAATAAAATCCAATTTAACCTATAATCTCATATTGCTTTTCTGGTGTCGCTGTAGTGTTGATGTGGGGCGACAAACTGATTTTAACATTCTTTGTGTGTATAAGGCCCAGTTTTGCTCCCGTCTGCCATATCATAATCATTTGGCCCAATGCCTTGATTCGAATTGGTGAATTGCTACACCCTGAGTAGGTAGAGTGTGATGCATCTGCTCACAGGCCACATTATTTTATCAGCTGCATTTGCAGGTCACAGTGCAGAGCAGAAGGTGGTGTTTTCCCCCCCCCTCTGTCTGTGCTGGCAGTGAGTACGCCCCAGTACACACAGTCCCTAGATGCAGTCTGGCAGGCCTAGTGAATCATCTTCCCGTCACAGGTGGGGGAAATACAACAGCGGGATTGGCAGTCCAAAGGTGGCGTCTGGCCCGCTGTTGAGTGAGGTGTTTGGCTTGCTTCCGCTGGAAATGAGGATATGTCATATTTTTTGTCTTGCAGGAGAGTGAAAGTAGCAGTGCAAGTTATTTTCCTCTAGCCAGAAAGAGTAGCCAGTGATGTATATTTTAAAGAACCGTTTTTTTTTAAAGATTATAGTCCAATTTCCAAATACATGTATCATCAGTCTGCATATATGTTTGAGTAAATCGTAGCCCTGCTTGTTTGTGTGCATTTCTTTCAGTGTGGGTGGGCTTCTCTCACACTCTACGTGTGTGTTTGAAAGGCTGTTTCATTGGAGCTCTTGTAGGGAGGTGGTTTCGACTGTCCGTGATCAAAGGCGTAGTCCTCGGGGCCAACAAGGGCCCAACGCGAGCAGCAGATGTTTCCTGTCTCTGTTAGCGCCTCAGTTAGAGCTATCCTTATTTAACCAGCTCCGGCTAATGGCCCCCACCGGTGTCGATTGCACTGGATCGCTTTTCTTCTCTTTTCTTTGCAGAACATGGGACAGGACGCGAAACGCCAGGGATATCTTGTTCCTCTGTGACACTCTCATTGTGCTTCTTAGTGAATTTCTGGCCAGAAAAATCCCTTTCACAGTAATTGGGTGTGAATGAAACACTTGCGCTTGCCTATTGTCTAAAGTATAGTCTTGCATTCAGGCCAGTGGTTAAACAAGCCAAGAGAGAAGGCAGAAAAGGGTAGAGAGAAACTGTGTGGGAGGAGGGTCGTAGGAAGTGTTGTGCAAAGTGAAAGGGATCAAGGGAAGACTGTAAAAAACGAACAGTGAATGTGGGAAATGACAAAATGATTTTGGAATTGTAGCTTGCAGAGAATAGGCAAGCAAATAAAAGCAAAAGCAAAAGACAATTTACAAACTAGGGACTGTAGTACAAAGTAGGCAAGCACCTTGGTTTAAATGAAACGGCGAGCTTACAACCACGTTCTTCATATGGAATACAGGAGATTGATTGAGAGATTCAGGGAGCCTAATTGTGCTTTACCATCTGCCCAAGTTACAGAGCATGCCAAGCATGTGACAGTTTCCAACAGGCTCACTGACAAGCAGATGTGTGCATGAGTGCGTTTGCGCGTTTGTGTGTGTGTGTGTGCGTGTGTGTGTGTAAGCACGTCAGCTTCTCTTTACTTTGTGATCACATCTTTTTTTTGAGGAATTAAGACAACAATTCACATCTTGAATATCAGAGAAGTGACAAATGCAAAAGCACATTGTGAAAGTTCTTTTTTTAAAACATAATTAAATCCCTCTTTGTGTGGCACTTTCTTGCATACTTTATTATTTTCTATCCGTGATGTTGGGAGTGTTCGTTGTTTCTGTCAGTCCTGCTATTGATATAACAGCTTGACAAATGTCATAGGTACAAAATGAATTTCCATAAATCAATCAACCGCCCTCTCTTCCACAATGAAACAGATCGCCAGTGGAATAAACAAAGGAAACTAACAAAATGATCTACACAAAACAAGAGTACTAATTCATCCAGTAACTTCATGGGGTATTCAATGAGATGGCCGCCGAGAGAATGTTTTCTGACCAAAAGTGCAGTCATAAGGTGTAACTGCAAACCCACGGGAAATTACTTTTACTTTGTTTAATCAATTAGTCCACTGAGGTTTGTAATTTTAAAGCAATAGGTTGACATTTTGGCAAATACGACTTTTTGCTTTCTTGCTGGGAGTTAGATGAGAACATCCATACCACGATAAAATGAGTCAATCAATCTTCTCAGCAAAAAGGCCAATAATACGTTTCCCAAAATGTCGAAGTATCCTTTAATAATGTTTTTTTGTGTGGAGGACATTTCACCTCAAAATAGAGCTATACCGACCTACCCACTGCCCAATATACAATATAGCTTGTAATACTGAAATGATGAAGCACAAGACAGCGTTTCAATCTAGTGCAATACAGAATTTGCTTATTCAGAGTTAGTGATTTAATGAAACTAAACACACGGTGACACCATGCCATGTTTAAAATGAAAAGTAATATTGAACAAAAACTAGGGTTTCAAGGCCAAAATCTCTACGAACAGATCGTACAACAAAAACAGGAAGCTGTTTCCTTTAGGACGCTACTCTGCTCTCTACTGATGGATAAGAGAGTGAAAGCATTCAACTGAAATCGGACACCTTTTAGTGCCAAAATAGGACACCGGATGAGCAAATAAGCTAATTGCATTTGCATATCACCAACAATTAACCCTCTGCTTTGTCCGTGCCAGGGGTTTGATTCCGCTTTAGTATCTCCTCATACTCTGTCTGATTGAAGAACCTTTTAGCCAATCAAAGTGTCTTATATCATTCGTGTTATTACTATAATTCATTATTTATAAAGACATTAATATACAAATTGTTCTTGGCTTTTATGTACATAAAACTGACATATTTTCAGTGTTTATTTCATTAAAGCCAAATATTCAGCAAGTCCTAGCTATTGAAAAATACAATTTCCAAGATCTCCATTCATTGCTCCTTATAAAATCCATCTGAACTCTGTTGTACCCAGTGTGAACATTTAACAGCTTTATTCATTGAGTTGTCAAGCCGCAGTATCTCCAGCAAAAGAAAAAAATAAATACATGGAATACTTGTAAATGTCCAACAGCGATCCAAGCCACTAAACATGACAATAAAGTAATGGATTGTTAATTTACATGCCAGGCTTGGGATTTCACTGGTGCAAATCCTGCAGACGATGTTAACAATATGACAGCTAGTGCAGTTGTGATTTAAAATGTTGAAAAGGACAGGCTGTTCAACCGCAGAGCAGTTTACATTTGAGAAACCCCAAGTATATAAAGAAAAAGGAATACAAAGTTGTGTCCAACGTTGACATATTTCTTTGTCTTCTATTATGTTCTGCAGCCCTGTCTCCTTTCCTTGATTTGGCCACAGATGACAGGGGACGTTGGCATGTGTTTCATATTCCGCATACTCACATCCCCAAGTCCCTCTAGTAATTATTATTCAGTAGATGCACTGTTTGGCACAAGGACAAAAGTTTGCATAATTTATGCAAGGCCGTCATCAATTTTTGAAAAATGGCCCCGGCCTTTTCTTGTGCTTTTAACTAAATAGATGTACTTCAGTCCGGACATTAAACGGCCGCAAGGAACAGAGAAAACTTTATTTATATCTTTACCTAAACTTTGAACCAATGCAGACTTCAGAGAGTATATTAGGGTTGTTATGTCCAGCTCAGATACATTTATTGTACTTGTTCTCTGACGCCTGCTATGCTCTCCCGTTGGGATAGCGCTACTACAGCGTATGAAAAATGTAAAAGTTATACTTTGTAAGGCATCTTCTCTGCCCCATGTAGATGTCCTCTTCTCAGATAAAGTATTTGGAGATGAGCTGGGTACGATAACATGCAGCACATTTCCTCTGGATGTGTCCCTGAGGGCTCTCACCTGAGGACTCTGAGTTATTTCCAGCGTAGTGCTCACAGGAGGAGGTCCTCTGAGAAAAAGAGGGACTTTGTTATTTCACATCCCAAGAGAAAGTGCTCTATATTTACTTTAATGAAGAAGGGGACAATGTAAATAAACTCCCTTTTATTGTGAGTCTCTTCTCCTCCTCTTGTCCGTACATCCCTCTTTCTATCGTTTTTTCGCCTAATCCTGGTTGTAAATGTTTTTCGACTGCATTATCCTGCCGGTTCGGATTTCAGTAGTCAATGGCTTGAACATTGTAATCCAGCCGTATTGCCAGACTGGGGAAGGGGTGTATTTTTTCTGGCTCTTTTGTTTCATATCCTTTTAAAGACAGAATATTGGCATTTGTTCTTTAATTTCTAAATACTGTAGGCTATGTTTAGTGGACTGGAGACCATTATCCCAAATTCTAGAGGTAAATGGCAAGATTGAATAATACGCTTTTTGGCTCCTCTGCTTGTTCTTTTGGTCTCTGCTGATTGAACATGAAAAGGAACATAAAATGGTACATTTCTCCGTTCTCGTCCTAAATCTGCTGCATGGAATTCCACGGTACTTACTTAGAGACATTTTAATCTCCAAAAATGTGATTATGTTATTATATTTTCCTTATGTGGAAATATTTGAGAGAGCTTTTTCAATCTATTTTTAAAAATAGTTGTTATATAAGGTGTATTTGGATAAACCACATCTTGAAAGGATCATTATTTCTCATCATATTTGACATTTAATCATTCTTGCTGGTTGAACCCTTGCAACAATCTACCCACTAATATGTATATTTTTTATTGCAGAAGCTAAAAATCTATGACAAACTGTATGTTGTTGCTACACAGTCATCTCAGTAATGATTTAAAGACGCATCAAATGGGCTATGCTTGCATGCAGCCGGAGCTCATCGGATCACATTACTTTTCTCTCCATGCAGACTGAGCATTTCCATTTAACCCTGCTGTTTGCATCGGTGGAACCAATCAATAACCCAGCAGAGCGTGTTGTTTTGCATAGTAACTGCTGTAGAAATGACAAAAAAGTACAGTTATGAAAGGAAGTTCCTGTGCAACATATTCTAGAAGGTTGCTTGACAGCAGTTTGCCATTTGACCTTCAAAAATATGTGTTTTGGGAGATTAAATATAAAAAAAACGAATTCAGTGACTTTGACTGTGCTTAATAACCGCTTGACTCTGCACAGACAAATTGAGGGCAGTGATGCAGAAATATTTTTGAAAATGGCTCACTACTAGTGTTCGTTTTTTTTCCTGAAGGAAAACAGATCGATGTGCTTCACTTGGTTAGGAGACTCTCGGGATATATTACTCGTCTGTGACAAGACGCTCCAAGCCAGGATTTTTGCCAAGATTTCAGGCTGCCATACAAATACATCAGATGCGTCTCACTTCATAACATGACCTGCAGAGTTGTGTGAATTTGAATACATACATATTAACAAAGAATAATATTTGATCATGGACAGACTTGTGTGATATCCCACTCGCTCCATGTCATCTATTGTTGTCAGACTTGAGCGAGACCATTTATTACAGCTTATAATAACTTGTGTGGAGACAGTGATTGAGGATGCTGAATACTCAACTGTATTTCTTAGTGAGTTTCACTTCAAGATAAACAATACTATCAGCGATATGTATCCTCTCACCGTGCACAAAGCAAGGATGAGCCGATGTTTGTAATTCCTGAGGTTTTTAGGAGGAAGAAACTTTAAGATACAGAAAGCGATAGCTTGGGGATACTTTTTATGAGTAATATTTCCCTTTTTTTAGATACCAGAGACACTTTTTACCATCAGTTTACAGACAACACTGCTGAAAGTGGATATGAAGCCATACAGCACTCTGAACCCTCAAACTACTGCAAATTGTCGTCTCAATGCCAAGTGCTTCATTTGTCACACTTGCATGAGGTCCGTTGTATTTATAATTCATTTAGTGGGGGGGCTTCACACCGTAAACGGGACATTATATGCATATTTAGGCAATTTAACACCCACAAACTGCGATGTCTTGTCTCTGCTAATACACTACAACGTTTTTATTTTTTCCCCTAGCTGTTTGAAGATGTGACCCAGGATATGTTGCCCTATTAGAAAGCAATAACGGATAAATTGCTTTACAGAAGTATAATAAAGGAGCGCTGTGAAAGACTAGAGGCGCTAAATAATTTAATTTTCAATCGTTCAAATATGACACATTATTAAAATTTAAAAGCCAGTGGGGTTTAAGTTTATTTATTTTTTTATTTCTTGACCTGCAGGGTGTTTCTGTGTTTATTTATTGAGAAATATCATATGAAAGTCTGACTCATTGCTCAGACTTTCTCCATCAATACATTTGCACCGAGTTGAGGTATGCGCTTAACACTTGTTTCCTGTCATGGACAAGCTCCATATGAACACAGATGTGCATTCATGCTTCTCACACTCAATTTAACATGAAACATGAGCCAACTTTCAGACCTCGGCCTAATGACTGTTGCTCTGGTCTTTAATGTGCAGGTCCTGCTGTTGATGTGGTGTGATGTGCTCCATATGAATGAAGACATGCTTTGACTTTGGCATGTGTGCCTCAATGCCCTGTGTGTTTTGATTACAGCTGCATGGTGCTGATCTACCCCTGTAGGTGTCAGTTGATGATACATGTACACGTGCAAATAAAGAAACATAATAGTCCTTGTGTAATGGATTGGTCCTAGAATTATTAGTATGACCAGGATAATGTAACATTTGACTGTTCATAGCCTGTAAACCTACAAGCTAATGTGGTTGAGTAATAACTAATTCTATGATTGAACAATACCTGTTAGAAGGGGAGTTGTTAAGAGTGACTTGCTACATGTTGACTTTGTGCATTGAGTCAGGTGTGTGTATGATGAGACCTATTTAAGTAACACTAAAAACATGACACATCACATACAGCCTCAATTGCTCTGTCAAAATACCTGAACTAGCAGCATTACACTTCAGCAAATTTTAATAAAAACTGTCGTAAAAATCATAATCAATTTAGTCCACTAAATCTGAACGAACGCTTACAGTGCACATTTGTGCACAAACTGTCTTCAGCTCCCACGCTCAAACACTCTGCTTCATCTCACGCAAGTCATTTGAATCTTTTAAGGGATCGTCAAAGAAACTGTCAGCATCAGCTTGTACGGAGGAAATCGCTCAAATGTACTGAGTTATTGGGGCCATTTGCTGCAAGCATTAGTGCATGGATACAGGCATGGATTGCTGAGGTGTGCTTCAATCTGAATAATGATGTGCAGAGTCAGACTGAACGGAGGACATTTCTCTGTGTCACTCCGCTTAACATGTGCACTTTCCATCTCGGTGACTGGCCCCTGCGTCTGTCTACTGGGGAAGTTGTGGAAATGTCTTGTGTGTCTGTTGTCCTTTCCACAACTAAATTAAAGCCATGTGGTATTTAAAGGCAGTGCTGAACAATACTATATCAAAGTAAGAAAAGAAGAAGAAAATAAATGTCACTGGCTCTATTTTGTAACACCAGTGGGTTTATTCAAATTGTCAAATGATTTGCCCTTTCCCCAAGTGTTACTGTGGTCTGAATCAGGCTCTCTCAGTCAACTATACACAGCACTTGACATTGTCCTCTGACATTACTTCTGTTCTATTGTGCTGTTTTTATTTGAAAGTAGTTAAATTATCTCCACTCAATTATAGAATTGCATTAGCCTTTGTGAACCTTATTTTCCATTATGATGATTCAGAGAAATCCTAGTAATGTTTGCATTACGGCTGAAGCACGATGCCTGTGTACTGTGGGAATAGACGCATACTCAGAATGTTTTTTTGGCTGATGTCTGATCCAGCTCTGGGCAGTGCGAGGTCAAAGCAGATGCCGCCTATATGCAGATAAGGCAGCAGAAACTCGAGCAGAAACGATTGCAATTCACGCTTGTGGGCTTTTTCTTTCCACATTTTAGACAACAGAAAACGGGAGCACAGCGGCACATGTTGCCATCATCAATCACCTCAGAGACTCAGTCGCTGTGATGTGTCAAAAAGGATGAAAGACATAATTCTCAATGATGAGGTTGTTAAAAATTCAGGCTCCCGATGCCATCATGATATGTTGTGGTAGGAAGTGCCAGAGCTGAACCAGTGGGAAAACTCATCTCCTGTGCTTACATACACAGAGAATCCAGGTTATTAAAGGAAATCGGGCATGGAGACAGGAAATCGGAGAACATTTTTACTATGATGATTACATGCACATGGTCAGCAATCCGATATCTCTCAGACCCGGTACCATACATTTGAACTGAAGCAGGAAAAATGTTTTGTTAGTGATATTAGTTATGCCTCTGAAGATGCCTGTTTTTGAGCATTTGGATGGAAAGAACAGTGACATTTTTTCATTAATCTAAAGTGTCTGACTTCTGCAAATAATGGAGGGTTATTTTTAGTTCAGCCAATTTAGTATTTATATCGAAGAAAAGAGTTGGTCTGTATTTCACTTCTTTCCCATCTTGTCTGTAGCAGCCTATTTGTTCCTACTGTAGATGCAAATCTTACAATTCACAAATATGTAATTATCCTTTTTTTTAAAGCTAAGTAATTTCCTAAAACAGCTGGGCACTGTAGTTTTTAGCAAATGTTACTCAAACAGGAGCAATTGGTGCATTTGTTGGTGACAAACAGCTCTGGATTAATACACATTTGGTGCTGTAGTGAGCATTGATGGCAGCGGCATGGTGCATGTGGGACAAACTCAAATAAACTATGTTACCCATGTTATTCATAATGAAGGAACATGTCACCTTGTGCAAAGGCAAAGCTGTAACTCAGTTTTTAATAGTTTTGTGACATGAATAAGCTTTATCAGACTTTTGCTGCATATACGAGACTTGTTAGTCGGATCACATCATTGTTGGTAAGAAAAACAGGATATCACCAGACCTTTTCACTTAAATGCAGTGACATAAGTAAAACACATATGCGTTTTTATAATATGATAATACAGCTTGGCATTGAGAGTTTTTTCCCTGGCACTTATTGGTTTTATGACCTTTAATGTTTGCAGTGAATTACACAACACTTCACAGACGAAAACCTCCCAAGTATATATATGGAGGGAGGGAGAGATGGATATAATCGGTCTCAAACAAGGCTATACCATTATTTTTATTATTATTATTATTATTTTTATTTTATTTTTTACTGAAGTGAGTCAGAACTCATAATTACATTCATAATTTAAATAATTTTATCTCTCCCCATTGGCTGTCTCAAATGA
Organism: Ophiodon elongatus; assembly: GCA_016806645.1. Classification (NCBI taxonomy): domain Eukaryota; kingdom Metazoa; phylum Chordata; class Actinopteri; order Perciformes; family Hexagrammidae; genus Ophiodon; species Ophiodon elongatus. The sequence continues at coordinate 2,310,422 of JACSYO010001725.1, forward strand.
CTATTACTGAGATTTTTCAATCTCAGTTTACAAGTATCCATAAAATTTGATGAAACCTCTCAAACTCAAGATGGTAACATAGGGAAGGTAGCCATTGTACAGGGAGTACTAAGTAATCTGTTAACCCTAACCCTGTTGACCCTATTCGTGCTAGTTGTGAGGTATTTTCCTAATTTCTCAATTTTGCCAAACTATCTTCAGTCTGAAATGACATTAGCATCGTGGTGTTGGCTGCTGTTGCATTATTTCCACCCTCCCCATGGACATATTGGGTAATAAATATGAGGTCCACCAGTACTGTCTCGCACAGATGATGTTATTAGACTTGCCAGCCTGAGGCATCAGCTGCGTGTCTTGGACGTCTGTCAGAGCAGAGACCACCCTCCCCCCACTCCAGACTCCCGCCTGTGCTGAAACCAACTGGACCAGGAATTGTATGCCAGACTCGTGGAGAGTCCTAGAGACCCCTCTTTGCTCCGTGTCCAAGTCAAAAGAAAGAGTCTGGCATTGAAATAGACTCCCCGCACTCACGATATAAAAGAATAAGAAAAAAAAAATCTTCTCTGCCTTTGCCAGATTCATTGGGGGGTGGGGGTGGATTGCAAATAGGTAGTGGGTAGGATAGAGTTTCAGAGTTTGTTTTAAAGGTGGTCCCCCACACACTCCTGATGTGCGCGTTGAATAACATTCCAGAGTTGGATTGATGCAAAATAATATGAGGATAATGAAAAGGGAAAGGATGGAGGGGTGGAAAGTCTTCAGCGGAGCTTTGACACCCCACTGTAAGTATGGGATCGAGGTGACTGGCAGGACTCCCCAGAAATGTAGTCAATATAGTTTTTTTCTGAGAGGGTATGAGGTTTTTGGGTTTAAAGAAGAAAAGATTATTTGACACTCATGTCACGACTCTGTACAAAACCCTAAGATTTTCTAAATCAACAAGAATTGGGAAGCAGATGGGCATTATGGCATCTCAGTTTTGTCTAATTATAATAATGGCGCTAGCATGCTGATGTTTAGGGAGTTTTATATTTACCACGTTTACCATTTTAGTGAACATGGTGTTTTAGCATTATAATATTAACATTTGCTAGTTAGCAAGCACAGCTGAAGCTTTTGTGAATGTCATTCATTTTGACCTGATTAAGATTCCCCCTCTGGGAACCATGAATGTCTGTAGCAAATGTCATTGTAGCCCCTCCTACAGTTGAGATATTTTAGTCTGGACCAAAATGGTTAACAAAATGACGGACTGACATTACCGTCCCCTGAGCCATGCCACTAGATAACTAGAGAAATGTATCCATTAATCTAATCCGTCTGCAAAGACACTAAAAATATTGTTAATTGGGTTGAAAAATCCTTGACTCTGGCATAATAAACTAGCTGGATGACTTCTCTTTAAAATATTATGGGCCAATCTTTTTTTGGCCAAATAAAGGTTGCTTCCAGAGACCTCCCAGCATTGATATGCTCAATATTGATTGGGAAAAGGCCAATGCCATCAACGAGAGTCTTTAGTTATCCCATCGGCATAAACAGGAGGCAATCTCATTAAAAAGACTGTGCTCCGAGTGGGTCTGCAAAATGTCCACATATTTGTGGTGCTGTACTCTGGAAAGTCAAAAGCAATTACGGACTTCCTCGCTTTCTTCCGCTCTGTGGAGAGGGCAGCATGGTGTTTGTGGCCATGGTGTAAGTGAATGAATAACATTACACCAGAGTGCAATTAGGACTTGGACCTGGGTCACAAGTTGTGATCTATGCTTTGTCAATCCAAGTGTGTTTTAGAGCAATGGAGAAAGGGGGAGCAAGTTCTGGAGGTTGGGGATGTGAGAGATTTTGAGGGAGCAACTGTGTAAGAGCAAGGAATAAGTGTATGCACTTGCTCTCTCTTCTGCAGTGTATCCCGGCTGCCGACAAACAATATTATATTTTCTGCAGTTGATATGAGTGCAAACACTATTATTATGCGTTCCAGTCCAATAATATGGCAATTGTTAGGCCAAATATCCAAACCCTTTTTTTTAATCTATATTTTGCATGTTTAATTCTTAGACGAAAGGCTTTTCCTCTAACAGCCTACCCAATGCACCAGTCTGTAGCGGTCCAATGTTTGTGCACATGTGTGCAAGCCCCAATCACAGCACTGTAAAGGCCAGGGTTTACAGTCTGTTCCCGTACTTTGACATTCGCTAACTATCCCCGACCGTTATGTGGCTGCCTCACCCCGGGAGACCTCCACTTTTAGATTTAGAAAGGTTGCCTGCTGAGTCCAACCCAAACACATTCTACTGCTCAGCCAAGAGACGCAGGGCAAGGTCAGTGGATTGTGTGTGTGTTTTCAAGCCACTACCCGAATTGTGTCTGAGGGCATAAAAACACAAAGGCACACACAGGTCACAGGGGGTCCTCCCCTCCTACTGTGTACTGCAGGTACTGATTTGACACGTAAAACATCTGACTACTTCGCCTCCCCCATCACACTTGCACACAAAGCGGATAGAACAACCATTGATGGCATCAACATGGTGTCAATGCAATTCTCTCTTTGTGGTCCCCAATTCACTTCATTAAATCCCTTGTGTTTGCAGATTTGTACTTCAAAGTAAGTCTATAATGACTTAATTAGAATTAGTCAGCATCTAGTGAAATTAAACCAGTACATCCTAAATGGCTTCTTTTTTTTTTTTTTTAATAGCTCAGCGTGAGCGTCCATGCTGCTGAGTCTATTACACAAGGACTACATTAGTTGAAGTTTATGCAATCCTGCTACAAATCTCATGTCTCACTTTTTCTGTTGTGTTCACTTACATTGCATATAATGTACTTAGTGGGCTGTAGGACAAAAGTATATCAGGCAGAAGAAGAAGAAAAGGCTTGCTTGAAATTCAGAAGACCTTTTAGATAGAGGTTGATATAATCCCTGTGGCGCCAGCTATCACATCAGGTTTTAGAACTCATGGTAAGAGCAGGCACCTCGAGACCAGCCGTGATTTGTCAGACCTGGGAGCGTTTGCCTCGACAAGAGAGGAGAGTATTGCTCTCTTTGTCCGGAGACATACCCCATGAGGATGTTTGCCCAGACCAATCAGACTTTCATCAAACTCCATTCTATACTAGTCTGAGTAAGGGCTGATGGACCTCCACTACCTGCAAGCTCTCCACACTTCTTCCATATGTTCCTCGGCAGGCGCTTCTTCCCTGTGGCTTGGAAAAACAAAATGCCCAATTATAGATGGTTATCTCTGAGCATTGTGTGATAAGTTGGACTTGAGGAAGAAGTGTTGGCAGCTAGGAGGGGTGACCTGTACCATAATGATTCGGAATGGTTCATAGGATCTTTGCCAGGCTGGCAGCTGTTGGTTTTAACAGCGGTCTGCGGGGGTTCACTGTGAAGTGTGTATATATCCACAACAAAGACAGTTACTTAGTAGTTTACATGATTTTCCGAATAGCTTTTAGTATCATTGAAAATCTCGCTCTGCTTTTGAATTTGACCATTTTGAGTTTAAAAGTCAGCCTTTGAGCGTTCCATCAGGAATTCACAAGTTTATTCTTGCTCGCTAATTGATCACTCTAACGCCAGGTCACTGAGGTCTTGACGAGACAAGCTCTCTCACATTTCAGCCTGCATTTTCTAAAAGCTGCTAAACACAAAAGGAGCCTACAAAGCAATTCACCACGATGACCCCTGACCCTCGTGTCAACTATGTTTTGACGATTGTTTACCTTTTAAACACCAAGTAAATAAGAACGTGTCATTCAACTAGGAAATGGACTATTGTTGACCACAAAGAAAAAATCAGGAGTGTTGAGAGTGTTTACGCTGTTCCCCCCTCACATTTTTGTGTCCTCTTTAATGCTACTTTTGAGTCTTTTATATAAATGCGTTACTGAAAAACACAAAATGTAAGGTTAATTTACGCTCATTCAGGTCAAAGCAATGTAGAAAATAAGTTGAATTGATACGTGACTGTAGACCAACACTCTGAGTAAGTAATGTTTTGCAGAGTTATAAAACACTGGTATGATATTCAATTTAAAGGGTTAGAAGCAAAGGTTGAGACTCATGATAGCATATTTGAGATAAAGATGCTACAGCTACAGAAATGTACTATGTATTACAAGACAATATATGCAAGCCAATCATTTCTAAAAAGCCAGGATTATTGATATAGATTGTATTTTTTAAGTTTATGTTGAAGTGCTTGCAGTGTCACAGAGGTAAAAAGCTGGACAAAGAAATGATCACAAAATAATGCATTTCAGTATTAGTGCCAGTGAATCAATAATGTCTTGCAAACAAAACACACCACAATATATTGCTGCATCGATTATTTGTTCACACTTTCATATTGATATTTGCACATTCAGAACATTGCTATGACCAGGGCATTTCACACAGTAGAAAAAGACAAAAGATGTTTTGATGGAAATGTCAACTGTTAAGCTTCAATAAAAGAGCCCTTGAGTGTTCGCTGTGTAGTGGTGAATCACAGCAGTGGTCACAAATTATGCTGTCTCAATGCTCATTATATTAAGATTGCTTTTGGAAAATTAAAAATGTTATTTCCTGTGACTCCAGGTTCACACTGGACGTGGAAACATCAGCTGTCAAAATTGGCCAAAAATTATATTCAAATGTTTTTTTCTTAAAAACACATTTGAACTATTAAAAGATATATTTTGTGCATTTTGTCCATGACCCCAGCTCCTAACTATCTGCGAGTGACGCAGCGCTGTGCAGCATGCCATTTTGAGCTCAACACATGTTTCTGTTTAAAAAGTAAAATGTTTGAAAGATGGCAAATATTACTCACCCATCTTTTAAGTCGTAACAACTCCAGTTTACATGATGTAAAGCACTTGCTGTTGGGACACGGTGTCAAATTTCATATTCAAATTTCAGTATTTGTTTTTATATTCTAATATGTATTTGAATTTAGAATGTTCGTAGACGGCCCTAGTGTGAATGAGGAGGAACAAATCCCATTTTTTCTATAACTTTAAAGTGAGATTATGTAATAAAATGTCAAACTAATAAGCGATGACATTTTGAGGGGTTTTGCTTCTACAGCCTTGCTTAGTCTGGCATGACAGGTCATTTATGATGGCTATGTTGGAAAACTTCTTAAATACAATAAATGAGTAAACTTCCTGACGAGCAAAAAATGACGCAGTAGTGAATGATATAAATTGCCTCATTGGGTTTCTGACTTTCCTGTCTGCTTTTCCTCAGTCTATTTCTTTTTTTCATTAGTTTCTTTGTTAATGTGAGCACGAAGCAGTTTTTTTATTTCTCTGTATGAATTGAACATTTAGTGGACATTGATGGATACAAAAGTATACACACACCTGAGTTCAACCCCCCATTCCCCCTCCTCTTCCTCTCCCGCTCTGCCTCTAATTGAGCTGTGAGTGGAGTCCAGGTGGAACCCATTTGAATTCCCCGTGGTCGTGACCACTGTGGTTGCTTGTGACACAGCCCTACCTCTCATTTCCAGACCATTTACAACATAGTCTTGCCATCAGTAACACTCATGCTACAATCATTATGCCACCTAGACGCACCATTGCGATTTGTGGTCAAACAGACATTCATTGCCAGATGGAAGGGAGAATTAACCTCGTAATCAAGTCTGTATTGAATGCATTAAGCACAATACTAATAATACTTCTTGAAAATGTGCATCACATTTGCCAAGATAGGGATGGTCTGCAATTCATGTTTTAAGATTTCATTATATTTTGTGCACTTGGCTCAGCATCAGATATTGAAATGCATGCGCCATTGGGATCAGTGTTATTGACATTGGAATTTGCTGTACCCCTGATACAGAGGCTGGGCTTAAATTGCTGTTTGGGTGTGTGTGAGTGAGGGAGAGATTTTCTCTCTCGTCTCAAATCTGGCAGGGAATGAAGTGTCTATTGGAAAAGTATGCTAATGTAGTTAGGAATACAAAATGCAGGGGAATTGAGACTTGAACAAGTAAAATAGAAATAAAAATAAATAAAAATAAAATCAGGGCATTTTCTGAGCAGATGCTTTTCAAACATGGCTGTCTTGAAAAATGGCCTGGTTGGGCTTTGTTTCACGTTTGAAAGGGTGTGACTATTGTGTTTCCTTGCATGCTTTAGAGCTCACGGTTACAGTGCTTCACGTGCTTTACGTATATATATATATATATATATATATATATATAACGTTATATATATATGAGTCTGGAAATGATGGAGGTCTGCACATTTCTTTTCTGATAACCTAGTAGATGTCGAGATATTCACTGGATGAGGTAAAACTTTGCGAGTGGAGCTAGATGAAAAGTAATGGGATCGCATTATCGCACACTATCATGAATAATCCTGTGAATACCACGGATATCGCTACAATTTAATGTAAATTTCACGACTAACCATCCAATAGTTGCACATATTTCAGTCTGGACCAAAGTGGTGTATCGACAGACGGACGGACAGAGGTTACCATCCCGAGAGCTACGGTGCTAACGTGGCGAAAAACGTTTAGACTGTGACTGTGAGCTCATGTTTTTTCACCACCTATCCATCATATCCATAACCCTGCCAATGCTGTCAACTCGTATCTTGGAAAATTGCTTTTGTAAGCGTATTACTTTGGCAATATATTGATGCCGCTGTCTAAAAAGAAATCCGTGCGGTGCATGGGATTTACCTTCGAGGTCAGTGTTTTAATACCATATCTCTTTGTTTGTTTGATTATGTGCATGGATATTTGGAGTAGTTTGCCATGAGCAATGATGCAGTTTAGGCCTCTGCTTTCATGTTATGTGCTGCCTTCAGGCTCAGATCCCAAATGAAGCCTGGCCACATAATGACTAGTAGTGTTTGTGGGCACAGTATACCAATTGCTCCAGGTAAGTGATTAATGGCCAACATGTACGGTTGTCATGGTAACCTGCCCACCTGAGCCTATAGAGTGGGCATCACAAAATGGTGGTCCGGACCCTAACCGAGTAGTAAAGGTTCTGTCCTTTACTCGGTCAGGATGTTTTTAGTGCAGCTAATCCAGTTAATATGGCACTATTTCACTCAATTGAGCCAATCAAATCGATTGCTCATCGTGCGAGCACAGTCGGTTTGAGAGAACAACAGTGTGGAGAGATGTGAGAGAGATGACAGCATGGAGTACATGCACCTGCTACCTGAGGCTGTTATTCCCTGTTCAAAGAGAAGTAACACGAAACACCTTGACCAGGTTTGGATGGACTTGCATCTTACACTAACAGCTTTCTCCGCTGTGAACAATATTAAAACCAAGTATCGTTCCAGGCTCACCGATGAGCACCTACACATGCATAAGAACGGCACTGACTCCAGTTCAAGTTCACAGGCCCGTTTGACCCCTAGGGAAGGAGAGAGGGAGAGAGAGAGAGAGGGAGAGGGAGGGAGAGAGAGAGGGAGAGGGAGGGAGAGAGAGAGAGAGGGAGAGAGAGAGGGAGGGAGAGAGAGAGAGAGAGAGAGGGGGAGAGAGAGAGGGAGAGAGAGAGAGAGAGAGAGAGAGAGAGAGAGATGTTTTATTTTACTTGATATCAAGGCCTTATATTTATTGTATTCATTTATAGTAAAGAGAGCCCATAGTACATACAATTTGGACAGCACTTTAATTTCGCAGCTGGTAAAGGTGAAGCTAATTTAAAATACTTTATATACTGCCGGGTAGCCTAATCCATAATCATTTGTTAGTTGATTTTCTATTTTGTGTTAATAATGATAATCTGCAAAGTAACTAATGTTGTGGAGTAGTATGAAGCAGCAGCAGCACATTTAAATACTCAAATAATGTACAGTGTATGTAGGTACAGTGCTTGAGTAAATAGTTATTACATTCCACCAGTGCCGAATTGATGAGGAAATGTATCTTGTTTTTTATTTGATAGTCGTAGAGGTAAGCTCTACGACACAATTCAGGCATTTTGAGGTTCGAACTTTTGCTGGGAGGAAATCTTTTGTAACTGGACGTCTTTGAATTTAAATTGAATAACCTGCACTATAGCAACAGCAGCTGAAGTGAAGGTTGTACGTTGGATTCACTCACTGCAATTCATGACCTTCAAATATCACGTCTATTTTCAGTTTTTTTTTTTTTTTTTTTAAACCATTTATGAATTCATTTTTGTCCATCTTTCCCATTCATCTTACTGGGTTGCCTTCCTCTCTCTCTGTCCTCCCACCCTCTTATTCTCCATCCTTTAATCTTTTACATCCCTCCCTTTCCCAATTTTTTCTTTCCTGTCCTGCCTATTACCCTGCCTCTTCCTCTCTTTCTTCCTTTGTTTAGGATCCATTTGTGCTGCATTAGGCAAGATATGCTGAGAGAAAAAGAGAGGGAGGATAGAAAAGGAAGACGTGGAAAATGGAGAGTGTCTGAGCTTTGCATTATAATGGAGAACTGTCTCAAGGCAGATTTGCCCTTCCTTTAAACAACGCATCTGTCTGCATTAATTTACCCAACTGTACGTCCGTTCAGGCCTTTGTGCTTTTATTTCCCTCCTTTGTGGGAATGTAACCCATTCCTATTGTATGCCTTTGTACTCTTAAATATTTGTAATGGCAATTTGTTTTATTTGTTTTTCAGCTAGTTTTATTTTTTGTATTGTCTCTGCAAGTCATTTCCTCTAATGGATTGCGTTTCTTTTGTCTTGAAGTCGGGAAGTGTTTTGCGTCAGGAGGGTTTGCAATACCTTCATGCGCATGGAAGGGAGGAGGGACGCTCCCATTATTTAACCCAAGCCATCAGTCACACTCAACAAGCCTATCATATAGGACCATTCAGAGACTGTGCAGGCTAAAGTTAGCGCTATTATCTGCCTGTCACTGGCTAGCTGTGTTAGGGTCCCTTGTGGAAAACCAATTGTATGAGTGAATGCTTTGCTGCTCACGTTGTCAAGCTCCAGGGATGCGCACGGTGACTTAAAAGGAGCACTCTCCATTTACCTTCAGTTTTTCACACCTTTCAACTTGCATTACAAAGCATGATTTTGACATTTCTGCTGTGTTTAGTAGCATAACATTGACCGCTCAATTTTAAACCATCAGCAAGGTTTGGGAACCCAACCATGTGGGAAAAAATAATCTTTAATTCTAGAAGGAATGGATCATCTCGATTTTAATCATCTCAGCTCATCTCCGCTTTCCAAGTGAGTGCTCATCTATCAAACTGTATGCAGACAGTGTGCCTGATTAATATTCATTTTATATGAGATACTTCATTTGCATGAACACACTGTCTGTCTCATAAAAATTACCAAGCCCCCCTCACTGGTGTGATAAGCATCTAGACATGAAACAGTCGAAAATCTGAGACATGGTATTTAACCCGGGAACGCGATCCCACTTCATTACATAGTGTTACGTGGGAGGGCATCGAGCAGGCGTGACTGGTAACATCATACTTAGTATGTCCCCATCAGATAACACTGAGGATCAAGTTTCACTTTGTTGCAGAAGCATTGTCTGGAATATGTCTGCATTAATGAAAATCATATTTGGTTTCCTTGGGTCAGGAAGAGAAAAATGGAGAAATGCCCTCAGGTGGTAAAGTGCACCAGTGTGATGGCTATCTAACCATTTTTATTAGGGTTACAAAGATAACAGGGAAGATGAAGATGAAGACATCCTTATCTGTCCTTTAAAAGGTTTAAAATTAAACTTTTTGAGCAACCTTTTGATCATCAATTTTATATTAGTAATTGGACAGCTCCTTAATTGTCAGTATATTTGCTGCTATTCTTTGTCTCTGGATTAAAAATGGAAGATTTGTAGTCTTGTATCTGTAGTTGGTCAGAAAACAAATCTTGGGCTTCAGGAAATTATAATGGCCGTTTTTCAATATGTTCTGATATTTTATAGCTCAAGCGATTATTGATTCATTGAGAAAATGAAAATAATCATTAGTTGCAGCCCTCCATATCAGACAATACAGTAAGAAAATCATGTATTTCATGATGGGGCTTTTTTTTTGTCTTGACAAACACATTGGTGTAACTTATTGTTATATAGTTATGGATGCACAGTCTGGCAATAGGATTATATACAGTTTTATAGTTTCACTTCATTAATATCCTTGATTGTATTGTGGTTCACACAATATTGGGTTCACAGGATACCATGCATTTACTTTGGGTTATTATTGTATTCTATTGTGATATATAATTTAAGTTTTTATAAAATTACATTTAGCATGGTGAAATATATTGCCCACCTAATACTATGCATGACCCAATAAGATCTGGTTCATTGTTAATTGCAATACACTATCACATGGTGTTAAATCCATTACATAAGGAAATAGAAAAAACAACACATGGATTAATGCATTATAGTCGATGAAAACCGTAAAAAAAATTGTACTACCAATAATAACCAGATTCTTTATGATGTTCGGTTCTTTTCAGACTGGATTTGACTTGTTCTTTTAGAGCCAGAGCAGTGATGCTGTTCAGCAATCCCAGTGGAGAGACACTGACGTATATGTAAACTAGTAGTTGTGTATTTAAATATGAAAAGTATATGTAAAAAGCATGTAAAACAATGGGCATACTGTACTTTACTTCTGGCAAACTCTCTTGCACTCAGGAGTTTTAGAAAGTAAGAAAAGGCAGCCAGAGACAATTTACAGCAAGTAGGCTGACCAGGGTTTATAGAAAATATACAGAAGGAAATGGCCCTCAACAAATTTCCATGAGAAAAATTACAGTATGCTGGTGACAGGTAATTCAACCAAATGCCAATGTATACAGCATATAATGATTTTCTTCATTTGATTTTGAAAATAATTTATTTAGGTATCCAGCTTGCCCTCCTGAGAAATGTTGATTTCAGGTGTTGTGTGATTGATGAAGCACAGTGCCACGTTATGCCTAATTACAACATTACATATTGTATAACAGGGTAAACAAAAGTGTTACCAAAGATACTAATTACCATTCTGTTCCCTTCTCTGTCAAGCAGCCAGGGTGCTGCTGTGGGCCTTTTACACAGCAGCCATTTTGACTTGTCATAGCAGGGTAGACGTCGATGAAACTGATCAAATTAACTACGGTCCCATTCTATTTCGTGTGTCACAGCCATTCCAGTGAGCCAGCATGCACAATACCAGGGCCCTGGCCCACCAAAATGTAACAGGGCCATAATTAATTACACCTGTGTTTACCCTGCAATGACATGTCAAAATGGCTGCTGTGAAAAGGGCCTATTGTGCATGTTGACTCACTGCGAAGGCTCTGCTACACTAAGTGGAACGGATTCTTAATTAATTTCATTCATTAAACCTGTGTTTGCCTGCTATTTCATGTCAATATGGCTGCCGTGAAAAGAGTATATTTGAGGAGCACGGGAGCGTTATCGATGTCAAGATGGCGGGGGGTGTTTAGTAGTAAATCATCTTTGTAATCCTGTACCAACACCTTTTACAGGTGTTTTTGTCATTTGCAATATTACCACACAGGAATAGTGAATATATTTGAATTGACATTTACATGTGAGAAAAATGCCACTGTATTTTCTTTAGCGTTTTTAGTCTCAATTTGTCCTAAGCCCCTTGAATGCAGCCTTAATTGAGGATCCAACTTAAATCAAACTAATATAGTTGGTTTCATCTCCCTTAACGCTCTTTGACTCCCATTTGTCTCCAAGTCACACGATTGCTGCGAGGCATCATATTTTACTCTCCATCAAGTATTACTGTTACTATATCACCCGGCTCCTTTTTGCTTTATCTAGATAGTAAAGTCAATTAATTAGATCTGTCAGGTTTCATCTGGGCCCCTTGGCACATGCATGATTACTGAAATAACAAAAACATCACTGATTAGAAAAAGTTGTTCTGCAGGATACAGGGAGACAGTAATGAAGAAGTCTCCTTGATGTGGCTGAGAACAAGCTGCGGTCGCTGCTAAATGTTGGCCAACTTATCTAAGGGAGTTATCCTAAATCCCCCTCAGAGTGAGTACCCTTGAAACGTCAGTACCATAATGTATCATACGGCTCCTTCTGGAATACAAGACGAGTTGGCAATGCCGGACTACTGCTCGGTCTTTCTTTTTTTTTCTTTTTCTTTTTTCTTTTTTCTTTTTTTTTTAAACTCTTCTTCTTCTCTGAACCGGGTCCAAGCCCTTCTCATAAATATGTATTTTATGATGTGTTCTTTTGGCGGTTGATACCAGTTCCTGTACCTAAGCCCACACATTTCTTTTGAGAGCAAATTAATGACTGTGATAGTGAAGTGTTTTTCATTTTATATGATAATTTCTAAGTAACACCTGTGCAAGTAGTTGCTGCTTTATCGGTTATACTGTGAGATATGGCACATATAGTCTCACTCATACATGCACATGGCAACACACAGCGAGCTACAAGCACTCATTGTTTTCTGCTGTAGAAACAGCCCCTATCTCTGCTATTTCTTTACACTTTGGGTGCAAACCTGAAAACAAATAAAAATATAAAAGCAATATGCCAACAGGCAAACCATATAAATCACTGAAAGGCTGTCATGTCTAATATATATTTTCAACATGTTGTGGCCTGTGCGTCCATTTGAGTCTGTATCTACAATTTAGACATTTTCATGGAGCATAAACTTCAAGTCTAATTTGCCGCTTGGACAGTGTATTTAAATGTGATTATTCTTGCAATAATGTATTTTTTTGTTAAGAGAGCCACAGCCTCTGATTTGATGTCATATTTAATTCAGCTCTCCTGCAGCTGTCAGAGCGTTTTATTAAAAGCTGTTTACTCACAAGGATATTTCTTTGATCAAATACACGCTTTCACATTGCCATTTTAATGTCTTAAAATACCTATATAGAAATATATATATATAGTAGATGTTCACTCATGGCCTTCTGCCAAGACTTTGCTGATGAGCACACAGACCTTTGACCTTAATATTGCCCAAATGTTTTGTTTATGTAGAAAAAAGGCTTGCTGCCCTTCTCTTAAACCCAATAATATCTGCCCAAAAAAAATCTGCTTGCTCTAATCTAGGATTTTTGACTGGGTATTAAGAACTAGATAGTAAATGTCCCTGTGACATAGGAAGCATAGCTCCATGCATGGAAGGAAAAGTCTAATAAAAGGATAGAAGTGTGTTTAAAATGTAGTGTCAGTATAATTTGAGATGTTGATGAGTCAGCTTCCCCAGTGCCTTGTCCTTTGATGCAGTGCTCATGTTTTGACCTTTTGTAACCTGAATTTCTGATGTCCCACAATGGGATTACCTCCCCATGATGTTAAATGCAGTATGGAATGCCTGATATGTGAGGATAATGCTTGTGTAGAGGATGGCAACATTGTGTGCACTCTTTGGCTTGTATCATTTTGCAGAGATTAGATTTCTGCAGAAGATCATGGTAGATAGTGGATAATCAAGGGGTTTGGATTACCTAATCATTAAAGCTGACTTAACCTTAATATCATTATATGGGTTTGACGGGGATGATCCCCATCAGAGAATCTCATCAGAATATAGATAAAACATTTTTGTCCTCATCCAACAGTGTTTTCTATATTCATATGTTACTTATGGGATGTGGAGTTGCAAATTTTCACACACTATTTTGTGAATGACACATCCACATCGACAAGTGTTGATCTCAGAGCAGTCACAAGCCAACACCGTATGCATCACATTTCATGTTCTTTAAATGAATTCTATGTTAACCAGCAATAGCTTAGGGATGACTTCATCCAGTGTCAAGAGTTCACTGGTGATAGCACTCCCATAAGCTGAGAGGAGGCCAAGGGAAGCTCTGGCTCAATCAGCTCTTCAGAGTATATCTCGTTAGCCATTTTGTTGACTGGAATTTTGGAGCGAAGCCTGCATGCACAGTAGTCGTTTCTTAGGCCGTGCAAATACATTCACAGGTGCAAAAACTCAAGCTGTGAAGTTATGGCTCATGACCACAGGAAAGGGAAAACACCGCCGCTTTTCTAATGTAAATTACCATCAGGTCTTGCAAGAATACACACACGGTCTGGAGCACATGGGTAAAGGCGTGTACCGCCCAAAACAGCGTGCACTTGTCTCTCTGTGGGTGTAATTTGCCAGTAAGGTGGGGGAGTTAACACATTGATGAGCAAACAATAACAGAATATCCAAAAATACATTTTGTGGTTTGCACCGTCTTAGTGTTTGGCTGATCTCACCCGGTATGAGTTCAGCTGATTGGAGATTGAGCAACTTGCATCATGTTACTTGATGACAACTTGAGACCCACGATGCCATAACGGCAGCGCGCAAGGATGATAAAGCCATGGTGCATCCATCTGTTGTGTTTCTTACTGGAAAAGACAAATTGTTCCTGTAAATGAACAAATAACCTATTCATTGAAAGTCTTCTGTTCAACTAACATGTATGTTTGTTTTTTTTTACTCTGACAGATTTTGGACGGCATCTGGCACCAGAGCAGCAGGACTTGTGGTCTTGTGGGAAGTGTGGCGCAGTGGAGGGAGCCGTGCCATAAAGGAAGCACCCGATTCGGGCATTTGCCAGCAAAAGACTGAACTCAACTGGGACCTTCAGCAGCGGGCGGTAAGAGGAGGAGGCCATGTGGACCGCACGCCTGCTAGTCTTCGCCAGCCTCTTCGCACCAGCCGCTCTGGGTGAGTTTGGCTCATTACCGCTTGTGTGTTTGTGTCTATGTGAAGCAGATGTGGGGACATCAACATACCGTTACAGTTTGTGACTGGCATGATTTGAAGCCGTATCAGAATTTCCTCTTTTTGCTATCTAAGTGCCAGATTCGGAGAAAAAAGCCTTTGACTTATGTCTGTCACATTTTAGGCGTCTCTATCTCCTCTCGCTAATTAGCAGTTTTTTACTCCTTAAACTGGAACCTGGAACTTTTTTTTTATCCACTTTTCTTATTTGCATTCTCTTGTTCGTTTCTCAGATTGTCGATCTATTTTTAGATCTGTCCCTCTTCCTCCTGTCTCAGTCTCGTGCTCTCCTGGCAATAGGAAATTAACTGAAATTGCTTTCAAAGAATAATTAACACCGCTTTGGCTTTGTGGCGCATGTTTAGTATAGTGAGAATCGCAGGAGGAAAAACAAAAAGGACTTCTTTTATCATTTCACGCATTAAGATCTCAAGATTAAGTTGCGAGGACCCTCTTTTCCCACGTCTCGGTAAACGGAGACCGCTGTAGTTCTGCAGCATTTCCCTTTGGCCTTATGTGAATTGTTTCAGAGGCAAACTAAATTAAGTCATTTAAATTCCGATTAAAAGAACTCAGTGGTGGTGGTTTGTGGGTTTATGGATGGGGCGACTGGTCACAATCATGCAGGGTTTGGATGTAGGGAGTGTTGGGAGTGGGGCAATAGCCCATAGCAATGTTAATTGGATATGGCTAAAACCATTAATGGGAGATTTCAAGCTAATTAAATAGTTTTTATGCTGCGATATCTACACAGGGCTGAGACAACCGAGTTCACCATCAAGTGCTAATGACGGTGCGCTTTCCGGCATCGTTAGTTTTGCCTTAATGCTCAATAGAAAGAGGTCAGGGGACAGCAATATGTCATGCATTTCTCTTTAGAGAGCTCTATTGACCATATGTTGAGACAATTATCTGGCAGCTGATTACTGTGAGACCTCCGAGAGCCACGGAGACTGACCACGAGAAATATAGGTTAGAGTTTTGAAGCGGAACTGAAATTAAAATACATTTTGATGAGAAATAACTACATACCTCTGGTGTTCGTTTTTAACTTGTGTACTTATTTGATCACTTTTTAAATACCAGAAAGAAAACAAAAATGTACTTTTCTGCAACGATAGCACCCATGACATAAGTGTTTTCTAGGGGAGTGCATTTTCGGTAGAACTAGAGCCCTCCTTTCAGTAATGTGGGATGGACACAGGGCTGTGTGTGTGAGAGGTGCTGATGATGATTCAGTAGCTATTGAAATAACATGAATGAAAAGTAATGTCTAGTGTGAATCATTGCCATCTTCCACTCCCCTTGTGGAACCTAGTTAGCTGAGCTTACTTTGGAATGCAAACTTTACATTACGATGCGTCCTCACAAATGTGAACACTGGTAAAATAAATACAAAAACACCCGCTGGTGGATTCATTCATACCATTTTGAGTTTTATTCAAAGAATGTCCTTTGCCCCATTTTTCTTTCATTTCCACTTCTTGTGTTTCCCATATGTGTGTCAGTTTTAACGATGATTAGACATCAGACCATCAGATGTGTCAAGCCCACAGCGTGTAAGCATTTCTAGACATAACCATGTGAATCTTCTGTCTTACTGCTGCGTTTTCAAAAGTGTACACTGTCTTCTCACTAGACATCTAGTGTCCTCAAACACCATCGGAACAAAAAGCATTTAAGCTTGTCTTGGGATTTAATGCATATCAATGGTCCATTGGCTGGATAAACACCAACTGTAGGACAGTCAGCCTCAGCCAATTAGAAAGTGTCATGGGGGATTGATGTGCAGTGGTTTAAAGGAGATGGACGTCTGAGAGATGTGTCTGAAATGTGTCCACCGGAGACACTCTGTGACAGCTGGGTTATTTAAAGGTGCAATATGAGGTGCAGGAGATCTGGCCAGAATTGTAAGTGAAAACATTAAAAAAATGAACCAACATCATCAACACAATGTGAAGAAGCTCCAGTTGAGCATGCTAAACAACTTTCCCCCGGCGTCTTGTATTGTACAGTAAGTGAGTGTAGCGTCCAGTCTGCCCTCAGTCCAACACGAGAGGACCAGTAGTAAGGACGAAGTAGAGCTACCCGAGGACTTGTCAATAATAGTCTTTGTTTATTGGATTACATTGAATAAAACGTTGTTTTCTCTTCTCTTGTTCTGCTGTGAGTTAAAAGTTGGCTTTTTTTGTATAACTGATCACTGTAGATTTAGATTGTATGGACCAAGTAGTAGAGGTGAAATGATGGCCCCTATTTATTTGGAGCATGTGGCTATGCAGGTTTTACATAGTGCACCTTTAAAAGAAGTACGTTTTTTAGCCCAAGTCCCACAAAGCTAATATACTTCAAATTCGTGCAGTATTACTTTTTCCAAGCATACCATAGTCCTCTGGATTGGTGATGGTATTTTTCTACCCTCCAATCTGCCATTGGTTTTAGTTTATGTCAGTGTGGTATGAAAGGGTAGGAAAAAGCATTCATCAATCTTAAAAGCAGTGTGAACTGTTTGGGAAAAATGATCAGCAGCAAAGTGTGCATGATTTGTCATAAATGGGCTAAAACGTTGAAAAACACCTGCACAGTCCTGTAAATCAATCATTCTGCTTTGTTACTCATACACAATAATCAATCACTCATTGATCCCATAGGAATAGGTGACATGCAGCTGACACCATCTAGTCGCTATGGTTTTTGGTGCTGTAACTAATGGCCTAAATGAACCACATTTAAGCATTTGGGGCTTGTTTGAACATCAGATGAAGTGGTTGACATCCCAAGTAAATGATTTGGCAGTTTTACTAAGAAAATGTAATAATTTAATACCCAAACCCTGATGCTATAAGCAGACACATCCAGCTGTTGCCAGTGAATTGTTCTGCAGCTGGGGAAGCTTGAGTGGGAATATTCAACACAATGTCATTGTGCATGTTTCTCCCTTAGAGTGTTGGGAATGCATACTCCGGGGGATGCTGGCCTACTTTGGGATCTACAGTCCCTTTTGTCTATATACAGTCAGGCACAGGTATGTTCATATGAATAGAATCAAACACTGGGAATATCACTTTTTTTCTGACACACATGCCAAGTTTCACCAAATAATCACATGTGTGTATGAAAATGCACACACGTGCACATACCGCACGAGCTCAGAGTCTGCAATTGGAGCTGCACAGCGTTCTGTCCTTTCTTGTCTTCATTTGTATGTCAACACGTAACCAGCTGTCTGACACTTTACACTTGTCTGAGGAAAATGGGGAATATTTCTGGACAAGCGTGATAAAATAAAGTCAATGATAGAATGCAGCTTAAGGAGAGGTGGGGGATTTGTGGCTGTGTGTGGGTGGAGATGTGTCTTTTGCCTGTGTATGGGCTTGCATGTGATCTGTGTGTGTGTGTGTGTGTGTGTGTGTGTGTGTGTGTGTGTGTTTGTGTTTGTAAGTATAGCGACAAAGTCTTGCAAGATTAATATAAAAGTTCTATCACAGATGCTGTCACTGGGTTGAAAAAATATAAAATAAGTAAAACGCACCCTTGTCATTGTTGTGGTTACAGTGAATAACAATGAAAAAGCAATGTCCCAAACACTCTGGCCATGCCTGAGCAGCACATTAATCATGTGTTTCTGTGCATGTAAAATGCTCCAGAAAGGATTTCATATTCATTCTACTTAATACCACCACATGGAATCTGAGACAGAGCGGCTATAATGGATGACGGCTCGTGGACCAATCCAAGAGATGAAAGCGTGAAGTCTGACACATATTTTTCATGGTCAGATGAGAGTGCATACATCAAGCCTGGAAGCAGATATCGTCCTGCTGGGGGGCTAGGTATGTAATGAGGGATGAATGAGACAGCGAGGCAGATGCGTACCTGACGCATTTGCTGCCTATATGTATTTGCAGTTATTTGCAGCTTTCAGAAAAACATAAGGTAAGTGGTGATTCTGCAAGAAAGACCGTGTAGAAAGAATAAACATATAACATCCATCTTGCTTTTATCTTTCCCTTTCTTTCATTCATATATCCCCTTACTCTCTTGCAGAACTTACACAAAGTTGAATCCAAGCCAACATGCACCTTACAAACACCCTCTGCTGCTCACGCTGAGGTATCTGCACCAATATACTCAGGATAGCTGTATCTACTGTAACCAAACAAGGGCATTAAACTCCAACGTCAGTCTCAGTGTTCCCGCACGGATCCACTTAATTAATCTCCTTGTGCCAGGGCACCAACTCCATCCGCGAAGGCGTCCCTGGATTTGCCTAATTTGCTTAATTAATTAAACAAATGATTTATTTGTGCTCATATTTCAAAGCGGGAGAAAGTTCTTTGTAGAGCCCACTGAGGCATGTACTGTTTTGTTGTGGCTGTGAGATGCCTCTTGAAGCTTTGAAAATAAGTGGGCTTTGGAGTGGGTGGGTGTCAATCATTAATTTGCAGTAGCACAATGTACAGGCAGATAGTAGTAAATTATATATGCATTTGAATATGATGTTAGTTTTAGAAAATAACTTTGTGTTTTAATGAAGGTGAATTAAGGGCAGGATTACACTTATATTGTTTCACTCTGGTGAAAGTAAACAAAGCCTTTAATGATAGTAGGCTTCAGATTCTCAATAACAAGACTATATGTATGTTAAGGTGTCGTATGAGTGGGTGGTAGGAGGCGTCAGAAGTTAAAGAAGGGAGCCAAGGAATTTGGGGAAACTTTGTGCAGGGCTATGCATTGTATCCTGATCTCAGCTACCAGCTGATTCCCAAACAATAACTAATAACTACCAAACGAACTAATGTTTTATCATTATCCAGTCTAGTGTGTTAACATGCTTATATTTTAATTGAAACTAGCACAGCACAGAACAGCTGGCTATATTTGGAATTGAAAATTTGACCTGATGATGCTGCTCCGGGTATCATCATAGCGATCACAATTCATCCTGAGTTGGGCATGGATGTCTGAACCAAATTGTATGGTAATCCATCCAATAGTTGTTAAGATATTTCACTTAAAGACACAAATGTCAACCTCATGGTCAAGCTAGAGGAAATGTCAGGGGATCACCAAAGTTATTATAATCCATCTTCAGGGACCCATGAATGTCTGTACAAAATCTAACAGCCATCTAACCAATAGTAATATTTCAGTCTGGACCAAAAGGGAGGACCGGCTCATATTGCCATCCACACTACTAGCATTGCTGAAAACTCTTATTTCCAACCTTGTTTGTGTCTTGTAAGACCCCAGTGCTAGTTGAGCAAGATTGTGTGCCTCATTCACACTGGATGAGGGTTTGGAAATGTGTACAACATCGCTCAAATTGGAGCTTGGAATGTACTGCCCATACTGGGGCAATAAATATCAAGGCAAGGCCAGCAAAGTACTAAACGGGTGCAGGCAGGAAAACATCCGCTTGTGCCTTTTGACATTAGTACGTCCCCGGTGCACGGTCACTGCACTTGATCTGTGCTGAAAATATAGCACTATACATGATGATGATGATGATGGTGATGATGATGAACATAATTCCCTTCAGTCTTAAGTATAGGCATGATGAGACAAGAGAGATGCAGTTTAAAAATGAGTTGCTTTTGAGCACTGCAGGAAAACTCAGACTTGAGATCTACATATTTTAATTTAATGATGAAGCAATTTATTGCTGGCAAAATTTTAAGTTTCGATAATTGTGTTCCTTGACTTCACTTTGAAAATGGTTTTGATGAGATTTTTAAAAAACACTCTAGGTTTAATGCTTTAACAGTTTTTGTTTTGTTTTTTTATTCTCAAATCCTTTCCTGGAAATGGATTATGCTTTTCCCATAAGCCACACAAGGCTTCCTGAAAACAGATAATAGTGTTGCAGTTATGGGAAAAAGAAACTACTTATTTTATACCTACCCTAAAGGTTGCCTCCATAGTTGTCATTCAGATGCGAGTTTATTTCGTAGCTTCTTTCTGTATAGCATTTCCAGCGGGTCTTGTTTTGTCAGGACATGCGTTCTTATTTGAATAGAATTGTTAGATTTGAATTTAAAGTAAATATTCTGGGTTTAAGATCCACTTTTCTCTGTATTCTCTTTCAGTTCTCACTTCCATGTTATTCCTAGTAACATTTTGCGTGCATGGCTCGGAGAAATCCCTTCTCTTTTTATGCTCTTCTATAATGAGTGAAAAATCAATACCTGCTTGATCTAGGGAATAAAATAATGGCCTTTGCTGCCCATGGCACCAGTAGACATTGCCAAATTGCTGTCAGAACTTGCAACCCCAGAGAAATGGATGACAGCAACATTAAGAATGGCAGGGTGGGGTTAAATGCCGCTGCATGTTTTATAGGTGTCCGTACTGGAACCTGTGTATATCTTCCAAATAAATGAATTAGACTCTCCATTCACTGAGCCCAGTTGCACAGGCATAATTTGGTAAGCGCTGAATGATGCCATTTAAAGTGGACTTGCAGCTGGCCGAATGGTGTTTAATGAGGATAGATATTGACAGCAAGGTCAAGTGGCAGTGGATGTTAGTTTACATTAGGCCGCATAATGTGCGCGTGTACGTAGTGCACGTGTACGTTTGTGGTGTCTGGTGGAGTGGAGAGGGAATCGCTAAGTAACCCCACAGACCAGCTCACAGGGCAAAAATGGTGGGCGTGCAATACCACAGGGTTTCCCACACAGCATAACAGCAGGGCTCGGGCAGTAATTTGGGGCGTGGGTGGAATGTGAGGAGCAGGAAGGGCAAAGAAAACCCACGCAGAGAGACAAAGCAGTGACCTATTCTTTGCTCAATTTATGAAATTAATTACTTTTTCCTTCCCACTGTGAAATCTATACTCGCAACATATGCTTTTAATCCCACGCCTGTAAAATAAATCCAATGCATCCGCATTCATGTTTGCATGTGTGACACATTTGTATTCTGATGACACGGTCAGTGCTGTGAAAAACTGGGCAGATGATTACATGTTGCAATGTTCGACATTACAGTGCTGTGTATGCAAATGTTTCAGCTTTGTAGAATTGGCCCCATGAGCTCTGTTTCCACCATAAGGCTTTCTCCATCATGGGTGCGGTTATGACAGTGTGTGAGTGAAGCACAGTGAGGCTGTCGAGCCCCCCCCCCCACCCACATGATACATTGTTGCTGCTGCAGCACATGATTGCAATACATGCCTCAAGGCCATACAATATGCATATTTGCTAATTATTCAGATTAGAATATCCCCATTATAAACCACATGTTGCTATAACATGTACTGATATCTAGATTTTCTATGTTTGTGTGTGTGTTTGGGCGGGGTGATGTCTATCTATTACGGCTTTTCATCTCTCCCTCTCAATATGCATCTACTTTAGGTACACAGTCCAAGATCACAGATACAGTTCGGACAGTGTGATATGCCAGAGTCCAAAGCCCATTTGATTAAGCTGTCATTAGGATTCATGTTTTTACTGTTTTTTTAATAATAAAATGTGACAAAAAAAAAAGAAATTTGAATAATGAATTAGATGCTATTCCTTTGGGATACTATTGCATGTCGTAAATGCAATGTAAATGCTTGAGGCGGTATTGTATATGTGGATGTTTCTTTTAGTGTGGATCTGTATAACACATGCTTGAGGCACAGGAGTGCAGAGAGCGAAGAGTCGCGCTTGGTAAGATTGCGCATATCAATATTTTTTTTCTTAATGTCACACAAGCTTTGGGTCGGAGCTGTGGTTGTGTATTGATGTAGCTGAATCTCTGACTCTTGTATCACTTTTTCAGAATTTTATAATATTTACATCCCTGTTAACTATCTAGCAATCTAGCTAAGACTATTGATCAAGATGTAGTGTCTGTGCCATTGTTTAGTGCCATTGAGACATGCAGATCTTATTTCAAGGGAAGAGGCATCTGCTTCAGCTTATGTAAGGTGTTGCTAAGTGGCCACACAACAGCAAACAGTGAAGCACTTTTCCAGTTGCCTCAGTTGAAATATACTGACACTTTCTGATGATGAAAAAGTCGACATAATCACACCCTGTCACCAGAACAAGAAAGCAGGTCTGCAAATGAAGACCATATTATTTAACAATTATTTTAAAATGGTACAATGAGACCTGTTTTTATTTGCTCATTGTCAGTAAATCTTGATTATAGTCTTGTATTATTTAATGCATCAGACTTTGTCGCTGTTGTCGAATGTTTCAGGAACAATTGGAGGCATTAGAGAACTGCAGAGGAAAATACAGGGGCCTTTTGTTAGTCAGACTCAGAGTACAGGATGAAGCGATAGCCCTTTTATTTGACAAACAAAGGTAATCATTGAAAATTAAAAGGGTTAAGGGATTAATTAGTTATTTTACCTTTTGATCTTTCTTTTATTATGCAGCACTCAAGCTATCGGGTGAATTTTAATGTATCCATACACAGCCAAAGAATACTAAAGATCCGATACATTTGCGTATAACTAGTTCACACAGATGTAGCAGAAACCAATTATGGGCAAGATGGTGTGTGACCCTGCTCTTTCTTTCCTCAGCGCTGTCATTGAATAAACCAAGCATGCACAGTAACTGGTGATTTTGTCTCAGCAAATCAATATGCAGTATTGTAAAGTCTGCATTTCAAGCAAAGGGGTGGGTGTGGGTGTGTGGGGCGGGGGGATCAAATGATACTGTGGCACAGATTAGCCCATGAGACCTTGAGGATAAGCGAGAGAGGGAGCAAGCTATAGTGAGCCAGTAGTGTTGGTGTGGGGGAGGTGGGCCGATACTGGAGATGGCCTACAATATGGCCCAATGGCCTTGAAGGGGAATTCAATACAGCCATTGACAAAAGAAGGGTTCCATTGTGGAGGAAGCTGTTCCATTTCCTTATTAATTGTGCTCTCATTAAAATAAAAGGAAGGAGAGTGGGGAATGGATAGTGCGGGAGTAATGGTAGCTCCTCAGTCGACCTCCTTGTTTGGAAGGATGCCAAGGTCAAGTAGTCTACAGTTCTCATGCTTTTCACAGGATGGGAAATACACTGTGGTTTATGTATTTAATGTACTGAACGTACAGCACATAGAGATACACGAAAACCCTCCCTCCCTTTTATCTTGCTTCTCTCAAGCCTTCTCACGCGTTCGAACACAAATCTTCCTTATTGGCCACCACATACCGTGCAGATGTACTGAGTCAAGACTCTGGGGGTCACTGCTTGGCTTCAGTCTTGCACCACAGCTGTCGAACATGGGAGGAATCATCAGTTTAGGCCATGGATCAGTGGTATCTCTACCAAACATACTCCCTAAAGTACACTCACTTGACCCTCAGCTTAAAGGATAATTCGGTTTAGGTCATATTTTTTTTTCAAAATTACTCTCACCTTCAGCAACACCCAAATCAGCAAAAACACATGATAACAAATATGAATACATTTAAGCATCCAATATGACCTTGATTAATGTTCTTTAAACCATTTTTGTTTTACTTTATCACAGCTGTCTTTGTTTTTCTTCTCCCTTATGGAGCAGTGTTACAAGCTTAATTTACATCTGGTAGCTCTCAACTAAGATAAGATATGTGTGTATGTGTTGCTGTCTGGTCATCTGTTGAATATGCCCCCCTCTCCCACACACACACTTGCACACTAATTCCTGACGTAGGCTATTCCAAATTGAGATGGAGAATAGTATAGTGAAGATGTCTTTTTTTTTGAGAGGTGGGGTAAAGGGCAGGAGCCATAACTTTCATAGACATCCCCCTGTGCCTGGGACCCTACAAAAGACCAACTGTGTCAAATGAGAAAAATTGCAGGTGCACATTCCCCAGTGGTGCACTCCCTCTTGCCTCCCACTCTCCACACATATTAAGGCATGCAAGCACTCATACACACACACACTGCCTTCGTGATCACTGCCCCTCATTTGGTGGCAGGAGGAGGAGGAGGAGGAGGAGGAGAAGAAGGGGGGTTAAGAGATCCTTTTTCACCGTGATAATGCTCTCCTTTCTCTGCCACGAGATGGACTGAGGAAAAGGTTGAAACTGGAGAGGCAGAGTGAGCAATGTCATTCCACAGCGAGGAACGGCATCAAACAAAATTGGTAATTTTCATAGGACCACTGCAGATGTTCCTCAGCTGCATGTTGGCCCTCTGCAGAATACAATGGTGGGTATTTTGTAAAGGGGTCATGGTAAAGATCACGGGGGCCAACCTTGGGCGGTCCGGATTTAACCCCTAGTTAAATTCTCCATGAGATAAATGAGTTAAATGGATTGCAAGTATGCACACTGCAACTTGTAAAATCATGTTAAAGTTATTGCTTATATTTCATTATAGTTTCAGACTGTTTGTATTTCAATGGTTGCAGTGTTAGCTAACATTGCACTTCCTGAACGTTTTCCACTTTCTTATCCTGTAGATAATATCACAATCCCCCAAATCTGTCTCATCACTCCTTGGATGTCTCCCTACCCGCAGGTTGGCAACCACTGACATAAGGCATGATGGGAAATTTAGTGCCAAAGTTATCTTTTCCCCATACATGACAACACTTGAACTAGGACTAAGACAAATAATGACTTCCTATCATCAAGGTACCATGTCCATGCAACTCTGAAGCAATTACAGGTTTTCATAAAAAATGTCCCAGAACATATATTGTCACATGCCAACTGATATTTACAAGTAGCCTAACCTATCGTGAAAATGTCATTATAAGCCATGGCATTCATTGCATGTTTTTACTATGTCATAATCCTGTCAGTAAAGGGAGTGAAAACCAATACTTGACCTGGAGATGGAGACAGAAGGGTTAAGCACTCTGTTGCTGTATCTTAAAGCAACAAGATAAAACTCAGTAGATGACCATATGACTCTGATGTTTTGGACGCATGTTTATGAAGAACTCTGAATGCTTTCAGTAGTCTTAAACTGTACACAACCACTGAAGCTTCTCACTGAAAGAGCTGTTTTTTGAGGTGCAAAGATATCTCAATGTGCTACTGCAGCATGATTTACAGCTCTGAACCTGCTTGTGTGAAACCATATGGTTTTGCCAAAAATGTCGCATTCCTTCCTATTTCATGCTTCTTATGCTTGTTGTCAGAGTCCAATATGCCACGTTAAGAGTTGCGGCCAGATGATTCGATGCGTGGGCACCACGTAGATGTTGCTTCATACATATTCAGCTCTCATTATCTCAGCACGCTAAACCCATGTCTGATACCTGTCATGTTGAATACAGAAAGAAAGACGATCAAAGGAGATCATCATAGCTGTGTATCTCAGATGTAGCGTAGCCAACCAGGCAAATTTCAGCAGCAGTGCCTTGATTGCATACATGTGGAATGAGATTATTTCGCACTCTGTGGGTGGTTAAAGAATCTCCTTTTTCACATTTTCTTCTTTATCCAACACTAGGTTTTATCTCTAGCACCTTTTTTTTTTTTTTACCTGCTTTCTTCTTGTTCACTTTTGACTTTTGAATTTTCTTTAAAAAAAATCCACCTTTACAAAAATGTCACCACACATTCCCTTCCCGCTTTCCTGTTTCGTTAACTTCAACTTCTTGAGTGGCGGTGTGCCAATGCTAACCATGGGGCATTGCTACAAGCTCGCACAATTGACCCTTGAGTCCAGCCCTTCAAAAGCAGACTGGCCAATCATAGCATAGCATCGGCCAGTTTTGCCCAGGGTCTGACAACTATAAGGTTGTGCTCTAATGCAATCGTTTCAAATTATCTTCATTTTTAGGCTGGTTTTCTGGATTTTGAGCTAGTCATGGTCAAACGTGCAATAGTGATACTCGTTACCAGGAGAGGTTTTTAAAATGTTACGTTTCTTCATAAAAACCTGTGGCGTTAACATTGGCAGAGTACGTAAGCACAATATTAACTACTGTTAGCACACCTGTGCTAGGCAGGCTACTGAAGGTATACTGAATGTGTACACATGCTTTTAATGTTTGCAACAGTGAATAAAGACGTACCCGGCTTTACAGGAACAACGTTGGTCCTTAATTTCATTGTCTTCTGTCTCCATCTCCAGGTGATGTGGTGGTTCACTTTTGCACTGCTTCTATCTTTATCTTTTTAACCTTTTTTTCGCTGCTGAATAAATACAACATCCTGAATACATCCTTCAAATGCATAGTGTAGACCCTTCTGTCTGCGTCTCTCTGAAATCGATTTTGATTTTTCCCAAATTTGGATAATATTTATGCAGTTAGTGACAATGTGGGTTCCATGGTAGCTCTGACAGCTTAACGGAGTAGGGGCAGAACTTCGCAAAGGGTCAATTGCCTCCTTAGCTACAGTGACCCTACTGAAAGGGACATCCTAAAGATGTACAGTATGAACCACTGAAATGACCTATGAGGTGGCTTACACTATCTCATAGGACAGGCTGGATCACTGGGAGGCGATTGGAATTTGATTGAATCAGTGGTACACCTAGCTAGTAATTTTGTAGCTCAGGGAAAAGGAGGTGAAACTGTGCAAGAAGGGGGCCTTTTTTTAAATTGTCATCCTTGAACAGTGTTCCGCGTAGGTGTATTCGCCAGATAGAAATATGTCCCTCGGGAGACCCCCCCCCCCCTAACCCAATGCATGTTGTGTTGTATTAAAGTGGGCAGATGCACATACAACACATGTAAGGATGAACAAACCACAAGGCAGGTAAAAAAAAGAAAAGAAGCAGCTTGCAGTTACTTTAAGTACAGATACAGACAGCTCTTAATCTGCTGATGCCACCCGGCATTTGAGATCCACCCTTTGGATTCTTACAGTATATAGGGCAAACCCCCACACCCAACCCTCAACCCCCAACCGCTTCCCCTCATCATCCCACTGTCATCTATACTCATTCAAATGTCTTTGAATTATACCTTTCAGGGATTTTTTTTGTGGGGGTGTACAGCTTAAGCTAGTTTTGTGTGACTGGTTGTGTGAAAATATCTGCAATAATACTCAGGTAGGACTGACATTATGTTAATAGCCACTGCTTGTTATGGACGTGGCTTCACTGGCACAAATATTTTCGGAATTATGAGGTAATGTCTTTGTTAACCTGAAAACATAACGGATGCATATGCATGAAATCACATTTTAATTTAAAATTTCTTGTTCTTCATTATGTAAGTAAACATTACAGTGCTGAGTTTTAATTGGTATTAATTCATGCTTTTTGCCCCTCGGATATTACACTGCAGTAAAATCTCTACAAGCAGGAATATGGGAAAGAGAACTGGCTTTGGTTCATTTCCAAATGTGCTCTGCTACAGAAAACAAATCAGTACAATGTAATTCATGTAGTTCGTACCTTGTGTGAGGATATTTTTGATGAAGTACAATGCAAGCAAAGATGCTGTGAAACAGAGCTTCAATTTCCTGTTTTTGTCTTCAAATGGCGAGAAATTGAAAAATGCTCATCCTTACTTCCCACAACCTCGAATTCCAAACGCGGCTACATTTTTCACAAAGCTTCATGAGAAATGGAAAAGGAAATTTTGTGAAATTTCATCAACAACCAATGTGCTGTTTTATGTAAATTATGTTACTATCTTTCCTCCCCACTATGCTTGTTTCAAGTTGAAAAACACATTTCTTTTTTGTATGTACAATTGATGTGGTGCGGAGCGGTGTGTTGTAGACTGATTGGGGTCATCTCAGATTAAGTGCTTTACTTTTTCTTTTTTTTGTTGCAATCGGCCTTATCAACCGGCACACATCATGTTGTGCCGAAGCAGAACGTTATCAGTTTGGTTGTGATGGTGGTAACCTGGTGGCCAGTATGTTAGCGCTGGGGTTCGGCTCCATTTGCACTCACTATTGCCCTATCAATACAACTATAATGAGCAAAGCCCCTGGGATCCATTCAGACCGCAATATTGCCTTGTTTCCTATTCATTACAAGAGAAAGCATTTTCTAGGTGTTCTCTCATCGCTCATGCTGTATTTTGTGTGAAAGGAGCTCCTAGAGCTTGTTCAATAGTGTGTGTTGCTATAGCAATTAATGAAGTGCAATCAGTCGAGAAAGAGATGTCGAGGTATACGCTAAATCAGACTGCATCTGTATATCAGAGTGTATTTGTTAAGGAGATCATGTTTTAAATAAGTAAGAAAAAAATAACAAATTGGGATTGAAAAGAATTAAGCAAAAATACACTGTCTACTACTTGAAAAACAACTCTTTATTTAAAGTTTTTGTTGGTAGTGTTGCAAGCAAACTAGTCAAATTTTACTTGAAGCAGTTTTACAAAAACTGATTTGTCACAAAATGCTTTTCACAGTAAAGGCAGAATACTAAACACAAGCCCATTTGGCACAATATTGAGGTACTTGTACTTTACTTGGTTATTTCCATTTTATGCTACTTTTTAATTCTGCTCAACTCCATTTTAGATGAAAAATACATCAATGTTCATTAAACAGCTGTAATTAGTAGTTACATTGAAGATCAATAATTTACATACAAAGCATATCATCAAATTAAATGCAAAAAACTAAATGTGATAATACCCATCTGTATTTATGTGTTAAATTTTCTTCACTATAATATTACAATGCAGCTTACATGTTGATGCATCAGTAATAATACCATGTACATTGTGCTGGTAGTACTTTTATGCTTCTACTTCTAGTAAAATTGTGAATGCAGAACCTTTATTTGTAATGAAGCCTTTTAACGTTGAGGTATTGCTACTTTTACTTTAGTGAAGGATCTAGACTTCCCCCACCACATTGCTATGCTTGTATATTGGTTTTGAAAATTCCAAGGATTCAGAAAATGTACAAATTTACAGAAGTGGCCACCCTAGTCGAATATCATTTAGAGTTCCCACCACTTCAAGTATATTAGTTGCTAAAGTTGACTGTGCAAAAAAAACAATAATGCAAAGCCAACTAGAATATTGTTTCATATAGAAAGAAAGAATATCATCCATTTAAAAAATGTGTTTTCTAATGTTGATCCTTCAGTTGAAACACGGTTATAAGGAGGTGTTTAAGAGTGGTACCTTTTGGAAAACATACACCAAGTCTTACACGGAAGTGTCTAGCTGTGAAATCTGTAAGAAGTATCACCAATTTAACACCAAAATAGCTCCCTCAGGATGTTTTAGAAAGCGTGCATGTTTTTTTTAATTATTGAATGCACGGCCCCTGTACTCCAGTGTTTTCCTTGTCTGGAGGCTGAACAACCTCAGTTCCCTGAGAGGTTCAGATTAGCGAGGTTGCGCTGCACTTCTCAGTTCGCAATGCTAAATTTAGCCACGCTCTTGCCTCCAGTGTGCTCTTAGGCAATTTTATCTGATGATGTGTGGTAAAAGAAGAGTGAGGAAAAGACCTCTTCCCCCTCACACAAGACGAAAATCAGCCCGTTGTTTCTTTTCTTTGACCTCAATTACAATCAGGGCATGTGTTACTATAGGGGCATGTTGAGTCATGCCTGCTCTGGGAGGTGTGTGTGTGTGTGTGTGTGTGTGTGTGTGTATGTGTGTGTGTGTGTGTGTGTGTGTGTGTGTGTGTGTGTGTGTGTGTGTGTGTGTGTGTGTGTGTGTGTGTGTGTGTGTGTATCTCCTCTGTGTATGTGTGGCAGGGATTGTGTTCATTTTAGCCTGGGAGGCACCGTACAGTAGGTGAGGGCCAAGGTGCATTAGTCTTGGTTGAGATGTTCCCTTGAGTGATGCTTGCACATGTGGGTGGGTTACAGGGAAGAGGGAGAAGGCAATGAAAGGAGAGGAAATAGCAAAACGATGTCAGACATGACGGGAGCTGAACAAAGCCCAGCTAGCTGCCAGCTCCACAGACTCATCTCCGGCTTGAACCATCTGACAAAACGACACTTCTCTGATAGGAAGCAGGACGCACACCTCTGCTCTGTTTACATTTAGGGAAGGAAGATTGGGAAACGACACAAATCTTTTCTGAATTGGCAATAAAAAGCAACTAGTAACAGGAATTATTTTTCAAACAAAAGTTCCCTTTAATTCTGATGAATTTCAAAATAATTCAGCTAATCTAAAAATAAATAAATACAAACTACTTGAACATCACTGATTGGAATCACTGGCTGGAAGCTGGAGTGGATTTGACCTAAGAAACTAATGTTGTAATTTGCACACCGAAGGGGTTTTGAACATAAGACCTTGATGGGAGACTTGCCTCCATTTTCTCTATATTTTTTTTTCTTGCCACGGCTATACACTTAATGAATTGAAGTAGTGATTAATTAAATGAAAGTGCTTGCTGGATGGAAAGACACTTCACCCCTGTGTTCTGAGTATGTGAATCAAGCCTTTATGGAGTGATGGCAAGGTGCTGCTGTTTGTTACTTGTGTGTACGCAAACATGAGGTTACTGTCTATGGGAAGCATATCACAGGGGGAAGGAGGTTGCTGTGCTCGGCAGATTTCCCTCCCTCTACCGACCAATTTATTAACTTTCACAGTTATTAGCTCTCATGGTGTCGATGCACTGTTGGCGTAGGAGAGAAAAAAAGCAATACACCGCTACTCTGTAATGACTGCTATTTTTTCAATTTCATCAGGTAGATGGTTGCATGCAGCTTCTCATAACCCCCCCCCCCCAAAATAAAAAAAAAATATTCCACATGCAGAGGTTGATCCAGTGTGCTGCAGTAGTTTTGTATGACTGCACTGTATCTGGTCCTCCCTCTGAGCTAATTTGTTAACACTGAGAGCTAATTTCCCTCCAGGCATCATGGGCAGTTTGACTGACGGTTTGAAACTGGCATTTGCACGTTGCCTGCCCAGCAAAAAAACACCATCAGTCTTTCCCCTCTGCTGGAATTTGCAAGTGCGTGGTGTGTTGCCAATTAATGTGTTCAAATGTGTGTCAGTGTACGCAAGTAGAAGCAAAACAAATGGCTCGTTCCTTCGGCGTGTTGAATGGTTATCTGGGTCCTGTCATAATGAGTAATGCTAATTGTGCTTTGCAGCATCATTGGTCAAAGTGTCAAAAGCCATCAAGTAGATTTGAAAGGTTTGTCACGATCGTTCCCGTGGTCAGCTCATGAATTCATCATTACAGAGGTACTATCTGTCATTCAGCTGCACAAAATGGCTTATTTAGTCTAATTTCTGGAGCTGCGAAACTTTTGTCCGAAGTTGTCTGACTACCGTGCAATGCAAGCAAGAGTGATTGCACCGATTCCAAGCCTCAAATTCTACCCATGAAGCACAAATGTTGTTTTATTGATGCTGTTCTATTAAATGCTCTATCTGCAGAGTTCTTTGACAGTTCACTTCCTGGATAATTTGGCATTCTGCGCAAAAGCCTTTGAGATTTCACTTGCCTTTGGCCATATGTAAACTTAATTTACTTGGGAGAACAATTTGCCTGAACTGTTTCTCACTTCAAGATAAATAATCCCTCATGCATTATTAAAAATGCTATACTTTTTTTTTCTGAGTTGAAATTCAAAGTAGTCCTGCAAATTACTTTTTTCCTCCCCCTAGAAAATGTCATTTGTTGCAAACTAGGAAGTGGGTGTGACAGGCTGCCATTGGTCTAATCAAATAATGGTATCCAGATTCATGCACTAATTAATCACAAGCTCTGGGGGGCCGGGCCCATCCAGCGATTCTCGGTAGAAAAAGAGACATTTGATCTGTTGAATCAGCTCCCTTGCCATCTCCCCCTCTCTCTTCCATCTATCTTATATTAATTCAATGAAGTCAGAGTTCATTTGAATGCATCCCTCTCTCGCACATGCACATGACGTCTACAGTTTGTATCATCTACTGCAGAGACTGAGCCTCCTTTTTAAAGGATAAAACATTACATCCTCACATATTATTAGCCTCAACATTTTTTGTCTCCTTTACTGGGAACATATTTGGCACTTTGCCAGACTATCCAGCTGCCTAATTGTAGGGGGAGCATTATTATTTATTGGGAAATTAGCCGCTGTGTCTGAGCTTACGCACTTCAGCTGAAGTCTGAAAGTGATCTGAAACCATGTTGTTGAGAGCTGTCACATGTCCCCGACATCTGTTTATCTGAGTGATGGAGGCTCATTTAGATAGGCTCATTGTAATAATTTGTGCTGGTTGACCTTAACTCCTTGTCCCTGACACATTTTCTTGGGAGATGAAATGAAAATACAAGCCCCCTAAGGCCCCTGTTTTGTTACTAATGATGACTTTTAAATGTCATTCTTTCTCTGCTCCGTCTGCACTTCAATGCTCGGTGATTCGGAAAAGGTAATGTGTCAGTGACCAAAGAATAAGCTCTGTTTCTTAACAGCAACATTTTGTCCTTCTTACTATATACTCCAACTATTTTGTTACTATTAACACACCCACAATCAAAACTCCAAAGCGTTTGCCCTTCTAAATGATTTTTAAAAGCTCTGCGGGGATCGACATTTTCCAAATGACCATTTTTCTCTCTGACCTTTCTGTTGCCCTTTTTGGTGAGTAATTGCATTTTTCTGAATATTCATTTGTAAGTTATGTCATTTGTAAGCATTGTGAGTAAAAACACTGCTCTGTGGTGTGAATGTAATGGAAGTATCCAGCGTGACGCTGACAGTTGGCTTTCCCCAAACTACTACTTCTTCCCCCCCATATTCTGCAGTGCACGCAGAGGAATTATCCAGGGAGAATCTGCAGTGGAGAAGAAAGAGATACACTCTGCATGTGAATACTCCTCTACAGTATTAGCTGGAGAGGAGGGAAGAGAGAGAAAGTGAATAGAACATAGGCCTAAGATAAGAGAATGGACTTTCAATAAGACTATTTGGATTTTCGATAGCTCTGTCAGTGATGTGCACAGGTAGACAGCGATGTGTGCGAGTGGGACAGGATGCTGGCTCTGGCACCCGGGGAATATGAGCCCTATCAATCACCGCCTCCGGGCACAAATGTAATTACACTACAGTTGTTGACTAGGCGGGTAATCCGAGACACCATTGGCATGCATTTACTTGCTTACATTAGGGGATTGCTGGTGCCCATGTTGACAGCGTGATGCTCGCAACGCTGATGTTTTTTTTCATGCTTTTTATGGGGAAGCTGGCATGTATTGAGCTCTTGCTTTTTCAGGGTAACAAGGATTAGAAGATTTATTCAAAAAGAGAAATCATAGAGATCAAATTTGTAGAGATTAAAATTTCTAAGGTTGTATAATAGAAACCATTTAACTGGGCTGTTCCTGTTTTTTTTTCCCTCCTACACTTTGGATGGCAGCTCCCCAAAAAGAAACCACACTCAAAAGAATGAAGATCAATAAACAAAGCAAGATTGGTATTTTTCATTCAGTCAATTACGCTTTTGTCATCCATCTAAATGCACCTTCCAAAGTCAACCTATGTTATTCTTTTTCTTTGCGGCTGTCAGTTTCAAAGAAGTTTGGTGCGATCCATACTAGTACTTTTCAGGGGGCGAAATGCATCTTCCTATTAAGAGGAAGATAATTGATGGCTTTCATCACCAGAATGAATACAATTATTCCAATTTGTGATGTTTCCATGGCAAGTGTGCTTTACTGTGTTGGTATCTGGAGGATTTCTGAGACACAATGAAGTGACAAGATAATAAGGGGCTTCTTTTGTTGTTTCACCTCTCCGCGTGTCTTTGTGATGTCTCTCATGATTTTGGTTCACCCTAAAAGAAAGATGAGAATTGGTACCTGGATGACATTTGAAGAAGTGAAAATGGCAGAGATTGTGTACCGTAAAACGGTGAAGTTACAGGCTGAAGATCCAAAACAATGAGCTGAAAGATGCTCTAATGCTCTGTAAAGAGGAGCAGAAAAGTATATTTGGGTTCATGCTTAAATTCTTTGTGTGGTTTTATTCCAAATAGAGTAAGACATGTCAACTCAATGCTGAACAAAGTTATTTGTAACTTCTGTTGGAAAATAGTGACCTTTTCAGTTTCCAGAGGAAATATGAGCATTTTGTCACCTGAATGACAACCATGTCATATAATATAATGATCGCATAGCTGAGAAAAAAAATAAACCTCACACTTTATTAAGACACAGAGTAGTTTATCACTTGGGTATTTGCCATTGCCGTTTGCTATAAATGGGCTCTGTTTGATATGTGTGCGACAAAATAATTTCAACTTGAGGTACAATTACTAGTTGTTGTTAATAGGATGACAAATAGTCTAAGTTTAAAGCTCAGCGTAAAAGAAAGTGTTTAGAGCTTAAATTGAGATTATTGTGTCACACACTGAATTTACGAGAGTCCCAGAGAATCTTGTGTACGTTAAGAAAAATAATAAAAATGTTTTTTTTTGTTACCAAGGTAAATGTTACAGTTCATCATGATATTGATTTCAGGTGATATGGCCTCGTTATTCTCACATGTGGAAACACTCTGTGCCTTTTTCTTTCTCCCTGTCCGTCCGTCCTCCCTGATGAATGTCCATGCTGCTCGTCGTCTAGTGGTGGCTTTTGCAGCTCAGACGCTTGTCTGAAGGGATGTTTATCCAAAAATCTATAACTGCCACAGTCCTCCTACAGTCACTCAGGCCAATGTTTACACTTCTCGCTCATTTTTTATTCTCGCTGTAAACAGAACTCCTCCAGTCTGTTGTGCACATGCTCGCTTGTGCGCGAGTGTGAGCCTCCGCAGACGTGCGTGGGTGTGCGTGCGTACGTGCGTGGGTGTGCGTGCGTACGTGCGTGCGTACGTGCGTGCGTACGTGCGTGCGTACGTGCGTACGTGCGTACGTGCGTGCGTACGTGCGTGCGTACGTGCGTGCGCCTGTGTCAAGGAGAGGAAAAATAGCAACCTCCGAACCACCGCCGCTCGGTCACACTAGCACTCCTGGCCATTTTGGCTCCGCGGTAAACGGCAGATTTTTGCCAGACAGACTCTAAGCTTCGGCTTGAGGCAACAAGCACCTTTTGACCCTCTGCCTCCTGCCTGTGCGTGCTTAAATAAAGTGCATTGTACCGCTTTAAAAGACAAAAGAATGAAGCATCCCCTATGATTTATAAATTCTGGTCTGGAAGGTTATAGTAATAATTTACATGATACACGCTCTGCTCTCTAACTGTCTCTAATTTCTCCGCTGAATGCCCATGTAATGAATTTTTATTTTCTCACAGCCAAATGCAAACACCGTGTCTATTTCCTTCTCTCTGATCTGTGTCAATCTCACACTCTCTTTTCTCAACTCCTGGCCTCTCGAGGGCCCCTGTGGTATTGCTCATCCTCCCACTCCAAACAGCCAGCATCTTGTCCACCCACACTCTCTAGACCAGGGTGGACAACCTCTTCTCATATGTCTCAGTGTCAGACCTTTTGATTACAGGTCCTACAATCTCTTTTTGTATTTTCCTGTAGGAATATACAGATTTAAAAAAAATCATTCAAACCTAACTCCAGTTGTTTTCACACTTTAGTGCACAAACCCTTTAACCAAAGGAGAGAGGGAAGGAATCTGAATAACTCCTACTTACATTAAATTTCTTTTCTTCCCCTCTGTAGCCTTCAGTCGAGCACCCATCCCCATGGCGGTGGTGAGGAGGGAGCTGTCGTGCGAGAGCTATCCCATCGAGCTGCGCTGCCCGGGCACGGACGTCATCATGATTGAGAGCGCCAACTACGGCCGCACCGATGACAAGATCTGTGACGCAGACCCAGCACAGATGGAGAACACGCGGTGTTACCTGCCAGATGCATACAAGATCATGTCACAAAGGTAAGGCCATTCATTATTTTTTGACAGATTTTAATGAATTTAATAAATGGTCTTAACTTTGGAATCTCATGTCAATATTCACGTTGAATGTGGTTCAGGGACAGAGGATATCGTACATAGCCAACAGTATGTATGCTTGTTAAAAAAAACATTTAGTATGAACGTTCATATGCTGCAGGGCTGTGACGTGCTCCAGTTAGATTGACTTTGGAATATAACAATTCTATATTTTCTTTTCTACCTTCAGTGTTTCACATTTAGGGCTACAGTATAAGCTCTCTCATATTAAGTCATTTTAAAGCTCTATAGATGATAAACAATAATAAAAACAAGGTTTTTCTTAGATAGCCCCAATTAGAGTAATGAGATATGAATATTTTAATGCATGAATATGTACAGACACAGCCCTACTCACAAGCTAAAATTGCTTTATGCTTTTAGGTAATTGACTTGAGTAGCTGTTTGTTAAAATAATCTTAAACATAATCAGCAAATCTTCAGTTAATGAAATGCTGTAATTCACACTTGAGGTCTGCTGAAATGGAATTAAATGTGCCACTCCTTGAGACATATTTTTCTTTATAAAATTACTGGAGTTATTGATCTTATTCATATTGTAGACTATGTAAATGTAAATGCTGTATTAAAAAAAAGGTGCATAGATTTTAAAAAGTAGAACACATTTGGGCACATACATTGAGCTGTAGGACAAATATGAGGACCAGCCCTTGAGATTAGCAAAAATTAGAAAATGCGGGACCGTGTTTACATAGTAAAGCCATTAGTGGCTTTGAAAATAATTATGAATTAATACGAAAACCCTCCCTGTGTGGTTTCGTAACATACCCCTGTATGGATTATTTGGCTGAAGAATCCCAGTAAACCTCACTTTACCTGGTTGCTAATCCATATCAGTCATACATTTTCTGTGACACAAATCAATCAATTATTTGAAGTAATGTATATTATCAGTTATTTGTCCAAATAGAATTGTACTCTATGAGCTTTGCTGCCACATGTGAGTCTTGTTTCCAGAGTTATGACCCCGTTGTGCACAAACTGGGACCTGGAGACCTATTTGTCAGGCAGACGCAGTGTATGTTCACCATGCTTTGGTTTTTGCAGTATAATGGATTGCTAACATTAAGGTAATATATACACACGTTTTGGGGTTTAACCAAGAAGTCTGGACTCAAGAAATTGTAGAGCTCAAGGCAGGTGTGTAATGAGCATATGTATAGTCCATCTTGGCTCTTTTGTTGACTTATTGCAGCACTTAGAAGGGATGGACTTTCTCTAAATTGCTACTCTGTGTTAACTTTAGTCTACTTCTTTTGATTTCAAAAGCTTTAGTTTCACATTGGACGGACCCCTTTGAGAATACTAATGGACCTTTGGGCTTTATCAAACAATTGCTCTTGGCTTTTTAGTTTGGTACCATAGAGTTGAGATAATCAGCTGTGTGAAAAGCAGCTGATGGTGAAAAGAGGTAGTGTGAAACATGTTGTCAGATAATTGATGCACCCTGTGGCTCCCTTGTTCTCTAGCCGCCTACTTAGACTGAAAATCCCTGCAGGAATGAATCAAACGGTCCTGCTACTGTCAAGAACACAAAACTAACATAAAGTACTTGCGAAAAGCCAGTCTATTTAGCATCTCGTTGCTAACGGGGGCGTTTCAGCGACGCTAAAAGGTAACTACAACCCGATTTTCGAGCCAGAGCATTTTGTCTTGGGAGAGGAAGTTGCTAAGTGGATGAAAGGTGTGGGTGGTATGGGGTAAGAGGATTCAATGATATTTGTGGCTGTAGCGACACCGCTACACATTAGCATGCAGAGGTTAGCACAACAAACGAACACCACCCCCGACTATTTCATTGTGGAGCTGTCAGAGCCGTTGCTAGGCACCTGTAAGAAAACAAGACTGCAACAGAAAGAAGCAATTTGAACAGAAAAGTCTTCCAAGATTCGACTGTAGTTGCATGTCGTATGATTTCAGCGAGGATAACTTGATCCGTGATGGAATAAACTGCAAAACAATATCACATTTTGATATAATTGTTTTAGTTCATTTTCAGTGTTGCTATCTCTTTTTAAATTATAACAAACTTGCTTTGATCCGATTTGTAGCCTGTATATTGTCAACTTTATAATTCTCAATGAGTCCATCAGCAGTGATGCAAGCACACTCTTTCATTGCTTTGATCAGATTTGTAGCTTTGATCAGATTTGTAGCCTGTAAGAACAATATTTTGTATTTCCTAAACTTATTTTTCTTCAGTATATTGTCAACTTTATAATTCTCAATGAGTCTATCAGCAGTGATGCAAGCACACTCTTTCATTAATATTTTAGCTTGATTTCCTCCCCCGTTTCATTCTTTCCTGTTTCCTTTCTCCCCCTCTATCGATCACGCAGTTTACAGGCACACTATAACCCAAGCTATGTAATGGTGTGATTAAAGCATTTAAATGTACCTGATTTCCTCAATAATCAATAATCATTATTTGAGTTTCAAAGAATAGTGGTATAAATAATGGTTATATTGCCCAATAATAATTTTTTCATGGCAGCGCAACATAACAATGCATTTTTGATAAGGATACCTTAAATATGTTTTTCCCCAGTGGATTTATCAGTCAGCTGTTGCCCTGTGTAATAATTTTCAAAAGACAGAGACTGTTTTAAGTTCAGCTAGCGAGAGTGATGCAATCTGCAAAGCTTCTTGCAAATATAAAACATGTTTAATATGAATGGGACTGTGGTGCTCAGAAACAGGGGATGGGGGTCGACCTTCTCACAACAGGGTGGTGAGTGGTGACAATGTGAACTGTATTCTGATAATTTCATTTATATCTTACTTGAAGCTGAGTCCACTCCATCTTTAAATGATCTCCCAGTCTAAGGACATTGGAGGCTGTGTCCCATTTTTTAATACTACATACTTATTTAAAGCAGGCTTCGTGGTGTGTTCACACTGGACAAAATTAAATAAACTCCAACAAGTCGGTATGCATACTAAAATGCACTTGATGTATATTGCCCCTCAACACAATGTACAAAGAAAATGGAGGTGCAACTCACAGCTACAAACATATAGGAAATTGTTTTATAATGGTGAAACCAGCTCCCGAAAAAACTCCTTTGCGCCTTCTTTGTGAAGTTTATTTGGCTTCATAATTCTAAGGCAGTAGTTTAATAATTTACTGTTGGAATGAAAATAGTAAAGCATGTATATTTCTTGGATTCCACCGTCTGTAACTGTATATATTTAGTATGAAGTATGGAACTTGGACACAGCGGAGACAGTGAAAAGATTGGTAACTAATCTAATCTGATTATGTTTAATTTAACAAAGATAAACAGGTTAAGGTGTAATAATGTGAGCGTTACCTTAGAATCTAATTAGCGTGCTCGTGAATGCACTGATAGTATTTTCCTGTTGTGGGACTCTGCTCCCTTTTTTCGCCTAGCCTGTGTACCACCTGCCTCTCCTGCTGGCACCAGTTAAGTCGTGGTGACTGGCAAGTGTGGTATTTAGCATTCACGTCCCGTCTGAAGATGAGCCACGCTGCTGCCGGCTTAGTCTGTGTGCCAGGCTAGCATCCATCACCAGCAAATGCCCAACCATGTCACCGGCTCTCGCGAGCTGTCAATATACATTTAGGCAGCTCAATCCCCCTGCTCCCCCAGCCACTAACAGCACTCCATTGATATTCAGCTATCAAACCCAAGTGCTACCTTTTCCAGTTAAGCCCACTCATAGAGGTGTATACCAGGCCACTTCGGCAAGGTGTTTGGTTCCATTACAGTCTTTTAAGCGAGAGCTAATAGCAGCCTGTATCTGAGTGATAGCACGCCACTGAGCTTGTGAGTGCTGGTAATGCATCCCAAAATGAAGGTTGTCTCGCACCATGCTGTGACAGGATGAAATGAATGGCTCTCTTTCATTAGCCATCCCTCCCTTTGTGCTGAGAGCATCACGGCTGCACAGAATCTGCAGCCTCTGGAGAAACATGTCACCTATAGGTGGTGCCGTGTTGCAAGCTAGATGGAGGCTAATGATGCTGTGATTGAAACATGCTACCAAGGACTGATTCGGCACATTTTGAGGCCAGTATTTGCATAGTGTTGCACACATGCTGCAGCCTGTGGTTTTTGTAACCATTGCTATTCCCTTTTGGGCAATTTTTGGAGCTTATTGTTTTGGAGCTGAGGCGTCTGTTGAATCCGCCTCTCTCCAAAGCATGTGTAGATCTAGTGCCATTGTGTGAAATCACTGGAGAGGCCGGACACTTGTGCTATCAAACAACAGTGACCATTTTCTCATCAGAGTCCCAGTGTCTCTCTCTCTCCTCCCTCTTTTTGTGTTCCCTTTTTCCTTTCCCCAAGGCAGTGTGGCCTTCACGGCCAGTAATTACAGGCTATATCAAAGCTATATATCACCTTATATCTCAGTAGACCTCAGCAGGCACCTTAAGGGACAGCTGATAGCATTGTGGCAGGCTTGTGCATGACCCCTGAAGGAGAAAAGCAGGTCAGGAAGGTGCAAACCCACCAAACACATTCACCCAAACACACACATGCACATTCTTGTCCCTCCTTTGTCTTTTTGTATCGCTTTCAATTTTTTTTTCTCAGTCTCTCTGGGATTCCTTCCCATTGCTGTGTCATCACACCTGTCATTTCAAGAACATAGAAGAACAATACATATTTTTGTCGACTAGCATTTTGGGTTAATGCACATGACACTAATGATGAAGGTTAATAGATATCACAGCTTGATGAGGCTCTTGAGGACGATAAAACTAAATGAGCGCAACCTGTGATTTGAACTTGCTGGCCTTGTGACAGTTGACATTTGAGAACCTTCCTATTAATGATGTTTATGTGGAAAATAAATGCTTAATAAATGCGGCCATTATTTACTTCACCACACTCAGGCTGGAATGCATGAGACAAATGGCTCCTCT
This sequence comes from Ophiodon elongatus, assembly GCA_016806645.1. Classification (NCBI taxonomy): domain Eukaryota; kingdom Metazoa; phylum Chordata; class Actinopteri; order Perciformes; family Hexagrammidae; genus Ophiodon; species Ophiodon elongatus. The sequence continues at coordinate 2,351,759 of JACSYO010001725.1, forward strand.
CCCGTCGGATGAAAACACGCGCTGACAGAGGGACAAGAATGATTGAGGGATAAGAAGGGGAAAGCAGATGGGTGGATCCTTTCTCCTTTGCCAGTGATCTTTCCCATACGTTCCAGTTCTCATTATCCTTGACTTGTGACCTCATTTCAGAGTTGAAGGATTTGATGAGATATTTGTTTGAGCAGGAGGGTAGGATTAACTGAAGAATCCCGTGCATTTTTTTGTTTTGTTTTTGCCCATCTTCATTTACATCCACTCATTTGAAAGAGGATGTTATAGTTGCTTTTTTCGGAAATAAGAAAAATGTTGAGGTTGCCAAAAATACTAAGGCATTTAAGTATGTAAGTTACAATTCCTATTAACTCAGAATGTACAGTATGTTGTTTATAATAAGAAACATTATTCTTGAGGCAAAAGAGGCAAAATACTCAAAATTTTTAAATCGGGCTAAGCGATAATGGTATATAAACATTCAAAACCCAAACATGATGAGAGGAATTATGAATAGCTTAAAGCACATGCCTACCTGTCCTTACTTGCCCTCAGCTCTGAGGGTGGCTAGGTACATATTAGAATGGGACCATCTGCTTCATACTCTCCCGCATATCTGTGGTCCTTTTTTGGTTTTCAGCATTTCATCAGTGTTTTATCAAATAACTTAATTATTTCATAGTATGTCACCAAAAAAGGCAGTTTGATGTACGCAAATAAAACAATGGTTGCTATTAAGTTAATTTAATCTAATTTAGTCTTAGTTATTTATTATTAAGACAAAACAAGAGAACATTTAGTCCAGTTTACTCGTCAATTTGGCCTGTGAAAACAGTTTTATATCTGGAGGGAGCTGCCCACAGTTTGAAAAAAATAACCCTTATGATGTCATTAGTGTTATTTTGTTATCCAAGCTTTGATTTGACAGAAAGCCTGCGTTACAAACTGGAGATGTGGGGTTTGAAATATTAAGCATATACTTTAGGAAGTAGGGGGGATTTAATGAAAGATGCTATCAAGTTGCATCATGGGAGATGTAGGATACAGTGTATTTGGAGCTTGACCCAAATAAAAGTCAGAATATCTCAACCTTATGGAAGTGTAGTGCTAAATTGCTGGAGTACGCCTTTAATAGTCTTCTTTTTTGCAGCTTTAATGTAGTCTTTTTTACTTAATGCATTAAAGAAAGCTAAAACGCATTCACATTCATATAGTAGCCATAAATACTTAATATAGTCTTTGATACAAGCAAATAGACAGCTGCCATTGACATTAAGAGAGAGCTTATCATGCTGAGCAGATGTGAGCGTAATACCATCATTGCTCATGCATGACCTTGACTGTTCTGTCAGAAGTGGCCTTTCTTGTTTAAAGTCGAGGTTTGCATAAACATTTAACTCCCCAAACAATGGGATTTCAGATGAATTAATGCATGACTTTAATGTTGGAAGTGCAAATATCACACAGGTGCTGCTTTAAATTAAAGGTTATATTCGGCAGATTGTATTAAAAGTAGCTATATAGTACTTAATCATACGCAAGGATCCAACACCACTTCTTCTTTGATTCCTACTGGGCATATAGTATACATATATTTATGTACACTTTGTTTTAACCGTGCATATTGGATTATATTGAGTGCATATTTTGCATCAATCACTCAGCAGAGTTTCTATGAGGTCCTGTCAATAAGCTTTTCCTACCAGCATTTATCTATTCATGCAAGAGTCATTAGTTTGTCTTGCCTATTCTCCATTGGAGGCTGTTTTTTCCCCATGATACAATTATGTGTTGAGCACCTGACAATTACAGAACAAAAACATGACCGATGAGCGCAACGGGGGACAAACGCCTGTTGTAATAGTATGAACAAATAGAGAATGGTGGGTGGTTTTGCATGCCAGCATTAATATGCAAAAGGTTATTAATAAAAGCTCTAACACAGAGAGAGACAATACAATCGCCTTTTCAGCATGAAATAAACAGGATAAGTAATAAACACATTTGGAAGTTGTTTGGATTACTGTCGGAATTTAACCCCCCCCCCACACCATCTGTACATGTTTGCCTCGTGCTCTTGCGTAACCCTTTTTTTGCATGCTTTTTAAATCAAAGAGATTTATTTTTTACTCATTCTATTCTTTTCCGACAGTGGATGACATCACCTGACATAGGGCTTGGCGGTATGGCCAAACATTCATATCACGGTATTTTGTAAGATTCTGGCGGTTTCACGGTATATCACGGTATTTTCTTTTCGAGTAAACACATTCATTCATTGACGCCGAAAAGGACGCTGGCCAACTGAACAGCTGTTAACCGCTCGTTGTTCACCGCTCGCGTGGCTCTTCCTTTCTGTCTCTTCCGGTTTTTTTCACCTACATTCCCCTGGGTCCTAAGTCCCTCCAGGTTCAGCTTCTTATCACCCTCTATGTACCAACGTACATTTATAACAAATACCACACAGTAATCAGCGTTGCATATGTGTTTTCCCCTGTTAAAGAGCGTTAGTTGTGGTTTATTAATTGTTGTTACGGCTATGCACCAGTATGACGGTATATGAACAATTCATACCGTATGGAAATTTGAAACCGGTGTGCCGGTTGAACCGGTATACCACACGGCCCTAACCTGACATTCATGATCCTGTCTAATTTTTTCAGCCCCTTCCTACGTCCAAACCTACTCCAATCTTCTTTGATAAGAGCCTGCCAGATTTGGTCAATTAGTTGCTATAAATTTCAAACCTGCAGCCCATCCAGTCAGCCCGGGTCCAGAAGTGGCCATACAAGACTGTGGTGATTAGACGGGTAAGGAAGCCCAGGGTTAGCAAATGGGGAATGTTGAAGGACATCTCCCCATGCCAAGAGGATTGGTATCTCTCAGGGGATGGAGATAAAAGAGGAGCAGATTGACTCCAACCAAGCCAGTGGTTTGAATCAACCGTAGCGGTGTCCACTTTTTTATTCTGAGTGGAATGCCCCATAGACTTTGTTATGCCCCTACAAGTTGAGCACTTTGCCAAAGAAACCAGAAGTTTGAGAGTTTTGAAAAATATTTGGATTCCGGGCTTATTTCCCCTAGGAAGCCTCAGTCTGGTCATCGGATCTTTTGGTATCAGATTAATGGCCGTCACAGTGGTGGCTCACTAAACTTGGAGTTTTTACAATGTTTTAAAAAATGAAAGTAGGAGGCCTCAGTCCATTTGTCAGCTAGGGGAGTGAGTTTCACTTGGATGAGTGCAAACAGTAAAGAAAGGGCTAATTCAGACAGGAGCAGGTGGTTAGTCAGAGTGCAGGGAGCCGACTAGGCTTTTTCCTTTCCTCTATCTGATATTTGCCCTTCTCTCCGCTCCATAGTCTTTCATCCATGTTCTTCTAGTTTTCTGCTTCTTTTTTTTAATTGGCAGGAGGAAGTAGGGAACCTATATATTTGATGTCTCTTGATTCTGCCCTAAAGCAGTGTATTTATTTTTTCCCAGTAACATAGAGAGGGCGTGCAGCTTTTACAGAATTTGAGAACTTTCCTGGCTATTCATCATCTCTCCCCAAAGATAAAAAACAAAAACATCCTCTTTTGCTGATTCATGGCAAGGTCCAACATTTGTTGTAACTCTTTTATCCACTTTGACATGAACATTTTTTTTCTCTGATGGCTTTCCTTAATATTAATCTGCAATTGTAGAATAACCTGAGTAAATTGTTCATCTAATTTATGCTTTGTGTACATTACCTATTTATTGGAGGAATGTTCCCCATGGCACCACTTTCCAGCCCATCTATTGGTGTTTTGGTGCTCTAGGGCAACAGATGCACAAGTCATCACCTTCCTTTCAATTTGTCTGGCAAAACTAGCACTGCATTTACATTTCCTGAAATGCATTTTGAATGGCAGTATAAAGTTGTACAGCAGAATTATGATTGTAATCATTTTGATTAAATTTGATAAGGGTGAGCAGACTATTTATCTTCTTTAAAAAAATCCACAACTCTCTCTGGAGATTCATGTAAACAGGATTATTGTGGAAAATTGTTTGTTTATGCAATCATATAACAGCTTAAACAAACTGCTTCAGTCATAGTTTTGGCAGCAGCGGCGCTGTCGTTGCATAGAAAAGTATGCATATCTAATTGAATCCCACCTTATTAATCGCTTAAGTGAAACAAATGCAAACATCAAAATAAAGTTTCACTACAGAGCCAGTTATTTTATTGCTAAAATGAAACTCTGTCTCTACAAACACAAGGCACATTAGCTGCCTTTGGTGCTATTTATTCGCATATTTTCACAACTTGCATCCTCACTGCACATGTTCTAGGGATGGTCACCACAAACCCAATTTTCAACATGGAATTTGTGGATGAATTTGATTGGGTTAATGTTAGCCATTGGATTTGGCTTCGAGACCCTCTTCCCAACCAGCTGATCAAAAGCTGTCTGTTCACCAACAGAGCCCTTCTGGTGGACAGATGTTTCTCCTGTGGATTGGAATTTACTTTGTCATTGACTTTTAAATCCCCTACCAATTTGGGTTCAGTAGACCCATGTCACTTGTGTATCTCCAGTATAGAATTATCAATTAAATCTTTTTTTTTTATTATATTGTGATCTCTAGTGTTTCATGGCATAACTTTGACGGTTGTTTTCCGAACCATGTTTTCCTTTGATTGGGATTGTTTTTGTTCCTTTGATAAGTTACAGATTTTGGGACATTGTCATTTCCAAGCTTCGTGCAGCTTTTTGAGCAAGAGTCAAACTCTTCGGTCCCGCAATAAGAGGACACATCTTTCTAGTTTTCCGCCACAACTGGATTGCCAGTTGGATTTTTAAAATGTTTGATTGGTCTGTGTGTTTTTTGTCAATGTGAAGGGTGATGCTTGTCATCTGGCTTGGTTGGCTTTGAACATTGCTTGAAAATGACTCATCTTTGAGAGTTAAGGCTGCGATGAGGTACTCTAGTCCCACTGAAACGATGGATGGCTCAAAGTGCTTGGCTGGGAAAGCCACCAGTCGTTGCTCAGCCCAGCATTACAAGGCACTTTCTAAGGCACTTTCTACCTCTCTTAATCCTGCTATCTTCCCCCTTCTCTGTCTCTCTCCCTGTCCTCTCAATTACTCTTCTACTATGAATCCCTTTTGCCCTCCTTAGCACTCCTCATCGAGTGTCTTGTTTCTTTTATTTTACTTTAATGTCTCTCTTTTTCTTTCTGGCTTTGTCGCATCAATTTTTTTTCTGATGAGCTTATGCTGGGCATGAAGGAGTTGCCACAATCTGAAGTCTCTGGGAGCTCTACTTGCGAGGGCAGTGAAAGTGGGATCTACATTCACGCCGCATGCCCTCCAAACTTGGCAAGACGAAATCAAGGGAGCTAGACAAGGAGCAGTTTCACCTTGTTTCCTTTGTGACTCTCTGATGGCTGCACGGTTAGCACCTCACAAAGGACCTGTTTTATTAGCATGGTCTCATTCACCCACAGTCGACACTCTCATCTGCTTCTTTCATTCCTTTTTGGCAAGAAAATAGATCTAGATTTGTGATCAGAAAGGGGGCCGTAACATTTTCCAATCCCACGTCCTCTTTATCTCAATTAGATCTTGTTTTAATTGATATATTTTTAACTTTAAATTCTTATCAATTAAAATGGTATAGCTATCCCTCTGTTTGATCTTCAGGTGCTGGATCCACCTGCATGGTTGATAGGCAATGGAAAGCTAAAACATAAAGTATCAATCTTCAAGATGAAAAACTGATGACACTCTTGCAATCAATGTTTCATAGCACATTTGCATGATTCACTTTGATATCGCCCAAGCGGCTGAACATTCATAGTTTGCCTCTTGAACTCTATACATATCCAGTAATCCATATGGACATTTTCACTAGTAGGCTCATATATTTAGGGTTTCTGTTGTGCATGACTTCCAGTGTGTTTAAAATGTAAGACAATAGATTCATTTGGCAACCATTGTCCCGTAAAGGAGTGACATGGTTCAAATTATTCCAGTCATCACCATCAAGCTAATCTGCCATTTATTACCAGCTTTTTTTTACTTCCTAAATTTAAACACTTGTCACTGTTGAAGAAGCACTGAAGCTTCTCATGTCTGTGTTCACTATAATCAATAGACCTACTCGGGTTCTTTTTAAATCTTTTAGGTCAAGTCAGGTCTCTAGTATTAACATTTGGCTTTCGATATTGTGCTAATAGTGTGTTCTTACATGCCTGACACCACATCTGTGGCTTAACTAATAAATACACATTTCAGTGATGTGGCTTTACAAAGCCTGTCTGTCACTGCCTCATTTAGTTTTGTATTATCATTGAATTAACAAGGTTCATACTTGAGTTTTGATTGTTTTTGCCTTTCAATCTCAAGTGAAGTAAAGGGAGCTTTCAAAAAAGTCAGTCCCAAATGTTTATACTGAAGTCTGAAAAGTCCAAGTGTCAAGTCTGCAGCTCTGCTGACTGTGCTAAAATGGCTGAAAAAAAGTTTTTCCTCTTTTTATCTTTGAATATTTAGAAATTTCAGAAATTTTTGAAAGAGTTTTTTTTTTTTTTGGCAGCAATCTTATCGATTTAAAAATATATATATGTTTTCTCTAAGCCAGCATTTCTCAACCTTTTCTGGCTCGTGAGTTAGTTTCAAATTCTCCCTCAACTTAAGTTCTCTGAATTTCTTATCTAAGTTTGGGAGTATATTTCAAGCCTTTGCTAGGTCTTAAGGTCCTTAAGGTTATCACATGATCTTCATTAGATTTTTGTGACATGACCTATAATTTTGAAACTCAATTATTTCATGCCTCATTTCCTTTATCTTAAATATATCAATATGATTTAAAAAAAAATATTCCAGAAACCCATCTGCAAATCAGATGACCCCATGTTGGCTTGTAGTGCCCAGGTAGATACTACTGCAGTAAACTGTTCTGATGGAAGAGCTGTCTTTTCATCCCCCTAATTGATTGTGCCACCTCACCATAGCACTCCCTCATACTCAGTGACGCACACGTTCCTTTTGGGGTTTCGTCTGTGTCTACAATGGCGTCTCCTGCTGGCCCCATACTTGCTTGTGAAAGCTAATTTTGCCGGGCTATTTTCTGACCTGGAGCATGTCAATATCGCACAGTGGGAGAGCTCTCACTTACCCAGCGCTACATTCTTATTCATGAGCCTTAATTCCATCAAAAGCCTTTTCAGCCACTGGACTGTGGTTGTTCCTTACTATGGTGTGATTTTTAAGGAAAGTGCTTGTAGCTGCCACAGAGTAATGCTACACCATAAAGGAGTGTAGCCCTGCCCATTCGCCATTTGCTTAGAGCATGTTCAAAAGTGCTGCGTATAAAGCAGGAGAGGGGCTTTTGTGGGTGCTGTGTCAATGTCAATTCTGATATCCAAACTTGGCTACTTTCTTTATTAACACTGCAAAAAATGTAGGTTTAACAAGATGAATCGGCACCAACTGCAATTGCACAGAAGGGTGGATTGCTACCTACTTAAATGGATTTTCAGTAGAAGGAATGTATGTGACCACTATTTAACCAGGTAATTCCCATTGATAGTAAGATATATGTTCAAGGTAGACCTGAGCAGTTTTTATTTAATTTAATTATTCAAATAATTATTATAATTACCATTTGTTGCGGTGTGATGCTACTCCTCACACATCAGGGAATGTGCTTAAATTGCATTTCGGATTTTGTTTGTAAGAATAATTTACTCCTCCCCTAAAATAGCAAGTGTTAGAGCCCCCACAATGGTAGGAAGTCTCAATTTTGTTTTCTTGCAAGCTCCTGAGGAGTCAGAAATGTCTTGAATGTGTCTGTATTATAGATAGAGGGAATAATTTATTATATTTATTTATTATTATAAGTAGACCATGCTTTATCTGTTGTTTTTTTTGCTCAAACCACTCAACAATAAAAAAACAAAATGTTTTATATGTCGCTGTAATCTGTATCTGTGTCATAGGAGCACATGGGTAGAAGGATATATACGGAGACTGTTTGGGAGTGAACCAGTGTTCATAGTTGGAGAATGACATGGAGGGATGCAGCAGAGATAAAAGATGGTTAATCTGAGACACCACTGCAACCTTGTTCCCTTTTGGCTGCTGATACTGTCATCACCCAATCAGGTTTCCTGTGTCACCTTGAAAAGTTGATGGAATTTACTTAAGGCCCACTGCTCACTGATATTGTTTACAATGCTGTTCACTTGCAACTTGGACATCAGTTGCTGTTTGATTAGTTACAAGATGAGAATTTGAATATGCCTTTCCAAGCCATCTTGATTTGACATCACATTTTACAAGGCCGTCCAATGGGCTACTGTTTGGGTCATGGTCTATTTTTGTAATGCATATCTAAACCATTTCGAGAAGGTGCCCCATGATGCAAGTACAAATGAAATAGGTGAGGTGTGTATACCCTGCTAACTAAAGGATATATACATACATAGACTTATTTTTTCATTACACTTCTCGCCTTCAACTCTCAGTTCTCTTTTAACCTTTAACTGACCACTTAGTTACCCGCCTAACTGTCTGTTTCTGAGCAGACAGCGTCTCATTTCCTTTTTTAACAGTCCCATACATCCTTCAGAGCAGAGGTATAAAAGCCAGATGTAATTTTAATACTGCGCTCTTGTTCTGTGGAGACCATTGATCTCTGTATGATCTGAGCTCATTTGCAAATGCTATAATAAACTCTTGAAAGACAACTTGGTTCTCAATCTTAATTTCAGATTTCCACCACAGAGGATTGTGCGAAAAGCATGACAGCAGTATATTTAATAAAAGATAAGATGGAAGTGTTGATTCCAGTTGGGAAATTAGGTTGCAGCAGCATATAATAATATAACTCGGCTAAGTAACAGACAAGGTAAGATATTACATGTAATAAAAAAGGCAGAAAACAATGCAGTTATATTTAAATAGTAATGTTATATTTGAATTAGTTAGTAATAGCACTTCTCCTTTCTTATGAAGCAAGCAAGGTTGGCATTTAAAAGTATTTATAAATACAAAAAATATATTTTTAACTGTTAACTGTGCTGCTAATGCAGAGAAAGATTAAAGGAATACTTCACACATTAGAAATCAGAATTCTAATGTCACATTGTGATTGTTACCAATATTAATTGTTTTACTGAATTAATAAATCCATCATCTGTTTTCTAACTACCTAGAAGTCAGCTCCGTTATACTTGTGAATGTAGTGTGAATGCAGTATTTTTGTCTTTGTTGGTACCACGTAGAAATGGTGGTGCCTATTTATCCACAAGCCTGGACAAAAACAGATCCTTAGAACTTTGGTATGCGGCATTAGAAACCATAGCAACAGAACTCGGTTTGAACTTGAGAAGTCTTTGTGAGAAACAGTGAGGGTTAAGCCCAAAGTTAGCTTTTCTACCCACTAATCCTGCTTTGTGAGACAGGACTTGGGTCCTCATAGATACCAGAAATGCTGGAATTAGGTAAGGATAACACATTTTAGGTTCTGTACAATAGCACAACAAAGTGTGCTCCAAAAAACTGTCATTTCAAAGTGTTTTGCAATAAATCTTCTGCTTCAGACAGACGTTGACACCAAATACATACCAGAGTTGGGAAACAAGCCGAGCAGAAACAAACCGACAGGATAACACTCTCTAGACTTTGTTTTCCACCTGATTGCGACCCTCATCCTCAGGCTGTCTTTCAGACGACCTGGTAAGTGAGAGAAGTTAAAAACAGCTAAATGTCTTGACTTCACTTGACAAATTCAATGGGACAGTGGTGCTGCGTAGGGTGAAATACAAGGAACGCCTTGTCACCTCTAGGAGTGCAGGAAAGGGCCAGAACTATATCAGTATTTGTACTAATTCCGTCCTTGTTCACCTTGGTTGCACTCCTGGTCTGCCAAACGCAAGCTGTGCATAAATCTGAAGCAGTCGCACCCAGTGTTCATGATGTAGGGCTCCTTAATTATAGCTACAGAGGTAGATGTTATTAAAGTAAAGAGCCTGTCATGTTTCCACACATTTAAAACAGAAAGTTGACTCTAGTGTTTCAACAATGACTCGATTAATATTTTCTTCTTTTTTTTTCTCAAGCAAAATCTGTGTAGAAATCAGAGAAGAAAGACGCTCCTTATAATTCAAACATTTTAAAGTTTTCTTCAATACTGAAATAATCTAGTGGCTAATTCAGCATACTTTTAATGGTGCCAATTTGCCATATATATAATTTGCAGCTCTCAGTTTTATCTTAGGGGAGGCACAGTGTCAATCTGACAAGTTTGAAAAGACTTATATATTAATAGTTGATTAATCAAAAAACATAATGATAGATAATAATGAAAATAATCATTAGTAACAGCACTCATTAACCGTGACATCCACAGACAATGTTTTAATCATTCCCTACAGGTTTATGAATACTGTTTTCTTTTACAAGTCTATCTTTATAAGGATCTTGCAAATGTTAAATATTATTGTACTCTGTGTATTTTGCCACTACTGCCATCCTACCATCAGCATACAGTCATTGATACATCGTGTACTAAATTAGGGCCTTTGTGCCTTTATGGGCCAGTAAATTACTTTCCTCTCAGACTGAAGCTGTGACTGACAGTACCTTGGGCATATTGACACAGGAGACAGGAGAGTTCAGTCAAGCCCAAGCTTTTAATCCCAACCATGCTTCCTCCAGGACAATTCCTTAAGACCCGTGGTGATTTCCTGCATGCCAATGCAAGCATGGACCCTTGCCGAGCTATCGACACCTGACCCCTCTTGTATCGAACGCTGAGGTTACTCATAACCCCTGCTCGTCTTTCATTATTGAGATGTGAATGAGGAAGGTCGGGGAGGTGGGGGGAGGCTTATTGATCGGTCAACACAGGAATATTTGATTGTCGCTTGGGCGGCGCTGCCAAGACACTCTTCTTCATGACAACAAAGGTGGCCATTTTGAATGTATAAAAAGGTTGAAGTGAGCATGTAAACATACAGTTTGAAATGGCTGGTTAAAAACCTGCAAGGTCATGCTCAGTCTCTTCCATTCTGTTTGTTATACTTGAAGGATTGTGAAACAGCAGCTGAAAAGAGAGGTTTATTTATTGCTAAACCTTGTGGCTTGTATAGATAAAGTGGTTTGTTATTAGACGCACCTATTCGGCCCTTTGTCATATGAGGTAATTAAAAGCTAAACACCCTCGTAGAAGCTAAGCACTGTGGGGGACCGTTAGTGAAGCAATGCGGTTTTAGGCTTTGAAAAAGGGCTTTGAAGAAGGAAAATGCTGGAAGCACATCCTGGCCCAAGTCGGACATTGGAAGTTACCATGGTGACAGCGACTAGAAATGAAAAATCTGTGCTTAAAGGCAGGCCTTGGTGTGTGTGTGTGTGTCTGTGTGTGTGTGTGTGTGTGTGTGTGTGTGTGTGTGTGTGTGTGTGTGTGTGTGTGTGTGTGTGTGCTTGCTTAGGAAAGTGAGAGGGGAAAAAGAGATGGCGGAGGGCATCAGTGATACAGTATGCATATTGATTTGTGTGTAGATTATAAATACAGAGAATGGAGTGCTTTTCTATTTGAGTGTTAGTGTGAATAGTTTTGTATTCTTTGTTCAGCCAAACCTCAGAATTTCCTCCATTTTCTCAAAATAGAGATTGAATAATGGTCCAAGGAAAGGATTAGAATCTTTTTGTTGCCGCTGCACAGTGCACGCAGCCACATAAGCTCCCCAAAGAACTTCTTTGACTCGAACCAGCAGCAGATGCCGCTCTTTGTGCGTAACAAACAGGAGTTGATGCCTTAAAAAGTCAAAGCAGTGGCATTTCTGCCTTCTTTTTCTATTCCCCATCCGTCAGTCTGAAGGCCAGCACAGCAGTGGCACCACTGGGGAGCTGGCCGAAGAATCTGACGCTTGCAGAGATGCTCTTGAGATGGGCTCAGAATCTCAGCAGGGGTGGTTCAAAAGGCTAACCCTGGTCAGCAATTCAATGGGGCCTGTCACTGGAATATTTCAGGATGGATTCCTTTATGCTGTAGAAAGAGTATATTGGGTGTGTGAGTGCATTTGCACGTTTGAGTGCGCGCAGTGCAGCAGAGATGCAAGTGCTCATACACACGGCTTCCAATTTTGCCACTGATGCACACGTGTGCACAAAGTACACACGTCAGTCATCTTACTTCATTCCTAGCACATCAAGTTATTGTTTTTCTTCAATAAGTGACACATTCATATGACTGTGGTTATAAAAAAATATGACCCAATCCTCACTTTTACACGTCCCCACCTGGAATGAGGCTTAGCTTAAAATGGGCCTAGAGGCTGAAAGTCCCAAGGGCCTTCGCAGGGGGATAAATCAAGCGTCACAAGGAAGATAGGGAGCAGCATCATTTGTTAGCAAGAATAGAAAAATTCATCCTGGAAATCGTAAATCATTAGACGGGCAGGCCCCAGTGAATAAGCCTCACCCACCAAACAAATCGATTCGTGAAGTTATTGCACATTTCAATCCTCCCTTCTGCCTCCGTACAGGCACCTGGAGAGACCCTGTGGGCGTTAAGATTTACATACACATACCAGGAGATTAGACGCTTCCTGTGTTTGACAGATATTTAAATCAGACGCTGGTATTTATTTGTTTACTTTTAATGGAAGAGATGTATTGAAAAAAAACATGCTTTTATAATCAATGCCTATTCTTCTCATAGCAACAGCTTTCAAAACAGGTCTTAATTATCGTCCTGAAGAAAGTTGAAAATACCATTTGCCGATTTTGACTTAGTTATGTCTCATAATAATATGCCCACTGCTTCTCATGACTTTATTCATGCTTTATTCAGTCCTATATTAGTTTCCAGGTTCAGAACTGTACTGAGGTTGTTTTGCTCAAAGAAATGCCATCCATGCAATGTAAAAGCCTGAAAGACATTTGAAATGTTGCTTACTGATCATATGTGATTGAAACGGCGACCGCATGGGAAATGATATTGTATCTTATGAACTGTTACAAGTTACACATTGAGTTGTCAGAAATCCATGTTGCCTTGTTTTAAATGAGAGCAGTCACGGGATATATTGACAGGAGTGATTGTGCTGGCTTTTTAATTACCCACCGTCATATCTACTGCATCTTATAAATCATATATCTGCATGTATGAAGACACAATTTTCACACAACTCTGCTTACCCTTACCGCTTACTATTTATCTAATTTAGGGCACAGTTTAAAATAAGCGTTGACAATTATGGTGATCCTCTGTATGGAAAATGTAGAATTTCAATAAACATTAGTGGTGGATTCAGTTGATTCACAGAATAGATCAAAGAAATAATGTATTATTTTTTGGAATTATCCACTCTTGCTACAAGGCAAAGTTCAATGTTTGTGTGTTTCTGACCGAACAATTTTAACTAATATTTGAAGAACTTGGAATCACTATTCTGTTTAAATAAAACATTGTTTTTTGCTCTCTTTTGAGCTGTGCTATTTCCAAGATGTGCATCTCCTGACATCTGAGGAAACGGCGTAGGATTATCCTGCTGAGTTTATCTTTGCCCTTTAGAGCTAGAACTCAGACACTCGCGTCTATGCTTCATAAGACCACTTGCTGCCTTGAAAGCAAAGATAAGCTAAACATGTGAATGCATTTATGAAAAGGGTCTAGCGTTGATGTCAAAGTGGTTCATCACACACACTCTATTGTGTTCAAATGAGTGTATATTGCCAGTGGGTGAAAGACTATTATTGAACTGCAAAAATTTGAACTCTAAAACTCATCTAAATTAATTATCATACAATACCAAACTTTTATTATATGATTTAAACAATGCACTTGCCGTATCAGCTGAAACTGCACTTCCCCTATAAAAGCAGTTTCAATGAATTTACTTAGATCAGTAATTCTTTTTTTCCCTCCCAACGTTGAATTTGGAAACGTCTAACTCCCCCAGCACTCTCCAGCATGTGCCAAATTCATACTTTAATGGAATTTCGGTGTGCACAGCCAGATAGATGTCTACAGCATGTGCGGAATCATGGATTGACCTTTTCAGGTAGAGAGATAAATTGCATCACCTAATACCTGTTGTGGCACCAAAATAGATGGATTAATTTCAAAGAGGCTAGCTGAGCAAGTTTGATCCGTCTGCAGCAGGATTACTTCTCCTTCAAAATAACAAGAGGAGGGAGAGGTCTTATTCAAAATTCTTTCTAAGAAATTGCATTGAGTTTGATGTGTCCCAGGGCTAAAGCTGTATTTTTAACATTTATTCCTAAAAAAACACAAATCTGATATTATTCTGCTGACAAGCTGTCAAGATATATATATCATTTCAAAGTTCCATATTGAAAGACATTTTTCTTTTTGCATAGTTCACGTTGGTCACAATCAATGATTAATCCTCATACTCTACACAAAGAGCTCGCTTTCTTCTCTGCACATCCACTTCACTGCAAAAATAGTGTTCGCTCTCCACTTGCACTAGCGGCGTGTTTGGAGCAAGCTGTTGGGGCTGAAGGTGAAGTAAACATGTGCTGAAGAGCTCAGAGGTTTGTCACTTTCAACCATTCAAATTTACTCAAAGTAGTATTTCAAATTCTGAGACTTATTTAAGATTCCGTAGCAGGCTTTGGTGCCACAAATTAGTGCAAATAGAAATATGAAATATCTGAGGACCTCTCATTCAGAGACATTCCTTAAAGAAAATCGAATGAAACGGGTCAAAATCTCTGTTAGCAATCTGTTAAATTCCCAAGCACAACAAGTGGTATTGAGTAACTTCAATTTGCACTTTGTTTCTTTTGCTTTAAGTCTGTGCACGTCTTCCAAAAAGCCCGTTTACGAAATGTTTACCACAGCTGATCAGCCCTTGTGGTGTCAGTAGACATGTCTCTGCTCTCGTGACAAATCCTATGGTTTGGACCGCACTGAAAGCAGCATCCCGTCTGCAATGCTCATCACGGGAGGGGTGCGTTCCCCGAGGCTGTAGCCTCTGTCTGGCCTGAACTCAAATCCATATGTTGCCTGACAACAACCCAGAAAATTCTGTGTACCTGAGTCTGAGTTTTTCCTTTCCCTTTGTCAAAAATACATTATCTTGCACCTGAGAAGGGTGAACATTTTAGATGTCAACAATCTCAGTACATTCCTACTTTATATGATTTATGTGTAATTTTTTCTGGTCAGTTAATTATTGTTTCATGTTTATTTCATATTTTCATATAAAATCAGTAAAGGAAAGAACATTCAGTCAATCGGTATTCACAATATTTTATATTACACAAAATATACACACCAACATATAAAGAAACCCGAGTCTGGGTTTTACTGCCCTGCTCCTTTCAGGCCCAGATTTTGCTGGAGGACAACTTGAACTTGTCGTGACCGCTGCTGTGGAGATTAATCTTTGCCATACAGAATGTTTCCATATAGTTGACATTGGTGTTGAATATTAATGAATACGTAGTCACAAACTCAAATGTGCTAAAAATAACCCGGATACATTTCTTCTCCAAAGCTAAGTGGTAATATAAAGTACATAAACTGTAAGAAAAATGATAATAATAAAAAAACACAAGGCAAGATTACATCCTGGTGTGGACTTCAGTAAGTGAGGAAAGGTACAAATATGACAAATCAGATATGGAAAATATTTTGACCGTTGTTTTTATTTGTCTCATCCATCATCGTGAGTAATAAACAAGCCCAGTCTCTCTTCTCAGTTATAGAATATAGTTTTAGTCATCCCCTCCGTGAAAGAGCCCACTCGTCCAAACACGTGGCGAAACAGGAAAAGCATGTGTTTATCAAGCTGAGCTGGTGCTTCACTTTAGGCTCTTGGACTGTAGCCAAACAAAGGACCTCATAGATGAATCCATATATCGCCCACATCCATAAAGTCTCAGTATGTACTCAGATTTTGTCTGTATTCTAGTTGATCATCGCTCCACTAGTGCCACTGTATTTTTAACAGCTTGTTGCATTGGGACAAAATACAGCTCATCTACCAAATACAATATTAGTGAGAGGCAAAACTGTGTGATGTAAATAAATCTTATGAAACTAATCTGTGTGAATGGCTAAAAGGATTATGTTTGTCAGGATGGAAAAAAATGAGCCTGAATGCTCTATATATATTTTTTTAGAAATGGCATTGAATTTATGTAAGCAGTGGAAGTAGTTTGTGAGAGATGATCAATCTTGACCTTTGTTTGACCATCCCTAATGAAACTTATTCCATACCTAATAGAGCCTGATAAAGGTCATTCATATAGCTCATGCACTCCATCTCCTCTATACTGAACAGTCACTTGGCACTTCATTCATTTCTGCTTAGTTCCACATAGTTAATCCTATAAAAGAGGAATATGGCTGATGTTTTGTTACCCATAGTGTTTATAAAGACAGCGTGACAGCTTGATGTTTTTCTGTGGTTTTGTAGCAGGTTTCCAATGCCACCAAGTAGCAAACTGTGACTATTCACATTGATCAATCATCCGTTGGAACATGTAGGTGCATGCATGTGTTTGCGAGCAGATGTTCATCCGTGTTTGTGCATGTGAACCGGTGTGAACCTAAATACTCAAGGATAGTGAGCCCCTTCAGCGCTGCACTTAAAGTACTCCACGCCCACACTGGGCTATTGTATTTATGTTGTATACATTTCATTCCCCATCTTCCTCTTCTGCTTTTTAATCTGCGTTCAGCAAGTGTCTTGGTGGTTTATTTTTTTAAAAGAAATGTGCATCTTTAGAATAATAATGTGTTGGGTGGATTCAGTAGTGCCATTATAGATACTATTTCAGTGAGTATATAGAGGACAGTATGTGTCTGTTTTACAAGTGCAGAAGAGTTGGTTCTCTGAATATGTATGTCACTTCTCTATTACTCTCCTCACATTCAACCTGTGGGTTTAAAAGGTTATTCTTTTTACTAAAAGAGTGTTCATTTGATTCACAGCAGAAATGAAAGTCCTAAGTGTAAGTGAATGAAAACTTCAGAATATAGTGTACTTTTAAGTCACCCTCAACCTTTTGACCCATGTCTGCTATGATGGAGCTGGTCAGTAGCCAGCCACACAGTATGTATACTATGTGATGTATGGACTGCCAGTACGAACGGGTAATATAGATGGTCTGTCAAGAAAAGACACATGTGTGCACTTATAAGAAGAAACTAGGTAGACTAGTAAACCTTTTTCACAACTTCTCTGATTGATATGTGTGTTATATGTGACTGTTATTGTGATGATCAAATGCCACCAAGACGAATAAACTACTGTTGTAGTTCTACTAGTAGCCTCAGTGGCTGGCTTTAGAGCATTTTGTTGTTTTGTGGAATTATCATACAATCATTCAAAATTAGGCTAAATCTTTCCAGCTGACTGGCCTCAGGCTCGTTGGTAAACAGCTTTACCTCAATTCTCATTGAGGGACAATACTTATAGGTGCTCATATTAGGGCTATCAAAGTTAGCATGATAATAACACGTTAACGCAAATTAATTTCAAAGTCACTTAATGTTTGACTCGTTAACGCGTGTTGTATAAGATAACCCTTCGCCCAAGTCACAGGGGAACTACCAATTAGCGGAGGAGTTTGGGCAGACTAAGACGGTTGCACTCTCCGGGGACTTCACTCAGCAATCAGTTACCTCGAGGTGACGTCACATTATTTTGACCAACAGTGGGAAATAGTAGTTACTGGACATAACTCCAGTTCTATAAATATGTGTGTAGCCCTCTAACTACTGCTTTGTTAATTGAGTTCCAAAGATTGATCTACATCTATTTGGATAAAGCGAACATATTTGTCCACTCCCATGTTGATAAGAGTATTAAATACTAAACAAAAAATAAGTGATTCGTTTGAGATTAACTCTGGACAATCATGCAGTTAATAAATTACATATTTTAATCAATCAACATCCCATATATTTGTATATACAAGGGTATCTTTAACATTTTGAACAATGCTTTGAAAATGTGAAAGAAATGTTTTGTTCGCAATAATTCTCTCTCTACTGGTGGTCCATAGCACTTAAGCAGATGACTAATAAAAACAGTGTAGTGTCACTGAATTCAATCACATAAACCCAACCCTCACAACCAGAAGCAGAAACGGCACTTATTGAGCGCAAGCATAGTTGTTACAGTTTATTTGATTTTACCCAGCTGAGGATATCTTTGAAGTAACTCCAAATAATTGAAAGATATAAAGAATATATTACTCTATTGCAGCTCCAAACCAGAAGGCTTGATGCATATGCTCCTTAGCAAGCCTCTGTGAACAATAGGCTTCCACAGGGACTGATAATTCCTCTGTCTGAAAAAAAACACACTAAAGAACACTCAACAGTTGACTTTAAATACTTCCTGGTTTTACTCCAGAGCTAAATACACAGTGCTCAAGGCCATTGCTCCCCTTCTCCTTGTAACATTTTCTTGAGGTTTTCATTGGGTTTTTTAAAGGTGTGTGTGTAGCACCAGGAGACAGACTGAATGAGAAAAGATGGATGCTGTGGCATGCAGCAAGGAAAGATAATGAATGAAGTCGACCGTGGGTGGCGAAGACCATCACTAAAGCGTAATGGGTCCCAGCAGAGGGATGGGGATATTGACCCGTCCGTCACTTTGTTCCCCACTCCCCTCCTTCCCTTTTCTTACAAATACAAACTCTCACAAGTGTGTACACAGCCTGACACACACACTGCAGTGTACACATTGAGCAAACAATACCGACATACACTTTGTCTTTGCGCACGCACGCACGCACGCACGCACGCAAGCAGGCACGCACGCACGCACGCACGCACACACACACACACACACACACACACACACACACACACACACACACACACACACACACACACACACTCCAAGTCCCTTATGCACCGTGTGCATATTTTTCTCTTCATATCACGGGAACTAATATCTGTGTGTGTGTGTGTGTGTGTGTGTGTGTGTGTGTGTGTTCATTTCTTGGAGGTGGGGCACTTTGGCTGTGTTTGCTCTTTTTAACTAAAAGCAAATGGAGAGTTTGTGTTCCCTGACAGGGACTGTTACATCAAACATATACAAACTATGGGAAAGCTCCACAGAGAGGCGTATCCTCAATGAAGTATGCAAGCTGAACCGTCTCCGTTCTTATGTGACTTACTCCAGGCAAACTTCTTTGATGTGAATTCTATGGAAAATCACTCAAAGCAATTTGCCGTATTGGAAGCAGATTCAGCATTGCGATTTTTTTCCTCCTGAACTTTTAAAAGCTGGCGAACCTTTCTGTTCTTCCACTTGGTTGGTATTTTCCTCCTGATATAAATCACTTGAGTTCTGAAAGGGAACAGTGGTGCTCACCAATTCTTTTTTTATTACTCTCCAATATGGACAAATCTGTCTAACTTTGACAGCAGCTGCACCTTCTCTGTCTTAAACTACTGGCTGTTTCCTTATTTTTCTTTTTTGTTCTCTTTCTTTTCATTGATTCAATTATTCACCCATTCATTTATTTATTTTTTCTCCTGTCAGTGGTCAATAGACTGAGGGGACTCAACCCACTTACATCAGAGGCAGCAGCAGGATCAGCCAGCGATTATAGTCATTACAGTTTGTGCTTACATAGGGCTCTTGTGCTTTGTGCCACATCTCCCCTTGTCAGCTGGCAGTCTGAGCTCTAATCTGCCAGTTATAACAAACAGCAGATGAGGGAACAAGAGGAAAAAGCTATGAGGGAGGAAAAGTGAAAATACGGGGAGAAAAAAAAGGGGTGGTTTGTGGCCAAATTGAAAAAGCGAGTTTTGTGTCCTCTTTTAGAATCTTCACTCTGAGATATATAAATTCAGATGTTATTCTTTCCCATTTGCTGATGACACTTAGAATTGTTGAATATGTTTCAAATAGGGGTGTTATACTGGTATTGACAATAACTGTGATATTTAAAAAATGAAATATTAATATTGTTTGAAAGGGATAGTTTATATTATTTCAAGTGGGGCTGTATAAGGTACTTATCCATATGAAGTGTCCCACCCACAGCAGACGGTAGTCTGCACGCACCCTGTTTGAAAATACAGACAGGAGTACCAGTGCAGGAGCAAAGCAATACACTGCTGTGAACAGGGGCAGAAGCAAAACATTTTAGCCACCTAAAAAAAAATCAATATTAGTTTATATATACAGTACTTGTGCTGCATTGGAACGACTGTTTGTTTCTCCAAACTGGCTGCTTGCCATCAACTGTAGGTAATATACTGACTATGGATAAGTACGTCAGACAACCCCACAACAAACAATCTGAAATATCCCTAAACATATGACAATATTGATATGATTGATTTATTGATATGATACATGCAAACGTACAGTAAACTAAGTTAAAGATTAATTTACTGATAGTATAGGTTTTTTTCTAAATGTTCTACAGATATTGCAATAATATTGTTATTGAAGTGAATTATTTTGGCCACGATAAATGTGTAGTGGAAATCTGATATCGTGACAGTCCTAGCTTCAAATTATAAATTTCCTCCCTTTGTTTGTACCAGTGGAACTCGAGCTTCCAGCATGACGCCAATTGCAGCATTTAGCCTGCTGAAGCTTTTAATCACCTGCTGCTTTCTTCCTCCTATACTGTGGACACCCTGCATTCCCATATTTGAATACATCACTCAGAGTGGATCCATTTCTCTCTCCCCCGGCTAGTTCAAAGGGCTCCATCAGAGCCAAGGGTCTGATGAGATCCTGATTATCCCTCTAATTGGTAATTGTGAAGTCGTTGTGGCACGTGGCGTGGGCAGCTTCTCCCGCTATTGATCCCCCTCCTACTCTGCCATTGATTTGCACTTGATACATTTAATTGTAATTATTTCTCCACCATATTTTATTCCCCTGCAAGATGCGGGTATTTCAGGACACTAACGGAAATCAGATCAGAAGGTCTTTGTGGCTGTGTGCAGAGGTAAAAATGCACAGCAGAGGGATTTTGAATATGGGTCAAGATGGATGTTAAGGCTGGGATTAAGTTTGCAATCCATGTTAAATACACATTATGTTTAATCCCTCATGAGGAAGTTATTACAAATTATGATTAAAATTTCAGATAGCTTAACTTCTGGGGCAGCAATGTTGAATCCCAAAAAGTACATATATATATAATATTGTGTTCATGTTGTCCTTCCACAAAATAAGCCAACAACAATGTCCATTCATGAGCGTGTGTGTGTGTATGTATGTGTGTGTGTGTGTGTGTGTGTGTGCGTGTGCCTGTGTGTGCCTGTGTGTGTGTGTCTAGAATAAACTGGAAATGGTAGTAAGGAGGAAGGGTGTAGAGATGAGAAGGCTGCCTCTATAATTGTTTCTCAGTTTTATAGGCTTGACCCCTTATTTATTTGACTGGCATTTACTGCCTTGGAATTAACTCTTCATAGGGAGGGTTAGGCTGCAGACAGCTGACTGGAGTGAGTGGCAGAGGGTGATGGGGGTTCATGAACCCATAAAGTTTATGTGGGCGAGACTCTGCAGACCATATCTTATTACTGGGTTGGCTTGAAATGAGATGGGGCCCCTTTTTGCTTGTCCCTCACTGGTTCGATTGATTAGTCGACAGCCAATCAATGTTAATTAAGGTGTAGAGAATCCTTTAATTGTGGCGTATGAATCATTGTGTCAGACCCTGTCTTGACCTTCGCAAGACTTACACAGCGAGCGGCCTTGCTGGGGAATAAAAACCTTTTATATATTGCAAGATAATGGTAGTCCGTAAATGAGTATGGATGGACGGCGATCCTGTACATACTGTAGCTTGCAGCAGCTGGCCTCATGAAGATCACATACACAATGGGTGCTTGAAAGAATGGACAGACCTTCATAACCTGTTTTTTTCATTTTGCAAACAGATGCAAAGCAGCGACAGATCAATACTTGTCAGAACGTTTAAGAGTTAATGTTTTGAGATAAGTTTTGCTATCATGTGTTGCGAAAGGCTCTCTGTGCATATGAAGTGGGGCTTTGATTGATGACTGCCCAAAACTAAATGTCACATGAGAACACCACCAGCACCATAATTGTGGTTTTTAATGAAGACCTGCATTTCATGTAGGAGCTGATATCGCACACACGGGATTGTGTCTACCCCCCTCCTCTCCACTACCACCACTACCATCCATCATGCAGTAATAACAATGTGACCTGTTCATGGTTTAAAGCCTGGTTTCAGGTCTGTGACTTCCAACTACAACTCAACAGAAAGATGAATTTACCCATGAGATTGTCTCCTGAACCTACAAAGGGTGAACTATCTCCTCTTCAAATGTCACACAACTCTGTCCCAATTTACCATTACCCTTAATGTTTTATATTATTTTGCCTCAATCAGGGTGGTATCTGAGATCTCTAGTCCAACAGTTAGTCATGTGTCCTCATAAATATAATATATCTAAAGCAGTATTACAGTCAACCTTTCAAGACAACTGAAATAAAATGCACTTTTATATAAGAAAGGGTTTCCAAGAAAAATACAGATGTTCTTAAATACAAGATACGTCATAAAACACTGCAACCTACTTAAATGCAATACTTCATCTTAACCCATCTTATATTGATTCACAGTTGTTCAATACAGAATGCCGAAAAGTACTTTTTTAATCTACAACTAACCTCAACACGTCAATCCTTTAACTAAAGTTTATATTATTCACAAAGCTTTTAACATTACCTTAAATCTCCCATCTAACGGGCTCTGCCCTAAAGTGATACCCAAGCAATTTTTCTTTAAAGTTAGGAGAATTACAAGAGTCACATTTTAAAAAGTGGTCAGAATCAACCCATTACTAGTCAAAATACTGCCTCTTTGTCAGTTCCCTCTGCATCTCATACTGACACACCAGGGCACCCTGTCTGTATTGGACACACAAGACTTTCGGCTGTCTTCAATGTCAACCCATCTTCATCACTATTAGACTGTCAGGGCAACTGACATAGTAAAAAGAGTGAAGTTTTGTTACGTAACATCCGCAGTTATGTAATAAACCTAATACTTTTGTTGCTTACACCTAACCAAGTAGTTTTGTTGCACAAGTAAACCTAAAAACTACTTCGTAGTAAACCTACATTTTGAAAATTAAAGTGAATATGATGTGTAAAATTGGTAATGTGCCCGTTTAAAGTGTCCAAATACAGTATAAAAATCCTACTTAGTTACTATGTATTTATCCAAAAGACTGGATAAATAATTTCCGTAAACTGTAGAGCTTCATAATGGTCATAATCTCCGCAACAGAATTGGATGTTCAACTCCATTAACCACACACTAAACATCTGACTAATGTGCTACTGTATATTGTTGCCAATCAGAAGGGCAAGATTGTCTGCTATTAAGATGTTGCTATTATTGCTCTTTTCTCTGTTTTCAGATGTAATAACCGAACCCAGTGTGCTGTTGTGGCCGGACCAGATGTCTTTCCTGACCCTTGCCCAGGAACCTACAAATATCTGGAGGTCCAATATGAATGTGTACCCTACAGTATGTATTCCTTAATCATCTCGCACTCTTAAGCACCTCCTCATGCTCTTAGCCATGCTCACTTCCTCCTAACAGCAATGGCTCATCAACAACCATATCAACGTGCACACGAGTCATGGTCAAAATGTTCAAAAATATCTTGAATGTGTCATCCAGTTCAGCGAAACAGATTACGATGCAGTTGTGGATGTGTAGACAAATGAGGATTCCTGTAATCCAAAAAGCATAACACCATCTATGAGTGCAGTAAATATTATTGACAGTGTTGTTTACATGTGAAAAATGATACAGTATAACCGTGTGGAGGAATATTTAGTCATTGACACGATATTAAGTCTTTGTTCTAACTGACAGGAGATTAACACTTTCTTCATTTTCTTCATCCTGCATGGCATCAATTATGTCAACAGCTTGCCAGCTTACGGTCACTTTATTTACAAGAAACATCCTCTGTGGGATATTGGTTGTGTAATTTATTGATGCTAAAATAAGCAGATCCGAGGTATACACTGTAGATAGAGTTTAAAAGTGATACAACAGGCAAATGATTTGAGACCGACGGAAAATTGTTACCCAGAATCATACGTCTGTGTGGGAATTAAGTTGTCAACAACATGCTAAAAAGAAAAAAAACCTGCTAATGTAATCAGTCGAGGGAAGCGTCGGCTTCATTTCATTTTCAGATGGTGCTTGTCACTGCCATCAGCTCCCCCAGTTCCGGTGCTTTAATATCTTTGAGGAATCATCATGTCATGTCTCTGTTAGCATAGCAGCAATAAAGGCCGTATGACTTTCATCAAAACAAAAAGGACAACAAAAGGAGTGAATAAAAAGGATTTAGTTAGTGCTGCAGGTAAAAAAAACCCTGTCAAGCTCTACGTAACTTGAGTGGAAACATTTGTGCTGGAAAGGGAGGGATGAGCATGGGCTGAGAGGATGAACCCACAGAGAGGAAATCCAGGTGAGGCCAGAGGAAGTAGCATGGACATTGCCATATGACCTTCGATATTGTGTTATAATGACCTTTGAAATGGAACACCAAAGCCACAGTAATTATGCCTGCCAGAATCCTGACATATTATTTGCCGTGCCGTATAAAGTACTGATATGGAAATATAAATATTTGGTCACATATTTATCAGTGTAGTTGGGTGTATATCTGAATCAAAACCATCTTTTTAACATTTGAGGTCCTTACATGGCTCCCTCACTAGTCCGCCTGATGAGAGCTTTCATGTTTTGAAGTATAAAACATTTCTACCTGTGGTTCAGAGCTGGCAGATGGCTCTTTTATAGCCAACTGTTTTCAATATGCACATTTCTCTATCCCAGCCACCCAGTGTCAGTGTCTTTCCGAGGTGTCCATGTACAACACTGACGCAACACTAAAGCTGCAATGGACAGAAACACAAATGTAATCAACTGTCTTGTTTTTGTGCAACTATGAATTCCTGTCAATATTCAAATGCAGAGGGTGTTTGTACACACTGTGTGTGCATCCCATCCTTGTGAACGTCAAACCTCAGGAATGCCTGCAGGGAATTTCTTCAAAATTGGCACAAGCTTTCATCCTCGAGTCTAGACTCGAGGATGAACTGATTCGATTTTGGAGGCCCAAGGTCAAAGTCACTGTGACCTCATGTCCATCCCATTCTTGTGAATGCAATATCTCAGGATCTTTCTTAGATTTTTGCATAAAAGTCGAACTGGACCTTTGTTTTGGTGGTCTCAGGTCAAGCTCTCTGTGACCTCACATGTTTTACCATAAATCAAGGATTTGTATGCTAATTATAAAAATGTTGCGCTAATGTCTAATGGGATAAAATGATTAGGTGATGACATTTTGGACAGACATGGACAGAAACTGCATTATATTAAGGACATAGTCACACATTATGACAGCATGTCCCCAATGCACCCTTTCTGTGACACATTGTTACTGCTGTCCTCTCAAATAGAAATGCCATGACACTCATGGGAACCACAGCATTCACATTCCGTTGTCTGACTCAACTACTCACCTTCCATCTTTTTCTTAATTTACTCAACTTCCTTAACAAAAGCCAAGTTACTGTCAGCTATGTTATAACATCGGGGCCGCCTATTAGGGGTGCACCAGGGAGGGAAACAGCGGGCACCTTGTCTGGCGTAACTATGGATTGTGTCCAGGACCATTGAAGGATAAATAATTCTGCTGGCAATGCAGAAGTCATGTAGGCGTTTATTTGTATATTGAGCAGGAAAGCAAAGTGTAATCACAAACAGTCACTGGAGACGGATTTTGAAACATATTTTATTGCAGCTTGTGAATGCAATTCATCTGTGACAGCCCAGTGGACTCACTCCTTTCCTGCCTCCCAAATGAGGCTATCCTTTTGGCTGCAGTGTGCCAAACTTATAGACAGTTATTTTTATTTTTGTGTGGAGATCAGATTTGCGCTACCTGTTTTGCATAATAAATCATGAACCTCTAGGTCAATAGCTGCATCATGTGGAAATCTCCAAAAATAGAAATTCAAGCTAAAAGGGGTTGACTTGTTATTTTGAGGAATAATTAGGTATTTACATTGGCAAAGGAGTATAGTTTGAGATACGACGGATCAATTGTGGATGGCCTTTTAACACAAGTCCCTTTACCAGACAGACTGACAGATTTGAGTGTCTAATAAGGGAAGCAGCCGCCCATGTCTCCAGCTCTTTTAGTGGTGGAGTCTTGACTCTATATTCCTCTGACAGGCTTTCCTTCTCTATCCTAATACTCTTTTTCTTCCAAGTCTCCCTCACTCTCACATTTTGTCCTTTAAGTCCCCCCCCCCCCTCCCCAATTCTCTTTATTTGCTTCCTCTGTTTCCTCAACTGCCCCTCCTCTCTTCTTTAGCACCTTCACTGACGGCTTTTATCTGTATTCTACTTGTGGAGCTTCTTTTCTTTTAGGATAAATTACCGCTCTCTTCTCCGTATCTTTATAAGCCAGCAAGATTGTACAATCAGATCTACCGTTAATAATGGCAGAGGAGTGTGGTAAATCGATGGACACATGCCGCAGATACAATATTGATTTTTATTAATTTGCGATTTGATCCGCTCCATCACTTGTAATGGGAATTATTTTCTTTTTCTTTTTCTTTTTTTTACAACAATTACTACTAGAAGTGCCGATGTTTGCCTGTGCTGTGCGGCAGTGTCAGAGCACCAGGCATTCCATCATATTTTCATTTGAACTGAATACTTATTTGATATAAGCTGTGTGTGTTGTGTGTGAGGAAATGGCATCACATTGAACAATGAAGGGGGTAAATGGCATTAATAGAAAGGTGAATAATAAAGTGAAGAATAAAGAAATACATTGATAATACATTACATAAATTGATACATTGATACACAATACTGGACGAAAAACAAAGTACTAAGTACATGGGACTGGAAATAATTTGCTTATATTTGACCCTGTGAGTCATGTAAACTCATTCTTCATCTGCCAGAGGTCTCTGTCTTTGTTGTACTAGTGCAGTTTGTGCATGCTCCCCCATGCACTTTACAGATTAGTAAGGCTACCCTCAGGCAGAAGTGATGTGCTGACCCTTCATGATGACTCATAAACATGACTTTGCACCAATGGTGAACATCTGCCTCTGCCTCGCCCCCTCACCTTGACATTCCACGGTTCAGTGGAGAGATGAATGTCTCTATTCTCTTAGTGCCTTATTAAACCTTTCTCACTCGTTTTCCACGTCTTTCTCTCCGTCTAGCTCCTCCCAAAGGTCGATCTCGTAAGAGGTCATCACAACATTGTCTCCACCCTACTTACCCAGTGTTCTTCATCAGCAGTAATGAAGCACTTACATCTCCTCTGTGGCCCCTCAAACTCTGACTTGTCGGACGAAAAAAAAAGGCATTCAGACCTGCTATGTCGCTAAAAGACTTGTTCTGTTGTTGACAGCCATCACCCTGTAGTACAGTAGTGAGATGTACCTTTCAGTGTAGTTTCATGGCATATTGACTGATCTATTTGGTCCAGGCGAGCGGTCAAACCCCTCGTCCCCAAAACATTAGGTCCTGGATAATGACACGCCCTTTCATGGAAACGCTTTTGATCAGTTCACTTGTCAAAATTGACACTTCAGTATGCATGGCAGATGAAGTGGAGGGAAAGTGAAAGACACAGACAAGACGAGTGTGGGAGAACAAAGGCAGAAAACCCGCTGGCAGTCTGTTGCTATACGTAAGCCACTAGTTCCCCCCACTGTTTGTAGCTAATAAGGACAATGTAAAATCCTGTCTCGCACAGTGGGTTCCAGCTCAGCCCTGTCAGATATGGCTCACACGTTGGAAGCTAAGCCAGGACATATAATCATGCAATCAGTTCTCTGATTTGAACGGAGCGGAATAATCCTGAGCTCACACTTCATAGAAACTTGCCATGTAATTTGGCGAGTTCTTTAATTTCCAACTTACCTAATTGTTTTTTAATTCATTTAGCTAATAATAACACACCTAACAAGTACAGAAGGGGGGGAGGCTCACTGAATAATGGAGTAGATTGTTTTGGCATGTTCTACTCAGCACCTGCTACCAATCTCTGTCCTTCTGTGTTGGCAGGTGAAACCATGAAATTGATGCTCTGCACATGGCTATCACGTACAATGCAGCTTGGGCAGATTGTGGTGTGATTATAGAGCCCATTATGTAGTGGTCACACCTAAGGTAAACACCACCTGGGTGACCAGGATGGGACTTCCTGGCTGTAGTGTGGACCATGCGATTGGTTACGTGTCTCGTCAGGGTCACCCATTGTTTCAGTGTCTCCACACATGTCAGGATTTTAGTTTATTAATGGGAATTGCGTCTAATCTGATGTTCAAATGTAGCTCGGCTTTGATAGTTGCTCAGTATTCAAACACCATCAAGCACCCAGGCAGTTCTCTTTGCCTTGGATAATCTTGCAGCAATTTTAAGCTTCTTCAAGAGTAGATCACTCTGTTTGTTGTTATCGGTAAATCTACTAATCAGATTGTATGGAAGTTCAGTGGCTTTTTGCCCTTGAGCTCTCCAATCCACGTTCATCAGGTCTAGTGTGGGAGGCAACACCGTGACAGCAGATACATCACACAACCACACCCTCCTCGCTCCCTGCCGAAATGCCAGTGAGCATTAGCCTTCTTGTTCAGACAGCTTTTTTCTTCTCCCCACCTGAGCGGCCAGCTCCACTTCTTCCCATGTGTGAAGGGGGCCTGTAATGCCATCACATCACTCAGTGACAGCTGACCACTCCCCAACCCACACAGCAAGCTCTGATGACTATGACTTTCTGTCATATATTTCACACACTGAATTCACGTTGGTGTCGTGGCCTGAGTTTGCAGAGATTGATCTTGTCACAGCACATTGGTTTTAATCTGTGCTTTGCAGAAACACCCTGTCTTTACATGTTATAGTCCAACTGAAATCACAATGATTTATCTTTTTTTTTTTGCAGTCAAAAATAATGTAAACTCAATTTTTTAAAAGTATTGTCTGTAGTGCTTTGATTATTGAAAGAAAGGGGAACAAATATACATAATAAATGCTCCTTTCCCTCATGCCTCTGAGGGGTGGGTCAGTGTTTTTGCTTGATTGACAGTTTAGCTACCAGGCTCATTTGCTGCAGGGATACGGAGAGACCGTATACAACTGTAGCCTACAAGCCAATGACAGACAGGATTTTGTCAGAAGTGATATTAAAGAATAGGGATCAACATCTAAACTGACCGATCTTCAGAGGTTTTCAAGTATTAAAGCAGTTTATTGTTCTTGTGTTACACCCGACTAATTAATTTACTATCTAGCCTGCAAACTGACATTAGCGGTGTAGTTTTCCACTGTGGTGCAGGACAAGACATCTGTTTGTTTCTCGATGAGAAGGAGGAATTAGCTAGAGAGTTAATGTAGGTTACAATATATATATAACTAAATATGTTTTTATTACAGTTTATAGGACATTTTAATTAGTCTTAATCCGAAAAATCTTAATTTGGACTACAGAAATTGTTAAAAGATAACACAATATGTTCATTTTATCATTATTCTGTTCATATATAAAGTTGATAAACAATACTATTATCACATGGAAAATAAAAGGTTAACTCCCTGATTTAATAAGATATACTAATGAATAACAAACCAAAATTGAAATGTTCATAATAAAAGTGTGGTGCGTTAAAATATATTAAAAGTGGCAGTTTCGGGGCTGGATTAACAATAGTCCTACAGAAATAAAAATAAATAATTATCCCAGTTGAGAGGTGAAATAATTGCACAGGGAGGCTGTGATTACCAATGTGGATAAATGGTGGTGTGAAAGGGGTGAATCTGGACATGCGGAAACTGTTTTCCACTGCTAATAGCTGAATAAACTGGCGTAATCTATCAGGCTCTTGTTTTGTACCGGCTGCTCTCTTGCTCAATACAACGTACATACAGGTTCATCCCATGCTTTTTCATGGACTGATAAAAATGTACACTCTCCAACATATTGGAATAAATGCTCTTTGCACACTGAACAAGCTTCTGGAAATGTTCATAAACACTTCCATTTATAAAACATCATCTGTGTTTCCTTCAACTGCCAACACCCCCCCACACACACACACACTTAGGCACACATGTCTGAAAGAATTGTTGGGTTGCCAAGTGTCGAGGATATAGCACTAATTAGAGATTGGTCTCTTCGGGGGGTCTCTCCTTTTAATGATCACCATACTAATCAAAGCTCTTTTTCCATTTCCTTGTCTTTTCTTTTTTTCTTTGTTCACTGATTTTCCACCATGTCCAGCCACACACCAGGATAAACATCCTCTCTTCTTTCTTTTCCACTCCCACAATACCCCCCCCCCCCCCATCCCTCTGTTCTGTTCCATAATTTCAAGGTCCTTGAAAATCAAGAAACATTTCAGGAGGTGCTATTAGGTTATTTCTGCTCCAATTGCCGCCATGTTACACAAAACATGTATTTAATTTTGTTTTGCCTCGGCTGCACTTGTCTTTTCTCCCTCTGTTGTTCTGTCCCGCGTGGGTAGCAGGTTGGATGAGTGCCAAGTCCTTGCACCTGTCCCTCAAAGAGAGACAGACACACATGCATGCACACAGACCGAAGTACAAGCACACAAACACACACACACACACACACACACACACACACACACACACACACACACACACACACACACATGCGGCATCCTGCATTGTCAAGGTTATAAGATAGCATTGCAGCTTCGCAGTAGGAGGGAGAGAGAGAACGCGATGGAGACCGAAAGGAGACACTAGGGAGGAGATTGAATAGGTACGAGAAAGGGGCACAAAGAGAGCAGACAAGTAGTTGAAAGAAAAAGAGGGGTGTTGAGAAATAGAACCTGTAATGATGGTGCGGGAGACTCATGAGCACCAACCGAGGGAAATGATAGGAAAAAAAATGAGGGAGATGAAGAGAGAATTCAGAGAAAGAGAGATGGTAGCCTGCGTCTCCTCCCCCATCCTTAGGCACATGCTATTCAAGGCCTCGTAATTTGTGTCATTAATTAAAAAGCTGATGGGATGGAGTTAAGGGGTTTGCACTCTGCATCTCCTTAGTTGAGAGAGAGCGAATGGAAAAAAGAGGGGGGAAATATTGCAAAAAATATTGCAGCCATTCCACCATGAATCTCTATTAGCGGCTAATGATACCATTCTGATACCTCTCAACCATTAGTGTGAAATTGGGAAGCGTTAATTATTCAAATGGAAATCCATACAGCTGCCGCTCACATGATGGGGTCGGGGCTCTCAGTCGCTCAGGGTCCCCATTGTTAGCCGCTCAGCGTCTGTCTTAAGCATAGACTAGACTACAATACGTATGCAGAGCAACTTCTCAGGAGCAAATTATATTTGAAAGTATTCATTATCTGAGCAAATACTGTATGGACTGCATTATACAGTGGTAATATAATTGCCTTATATAGGGTATGGTATGGCTGAATAGCAGGGTGCTTCAGCATTACCTGCCTATATTATCTACACTGTCAAAGCTGAATTACATGCTAACTTGTATTTTTGTAGTTTTTGATTGGAATGTGAATTTTATAACCATAAAAAAATGTAGGTTTCTTGTTCAGTTTAATAAATTTGGTTACGACAGCTTGACCAATTAGGTAAGCTGCAGCATCAGCCATGTTGCCGTTCCCAACTTTATGTGTCTGGCAGGGTGAACCATACAGCAGCCAGACTGTTACAAGCTGCATGCACACAGTTTAGTGAATTATTGTTTTGCCCAAACCTGTTGCCAGAATTGTCCCCAACCTGTCCAACCAATGCATTCACTTTAACTATGGCCTGGTAGAACACTTATCTGATTGGCTGTTTCCAAAACACGAACACAAACAAACCCAAAATAATAATAAAAATAACAATTTAAATAAATAATTTAAATATTAAATCACCTATTCATTTATAAGCATTGGCTGTGTCAATATCTGTGTGGGCAGCAGTTTTCTATCCCTAGACTAATCTCCAGATAAATCTATATCGTGATAAGTGAGTGAGTAGAATTAAGATGTCTTAGAGCCTTGCACTTAACCCCAAACTGCTTCTCACTGGCCAAAAGATAAGAGAGTGGTGCACTTGGCACTTCAATTTTGTGAAGCCGGGTGTATCTATCCGAGATAATTAATGCACAATAACAGAACTTGGTCAAATGGCGAGCCCAGTTGATCTGTACAATTTAAGGGGATTTTCTTCTCTCATTTCTAATGATGACATGTCCTCCTTCCAGTTTGCTTTGGCATCCAAGGGAGGGTGATTACGGCTGGTCATTTTTTTATCTCTGGGAAAATGTGCCAGACCCTTGTTAACTGTCCTGCCCATTGCAACAGTTGAATGATGAGCTATTTTCCTTTGTCACTTTCCACATCAGACTGGTGAAATTACTTTTTTAAATTATAGGTTTAAGCAGTAATTGAAGCCGCACTGAAGTTGCTGAAATGTAAAACAGCTCCCAGGGCCTGTCCACCCTTAAACGCCAACCTGGGTGCAGCCCCCAGGTCCTATCATGAAATTAGTGTAGCCTATTTATTCAGATTTTTTCAAAATTGCTCAATCTCATTTCTGCTTTGACATTGATCTTTGATGCATGGCCACTCAATACTAATCATCTCTTTGTTTCAAATAATTAGCTCATTACATCATTCACTGTTTTAAGTGTTGGTGAGTGATGTGATCACCATTAACATCATCATCATCATCACACATTCCAGTGGAGTATCTCTATTAATTGTTTTACTGTATGCCTTCAAATGGTCTCTACTGTACAGACCTGAGGTAAAAAGCTATTGTTGTTGCCCTTAGCCATTACAAAACGGATTGTGTATAGAATCAGGAACACCTAGGGACATGTAAGACTGTGTTCTGTGTATAACCTATTAAATGCTGTGTCCTTAAATATCAGGACAAGGCTTTGTCTGGTGTTTTGGAACAGAAGTGCAACAGAAGGATCATTCATCATGTATTCATCTGATGAATAAGGTACTCAATATCCTGTTTTGTGTGATGGAAGAGGACGTAACCCTTTCATGGAGGTGACGATACCTCCAAAAGAACCCTTATTTTTTTATTTGTTTATGTCTGCATTTTTTAAATAGTTTTATTCTTCTCAGACATCAGTGAGGATACAGAGAGAAATACAAGGAGAAGGGAGAGAAAGGGATGGGATGAGAGAGAGCTAAGTGCTTTTTAGTGACTCAATGACAGCCGTGACCAAAATCGCATTAAGGTCACAATGGGGGTGGCGGGGCAGAGTAAAGAAGCTTCTCAAATGAATCAATTCTCCGTCTCACTCTGCTTTTCCTGCTGCTCCGCTTGCATCTGTGACAGCGCAAATGTGGATGTTCAGGGCTAGTATCACAGGTATATCTCTGCCTATAATGTATTCACAGTGAAACATGAGTGGACGCTACATAAACAAATTAGTTTGAGTGATCCGAGGGGTGACCTTGCTGCATCCAGCAGCATTTTCTGGTCAAGCGAGTGGGCCGCATACTGTACAGTAGCCCTGGGAGTGGCGTATTTCCTTGTCGGGTATTTCATCCAAATCCTTTACTCCCTTCTCACACCAGCTCCCACGGCGATTGCGTCGTATACCACCTCTCACATCCCCACCGCTTAATGCCTTTTTCTATAGATCATTACCCTCCTCTCCCCTCTCCACTGTAAGCTATCGCTCAATCAGAAATTCCGGCCTCCCAGTGGCCCCTGTTGTGTGGCTGTTGCTCATGGGAGGCGAAGAGGCTTCGATTGGCTATTTACTTTGATTTGATCGATGGGGTCCACGTGTAGTTCCGAGTTATTGGCAAATTTGAGTTGCCGGTAATAGTGATTCAGACGTAGCCCAGAGCTATTGTTGCACAGGCTCTGTGTGGACTTATCGTGTTTCTATGACAGCTGGAGTGTTTGCTGTTGATGAGGTGCAGGGCTGTACCAGTGTACAATTTTATGATTTGACGAACACAGACGACTTGTTGAAAGCCTCTCCCCGCCCCATTATTTTTCTCTCATTTTGCTCTTTCCCTCGCCTGAAACAGCTCCACCTCACTTGCTGCTTTTCATTGGCTCACTGGCTTGCATTAATATTGTTCTCCTCTAATAACTTTCTCATCTTTCAAACTTTACCCCACCCGCCCCTATCCAGTGACCTCCATACCTCACTCACTGGCACTCTCCATTTGGAGGAGAGGACTCTTGTAAGCCCTGGTAACGGAGGTTAATCCTCTCTTATTAGAACCGGGATTACTGGAGGGGAAGGGACAGGACCAGCCAAATGCCAGGCCTGACATATAAAAGCTTGTCCACAAGAGGAAGCAATACTTATAGTGTGTTGAAAATAAAGATGTTATAGCCACAGCAGTCACAGCAGGCCTTCAGAATACTTGTTGACCTGTAGAATCAAAACAGCTTTTGCATTCCACTTAGACCTGCAGCAATTAGAGTGGAGTACTGGTGCAACGGATCATAAAACTAACGGTTCGGATCGAGTCACGGATCGGACCAGCACAAAAGAAAAAAGGGAGCAAATATAACTTGTAGTTGATCACTGATCACTTTTTTTTGCAACCAATACTAATTTGCCAATCATTGATCAATATTGGCAGATACAGATCCCTGTATCTCATACAATTTTGTTTTGTTTGCTTATAGCAGCTAGTCTACAAGGCTCCAGATAAAAAATTTTGCCACCCTCCAAAAAATCATTTCAACTGTTTTCTTCATAAAAACACAATTCAAATGATAAGGAAATACAATATTGTATTGTTATTGATTAAAACAAATCTTGTCATTAGTAGTTTTAATGATTTATTATAAGCTGCTTAGAGGTAGTGTAAATATATTTATGTTGCTGTGAAAACATCTCCTTCAAACAACTATGTATTAAAGTTTCACACAAAAAATACATTTTACAAGATTAATTAAACTTTTCCCCATATTAATTTGCGTACGGATCTCCGTTACACCACTAAATCTGCGTATTGTTTAAAAATGTACAGTACATTAAGTTACCAGTGCCAATACCAGTACCCTTGAAGGGATATCTTTGTTCTTTTGAAGTAGGGTTGTATGAGGTCCATAGTCAGTGTATCACCTACAGAAGATGACGGTCGTCACATCCCTAGTTTGGAGAAGCAGACAGAAGTACCAGCACCGTAGCAAAGCCATGTACTGCTGTGGGCAGGGCAGCAGCAACACGTATTTCATTCACCAAAAGGAAAGACTTGCCTCATAAAAATCAAGATACGTTGTACGCCCTTCTTTATGGGGAACTGAGCTGAAAGTAACTTATTTATGCTCTCTTCAAAGTCTCCATATCCATTGGCAAAAACAGTATAGTACAGTGCAGTATTGTTTTACATTTAAAATATATACTTATACATACATACAAGTACAATTGCTGTATTTTTAAAGCAGAGGATTACCGTGAACAGCTTTGTTCAGTGTCCGTTGGATGTGTAAACATCAACAGTTTGGTAACATGTTTATATATAGTGTGTAGACATTTTAATTATTTTCACCACTGACAATTTCACATAATTTAGGTGACAGGTTATCAGTTTAAAAATGCAGCTGGGTGTAGTGTGAAATGTAGGCTATTCAATTTGCATGTTAGGTACTTTTTTCTCGCAGTTGTACCCTGGACTCATAAGCTTGCTTGTAAGTGGCCATAAAGTTGAATGATTTGATGGCTGTACAAAAAGTCATCTGTTTTACACATTCCCATTCCACAGCCATCACTGCAAAAAAAAAAAGCAAAAAAACATCTCGTACAATTTAAGACCTGATTAATCTGTCTTTTTTCCAACAGGCTCATGTGTGACGCAGTATTTGTTTCTCTTTCCTAAAAGCTTATGATTGAATGTTTTGTGTGTTTATACCACTAACCCCAAGCTCTTCTTATACTGTTGTGTGACTGTTACAAAATAAAGACTTTTCCCGGTTATCATCATTAATCTGTTCTTTCTTTTTTCTTTCTCTCTCTTCCCTTCATGCCTAAAAATAGAAGTGGAACAAAAAGGTAACTAAATGCCAACAACTTTTCTTTTTCATCTGCACTTTCATTTGGGCATAGGCTTGCTTGTTTTTGTTTTTGTGGGTGACGGGGTGCTAAAGTAGGTGTCTGATATTTTGTGGGTTTGTGTTCATTATATGGTTCATTGGGGAGGTTAAACATGTCATTCATGGGGAAATTGAATTGATCAGGGAAACGGTGTTAGAAATATACCTAATTAGCAAAACACTTTCTTTCATTTAGTCTTGTACATGCTGCAGCATCCAAAACAGTGACTATAGCACAGGACTTTCCTTCTTTGTTCATTACAGTAACACAGATTGACGGCTCTTTTGACATTGCCACTTACTGTATATGATAATTCTTGAGGGTAAGGTCATTACAGACCTGCTCTCCAGTGAAATCCTATAACCCCGGGGTGTTTTCAGTCCCTTTAATAAAAGAAGATTATTCCAGCTCTGCTTTATCAGCTGCATAATATTAAAGGAGAGGGCTATACAGGGTGATCAATAGTTTGTCCAATAAGCTGTCAGCATTTTTGATTATAGCTCTAACATGATGATGGCTATAACCTTCAGGGACTCACTAGTCAATACTGGAGACGGATCATAGCAGTTATTATTATTTTATCAGCACCGCATGATGCTGCAGAACATATACTAAATCCTCACTTGTGCCCCAGGAGCATTGTGTTTGTAGTGTTATCTTTCTACATGAGGTGGAAATGTGTCCTTTGTCAGACGTTAACTACAAAGCTGGATTTAAGTCAAAGATGGAAATGGAATCATTAAACAAGAGTCAAGAGTTTTGTTTTAATAGCTGTGCAGTAAATTTGAAGTTTCATAGTAGTCATGAATTAATGACATAACACTGAAATCTGTGGCAAAGAGAATGAGCAATGAAGCTGAAGGGGGGTTCAAAACATTGCATAGAGATGTCTGTGCTGCTGAGGTAACAGTTTTATTCCCCATGAAAGCCATGATTGCTTTTGTATCACTTCTCTAATATTTTTCATTCACTCCTCCCTGCTTAAATCGTTAAAAAGCATATTTTACAGAGCCCAGTGTGCTGTCAGTACAAAGCTTACCTTCTCTGACCCTGTATCCCAGCACATCTCGTCTTTTTCAACCACAGAAACGGCCCTCTTAGCATTTAGTGGAGCAACCACTGAGATGTGTGCCAAGGCGTTATGTCAACAGGACGCATCTCGCCACATTTTTCACCTGCAGGTAGACAACATGTTTAATCTTAGGAGATTACAAGGGAAAGAAGCCTCTGTGTTCGCTGTCTCTTTCTCCTCCTCCTCCTCCTCCTCCTCCTCCTCGAAGCGTGCAGCTTTTACCTCCCGACGGCTCTGCGGCGAGAACCTGTCAGCGTTGTGTCAGGCTCCTGGCCCATTACAGTGAAGGGAGCCTTGACACACACTTTGTTTTTTATATGTGATGTACTGTAGGGCCCAAACCCGGGGAAAAATGGAAAACTGTACTGTGCAAATCCTTTATTGTTTCTTTCTATCAGACTTTGGCCAGTTTCTCTTTTTGACAACTGTTTTCTTTTTTATTTTTAAGGAATAATCTTTTTTGGTGTGAATATAGTAATGACATATGGAATTCTTTTGGTAATTATTTGTTCTTATGTTGTAGTTTCAAGATTAATGTGTTCACGTATTCTGGATTTTATTCAATGTAATCTAGTTCAGATGTCATCTTTTTCGAAGACAGAAAATTATAATTGCCTCAGTCTCTGATAATCCATAATCAACTGAAATTAGCTTTTGCAAACGGTTTCCACTATTGACCTGCATCAGCTGTATTGCCATGACCTGGCTTTATCAGATTTGTGTACAAACCAGTTCACATTTAATTAGTTTACTGTGTGGTATTGTAAATCCTGCTGCAGACCAAAAATGTCATGTCAGGGAAATAATGGACAGGCAATCATTATATAGATGATGTAATTACTGTATTTGTCTCTTGTTTGTCTGCGAAAGGGCCGCCTTAGCCAATAATTACGGCATAGCTATTTATCCAAATATTTCAACTTTGGGTTTGTCTGCTTTATACTATTTATTAAAAAGTGCCACAACAGTGTTTTAATGAAAGAAAAAAATGAAACTTTTTTTTCTGTTGCAATTATATGTAATTTAGTAGACTGAGAAGCCACTTTGTACAGGGAAACTAACTAAAATGGTAACGTGTGTAAGTGCATGTGGGTAAGTCAGTCCACTCGTGGTAAGTTTAATATCATCATCTGAATTATTTCTGCTCTACATTAACTCAGAAGATATAACCCTCACTTGATCTGGTCACCCCTGCCCACAAGTCTGTTCTTTCAGTGTTATTGTAAACTAATTGCGTTAAAGCCTAGAGACTAACTGAATTGGAAGTATCTTATTTAGAAATAACAAACTGCATGTTTGAAATAATACAAACAGTGGTTGGCTTTGTATATGTCCTGTTTTCCTTTTATTTTCATGTCACAACATTTACAGTCTGTAATCTTTTCTGCATTTATTCGGGTCATCCCAACACTGATGAAGAGAGTGTGACTCAATATCTTGGTCCTTCACAGTGGAGAATATTGAGCTGCTGATTTCAATGTATTTGCATCCAGTTGCTGTTTAACTTATTGAGGAATAATACCTGCCAATGTAACTCTGTACTTGTCTTTCCCCTATTTTGGCTCCTCAGTATTCCTGTGCCCAGGGCTTCTGCGCAGAGTGTACCAGAGCGAACACCTCTTTGAATCGGACCACCAGTCAGGAGCCTGGTGCAAAGACCCTCTCCAAGCCTCCGATAAGATTTACTATATGCCCTGGACACCCTACCGCACTGACACCTTGACCGAATATTCCTCCAAAGAAGACTTTATCGCCGGAAGGCCGACAACAACTTACAAACTCCCACATCGTGTCGATGGAACAGGCTTTGTGGTCTATGATGGAGCGCTATTCTTCAACAAGGAGCGCACACGCAACATTGTCAAGTTTGACCTGCGGACTCGCATCAAGAGCGGCGAGGCCATCATTGCTAACGCCAACTACCATGACACATCTCCATACCGCTGGGGAGGGAAGTCAGACATTGACTTGGCTGTTGACGAAAATGGCCTTTGGGTGATTTATGCCACTGAGCAAAACAACGGGCGGATTGTCATCAGCCAGCTCAATCCTTACACGTTACGTGTTGAGGGTACCTGGGACACAGCTTATGACAAGCGCTCAGCATCCAACGCCTTTATGATCTGTGGAATCTTGTATGTAGTGAAGTCAGTGTATGAGGACGATGACAATGAGGCAACAGGAAACAAGATTGACTACATCTACAACACAGAGCTAAGCAAAGATGGCTCTCTGGACATCCCTTTCCCCAACTCCTATCAGTACATTGCTGCAGTGGATTACAATCCCAGGGACAACCTGCTGTACGTTTGGAACAATTACCACGTCGTGAAGTACACTCTGGACTTTGGAGCGTTGGACAACAGACTCGGTAAGACCAACATATTTATTTATTCAGTCCTCATAATATTCATATATTACTAGTTTGTCTTTTTCTACTTGAGTCAGTGCAATTTGGTGTTTCAGAGCAAATGGCGGTGACAACAGAACATCAAACTGTAAAGACAATCTGAACGACATTTGTTTTTTGCACATACATTCTGGAACAGAACTCACATCTAAATTACTTTAATTTCTGCAACAGGATAATGGCATTGGTACATCCAGCCATCCTTAAATTGGGTTCAGCGGAAGATATTGTCATGATTATTATATGGAATCAACATTTTTTTATATATTTTGTGATCCACTGACTTTTCCTCAACATCAGCCATCTTTCCACTTGGCCACATCAAATACTATCTCAATGTAAGTGGTAAATTACTATGCAAATTCCTTCCCCGGGGGATGAACCTAGACCCTCCATAAGAATTTAGCTGACATCACCACCAGGCCATTGTCCTGTATAACTCCAAAGCAAAGCAAAAGCAGAATACAAGGCAATACAACTACAGAAAGCC
The DNA here is from genome assembly GCA_016806645.1 of Ophiodon elongatus. Taxonomy (NCBI): domain Eukaryota; kingdom Metazoa; phylum Chordata; class Actinopteri; order Perciformes; family Hexagrammidae; genus Ophiodon; species Ophiodon elongatus. Next base: position 2,391,840 of record JACSYO010001725.1, read on the forward strand.
AAACAGGGAGGCAAAAGCAAGACAAAACTCAGGTAAAAACAGAAGATAGTAAAAACTAAGACAAAAAAAAACCTAGTTGAGAGAAGACAAGATAGAACAGTACAATAGATAAAAACAATAAAATAAATCCAAATAAAGAGATAAAAAAGAAATAACACCATAATGATGCTAATTATGAAAATAATCTATAGATACCATAACCTTTGTCTGACACATTCATGTTCCCAAAAGAATGAATACCTTCGCCAATAATGACCCATTTGATCTACTCACACACCAAGAACAAACTACATGTTTAGCCTTGTTAATTAAAAGGCTCTAAAAAAAGCAAAAATGTCAGAATGTTAATTGATTTGCTCCACACATTTGTATATTGTATATAACAGCGTGGCATGGCAAGCTTTTGCAATAATTGGCTTCATAAAATGCTGCGCGATGTGTTACCTCTGTATTTTTACTTAATTGCCAAAATGGAAGTCGAATAAAGTTAACCTCAGAGAGATTCTATAAATGCATAGAAGTGATTAGTATAAAACCATAGTTATTATTCACATGATGAGCCTCATCAATTATCCTTTAATGATAGGAGAAAACATTTGTCATTTACAAAAAAAACTGTATTTTCTTGAAGTCTATGCCACGTTGGACGTTTAACACTGTAAGTAGTTCACATGTTGTATTTCAGCCACAAGCTAATTTTTTTCCTTACTCTAGCTGTTGCCTTTGCATACGAGCAACTGCTCACATTAGACTTTCAAAAACTCTTTTGAAAAGTCTAATTTCTCCCCTCCATTGTTCTTTTTATAAATTGGTGCTTGTTGTGAAGCATGAAAAGGAAAAAAGAACCTGTTTTGACACACCATGGTAATTCTTTGCGCTATCTCATCAACAGCTCTAGTCAAAAATGTCACAAGTTATTTGAGTGTGAAGTCCCTACCTCTGCTTTCTCCTCTGGAGCTTTCGCTACCTGCCGCTTGCCAGTTTAATTTATTTTCCTTCGCTGGCTGCTACTCTACCCCAACTCTTTTTTTTTATACACTGAGTCCTGCTTCAACACTCCCTGTAATATATTCATTCATTCAGTGACCATGCTTACAGCGTTTGGTTTTGATGATACACAGCTACTCGTAATATAATTTGTTATAGTTAAGGAGAGTAAAACTATGTTGTAATGTGCTTTTTGTATTAAATGATTATCCGTCACTTTTTTAACAGTGATACACAATGAGCACACTGTTCAGAATACAATAACACACACTTGCATGTACACAAACACACGCACACAAGATAAGTCACATGCAAATGCAAATCCTCAGCATTACACTTTCCAGTGAGATGTTGAGTTGTGTGTCTGGCTGCCGTTGTGCAGAATAAGCTGCCCAGTAAAGAGGCTGCTGCATGAATATAGATAGTAAAATGTTACATTAAGTGGATGGATGGAGTCAAAGAACAAATATAAATGTCAGATATACAGACTGATAAGAAATGAAGGAGTGATTGAATGGACTGTAAACCATTTAGTTTGATCAACTCCCAGACTAAATACAAAAACAGAGGATGCAGGTTTATTCTGGTGTAAGCAAGTATTTTTAGCTGTCCTCATTTCCCACACAATTGTCTCACTAGGAGCCTAATTGTGAGATTGTAGGATAGTTGCCACCAAATTGGTTAATTCAGCGTCAGTGTAGACCCCTTCGCCTCACACTAATGAGTCTGTACTGTGCTGAATCATAATGTTTAAACCATTTACATGCTACTCGAGTGAGAATGTGCATAGATCAAATAGCAAAGTGTGTGATGGAGGAAAACTGTGGAAATAGCAGTCACAGAAACTCACGGCATGTCTTTTACCAAGAAAACAAAACAACTTTTACTAGTTTGACCTGAAGCAAAGTTGTTAAATTTAGCCAGCACACTATGTAGAGCCTAGGTAGTACTTTCCTTTTGCTGCAAACATGGGCTTTTGAAAGTAGATTCAGTGTCAGCGATCATTGTGCCTGTTGACACTCCCAGAAAGGTATCCTTCTGTGATCGCTCTAACACAAGCTCATTTCCCCCTACACGAGCAAGCGCGACCTGCCATACAAGTGGAGCATGGTATGTTGGCAACAGAGCAGGAGAGAGCCAGGCCACAGCTTGAGCCCGCTACCTTATGCCCAACCACATGGGCCAGGGCACAGCACCTGCTACAGGGCAGTAGGCGGGACAGGGTTATGATATCTGGAATTGCACAAAAAGCAGTGTCGGAACTTCCAAGTACCATATTGTGTATAAATGTTTGTGAACTTGAATTCTTTCAGCAAATGATAATTTAGTACTCCCCCAATCTGTTGGTAGAACAATGAGAGTTGTTTCTTAACCTCACAAAAAAACCTACATTTTATGATATTCATGAAAAGAAATGTTTTCCCACTTTTAGAATACTCCCTAAAATAGTCCTGTGCTAATCTGTGCATTTGCTCAAGTCTATTCAACAGACAGAGCAATATTGTTTTGCCAAAACAGGCTGTTTTCAAGGACGGATGATCTATGCCCAAGAGTGCTTCCATGACAACTCCATTGATAATTAAATTCACTGAATTGGTGATAAAAACCTTGCTGCACAGACTGCTATTAGCAGGCAGATATAAAAGCTCTCCTACCATTAATCCACTTCACATGATCACATTCAATGCAGAGTATCCAAGGACAACTGGGAAATTGCTCTATGATCTTTTTTAAAAAACATAAAAGAAAGATACAGCATATACAATAGTTGAATAGCCAGTAGACAAAAAAAGCATCCTCCTATTAGTAAATGGAAATTTTGCTAACTCATTTGCAAAGGCTGTAATGGCCTCGCTAGAGGTTGCCGATCGTCTGAAAGTAATTGTCCCCCAACTATCCATGACCCAGTTCTCCAGATCCACCATTTAGAGTGTTCTCCCTCTTTCATCACTCTGTGGTTCCGCTCCAGCGTGCTCCACTGAGGAAAGGTAGTGGATTGTTAGCGAGACGCAGAGGCTTGCATACAGCTCCAATTGGAAAGGTTGCTTGAAATCACTGTCAAGATAGCAAGTATTATAATTGATACTGACCAGGCAGTCACCTTTTCAAATTATTTTTATTGTTCCATCAAAACCAGTACATCATCTGGACAACTTCTCACTGAAAGCATGTCCGTGCTCAGCAAACCAGCCATCCATTCTCTTAAGCGCTTATCTCTGTTCAGTGTCACGGTTTCAAAACTTGTCTGAAACCCCTTAAAGACCTCCTCCAGACTCAACCAAAGCCTATGGGTTATTATGTTCTGTATGGAGATACCACTGTATATGCACTGTTTTGTAGTCTTAATGTTGTCCCATCAGATTGAGATTGTTTTATTTCTCAGTGCTGATTGTCAGTTTAGTAAAATGATTAAGTATTATTAACTAGATTTGAAGCAAATAAGATTATTGTGCTTTTTTATTTTATTAATTTTATTTAATATGATTTGCACACATGTAAAAACATCGCATATATACAAACACACACCCCTATACACAAACACGTGTACACATGCATTAGACTTCATAGAATCCAGATGATGAAGAAAAGGTCAAGAGGCCACAGGCTTATGCAGTGGACCTTCCCTTACAATAACAAAATAACTAACAATAACAAAAGAAAACCCTGCAGTATTGTTTCCTTTAACTTGCCTGAAGACATTACTGCTGGACCCAGCCTCACCTTTACCAGAATAACCTCTGAGCTGTCTGCCACAGCGAGCATGAGGCGCGGGCTGCACTCAGGACTCGACAGGACTGCAAAGGCGAGGGCAGCCACATGAGGAAATTACCCTCAGTCTCACACCTGCTGCTGCTGCTGCTGCACTAGTACAACCCATGCTGCTTATGCTACATCATGTGTGTGTTAACGTAGACACAGTGTTTTAGCTTCCCTCCAGAATTAGTTTGTAGACTGTAGACTTCCTACATACTTTTCAATTATGTATTGACTGTTTATGTAGAGCAATCCTGATTTTCAATCATTTCTATCATTCAAATTTAAATATTCCGATCCTAGTGTGTTGAGGACTGTTTACAGAATGCAGCAGTCAGTATCTTTTGAGATGTTCCCTTCAGCTCACATTCCAGTGAGACAACGTCTGAGTGATTCTGCAGTTGGTGTCATAGATACAGCCATCGTCTGGCGTTCCTGTAATTTTGCCACATGTTGCCATCTGGCCAAGGCAAGCTGCCAGCGCTGCTAGCCTGGAGGGAGCCCGCAGACGTGGTGCCCCGACCTTCATGCCGAAGCAGCTGATGTTTTGGAAGCTCCGGCCCGTCTTGGCTCTATTTGGAAGTGCCTGACACATGCTAAATTGATTAAGACTGTCTAAGCAGTAAATGCTGGCTGGCAGAGTCTGGTGGAGATAATCTTGAGTGTGACTCAGTGTGCTCTTAAAGGCACAAACTGTTGTCCCTCTGGCTCCATTGCTTCTGCACTGGCCTCCCACTACCTGTCATGCTGCTTTTTCAGTGATGCATTTTGATGCGTTACTATATAGTTCCAAGTGAAACCCTGGAGTTGTCTTATGTCATAATATAACCTTTTCGTTCTTGATGACAAAGCTTCAAGAAATATTTTGCTTAGTAAACTTCCTTTTGCATGCTGCATGAATCCCTTTTTGATGTCGAGGCTTAGAAATGTAGGCTACATGCTTATTTGCATCTAACACATGCCTGGTGTACCTCCTGCAGAGGGCAATTCTCTTCGAGGGAAAGTGTAAGGTTTAGGATTATAGTTCGGAATGATTTTTCTAAATCGTGTAGACACATGCACGCACACACACACAAACACATGCACGATCTTCTTGCAAACCCTTTAATGCTGCAACACAATGGGGCTCTGTTAGTAATGCAGCTTTATACTTTTTTTGCATGGAAACAGGGAGCACTTCGTTGGTGCTTAAGAGCCTCTTGTACTGTTTCAAAGCCATATTCCCTCATGTAAGAATACATTCTACTATATTGTAAAATGAAATCATTATAAAATCATCTGTAATATTTCTGAATGAAACCTTTGAGCTGGTGAGCTCATGTTTCAAGTGGTTCAGCATGTCCGTTCTGTGTGATACCCCATTATACATCGCATGATTTTGTCTGGTGTCCCTCCTCCTGACTGGTCATCCATCATGGGCCTTGGCAGCTCTACCTTGATCCAGAAATCATACACAGATCACCTGTGTGGTTAGAGGGGTGGCAGGCAATCCCTCAATTAAGGCCAGCAACCTATCCATCTCTACTGACATGGCCAGAATTGGGGAAAAAAACATACCTCTGCAAAAAAAGTGTTTCTCGTGTGAAAACTTTGGGTGAATGGGGATTATAAGACATAGGTGCATTTTTCCTTACTTCTTTACAAAAGCAACACGTGTTTTTTTGCCCCTTTCTTTCATGTGTGTGTGTAGAGTTAAAAACATTATACTATGTGTGTTTCCTCACAGTTTGTCTTTCATTTGTTTGGTTAAAACGCACGTGTATCACCCCAGATATCCCCACATAGCCAATCAACTGTGCACTGTGTGAACTAAGCAGGTAGTTGGCAGTTATTTCACTCAATGAATATCAAACAGAAGAAAAAAATGTGCAACTACGGTACTGGAGTGTGTGTGGAATCTTCTCCGCTCTACTCCTAACTGTGTGAAATTTACCACATTACATTTAACAAGCTTGGTGACACAAACTCAAAAGTGATTTATTTTGGTCAATCAGCCAAGAAAAATGTGATTGGAGGCCTCCATAGGATCTTAAACTCTTTTTAAAATCAGTGTCAGAGTTCCTCGACACAGCTTTGCCCTATCCATTTGGCCCATACTGCTGTTGGTTGAGAGTCTTCTGAAAAGCTTCACTTTACTTTTTGGCAAATGGATGAGACTTTGAAGGAGTGTTCCTTTCCTCTTAGTGAGTCTGAAATCCCTTCTGCTCATGTGCACATATGACTCTTTCCTCCTCTTGCTTTACGTTTGATGATGTTTGGCCTTGTCAGGAGCCTGTGAGACTCAAGTTTTGGCTCTAAGAATAAAAGCTGAATCCAACATTCCTCGTTTAGCTTTTAAAGGATAATGCTAAATATGAATTTATTTGGACTGTGAGATTTTAATATAAACCATTACAGTGTTATATGATATATATTATAGTAAATGTGTAGATGCATGAAATATTTGCGTAATGTATTTTTGATCTGAGGTTTTTAGACTGTTTTAGAATATACGAAAGAATAAATAAATAAAACTTACTTGGCAAAATCTAATTTTGCAAATGCAGATGATATTAGGGATACAAAAAAAAACGGCACTTGTGTTTTTGGGCCTTTGCATGTATTTACTGCACATCTGTTTCGGGAATTCACCCTATAGTACCTCACTGTAGTGCATATACAAGCAGGCTTTGCTTACTTGTCCTCCGTCATTTAGCTCAAACACTGTGAGTGTCTCGCCGGGACTACGTCCATGTGTGCATATATATCAGCCCAGGGCATACGCTTCTCCCAGGGCTGTGTGACCTCCATAGATGCCCTCTCAAGTCCCAGGAAGAGAGCTTCGGAATGAGAAATTAATTGCCAAACAATGCATAGCTCCCATCCATTACGGTTCTCATCATGTCAGATGATATCGGAGCATTACCGGATGTCTGGCTGCATAATTTACCGCACACCCCCACCACCACCATCCTTCCACCCCCCACATCCCAGTTGCACTCTCTGATGGATTTGTGGTCCTGCCACAAAAGACTCCATTAAATGACAGGACTCTAATCATGTCATTGCCGACCATTCTCCTCAGCACACGAGGAAACGTGTCGTGTAGCATTTTGATGGGATCATACAGCATAAACGTTAGGGAATTGATAAGCTTGGGAGTTTAGAGAATTATGCCATTATGAAATGTGTACTGATTTTGCGAGATGGCTTAAAATACATGATGTTCTGTATAGTCATCAAAGATAAAATGATACACAAATTAGCTGATGGCTGATAATTAACAAACCACATTGGTTTACATATTAAAGCCTCAGATATATATTTTTTCTCCGGTTCTCTCTACTTTTATCCTTTAAGATTTGGGTCACATTTGTTACTATATGTATTGGTCAACTATAATTATAAGAAAACACACTTTTTTATTGCTACCTATAGCTAAAAAGAAGTTCTGACATTATAACTAACTAATGTGGAAGCAGCACACTATCATCAAACAGCCAAATGACACAAGTATATGGTTGAAATTTACTTCGGAGAGCTCCACTAATAGCCACACTCTAGTACGCTTCACTCTGAAAATGTCCCGGCACCCAGAAATCCCATTCAGCAGGCTTGAAACAGGCAAGTACAAAGCTAATGGGTGACATCACACTAAGACTGTCCAATATTTTCCAGGGTCGGTGAAAGTGACTACTGAAGTTGTAACCATGCATAAAGGTTCAAATACTAAAATTAGGAGGTAATTGGGTTCAGCACAAAGTTGGAGGAGTCACTTCACTGTCTAATGCTAGTTTCATTTTTTCCCCCCGAAAGCCCTTTGCACCGCTTTTGATCTCGACTATGCAGAAGTTTCTCAGAGCCCACGAGCCCGCTGTCTGTGCGGAAATGGCAAGTCATATAAACCGGATTCATTTCATAGTAGCATAGCAGGTTTTTTTCCAGGAGCAAAGTAGAGCGTGCTTATCTAATTGTGAAAGCCACAAGCCCTGGGATACAGAGAGAGAGGCTAATTAGTTAGAAATGAATGCTTTGAAATTAAGCACAAAGCTCGGTGTGTGGTGGAAACAGACATCATGCGTTTAGTGAGGGGGATTTTGTGCATTAGAAGAGGTGTGTAAATGATGAGTGGAGTTGGTTGTTCAATGAGAGGAAGCTGGAACGCCCACAGAAGTTTGCTCCTGTCTTGTATGAATGAAAAGGTCACCTGATCAGGTGTAGGAACATTCTTAAGCCCCTAAGCTGAGGAATCATGAATATCTGATAGCTGGATGTTGGTACTATACATTTTTAATCAACTCTGTAATGCCTTTCAGAATGCATTGAATCCAGAATATACAGAAATTAAATTAGCTTTTGAGGTTTTCGACCATTTTATTGACTTATATTCTTAAACTTGTATTATTGTGAAATACCTAAACGCATCCTCAGGCCCAATTCTTTATTAAAAATACTACAAAGAGGTAGTACTTGTAAAGTAGCAATTATAAATTAATCCATTCAAGAGCATGAGAAGGATTCACCAATCTATAGTCATATTTCCATGGTCTACAGTTTTGCAGACCACAAAACACTACGCACATTCAAATCTGCCTGTAAGGTCACTCATGAGTCCCACTGAGAATACCAACGTTTTTTTAACCTCATTGGTGCTCTTGAGCTTTTTTTCCTCCCTTCATCCCTTTGGAGAGAATGGGGAAGCTGGCGAAGCAAAACAAAATGTCCTTGTGTTGTCTCCAAGGCGGTGGTGCTTGCAGACTGTGGCTGCTGTCTGCTGCTGCCTTTCCTTTTTTTGTGTGCTCATCTCATAGAAAAGATATACAAGTTTGCTCAAGGACACTTTCTGCTTCCCCACTCCTGCTCTCTGCCTCTTGTGTGTGTCTTTGCGGGTGTATTTAACATGCTGCGTGTTAAAAAATAATTCAACAGTGGGCTCAACGGGATCATCTGGCAGTATGGAATTACATTCTAGACATGGTTCCGAGTGACTTTGAATTAACCTCATACTGTGATGGCGATTTCCTCAATCCATATTTCTCTCTACTGTCATGTTACCCAGCATTAAAGAAAGTGATAGAACTTTTATTATTATGATTATTTAAAAAAAGATCAGTTTATTGAATTATTTCATTGTCTTTGACATTGAGGGACAATGATAGTTGGATATTTGTCTTGCTATGAACTACAAAGCAAGAGCGTGTCACATTTGAAAGAAGAGAGTGCATTCTTTCTCTTTCAAACAAAGTTCATAAGCAATAAAACACACTGTTGCTAATGTTGGCTAAATGGCAAACCTAGAAAGATCGATATTGCTGTGCTACTGACATTCATAACTCAGTTTGCTGACTATATGACGACATGATTTTAGCATTTCACAGATAAACATTTCAAAGGTTTTATCACAAATGTTTACAAAAGATGTAAACACGTCATACTTCACTGGGAACATGTTTGTTGCTTATGGTCCCATTCTGTTAACTCTCTAATTCATGTAATTTTGGCAGACTAGGGAAAAAGAGGAAAACCTCCTGTTATTAATGACACAGATATTTTTGATTGAAATGCTTTAAAGTCTAATGCATAGTCTGGTGTCCTATTAATTGTTACGCCTTCCTACATGGTTAAAGATGGTAAATTCCAAACTCGGAGCACTTCTATGATTGAGCGATTGCCTCCACACGGCTCTCAACATGGTGACGGCGATTAGCTAGCCAGTGGGGCTCACATACACTAAAAGCACAGCTGGCGGTCTCCGTGAACGAAACACGAAGAAGCCCGGATGAGAACAAACACACACACACACACACACACACACACACACACACACACACACACACACACACATAGCGGGAGAGCAACTTCATTCTCTGCTCAGGACGGCATTAGTCCACTATATTTTTCATGGCAAATAGTTGTGTGCTGCTATATTGATGCTTTGAATTCCCCATTCAGCACATTTAATGCATCGCATGTCCCTGTACAGTTCACTGACTTGCATCAGTCTGCATTTTGGGCAGCTATAGCAACAAACTCCCTCAAGAAAACCTGTCACATTCAGAATCACTCCTGTATCAGCCGTCCTGACCAGTACAATATTCCCCTTATCTTAATAGGCCTGTCTGCACACCTTTTTAGCCACTAGCTTATCTGAGTCTGTGCAAGGTGACCTTTACTGACCTCAATATGAGCAGTGAATTTCCATGATCAGATTTCCATGAGGTACTCTTACGGGCTCCTGCAGTTTAAGCACCACCGGCTGATTTCAATTAAACTTAAATTAATGCCATTCCCTTTATTAAAATAGTTGGTGTAACATATTTGAGGTTATCATCACTTATCAAATACAGATGCATCGATAAATTCATTCACTCATGAATAATCCAATAAATAGACTGGTGTCCTTGGAGATATATCGCCCGTCCTGTTTTCATGATCATTGCAGCCACAGGATCTACTGGGCTGCCAGGGCGCAGATTGATGATGATGTCTAATAGTGGTTATAGAATGTAAATGGTGATGTCTCTGTGGCTGGTCAAAATGTTAAATACCTTTTTGAGTATTCATGTGATTTTTAAAGCCCTGTTGATGGTTGGTAGTGTCAATTTATGTTGGTTGATGTGTGGCTGCCGGTGTGCGAGCATGTGACTGTACTTTTCTGCTAGTTTATTCAAGCATTTGCATCCTTATTCACCCGTGTGATAATATCTTTTCCAAGTTTTTGTGTATTCCACTTAACATTTATGTATGTATACTCGGGTGATTTCTTTTTTTTCTCTGTCTGTGACAGATATTTTGAAGTTGTATAACCTGCGTTATCAGACGGCTGGGAGTAAAAAAGTTCACATTGCAATTCAATGAGATTCTTGTTATAGTTCCACTTTACTGATGGAGTGCCTCCACAGGAGTGCCCAAGATACCTGCGGATCTTATAAACACAGCAAACTCTTTTGTTAGCAAGAGAAAACAAATACTCAATCAGCCTGGAACTTGTGCTGTGGTGGCAACCTATTAAATCAACCTTGGCTATCGTTGAATTAAGCAATGACTACATTGACTGCGGAGAGTGGCCTTACTTGTGTCATTACAGCCTACAGGCGTCTCTGCAATTCACAAACTGTGGCACTAATTTAGTCTCTTTTCACTGCTTTCAAATTCACCATACAGAGGAATCGCCCGATTGCAAATTGAATCTCGCTGAACTGGATTTCAGAAGTGATGTCCGTTATCTAAACTTTCTGGATGTGTGATGTCCATTATACCTGCCAACCTAAAATTGACCCTCATTAGATTTTGTTTTGCTCCCCTTTCATGAAAAGATTGGGACATTTGTCACTTCTGTCATTTAGATTGTATCTCTGCATTAAGCAGGGGGGAAGAAGACGACGCCCATAGTGTGTGCGCGTGTGTGTGTGTGTGTGTTTGTGAGAAATGCTCTCTCGTAGGAATTTATTGAGGGGTCTACAGCAAGCTGCCTTATTAAAAACTACACTCAGTAATAAGATCATGACATATGAAAATGCCAGTATCACATATTGAAGAATATTTAAGCAAAAATAATGCAAATGTATAATGAGTAAGACAGAGCAATGCTCCTAAATGATGATATTCCACAGGACACAGTTTCATAGGAATAAACTGGCTACTTCCCACTTTTCAAAGATATGTTATGAAGTATGACCTCTGTGTTTTCTCTCACCTTCTGTGGCTTAACCAAGTCCACCCATTCATAAAAAGCTTGTCGCTAAATTAATGTGGGGCCCCTATTTTTCAATCAGTGACACAGTGGAGGGAATATAAAGGGGACAAGATGGCTGAGTAGATGGGATATGATTGATGACGGGGAGTTGAGGAGGTGTATATGAATTTGAGTGGGAAGAGAAGGATTACCTAGTCAGTGCATTTTGGTGTGTGTGTGTGTGTGTGTGTGTGTGTGTGTGTGTGCTGGTGTTATGATAGCCCTTGTCCCCAACAGCTCAGGTAAACAGTGTCATTAGCAAGAGCCTCCTGGAGTGTAACCACAGGGAAGACTCACATCCAGGAAATAGGTATTTCAGTTTGTCCCGGCTGACCCAGAAATAGCATGTAGCTACAACACCCAGCTATTGACTCACAGAGATATGCCCTCGTCAACAGCAACTTTCATACTGCACAGCTGTGTACGTTTGGTCGGTGTCTGTTAGCTTTGCCAGCGGGGGTCTAAAACTAGACACCATGCATGCCCATGAAAGTCACACCTGCCAGTTCCAATTGATCCTCTTTGAACTATCTCCTCTTAAACTGACGAGTGGAAAGGGTGAAAGAATAAAACCCCCCTGCGTATGCTCTGCCTTTTTTTCCAGCAGCACCAAAATAAATTTCCCTCAGACATTAATGAAGTGTGACTGAAAAGAGAAAGACATTTCATCTCAATCTTCTTTTTTCCAACTCTGCATTTTTCCTTAAATCTGTCGGTTCACTTTGTTGCTTCTTTCTCCTTTACCAGAAACGTCCTCCTCTGTAATGGTGTACATGGACACAACGACCATGACGACGAGGACCACCACTCGACCAACCACTGTTACCGTGACAACCACACCAGCCAGGACTACCACTACCAAGATGCCTGCCACAACAACTTCAATGGCCCAGTGGCCACGGACCACATCCACAGCAGTGGCCCCCGCCCAGACGCAGGTGGAGGGTTTGCTCCCAGAAGACAACAGGGCGCCGCCTTCCTCCAAGCTTCCCAACATCAGGGTAGAGTACTGCAATCCCCTGGTGATGATGGACATATCCTGGCCCAAGACCAAGCAGGGCGTGGTGGCCAAGATGCCCTGTCCACCAGGAACCACAGGTAATGTAGATTTTTGTAATGTCAAATCGGTAAAGGGAATCTTTATAGTCTTCTTTTTGTAGTTTGGCCCCAGGTTCTCTAGAAGATAAAATGAGGGCCTTCTATTAATCCACTATTTCTGTGGGTCCAAATTGTGATGGCAGCAGGCTAAAAAAAGGTTTCCCTGAAATTCTTCTCCCAAGCCACACCCTCGACCTCTAATTGGAGGATCATAAGGCATTTCCAGTCCACATGGAATGTATAGGTCTCCATTGTACTTGGACAGTGGATATTTCTCTTGAAATATACTGTATCAGGGTGAGCCCTGTTGCATTACAAGGGAAACTTATTTTAGCCTCTTAAATCCAGGATCCGAGTTGGAATGTACATCCACTGGTAAATTGAGAGCCAAGCAGTTCTTTGTTCATTCTCATTGACGTTTTCACTTTTGACGTTGTAGCTTTGTTCCAGTTTTCCCAGATATCAGCAATCACTTTAGCCAATTGTACAAAAATGTGTTTGCAGTTGCTATTTTTAATAAAGCGTGACTTTTTAACGACATTTTTGTTTATGTTTAATCGTTGGTAGGTCTACCACTTTACAGTGTGTTGTGTATCAATATAGTATGACATATATTCCAAATAGTCACATTTGGTCAACCTGATTAATCTGCCAAAACCTCAAACATTCCTCTGTTTAAACTCCGCTAATGAAATATATATGTATGTATGTTTGTTTGTATGTATGTGTGTGTATATATATATATATATATATATATATATGTATATGTATGTGTGTTGTTTCTTTATTCCTTCACTCTGTAAGGATGCCAATACTCTCGTTTGGAGACAGTCTCCTGTCAGGCTCTTCTCCTTGATGTTGGTTGCTGGTGTGTGTTTTGTTTATGTTTACACTTCCTCTGCAGCTCTCGTCGTCTTGCTTCCTGTCCTCTCGCCTCACTCTTTATTCCTGACTCACTCATACAAGGCTAAAGATAGTTTAGCATTGCATCAGTATGGAAACTAGTAACTAGTACACCACACACTCATATTTATTTCCTATCTCTCAGAATACATTTAGTGTAATTAATTAATGGCTGAACAAGTTTGTGTTTGGCACTTTGAAAGGGCTGTTGAGCTTTGTCAAGCATCAGAGCATTTGTTTCCCTATATGTTGTTCCAGCTCTGTCTTTGTATCAATACTAAGAGAATGAAGTCAAGTCTGCATTAAGATAAAATCAATGTTGGCTGCTTTAGATATAAGAGTTTTACCTCAGAAAGTACGAATATCTATGTAAGTGCTGATCAAGCAGCAGTTTATATTTTAATGAGACCTGGCGTCTGAATGCATAGACTTTTTAAAGTAAAGGCTTCGATGTATTCAAAGTATTGTTGCATTAATAAAGCAACTTGGTGGTGGTAATACGTCTTTTTAAAAGGAAGGAGTCTGTCTGGCTGGCTGGCTGTCCTTCGATCTTTATCCGATCGACTTCACACTTGCCGTGTCTATTCCTTAAGATTCAAGGAAGTGTAGAGTCAAGTGTGACCTCTTGAGTTCAACGAAACATACTGTGTAGTGTGTTGTCGGGGTAGAGCAGGTAGCTGCTTGTGGGGCGCTTCTGAAACGCACTGCTGCATGTCAGGAGGAATCACATCGTCTAGAGTGGCCGCGATCAACTCAGTTGGAACGCAGTCGGAACGCCGCCCCTCTGTTTGGCGGGAGAAAAAGTTTCCAACACTGCTGAGCATGCTGGGTACTGCTCACTTTTCTTTTATGTTCGTGTGAACTTTTGTGCCTATGTCATGTCGGTCTATTGCTCAGGAACCAAGGAAGCGAAGAGTCAGGTGTGAAGCAATCGGCCCATTCTGAACAGGCACATTTTGAACAAGCACTGCACGAGCTAGTTAAACCAAAAATAAGAGGTTATGCAAATCAGTAATGTTAAATTGCAAAATATGCCTTTGTTAAGGAATTTTCTGAAACTTCCCTATGACAATTTTTTTATAGAGCAAGTCACCCTAGATCGGGGTGTGACATCATATCCTCAAATCTGGCTCGAAGCCCAAAAAAGTGGGTTCATTTCATCAGTCAGCACACAGACTCAGACACACACATACAGACTTCATTAATGGGCAACACCAGCACCCGTCGAGACCTCACTAACAGCCGTCATATGGCAAGATAAGAGGAACACATACCCCACCTCCTCTCGGCACATTCTTCAAAGCCACTGCTCTTCAGACGACACTGCCAAGCAGAACACAACTCTGTGAGCTTCCTCTGCCAGTCTTTGAAAGTTCCTCGAGCTCCCCTTCCATCTACCTCACTTCGCTCGCTGTCATTCTGTTTCCCCCTACACCCGTCTGACTCCCTCTCTTACTCCTTTCCTCTTTCATGCTCCTTCTCCTGCCTCTCAAAATAGGAGGAAATGCAGAGTCCCTTATCTTATAAAACCATCAAACATAAGGCTGTCCAAGGTGGACTGGGGAAGGAAATTATATGTCAATCAAAATTTATATCCGCTAATGCCGGTCATCTCACCCACCAACACACCGTCTCTCTAAGCACAAGCAAGGGCAATTAAATGTCAGCATGTGGCTTTGCTGATGTCAGCTCTGAAAATATAGATATATTAGTTATTTGAGGTACGTGGAAGAGCAAGTCAAAGACAGACTTTGTTTTTTGAATACATTGCATCCATTGGATTGATTGCACAAAAACTGTTGGTTTGTATTTTGTATATATATATATATACATGTATAAGTGTATTTAATTCATTCATTATGACAAGGTTGACGGTAGGAAGAGAGAGAGAGTCTGAACAGATGATCAATATCTGGAGGTGATATTGTTCTATAGCCCAGATGGAACATTGTAAGACTGACACTCCTAAACCACACATCTGTCAGTGGAGACAGTTTTCTCAGACCAACTTGATTGACCTTTCGTGATGAATTCAGCTATGGCAGACTTAATTGGCACCTAATTTGGTGTATTTTTCTCATGCAGGGGTTGAACTGCCACATGCAGACACTGTCTGACTTTCAATGATTAAATACACACACTGTCTGGGCAAGTTGGGCTGGCCTCAAGTGAAGCAACTTAATTTCAGTCACAATAAGATAAAACCATCCAATTACATTTTGCTACACCCATTAATTTAATCACTTAAGAATTGTGTTTCTTTGGTACATCAGTTGTAATTCATAAGTTTTGCAAATAAGAAAAGTGCTTAACATACGGAAGAATTGGGCATTAGATGACAAGACTAAATGCGTAGTCTAGTCCATCACTCTTTAATGCGAAAACAGAGTAGGAAAAATGTATAGTCTTGATTGTCTCCCAAGACATCTTTTAGAAACACACACACACACACACACACACACACACACACACACACACACACATGTTACAAAACATGTGTCACTGTAGCTGCTCTTTCTTTACCGACATGGTTGTGTCCCTTGAGCTGATCAATTTGATGTCATTGTTCTCACCAAGCCACTGTCTTTCTTCTCTCTCTAGGTGTGGCCTCATACATGTGCGTGGGTCCAGAGGGCTACTGGGACCCCCAGGGACCGGATTTCAGCAACTGTACTTCCCCTTGGGTCAAACTCATCAGCCAGAAGGTACCAGGCTGATATAATAAGCAGAACATGTGCTACTTAAAGTAATATCAAAAGTTGGTTTGTTTGGAAAGTGCATTTTGTATTTTACTTTGGAATACAACTTTAGAAAAACTCCTATAGATGGCTTGAAGGATGGCACGTTACTATGATGTGTACATTTGTTCATGAGAGTTTTTTTTAAACAGAACTGTGCCCTTTTAGCCTGTTCCACTTAACATTTACCACAGCTCACAATGCAAACCAAGGGTGTATATTGCTTTCACTGAGAGAGCTTTACTTTGTGTGTTATCTCTTTTGTTCTTTGTCTCTTCTTAACTAGTCAATTAATGTTACGGATTAGACAGAGGGCTCACTTAATAGTAGGGTAATGCTTGTGTTTGGCATCGGTGGTTGGAAGGAGGTGGAGTGAAAACCAGTACCACAGCTCCGTCGTTTAGTGGACTGCTTTGGTTAACAGCTGATCCAGACCACTTTCTGTCGTACGACACGATACAGCAGTAATTTGCATTCCATATTTCTCAAGCATAAACGATTTGTATCTCCTCCCAGGGTAAGTTATTATTCAAAGCCTCACATAAAGCTTCCTATGTTTAAATCTGCAATCAAATCAAAAGAGGAGGAAGAGGAGGTTACTGCAAGTGAGGATCAGGGTTCCAGGTTATGAATTGCAGGCAATGTTCTCCCTTAAACTCATAGGGCCCTGAGGCGTGCATGTTATAACACTTATGATCTACTCAACAGCACAGAGCTCGGCCCATTAAACAAACGGCAGTTTGCAGATTTGGATGGAGAATGGCTGCTGGGGAACAAAATAGAAGGGAGAGAAATTATCAGGTGCATTTCTGTACAGCGCAGCACCGTTTGAGTGCCACAATAAAGCTCCACTACAGACTGCTGTTTGGAGAAATTAACTAGAGCAATGTCTTCCTGAGCTTGCTATAAGGGCTCATGCTATGTCGTTGCATGGATTGAACAGGAACAGTGTGATTCTAATGTTGAATATGAATCTTTTAAAAGCAAGTCACACTACAGCAGTGTGAAGACAGGACAGCTTTAATGAAGATCAACATGTCAAAGATCTGGAATGCCCATCTGGCACTTCGTTATTTTATATCTGGAGCCATTGTTTTGAATGTGGCATTGCTCATTACCAGATGGTTCAGTCGAGAAAATGAGAAAGGAAACTGTAGAGACTAAAAAGAGAATGAAATGACATCAGAGAGAGAGAGAAAGAGGGAGAAAGAGGGAGAAAGAGGGAGAGAGAGGGAGAGAGAGGGAGAGAGAGAGAGAGAGAGAGAGAGAGAGAGAGAGAGAGAGAGAGAGAGAGAGAGAGAGAGAGAGAGATACACAGCTATCTACCCTGCATCCCCAGCTCCTCTCATTAAGAGACAAGAGCAGGGAGGGAAATGAGGAAAACATCTTCCAAAGACGAGATCCCCTGCTTACACCTCTCTGTGAAGACCAATTTAAGCAGCATAATTGGCTTGACTAATATACTCACAGGCGATGACAGCAGGTGATGCAGAGTAAATCAGTATTGGCCTGTTATAGTTGGTGTAACTGCAGTTTTTAGGCTCATCTTACCACACCTAGACTATTAGGAAAACGCTGAAGGTACTGGACCTTTGAAAGACAACATCAGACCAAAAGTGTGTTCTGCATTTACTCAAGTCGACTGCACAAATTAGATTATTTAGTGTTCAGAATTGAGATCAACTATTACATAATGTTTGTGTTATGGTTATAGACATGTAAAACGGTTTTGGTACAGTGAGTCAATCAGTCCGATTTTGTGACTTTCAAATAACTTCTACGTCAATTTTAAATTCATCAAAATCTTTTATTTCCCATTATGCATTTCATATTAATTGAAAAAAACATGGCATTGCACTGAAAATAATTAGTTGTTATGTTTCTAAGTTGTTAAGACCCGTTTATTTACTGTCTGGCAAGTAGAGACACATAAATTAAAAGTGGGAAATGGTTGACATCAAGGGGCACTGCTGCACATTATTAGGTAGAGGAACAGGGTTGATACTGTATGTACACACTAATTTGAAAACCAGGATAAATAACTGTGTGAGTATAAAGTTTGTGAGCAAACCTTTCAGGGTTTGTGGTGAGCCTCATTAGCCAATAAACAGATGCCTCCATAGCTTACAAGTTAGATATCGGGAAGTTTCTCCTATGAGAAAAATGGCATGGGGCTCTCCCTTCTATTGTAAGCAAACCTACATGATACATGTGACTAATGGATGTGTTTGTCGAACAAAAAGTTATCTCTGGTAATGTTGGATGGGGTTGCTGGAGTGTAAACCTCCCCAAATCCCAAAATAGCAGGACAAGCTGCACATTTGGAAAAATACTACACAGAACAAACTTGGATAGGAGGCTGACATGCTAATACATGCTTTAGAGGTTTTAGAGGATAAAGATACTCTTTAATCAATTTATTATACTTTTACTCTTGTGTTTTCGGTTGTGGAAAATCACTGTCTAAACTCTTTGTGTTGTCATTAAAGCCTTGACAGACTTGCCATGCCTTAGTTATTGTAAGCTACGTTAGCTATCAATGGACAATTGGTGTTCGCTGCAGAGGTTTTATTGAACAGTTTTGTTTTGAGGGATGTCCTTGTATATGCAGGTGAATTGTTTTGGGAGAGTCAGTGAAACAATAATGTGAGAGAAAAGAGTCTGGTAATGTTGGTAGAGTCTGTGGGTGTCCGAAATAGATGTGAGAGAAACAAAATGAGACTGAGCAGAAAAGTTGAAGCGAACCTTGTTTTAAATCTTACGACAACAAAAAGCAAATACTCAGGAATCATAATTGATATAGTTCTGTTTTCAGCAAATCCCGAGACACAAAAATCACGTAAGCTTTTTAGAACAAAAGAATAATTTCTGGGAAGGATCTGGGGAAATCGCCTCAATAGTTGATTTTAAAATTGCTTCTGGATACAATATTGGCCCCAGTGTGTACACTCAGCTGAGGACCGTCTTGCCACATTAATTGTGTACACTATAGCAGCCGTTGGGGAAAATGTATAGGCTAAACGGCATTAATTTTAAGGGGTCACACATTTGTATAGTGCAATTTGTCATGTTTTCCTATGTTTTCCACTGTATAGGTTGTGACAATGATACAGTAAACAAAAAAAATAAGGATATGAGGCTTGTTTGTTCAGCTGTAGAGGAATAAATGTCAGCCAGTTCAGATATTCAAATGTTTCTATCCGTTTGTCTTTTTTCACAGCTAAAAGCTGGAGAGACAGCTGCAGTCATTGCCAGGGAGTTGGCGGAGCAAACTAAGCGTAATCTTCAGGCAGGAGACATCACCTTCACAGTGAAGGCCATGGTTCAGCTGGTGGATCTCCTCGACGTGCAGCTGAGGAACCTCACACCAGGTGGCAAAGACAGTGCAGCACGAAGCCTGAACAAGGTAGTGAAAGAAGAAATGTCAAAACTGCCCGTTATTTAACTTAACGTCTCCTTTGCCTAACTATCAGGCTGGATAAATATGACTTGCAGGAATGGTGATCTATGCCTCTGCTTGTTGACCCTGTTGCAAAGAAGCAGATTAAAAATGGGGGGATTTTAGGTGAGGGATTTAACTCAAAAGTGGCAATCGTTAAGTCAGCATTTTCATTCTGACTCCTAGACCTCTTTAAATTTGGAGGCCGACATACCACAAAACTTCACTCCAGTCAAAACTGAACAGTAGGTATTCTTTTAATGATCTGCTATTTGGCCTAGAGCTGTCAGATAAAATGATTTCCGTTTTCCTGTGGTCCTTCAATTTCAGTGGAAAGCTCAGACATATCTCGTACACGAATATCATGTATTATGCTATTGATTTAACTTTGATGTAGTTTAAAAGATGTTATTCGTATGTCACGCTCGTCAAAAGCACTAACCCTGCACCACTTGATTTTTATTAATGAGACAGGGTGAGGTTTCATTAGGTTGGATCTAAACTGTGGGAGTGCAGAGGTTTTCATTTTTTGCTGAACCTGAATCTAATGCATTTACTCCCCAATTCACAGCACAGCACAGTTAGGGCCACTCAGGCAAAGCGATCTAAAATAATTCTTTCTGTCTGCTGATCAGCCAACAGAAAAGCAAACATTAGTGAAATTCAAAATGTCAGTCGTTAATTTGCTGGAGCGGCTTCACTTGTAGAGAAACATGAACACCTGTTCGCAGATAGTTTTTTTCGGGACAGTTTTTATTTCATTGCTGCAACAGACACAGATGTCCCCATTGAGATTTTAGTGCCAGTTTTCTCCAATGGAGAGGGGAGGCAGTAAAGATAGCCAAAAGGCCTCAGAAGGGATCGTGATGAGCAAATCCACATTGAGGGGCAACTAGAGTTTATAATACCTCTTGAAAAAAGGGTTTCTCATAAAACGCAACATTCACGATAGAGGCTACTGCTGTGGTTGCGATTGCTTTTGAAGTCTTTAGCTTCTCTTGTAAAGGCGCGTAAAGGGCACGAAGAAAAGGTCAAGGGATTACTTATGATTTATAATTCTCTGTCCTCCATATATACTCTGTCTTTGCATTTTGGTGCATCTTTGGAGAAAAATCTTTCAATATCTTTCCCTTGTGTTCAACATCCTTTACTAGTGAGAGCTCACAGAACTCTCTCTCTCTGCTCTGGCAGTGGCTGATGTTTACCTCCTGAGTTCAATCATTTTGACACAATCTGCAAAGAGCTAAGCGAATTAAAGATTTTCCTTTTTGATAGCGAAGCACAATGCTTTCTGCCAGCAGACAATGAAAGGATTGAGTTGGCAAACGGTGAGATCAGTTTCGTTTTCATGATCAAAGGGTTGCTGGCTAACGGTACGGACGGGAGCGTTTCCAGAAGAGTGGGCTGTGATGTAGAGCAAGAGGCTCCTTTATTGGGAGATGGTACTCTTTGGAGCTAATCTGCATGGGATTTAGCATGGTACTGTTAAGCCACATAGTAGCACTGTTGGCTACCTTGCTTGTATCAGAACTCAATTAAAATCATCCACTCTCCATGGAGTGCTGACAGCCTTTCTTTGAGCCTGAGCTTCCTGTCATTTTTCAGGTTTGCTTAATTGTTGTCAGCACTAACTCCCCTTCAACCATGGCAGACGTTCAAAAGATAAATAGCTCTCCTGAGTTCTCATAGAATTTCTTAAGTGAAAAATATAAATGAAACAAAAAAACCTTGAAATCAGATTTAACAGTGTCAGAGGCATGCTCCCAAATGTATAGTATGTCTCATTTCAGTGCTAATTAACACACAAGTGTTTTTCTTAGGTAGTGTATAATTCATGTACTTTATATACTACTTTGCACACAATTTATGAAAGTGATTGTTGCAAAAGTAAAATGCTTTTTTTCCCTCACTACTCTCAAATCTCTACTTCAAAAACAGAGGAAATGTATTCAAGTGGGATTGTTTGAATTTATGACCTTTTGCTAACTATTTGCATTTCCTTTGGGTTGCAGCTGCAGAAAAGAGAGCGCTCTTGCCGGTTTTATGTTCAGGTATTTGGACACAACTTTTCCCCGTACCCACTTTCCATTCCTTCATTGTGGAAACTGTATTGTCATTTAAATTTTTAACTTATCATTGACGTTTGACCTTTTTAAGTTGAAAGAACTATATATATATATACATATATATGTATATACATGTATATGTATATATATGTATATGTATTTAAATTAAAAGGTCAAATTTCACTGAACTATTTCCAAGTGAACATCAGTGTCTCAAACCCACATTTAATATGTCATCATTGTACCTTGCTTGCATACAGTTTGTTGTGATATTCTCCCACCTCCCCTTATATGTTTGTTCTCAACATGAGGCTGATAATTTAATTATTTCAAATGACATATATCCTTTGTTGGTTTCTCCAGGGTCTCAATGATTTAAAAAAAACTCCCTTAAACCATCAAATTTGCTTTCCAGTGAAATAACCCACATAAGAGGATAGCATCAGTCAAAAATTAGGCTCACTGCGATGTAATGTAATCCTACATTTCTCAGTAAATGCTTAAGAGCCAAAAGAAGTGACCTCATTATACCAGCAACTCAACTTTTAACTACTAAGTCAGCCAAAGTCATGGCATGTTATGATTCTCCCTGATGCATAATACATGTGTGTCCTAATTTAGGGGGGTGTCTATTGCTTCCTTCAGCTATTTCTCGGGCTACTGAGTTATTTTGTTTTCCCTGGGGTGACATACTAGCGGTCATCAGTATCACTTCTACCTTGACAAGAGAACTATGGAATAAGTTGACATACATGTCTGCCCTACAGATGGCTCCAATAAACCTGTACATTAGAGTCATTTGTTGTTTTGTATGTATGTTCTGCAGCGCTCATGTTTAGCAACATTTATTTGCCTCGATTCTTCTGAGACAAGTCAGAAGGCACTTTGCTTTGTATAGTCATGTGATTATGCAAATGACATCCAACTGGAATGCTTTCATATGGCTGAGCGTGCGCACATGTGCAGATGGGTTTGTGAGTGTGAGATACTCATAGGATAAGGCTGGTGGTATCCTATTTCTGTACACTTTTTTTTGCCAACAAATGCCAATTGTCTGTGTAGTCAAATTCTGAAATATGACATTCTTCCCTGCCATAGACTCCCATTGGCAACCAAATTCTCAGGGCTTTGTGCATGTTAGCATGCTAACATATGCTAATTGACACGAAATCAACTGAACATATATTGGCGCTAGATGTTATTACCACACATTCAGAGGGGAGACATTTCACTAAAACACGAAAATGTTAACCTCATAGTTATTAGGCTCCATGCCATGAATATCTGCTCAAACCTTCATGGTAATCCAATTATTTTTAAGATGTTTCAGTCTGGACTAAAGTGTTGGACTGACTGAGCAATATTGCCATACATACAGCCATGCTACGAACGTGAAAAAAAAGAAAATGACATACAAATCTAAATTGATTTATACACCTCTGTATGCTTTTACGGCTGCATCTGGGTTCATGTTTCCATTGTGTAGTATATGCTGAGGATGTATTGTACATTACCATACACAACTGTACACACTGCTTGGCTGTGCACCTCCTCCTCTCATCCGTTCCCTCTCTGGGTTGACAAACAGTGTGGAGCTTTCACTTGACGAACTGGAATAATGGAGCAACATCTGTGGCCTTAGGTAAACACAGGCATTGACTGCACATGCTGCCAGCCTTTGAGGGACTTTCATTGATTAGGGAAATTGGGCAATGTTTTCTCCAACGGGGCCCTTGTGGTTGACATAAATGGGATTAGCAGAGGAATACGAGGCAAATGAGAGGCGCACCTGCCTTTGCTGTCCCTCTGCTCAGAGACGGTGCTGAAAACAGACTTCGACAGTACTTTGGGAAAAGGCAGATTGTGTGAGTGCAGGTGTGGTTGTGGTGAAGGGGGACATAGTCCAAAATAAAGTGCTGGGCTTGAAGTTGATGTCTCAATGAGATGAGGAGGGATTCTCTTCTTGATTGAGGGCTCTTATCTTGTTTAAGTGGTAAACAAGATGAAAAAAACAAGATGACACTTGAATTCACTTGGTACTGAGGTCTTCATCTTGTTCAGATCATCAGGGTGTTTCAATAGAAATGGTTTCATTCGCTGTTTCAATTACATATTCACAAAGAGTTCAACCTGTAGCAATCTCCCTGCCTCTGTTGATCCTGTGCAGATGAAACAATCATTAATTATGACGACTTCTGAATCTTTCTTGATTGTTCATAAACCTTGATATCTGCCACATGTCGGAGCTAATTTAAATCCACCCAAAAGGATTTGGCCTTGATAAAGCTACAAAGCGTACTGTATAGTGATCAACTCCCTATGTTCTGTTTTTCCCCTGGAGGAAGGTTTCTCTGTTGTGGCCTTTGATTTTGAATAAACATGATGAAAATAGCAGCCTGCCTCCTGTGCCTTTTGGTTATAGTAATGGCAGCTTGTTCATAGGCGGTGACATTATGGTCCAATTACCGTGATTATGTCCATCCATGTTGTAGCTAAAGTCAAACACACTAGCTTTGAATGGCTTTTTCCTTCGGCATTTATTTTGTTTTAAAGCAGAAGATTTGGGACTTAAATTATGCATGAATTTGGCCATTTCAACACATATAACAAATTAATATCTTGTGCCTTAGTGGGAGCCAAGTGAGTGTGAATTATCAGAATACAGGGAGGATATTGAGTTCTGGCCCCTCATTAAAATGACACCTTTGCATGCAAAGATGACTAGGGGGAGTGTCACAGCGCAGGATGACCTTAGAGCAGGCGAAACGAGGGGAGGCTCCTCGTTCGAGAATGTAACAAGATGATAAAATTTCCCTGCTAGTCAATTTGTTAAAAGATGAAGATAACCACATCCTCATAACCGAGACCTCTTCATCTGTCCTGCAGTGCACAGTTCTGCCTGAATAGTCTGTATTAAGCGTTTCTGCTCAAAGTGGACAGAGAAAAAGGATTTCTCCAGCACTCAGGATTTCATGTTTATGTTTGTTACAACTAACGTATGTATAATTTAGCGTAAGAAAATCCTTAGGCTTTCATGTTGTTCTTTTTTTCTATTAATACACATACGGTACAAACATATATACACACTGTAAATTCCCCAATCTCAAATAGTAACTCAAAAACTTAAATGACTGGCACAAACAAATATGGACACTGAATGTCTGGGTAAAATTTTGAGCACGGGAGGAATTACCTGCACTCATTACTTCTCATGGTAAATTAATTTTAATGCTGATTTTCACAGCACTGATTCCATCTTCACAACAGAGACACGTCATACTCATCAATATGCTGCTACGCACTTCTCCTGTTCAGCAAAAAAACTGTTCTCTCTCAGTAGTTAATTACAATGTATCTACCTTCTTTTAGTTAGCGATGTTAAGTTACGTCAATGAAACTCAACATTTGTTGCACATTTCAAATTAAAAGTGCGATCACACACCAAGTTGCAGATCAATGTGAGCTTTAATCCAAATTCATCAAAAGTAAAACGCGTCATGAAGTCCTTTTCAAGTTAAAACAATGTTTCAAATTAGAAGCCAATCAGAAACTAGAGATATCATGCCCTTAGGTACTGGAAGTCTTTTCATGTGAAATATCTGTGCAGCTGAACATTGGACGAAAGAATAAGTAAATGGTAGCGACTGGAAATAATTGGTTAATATATATCTCTATTTCTGTTAAAAAAATGAATAAAAGAAACTCAGAGCAGCTGAGTTTTAGAAGACTGCAAGTGGACGTAGCCATTGTGACGTCACACATTGGTTTGTGAAGTACGGCTTTGAAGGCTCGAGTTCGGCATTTTGGCCGTCGCCAGTTTGGTTTTTGGCCGTCTTAGTTTTTTTGCAACCAAAAGTGACACGAGAGGGTGACGCTCAGTCCAACTAAAAAGGACATTTTCAGGCAACCAAAATGTTAGAACTAACTTTCATGAAATGAAATACTGAAAGAGTTACATTTCTAAGACAAAAACACGGACAACTCTGACCGCTTTGGTATCGGTAGCAACCTGTCAATCACAAGGTAAACACGCCCTAAAGCATACCCTGCTTTATTGCATGTTTTTCTCTAAATGGGACCATAATTTACGAAATGAATATCATGCTGTGTTGAAGATGACTTGAAACTGGCGAGTGAGACCTAGAACTCATCTTCACAATGTTTCCTTAATAAAGCAGGTGAGAAGTAGGGTCATGTTCTCATAGACAATCAGACTTATTTTTGCAAATGGAAGAGTCGTCCCCTGACGACCAATAGAAAGAATCCATGTTTACGGCACTTTTGCATTGGCTTCACTTTTAAGACTTGGAGGTTGCGGTCTGATTATTGTACTGACGAAGTTAGTGCTGTAGAATTAACACTTTAAGTCTCTTAAAGGCTGCCTCTCTCTGCCATTGATAAATATATAAAGGGCTGCTATTTGGGACTTGAACAATTGTAAGATTAAACCTAAGACAAAAAACACAAAGGTAATCCCTCAGTAACTCACAAATACAGACACAACCACCCACTTACAAGAGGCGGAAGGTTTCATGAAATATTAAACATGAAGCTTGCAGAGATTTTCAAAGAAGGATTTGACTAGCAGGTCAAATGAAACCGGCAAAAGAAATACAGAAATGATGCAACAGCTTCACCTGCGCCAAGAGACATGTAGTCAGATAGAGGACAGAGAGAACAAGATTGTTTGTGTTGTTTTTCCCCCATTTTGAGATCAGCCTTCAACGTCAGTGAGAGAAAACAAGTGAGAGAAACCAACTGGTGAACAGGATGGGAGGAGAATCGAGTGTACACAGAAAGCCGACCAACGAGCAAGCCAGAAAGGGAAGAGAGGGAGATCAGCCTCAGCCAGAATCAATTTCCCAGACCCAGAGTTCATTTCATCAATCAGCACACAGATAAAAGCACACACACCATAGGCTGGCTTGGACTCCTGCCAAGCGCACGCTAATGTCCACCTCTCCCTTCTTTCCCTCTGCATTGGTATAAATGGCCTGTGCACTGCAGCTTTTCACGCCCAGTCATCATGCTTTAACATTCCAGCAGTGAGTCCGGTTAACGATTAGCATGTCCTCATCTACCAGGAACCAGAATATTGTTTCTTCTTTTTCTGCTGGTTTGAGTTTTTTCAGCATAGGAATGTCCTGTAGCGAAAAAAGAACGGTTGGGAGTTTGCTGCAGTAGACTGAGCTGCTACATTTGACAGATGGAGTGGCAGTGTGCTAATAGCAGTAAAGTAGCAGCGAGCCACCATCACGTCTCACCTGCACAGACTGTGATGATGGTAGTGATGTGATGCTTGGGTGCACATCCCAAGCTAACCGGCAGCTGGCTGTGGCTTCATATTTACCATGCAGACATGAGAGTGGTATCAATCTATTTATCTATCCCTCAGCAAGACAATGAATAAGCCTGTCTTCCAAAATGTCACTTAATTACATTACCTGGATGGATCAAGTAGACAAATTATGTTTTTGTCCTGAATGATCGGCCAAATAGACACCTTCTACACGCATACATACGTTTAGAGACAAATGTATATTCATACAGGTTTTATTTTAATTTGCCAATAGAGTGGCTCAAAGAACTGCTACATAACTAGATTTTTTTAAAACAACAAAACACACATTTTCTTTTTATCTTTGAAGTGTCCTCAAAGAAATAGTTTGACATTTTGTAAAATGAGTTTATATGTTTTCTTGCTGAGAGTCAGATGATATGATTGATACCTCTGTCCAGCAGCCAGTTAGCTTAGCTTAGCTAAGCACAACAACTAGAAATGGGGCAACACCTCCCTAATTACCTCTAAATTATTTTTAAATTAACACAATACTGACTGATTGTTGAATCCACGTTAAGCTATTTATACAGACTAACTGGCTGACGGTCTTAGTTTCATATTTACCGTACAGACATGAGAGTTATCAAGTCTCTCATCTAACTATCGGCAAGAAAGCAAATGAGAGTTTATCCTAAAATGTCACAGTTTCGTCGTCTTTTGTAAAATGTAAAAACCCCAATGTCCCAGACAGTGTCTTAAGTGATAGCTCCAGTGATCTTTGGCAACATAGATAGCTTAACAAAACTCTCAGGGGCACAAAGTAATAACACAGAAGTGCAGTGCGATTGTCCCGACACTTGTTTTTTTCCTCTGCAGCAAAGTCAACACATAGTTTCCTTTTGTGATCATAAACACTAAAAGAGAATTTTTGTTTCCATTATATTGTATGTGTAGTGTAGCTCAAGTTTAGATAATTGTCTTATCTGTAAAGCATACTGGTTTCCAACATGGAGACAATACTCTACATTCTTGATATCAGCATGTCATTCTCTGGTTTGAAAGAGGGAAAATTGGCATGCGACGCGCATATTAATACCAGTAATGAATAATTTGCATCACAGTGATTTGGTAATCTATTGCATGTCCAAATGATGCATCATGAGTGAATGTCAGCTTTATTGCATTTCCTTGGACGATGTTATACATGCCTGAAGGGCCTGTAAGAAAATTGACCGCTACAATATAAAATTTTGATACATAATGTAGACCCTGCGGTTGCTTTATTCACTCTTGATTATCAATTATCCATTGTATAATCCCTCCTCATCAAGTTTCTGACCCAATCGCTCTGTCTTTGGGGTGTGCTCTTATATTATGTGCTTTGTTTTTTTTTTGTACGACTCTTCTGCATGCGAAGAAGCGAGACTGCTTCCTCTGCAAGTCCATCAATGCTTTCCCAGAATAACCATTATTTCAGTGTTTTAAGAAGTGAAAAAAAAAAAAAAAAAGAATCTTGCAGTGTTGAACAAAGGGAAATAAATGTCGGTGCCTGAAGAAAAAGAGCTCCTTAATTGAGAGTGAATCAACCTCTGCCTCTGGCAGGATGTCAAAAGGTGTGATTGGAGATTGGCTGCAGATAATGAATAATTACATCAAAGTTGGTCGACTGTCTCCGCATGTGTGTGTGAGTGTGTGCACGTGCATGTGCCTGCGAGTTTTGTCTTGTGTTTTTGTATACTAGCAGGTGCAGAGGTGTGTGTTCAGTCTTGCGTCAGTCTCTCAGTGTGTGTGTGGTTGTGTCTGGGTGTGGGCGGCTTAATGTGTGCAGGGTATGTTTTGAATGAGGAAAAGCCAGCTGGTGCTGTTTGAAATTCTCATCCAGCGCCAGTGAGTTGAATACAGTCGGTCCTCCGTCTCCTCTTGCTATCACAGTGATTTGAAACAAACGTACATCTTAACATTATAAGGTAATTGTGGGGGTCCATTACACTTGTGCTTGTTGGTAAAGCCAGTTTTTTCTGTCTTTTCTGTCTTTTGATCAAGAATTAATTTGATAGAGTAGAGCACATGATTTCTCTTATCGCCTTTGGCTTTATCCCCGTGCTGATTTTGAGTCATACTAAAACTCTTGTTCCTTTTCATAATCCATTGATCAAAAAGGGGATCTTAGCGAAGTTCAGAGAGAAGTTCTGTGGTAAGACTCCCTGTTTTTAAACACACATCATGAATCTAACTTCAGGAAGTCAAAACTGAACTGGCTTTTGAAGAAATGCAAATGGAGAATCAAAAGTCAAACAATTATTGGGGATTCTTCTGAAATGTTGTTATCATCAGTGTAGAAAATTTCGTAAACACTTTCTATGACCTCCATGTCTATAATGCATTATGAACAATCTCGTAATGATTTATCATCTGTTTTTAGTACTGTGTAATTATAAGCATTCAAATATTAAAAGTGCTTGATAACAATAATCATAACACATAATAAGGTATTTTATATTTATACTGCATTATACACATACTTAGAATTCGTTATAAGCTGTTTTTAGCACTGTATAATTAATAGAATTATTACTTATTTATTATAAAGCATTTTATAATTACTTATTAGTAGGTCAATGATAATAGATGGTCACTCATTGACATGTGTACATACATGTAATACAAGTGTATTATAATTCCCATAATTGTAATACAACATTGTATTTTCTTTTTTTTTAACTTACTAATTGTAACACTATGATCCTTGCAAAGAAATGTTAGTATTATGATATGTGACCTTATAAGTCATTAAACAATTCTTTATAATACGTTATGATTATTGTTATAAAGCATTATCAGGGCTTATAACTATGATTACATGATTCTGTATAATCAGATTATAACGCATTATAAATATATTTATAATGTGTTATAGACATAGAAAACCCGACTATCTATTAATTATTTGTTTGACCACTTACTGTATTGTAATGTCTTAGAAATAACTTTTCTTCCACTTGCAGTCAGGCTCATTTTGCTCTTCAGTGCAGTGGCACTGGGGATGAATTTGTTTGCTTGACCAATTAGTATTCCATTCATAAATCTTGCCATTGGCATTTTTAAATGTTTAATAGCTCTTAATTTTTCATCATGTCTTGAGAATGTTCTAGTTTCTTCCTTGCTTATTGGCTTTCGCATTGTTGTGAGGAGATTAAAGAGGGCATAATAGTTGTTTGGTGCTATGTACTTTCTATGCAGGAAGGATGTGAGCTGAATAGATTGTTGCTAGCTTGTCCATCCATTGGCATGTCTCAATGTTGCTTTGTTTTTTGTAGTGCTTTTGTGTATTTTGATTGTCTGCATGAAAGAGCATTAATCACACCAATTAAAGACTCTAGCCTCAAGTCATGTAAGAACTGGCCTCTAGTCTTGTAAGCATTGGTTCTGATTCACTTACATGATTAATTCTGCTTGTAGTTAGATAAAAGGAAATGGTAAGAAAAGCAATTTAGCGACTAATACAATGTCATTACAGATTCAGGTGTTGCTGCTACCACTTACAATCCACGTCCAAAAGAATAACTTGGAAAAAGGGTCATGAAATTGCTCAGTAGAAAGATGATTATGAAATGAAAAATAGGGGGAAAAAAAACCACTTTATGCTTCTTCCTTGCACAATCCCACAGGATTATGTGATTTGTTTTTTCAGTCCTGAACTCTCATTTCACTTCCTTCACTCTCACCGTTTACCAAATCACCATGTCAAACAACAGCAGTCCCAGGCCAGCTTAGCTTCTGTTGACTAAATCAATGATTTGGACTCCCCAGGCCATGGTGGAGACGGTCAACAATTTGCTGCAGCCGCAGGCCCAGGCAGCATGGAGGGAGCTGAGCACAGGTGAGCAGCTGCGGGCCGCCACCATGCTGCTGGACACTGTTGAGCAAGGGGCCTTTGTCCTGGCTGATAACCTGCTGAAGACGGACATTGTGCAAGAGAACACTGACAACATCCGTGAGTACAAGCAAAGACATTTTAGTTGGCAATCTTCACATGAAAATGTAATTTATTGTAAATTTGTTATTTGTTTTAAGACATATGAGAATACTAATTGTGGAATTTTTCTTTTTTACCCATTTATTGTTTTTCGAAAAAACTGAATCGTGAAAATGGTACCCCATGAATTCCTATGAATGTTGTTAACTGGACACGAAGGCCGAAACAGTTTTTCAGGCTTCCACATTTTGACCATTTTGTTCTGGCGCTAAAGTCTTTCTCCTCGCACACTTACTGTACATGGCACAGAATAATCTAATGAAATGGCTCTACTATTCTTTTCAAATTTAAATAGAAATATTGGATTAAATTCTTAGTCCAAAGTAATTTGGTGTCGAGATCTGGATTTATTTATTTTTAGCAATAGAAGCAATAAAAATGGCATGCCAGCAAACAAATTGCACTTTAATTTGGTCTGTCTGCATGAGTAAACCATCTTGGACAGAATCAAGTTAATTTTTTCTCAAGCTGCTGAGAAACAGATGATTGGCTCTGCATTGTCAGTTATGATAATTTGAAAATTGGAAGCTATATTTAAAGAGCTGAATGTTTGGTTTGGTCTTTATAATGTTTTCCAGTAGTCCTTCCCTTATGTGTCTGAAGGGTTTCATTCTGGTCTTGCCATTTGTACAGAGGTTACGAAGTTCACCATACAGCTATTGATCCAGGGTGCTCTCATATTGACAGCGGTGCTCTTGAGGCGGTTGAACAAGTGTGAAGGTCACTGGATTAACTATTTCTCCCTTACAGGAGGTTAAATTTGGCAGGGCTACTTATGTCTGATGACAGTCAGCTGTAAATTAACAATTATCTCAAATTATTGTACTTTTACTCATGTTAATTATTAGCCGGAATGAACCACTAGTCAGATCAGTGCTCAGTATTCAGTGTATAAGTACCAAGTGAGAGCAGATAATGGAACAACTGTCATCAATATTTTCCCTTGTGAAGCTCTTCAAAACTGGATACATCAGTTGTTCAAAGGTAGAATCTATTAAATCTGCCATTTACATTAAGAGACATTTAGAAAGCACAAAATAAAATTGAATTAAATAACCTCTTTTTGCACAGGGCGGCGAGTGGGGTAATGGGAATTAAGAAAAAATAATGTTATGATGTATCGTCCTCTTCTCAGAAGAAGTGGAGTTTTTTTTCTAAGTTCCTGCTGCCATGGCAACCTAAAAATATAGGTCTACAGACGAAAAAGGAAGGAAGCGTAAGGAGAATTAATAAAATTATTTTATTGTATCTGGCACACAATTCATGTGGGTATTAAGGAGATTCTGGGCTCGTTTGGAGAGGGGAATGAGACGATGCCTGCTCAACTGGAGTGAGTTTTTATAGCGCATAGTGTTAGTCTGGTTAATTATGTGCTGGTGACATGTTTACTAGGCCTTATCTCTCTGTTTGTTCGGCTTATTTTTTTTCAGCCAGTTGGCCCCTGCGATCCCTCATGCCATGCAGAGTGGTTAAATGACAACAACGAAGGCCCATTTAAATATTAGTAATCACTGCAGCAGCTAATTATTGATCTCTCACAATGAATTGCATGTAAAGTGACGGGTTTTGTGTGTGCAGGTGTACTGTAGCTGATTGCACCCGGTTACACATTCTCAATGAGCCATTTTTTCTGCTTTAAAAAACGAATCTTCAACAGTAAGAAAGCCTTGTTCCAATTTTAGGTTTAAGCTCATAATGAGATCTATTTTCTTCACTTTCAAAGAAGAAGGATATTTCCTCACCCATTGTGTCTGTGTTTGTGTTTACACGTCACAGTGCATGTGCTCGTCGAGGGCTTTGTCTGCGCAAGACTGTGCTTCACTCTCCACATGATAATCTTATGAGCAGATTTCTGCCGATTAGTGTGTTATTTAGACGGGCTTTGAAGGTATAGCCTTTGGGTCCAACAACGACTATGGCATCAAAGGAATTCCCTAAAGCCCATCGTAAGCTCTTTTACACAACCGCACAGGGAAAAGAGAGTTGGAGAGGGAGAAGAAAAATGCTTTCTTTATTCCAAAGGCAGGCTTGGAATCCAGGGAATGGTGATCTATCTGGGGTATTGTCTTAGCTAAGTTGAATAGGAATGTATCACCAAAACCCCCCTGGCCTTTGCAAAAGCACAAGAGAATGTTAATACAAAGGTTTTTTTTTTTTTTTTAAGAGAAAGTATGGGAAGCCTTGGTATGAGAACAGATCCAAAGGGAGAATTAAATGTGGCCTCTATGTAGCTCTCCATGGGCACTAACCTTTAGCAAAGACAGAGGTGTCATAGTCCACTGACATCAGATCATCATCTGAATGCCTTATCAGGCTTAATGAAGTTTCTATTTCCTGCACTTGGATGGAATTGTGTTTGAGATTCTCCACTGCAGACTAATCTGCCAGCCAGTTTTTTGTGTTGCGCCAGAGATGACTGCCATTAGCATTGACATAGCAGAAGCGAATGCGGTGTCATTGACCGTGAAACGTTTGGACTGATGGCGGTCGGAAATCACCCTCTCAAACAGATGAAGGTAGCCAATATGAAAGTGAATGTTATTCAGACCCAAAACATTCGACTGGAATTGTTCATGACATCACCTTTGTAAAAAAAAAAAAAAAAAAAACATTGCGATAGTTTCGGTCAGAGACACTTGCATCAATGAATGGGTTATACAGTTACAACACCTTGAACGGGCTCATTTAACTTCCTGCAGTCTCCGCTGGTTATCAGGAAACCTCAATCTGATGACGAGACTTCAGTAAATCATTGACTATTTCATTGGCCAAGAAATAGCCTTGCCGATAACCTCAAGGGATGTAAAATCCCAACACGTCATCTGTATTTACGAATGATCTGCCACAGCAGTAATGACAGTTTAGTTATTTACTCCTGTCACCTGTATAAGTCCATACTGCTCACCTCATCTTTTGGAATTTGCCATTTGTGCAACTTCTTTTCCGTACTTCTGCCTCGCAAGGAATCAGTGGATTCATCTCAGTGCTTTGGGAGTTAATTTGACATTTAGGAATGCCCAGACTTTGCGCATGTCACCGGTACTCGAGATTAGAGCACACTCGACTGCTTGATCAAACTGAATTGTATCATACCATAATAACTCTGATGGAATGAGCTTTTTTATTTCAGCTGGGCTCCTATCAGCAGCTCATTTTCCTCTGCTGTATGACGCCGGAGTCTTTGAACCATAAATTAGGAGTTTGCTTCAGACACAACAGCTGTTGAGCTGCCACACAAGTGAGCTCATCTTCCGTAGCTGGTCTTTATCTCCTTGTATCTCTTGCTCTCTCCGCTCCTCTCGAGAAAAATATTCTTTGAAATGAAGATGTCTTTTTTTTTTTTTTTTAAAGGCCAAAGACAAACTTAAGAGGAAACAATGTCACTTGAACACTTAATTGTCATTTGATTAGAAGGCATATAGCAAAACACAAACCTCCCCTTCATACAAAGAGTTGAGAGGGAGGCAGTTCTTCAAAGCTGCATGAATCAAGACGGGATGTGTTTTATTTAGTGCTCGTATTGTTCAGTTAGTTTACACCTCTGTAATGGCATTACTGCATTTTGAAAGGATGTTTTTTTTTAAAGTTTTGACTGTACTGAACATTGTTAAGGTCTCATGTCTTGTTCATGTGATATTGGACGAAAGATAGAAATAAGGAAAAATTCCAATGTTTATGACTTGCAAGTATTCACATTCACAGACAAATGAAAAGATTGTTTACAAATCAGTGTGTGGGCAACCATTTGCCCATAATTTGGAATAATCCTTTAAGGCCTCAGCTTCAATATTGTGCACTGTTGTGCCTATGCAATTTATAGTCTACAGCAGTTTGTATGTCTATTATGTATCATAAAAATCAAACGTATTGATTATTAACTGCTGATGCTTGGGTTTGTTATCTATGTGTGAAGAGCTGGAGGTGGCAAGGATGAGCACAGATGGGAACTTGCCTGATCTGAAGTTCCCACAAACTGGAGGACAGGGCAACTCTATCCACCTCTCAGCAAACACGCTAAAGCAGCACGGAAGAAATGGTGAGTCTTCAAAACTTTTGAATCTGCTTTTAATGGTCGCCTGTTGTTGGTTTGAAATGTAACCATGCCTTGTACACAGCGTCTTTGCATTCTGTGTTATTCTGGTTTGTAATATAACAGAAATCTAACGGACATCATTTGACTCGACTATAACAGAAATACCTTTGTATTACTTGCTGTATCAACTGTAATTAATCCAAAAGTTGTTTTTTTTATCTTGATGTAATATTGCATTGGGGGCTGCAAAGGTTTTGTAGGAATTTCATTACAGATGCATGTAAATTACTTTCAATTTGCCACCCAAATCCTTTGTTGGGCTGCATATAAAGCACTAGAATCATTCTAAGACTTCAAACACCACCTTGGCTGTAGAATTAGTTACATTCAAGCACTGCCTCTAAACTGTGAATGAGGCAGTTAGACAAGATACAAAGCTATTTCCAGGAGCAATACAGCCCCATTTTTAGACTTTATTATCAGCCCATGCAAATCAGAATCGACTCAAGCTGCGCCCGGTGCCTCTCAGCTGGATGACTAAGTCTATGTCCAGCCGTGCCCAGGCGCATCGTTATAGCTGGGTGGCGGATCTTTCCCCCTCATCCAGTGCTATAGCACCCAAATTGTTTTCTTTTCATCTGAGTGAGTGATCTCAGTCACGGCGGGAGGGAATTTTCTTTCATATCAATGCTGAATATTGAGGCAGCAGGAGGGGAAAGAAATGTGTGTGAGAGGGAAAGAGAGAAAGACATTATTAATAAGAAAAATTCTCGCCTTTTTCAATGCCAATAGATGAGTTGCAACCACATTTTTTGGATGCTGAATTAAAATAACAGTTTGTTGACGTAGGAAAGATTCCTCTTTTTTTTTTTCTATTGCAGAACTATTACGGCAACCTTGACATTTGTCTCTCTTTTGTCTGTTTTACTTTACACAGTTTCTGATTCTTGTGTTAACAAAGATTCAACTGAGTGGTTATTTCCAGTATTTATTTTGTGTTGCTTACGTTGCCAAAGCCCAATAGTCTATAAGCCATATAACCAGCATATTACCACATTGTTGTCACATTATAATAGCAACGCACTGTATGTTGTTTTGACCCTTTGATCATAATGTTGTTCTTCAGGTCTGGGGCTGTTTTTCCTAGTTTAGTTCCTCTTGAGACCATTTTTTAATCCAACAGCATATAAAGATATTTTAGACATTTAGTATACATAGTGTGCCTCTAGCTTAGTGGTTCTGTATATTGAATGACGGCAGCAGGACACTGCTTCCATTTACAGCTACCTCTCATACTTCTAACTACCTTTACCATACATCACAGGCTGATGCTATTTACGTCTACTGTATATCAAGCAGCTATGTGTAGGTTGTGAATAAATGGTAAGCAACATGAGTCAATTATTATAGCTTGTTTTTCTAAGTAACGTGTGTTCAACAATCACAAGTGTAACAACTCACGTGTCACTTGTGGAAGATTGACATCTTGCCTCTACTCGTCTTCTTGCAGGTGAGATTCGGATAGCGTTCGTGCTGTACAAACACATTGGGGTCTACCTTTCAACGGAGAATGCCAGCATGAAGCTGGGCAGCGAAGCCATGGCTACCAATTATTCCGTCATTGTCAACTCACCGGTGATCACGGCTGCCATCAACAAGGACTCTAACAAAGTCTACCTCTCTGACCCTGTCATTTTTACCATTAGACATCTACAGGTAATTTTCTGTCTCTGAATGTGTGTCTCAGTTGAGATGTGCTTTGTTTTTCCTTTGATGTGACTGTGTCTGCATTTAATGGCCTTTCTGTCTCTTTCTACTTTACTTTCACACAAAAACACACTTGCATATTGTATGTGGCTCCTTAATAGAACCCTTTCATCACAATTTTCTCTATCCCTATGCAACAAAAATGTAGAAATCCCATCTCAGACCAAGAAAATTAAGTAAATATGACGTGTTATTCAATAGGAGGTGTGAAAAATTGCTCACAAGGTGATGCCGGTGATGCATGTTGTTGTTTATTAGTTTGAACAAATACCAGCCTGATCTCTTGAACAAATATCAGTCATATTGAGCCTCGCTGGAGGCTGCTTAGTCATTGTGGGGAGTCGCAACTTCTCCCTCTTGACTCCATTATCTTCTCCACACTCTGCCGCCCTCGAAATATCCCTGTTTTGTCTACAAACAGTGCCCTCAGCGATTATCAAGGATGTTGAACAACCATAAGAGAATTGCAGCGGGTCTCATGTGTAGGAGGGACCTGGAAGGAAGAAACGGCGGCAGAAAAAAACAGCGCGCTGAGGGATAAAGAGAGTGAAAGGAGGAGAGCTTATGGATATCAAAATTAAATGGTGGGAAAATGTCAAGGGGCAATGTCAGCGCAGTTATTGCTGTGACTCACCTGCCTTAAGTGTAATTTGTCATTTGGATCCTAGATTCAGTCATTTTACTGTTCGTCTAATGTTGGGCCACTGGAGCTTTCATACCCTTTTCTTGCTCAGATCAAGTCGTTTCAATAAAACAGTGCCCTTTTGGAAAAGTGTGTTTTCTGCAATGTAGCCTCTTGTGCTAATAACACTGGAGTGCACCAAGTGAGCTGCTGCTTGTATTGTCATTTAAAAAAAGTGACACAGACAATTTACATATAGAGTGCATTTTGTGTACACCAAGGGCTGTACAATTAATCATATAATAATGATTATAAACTTGCGCAATGAATTAAATTTGATTGGATGCAATATTGGCGTTTTACAGCGTTCTGGTGTATCAAATCAAGAGCTCCCTATTCTCTGGTAAACCATCAGAGGTGGTGTTAAGAGCACACTTTGAATAACTGGCCGTTGCTGCAGGCAAGAACATTCTACATTTTATTTGTTCTACATTACATTATTGTTGTATTATTACGTTTTTTTATCTCCGCTTGATTTATATTCGGCTCCAAGAATCAAAGACAAATAGATAATTGTAATGATTGTCATTTTATGGATTAGGTAAACTGAATGTCACTCCTGCATAGAGAACATTGTTGGCATAAATTATTCTATACATTATGCTCCCAGACAGAATAAAAAGTATCAATATTTATCTCAGGTATGATGAGTTGACTTCAACTTTGCCCTGGAAAATAAACCTTAGTTATCTAAACTCTCCTAACAAGCGGGGGTCCCTGTTTTTTGGCTTCCCACACTTAAGTCCCCTTCTCAACCATGATGTTTTGGATCACTGGTCTTCTGGGATGATGATGTGTCCTCTAGTTATTGTTTTGCTTCCTTGCCTCACCACTTAATGGGACCAATTAAATCCATTAATGGAACAGAGGGTCATCCTATCTCCTTGCTGTGGAATATTTTACGCAGGGTTTGGATGTGTGAAGGGTAAACTCAGTCAGCTGCAAATTTACATTCACAGAGGATAAACCTTATTAGACTAATTACCCTACAGCAAGTGTGAAACTATGAAAAACTACAGCTCCTCATGGTGTTAATAGTAAGACAGCAGAAATGTTTAACCTTGGAAGCTATGAGTCACAAAGGAAAGGATCGTGAATGTACTCTCCTTTGTCTCCGAAGCTACAAAAGAAATTGGGCTCTAGAGGGAAAGACCGTTGATGTATCTATTTATCAGCAGTTATGTTTTGTTGTGCTTGTGTGTTAAACAACCTCACTGGTCATGGGTGACTTTTATAAAATGGCAAGCGAGTTAGCAGGGATGTGTGCTTGTCATTAGGGCTGTAGCCTGTCATACACAGCGTTGGTACCCATTAAACAGTGGGGTAGTCAATTTTCATGCAGTGAAAGTTAAAGAGAAAGGTCAAAAAACACAATAAGAAACAGTCATGGGGCTGCTTGATGCTGTCTGACAATAAAACCACCTGCTATTCACTTTAGAATGGATACGGATTGCAGGGGGGGGAAATGAACCTGCTTTGAGGATGTTTATTCTGCAAACAAAGGAAGGTAGAAATGGAAAAGGCTAGTATGTGATTAACTCCAGACCCCTGTGTTGTACCTAGCGAGGGCACATGCTGTATGTCTTCCTGTTATTAATTCCACTGTGTCTGATTATACTCATGTATTCATGTTTTTGCTCTCCAACAGCAATCTGAAGAGAACTTCAACCCCAACTGTTCATTCTGGAGTTACTCCAAGAGAACCATGATTGGTTACTGGTCGACGCAGGACTGCCGCTTGCTAGGCACCAACAGGACACACACCACATGCTCCTGTACCCATCTAACTAATTTTGCTGTCCTCATGGCCCATGTGGATGTCAAGGTAGACCAGCTCTTTTCCTAATTTTGCTTCTCAATGGACAAATGTATCCACCAAAATGTGCAATTTACCAAATGCAGTTGAGATGAATGAAAATGCATTGATCCATTATGGTTTACCCAGCCAGTCAATTCCAAGTTGATAGGTTGACAAGAAAAGTATGGTTCAGGCAGTGTAAAACATTGTTAAGCAGTGGCTTTGTCAATATATATTTTTATTTCCTTTTGCTTTTTAGTTCACAGGGTAAAATGGAATAAGTGTTTTTGAACCTTCACAGCACTTTGTAGACTAACATTTAAAGTGCCAATATACACACCCTATTCATATAATTTTAAACAGTGACCATGTCAGTGTAAAGTGTGTATTGATCGCAGCCACCGTAAAAGTCCTAAGTGTGAAGCAGCCCAAATATATGATTGGCTCCAGTGGGTGGTGTTTTTGTGCACGCAGCTGTTTAAGAGCTGCAGCATACAATGCGTGTTTGATTTTTACACATTGGTTTTAGAAGTAATGATTTGTTTTGGCCTTCAAACCTTTTTGAAAGTGAAAACATACTTCTGTTGATATGTACTATAGAAATATGTTTTTGCCTTTTCTTTAACTACTACTCTTTGAGTGGCCACATGTGGAAGGGATAGTTTTGGTGTAGTAAAATTGTTGTCTGAATCTAACAAATGTCTTATTGATATCTTACCATATATTGGTTAGCATGGTGTGTATGTGTGTGTGTGTGCATATTTATATATATATATATATATATATACACATATATACGTATATATATATATACATATGTATATATATATATATGTATATATATATACATATGTATATATATATATACGTATATATATATATATATATATATATATATATATATATATATATATATATATATTTTGTTTTTTTGTATATATATATATATATATATATATATATATATATATATATACACAATCTCCATTCACATTTCTTTTTGCCTTTTGGAAAGAAGATTTTCTGCACCTACTGCATGGAACAATCCACGGCAAAACATAGTAACCCTGAATGAGCGTGAAACGAGTCCACGTCGTCTGTGTGCAAAATCTCATCAACTCTGTGGCCATTTGTCTTGGCCAGGTATTCTTGGTAAAAGAGATCTTTGAGGGACATACCTAGTTAAACAAAGGCAAAATAAAAAATAAAACCTTTTTCTTTCTCAAAATAGTTAAATAGCCAAACTTAAATATGTTTAAACATCAAGATTTATTTAGAGTCCGACGCTTTTTCCATTTGCCCCCTTTATTAATGCATGAATGTCTTTTTTTATTTATTTATGTGAAGACCGAAAGGAGGAAAAATTGCAGGACTGTCTCAGTGCATTTGCTTTTTTCCGGGTAAACACAGAGACAAAGTGAAATGAGTACAGTAAGTGTGAATGTAAATGTGTAGTGCTTGGATCAATTCATTTGGAGGTGCTAATGGAAGTTAAAAAACACCCTGTTTAAATAAAGCTGTGAGATTTGTGTGGAGTGATTACTAGAAAAAAAAGAAGTAAAAGTGTGTTGAAAAACGAAATGAGTTGGATAAGGAAAGGGGAAGGAGGATTGCCGGTCAGGGAAGAAGTTGTGCTGTAGTTCTGATGCTGACAGACGGCTTAATCTTTTCTGTCATAGGAAGTCTGAGGAGCTTGCTGCTGACAGAGCAGAGTAGTTCTTGGTATCTGTGATGGCATCTCTCTCCAGAACCTCTCCTCTGAATCAGTGGGGGGAAAAAACACTCTGAGGGCCGTCCCAGTTGGCCCTCTTCCACTAAACCACTAGTCCTTCCTTCCCCTCCCTTTTTCCCCAATCCAACCCATCTCTCGTTTTTTCACATAGTCACAATGCTCGAACCCAATTGCAAGAAAAATCATGCACACTATCATACACGCAGTCTGAAATTCTGCTGGGGAGTCTCAGGTGATATGGTTTACTTTTACCTAGAGAGAGCCACTATTTGTCACTCAGCAGCGTGACTTTTGGACCCACTAAGTTCTCTGCAGGACTGAAGCCGAGTCTGGAATAGAGAGGGACCCGCGAAGAATGGGATCCTTCACGCAGTGAAAGCAAAGCAGCAAAAAAGCCACAAAAAAAAGAGGAAGCCGTAAAAGG
This sequence comes from Ophiodon elongatus, assembly GCA_016806645.1. Taxonomy (NCBI): domain Eukaryota; kingdom Metazoa; phylum Chordata; class Actinopteri; order Perciformes; family Hexagrammidae; genus Ophiodon; species Ophiodon elongatus. The sequence goes on from JACSYO010001725.1 coordinate 2,433,292, forward strand.
AGCGCTTTCAGTCAAGCCAATCCCTAACATTTTGGAAAGCCTGGCTTGCTTGTTGCACTGCATTCACCAGAGGAAAGTGGACAGTAGTTACACCCCAGTTCTGAGTGACAGAGTTTTTTTCCCCCTCTCTTATGCTTTATCTTTTCCACTTGGATGTTATAAAAGGCCGCTTGTTGGAAGGTGCCACTGAATGGGAGATATGGAGGCTTTTCATTTGCCAAACTGTCACAGTGGTACATCTGAGAACACACTGAATGTAGGGAAAGTGGGAATGTGTGCACGCGCGAGAGCGGCAGAGAAAGAAATTTCATAAATTGAAGAGACTATCTGTTTTTGTATCCATGGCAACAGAACATACCACTGCTGATCTCTGCATTGTTATTACTCATTACCCTCAGAGCAACAGATTATATTCTAACCTTGTTTATTTCTCAGTGGCATCGCTGAAAGAAAAAAAGATAGGCAAGCTGCAATTACAATTTTCTTTGGAGGACAGATGCTCACTACAGTATCACCATCATCTTTCATCTTGTTGTTTTGGTCGATGGATCGTGTGCGCGCTAGCTGGGAATAATGATAGTGTTATATTCAGGGATCTTTATGTTCAGCTTAATATGCTGTCTTCTGTATTATGTTTTCTAGTGTTACATTTTTAGCACCAAGTTCAGATTGCATTTGAAGTGCCACATACTTCATACAAATTAGAAGTGGCGAAATGCCCCTACTTGTGCGTGTGACATTATGACCGGTGTCATTTTGTCCTTGACAGTGATTTGACGTTGCTGCATGGTTTTGGACGCTTGAACTTTAACAGTTTCGATGAGCAGAATACAAATGTGTTTTTATATTCCAGCTCATATCTAGTAGAACAAATATGGCAATCCTGTCTGGAAAAGTTTATTTGTAGATGTTGATTTTCTCCAAATGAGATGTCATTGTCTGACAATCATTATACATAATTAAATAATCATACCTGACATGTTTCATGATATTTCGATCAGTTACCAACAATAGACTTTAAGATTTCCGAGGTGTTACTCACTAAACTTTTGTTATAAAACTAATGTATGTACACAAATATACCAGTGAACAATAACTGCCTTGTAATCATGCTCAACCCATCTTTGATTGTGAGTGTGGGGAAGGGGAAAACGTTGCCCACCAATTCATATTCATAAGAATCCCTTGAACTCAACTGTACTGTGTATGAGATTATTAGACAGACTCAGCAGTGGAGAAGCTCCAGACTGTGTCTCATCGAGATTAATTATGTTTGAAGTCAATTAGTTCCTCAGAATAATTTTCAATTCACATGTTGTAGATGTTTGAATATCTGCGTACCCAAGGATGTTTAGAGCCTTAGTAGTAACGCAAGGTCCTTTTTTTCAAATTACCAAATGTGAAATCTTTTTTAAGTGGCGAGCTCACAAGAACTCATTAAAGTAAAATATCTAAACCAAGCCTCCTACTTTTCAAAAGCACACCCACTCGAAGGATATCTGTCAGATACAGGGAATCAGGTAACCGCCACTCAGGTGATCACAAGGGCATCAACGACTGTCACTGCTCCCTGTGCCGCCCTTTGTTAGCAAATGTTGAGCTATCTAGCCAAAGAGCTGATGCCTTTGACTGATCCCGAAATCCGAGAAGCGCCGTTGGCCAAATAAACAAATTAAAACTGTACTCACAGACGGCAGCTGCGTGTAAGAGATTATATGTCTCTTGTATATTTACAGAATGATAGCAAACAGGGTTTTTGGAGCAAGTGATGTGAGAGTGGGTGTACTTGAATGTGACTTTGCTGGGAACGCTGATGATTCTAACCTCAAGATGTCCTGTTTCTGTTTACTCCGATTGAAGATGCTTGCTATGTATTACATGCTAAATTAATTAATTTCACTTGAACCTTTCTGGGTCACTTGGTCTTGCTTCAGCAAATGCAGAAGATCTATCAATGTCACAATAGCAAACCATGAATGGCTACTATTTCATCAGGGTCTGCTTCTAACGTAGGTTTTCTAATGGTTCATGCCCACTCCAGCTCCTTAAGCTCTTTACTGAACCCTTTCCTTTGAATTTAAGTCCGCCATTTGTAAAGATAGCTTGGGGGAATTGAGATTAAAACAAATGTTTTAAATATGGGTTAGAGTATAAGCCCCAGCTCAAGAAATATAGACCTGCTGTGGTTCCACCTACAGGCTATTATTTACATAGTAGATGCGGGTGCTAAGATAGGCCCCAGGGAGGCATTGAGCTACTGGTAAGTGGCACTATTCTCGACAGACTAGTTTGTATAAATCAATGGCATATCCCACTGGATGATGGAGAGGGTGATATTTGGGTAACATTAATCACTGTCTTCAGAGAACATGTCCACCCTGGCACCATCAGACAATAGCTATGATGAGAAAGGACAGTCAAGGTTAGTTGTGTATTCTACGATGTTGTATACGCACGGTACTGTACACACAGCTAGGGAGATGCTTCAAAATACATATGTTCATATGTTTAAGGCACATACAGAGAAGACGGAGACCACGTTAACTGCCACAGCAACAGAAAGTCCTGCTTGGGCATTTTATCATAGTTATTGTAGCTTAGAACACAGTGTGACATTAGCTGCATGTGTTGAATGTCAACTCCTGCAAAACAAACCGGAATCTCTCCCCCAGCCCTTTTAAATGTGACGAATTTGCCAGGACCCCTGATTCATATGCCCTCTCTGCAACTGTTCCTCATCCCTGTGCAGATCATAAATCCTTGGTCATACCGGAGGTGAACTTGTCACATGACTCCCTGCAGTGGGCCACTACCCCTTAACACAACTGTCTGCCCTGCCTGACCGTATTTCATGAGTCAAAGCCCAGCTCTGGAGGCATATAGCGAGATTTATGCTTTTTAATTGGATTGGCTTCATGGCCCCATGCTGAGAGCAGTTCTTTGGGGTATAAAGGATTGAAGCTCCGTTCTCTTCAACCTCTTAGGCATTTCCGAGAGTTGGTTGAGGTTTCTGGCTTTGGACTTGGAATGTTTATGGTAAATAGATGTGTAAGATGTGAAGTGAAGTGAAGTTCAGATGGCCTGGTCCGATTGACCAGTGTGCGGATCAAAAAGGCTCGTTGCCACCTCTGCTCCTCCTTGTCAGACTGCTTGTGTGCCTGGAAACCTTATTTTGTGCTGCGTGCGAGCAGATCAGAGGCAAAGCTAATCTCCTCAGGCATCCGTCTGGAATGAAAAATATGTGTGTTTAAGAAATAAGAGAAAAATGTAGAAGAGAAAGATTGGAAGACAAATCGAATAAATGTGCCTCGCCCGGCTAAGTAACATGGATGCTGTATGACTCGACCGCCCTTGCGACACGGCGAGTGGATTTCGGAGCAAATTACGTCTGCCCACTTCGGAGACCCCTAGACTGATTCCCATCATTGAGGCCTGTCGGTGTGAGGTTAGGTGCAGAGCCTCTGCAGATCACATCATTTGCCAATTGCCATCTTGCCTGGGCAGACCCGTCAGTAAAAGGAAAGGAAACTTTTCAGCAGAGACATTGTGGCCGGTGTCGTCTCAGCCATCATCCACCTCCCAGAACAAAGAAATCATTCCTCAGTAAATCCATCACCCAGGTGTAGATACACTCCGTATCCCCCTCCACCCCCCGTACACCTCTCTCTCTCGATTTCTATAGCTTTGTCTCTTTTTCTCTCTTGCTCTGTTGGCTACTCTTTCTCTCTGACCTGGCCCCTCTCCAATTGAATGTGAGATTGTGATGGATAGAGCCTGCAGCCAGTGCACAGCTCGCTGGCCCGGGAGACCTTAGGGCCTCCTTACAATGCGCTGCAGCTCGTACCACCCACCGCATCGATGCCTTTGTAATGCAGCAGACTGTAAACAGACTTATGTGTCACATGCACAACGCACCTACAGAGCATGCAAACACAAAACAACACCTGTTGCCTTTTTTTGCCATACTATAATTTGACTTTATATGATATAACATACTAATACTTTTGGACATACTGTACTGTATGAACCCCTCTAAAGTAAGGGCACTGAAATCAGCCTTACTTTCATGCAGACGTACACACATACACACACAAACAGACGTCTGCTCTATGTAACATCTTGCCAGCCCCCCCAGCCCTCCAACGTATACACAACGGCTCATCAGGCAGGAAAATCAAAAGATCGCACTCCCCAGACTCAAGGAGCACTGCGGCTGTTATTGTACCAGAGCCCCTTAATGATCAGCATCTGTTCCCCTCTCTGCTAGCATTAGCTAAGCTGCCACTAAACAAGGCTTTTGTGCAATACGTCATCCCCCAAGTTTCCTCACTCTAACTTGACTGGTGTGAGGAAGAAAGAGAAAAGAAAAGACAAAACACCCGTGGATGTTGATAGTCTGTCTCTCCCTGCCCCCATGGAAAATACTGCTGACTGTGGTCGAAATATGATTTAAAGAGGTGCTTGTTTGAGAGACATATTATACATATAGTATGCTTGCGGTGGTATTTCTCAACGTAAGCAAATATTTTCTTGCGTTTGTCCAACGCTATAGCTCAGAGTCATACATTATTTGCTGGAGGCCGAGGCTGCGTACACACCTTTGATATCAAACAGCCAAACTGCACTCTGAAGTCTGGTAGTTAATATATGGTGCCAGTCCCTGACATATACACAGTTAAAAGGAGTTTATCTTTGCTTTCACCTGTGTTGTTTGTTTTTTACTGTCTGTCAATGCTAATCAGCCGTCTGCCATTAAGTATATGCAACATTCTTCTGTGTTTAAATAATTCCAGTTTGCTCTTAATTAGCATTCAGACGTAGTCATCAATTCAACACTCAAAAGTTGTACTGAGCTGGTACTTGAGTCCCAGCAGGAATGAGAGTCGGTTGTCTGGAGGTTGGCAGATTTCCCCTCAAACACCACCCCAACCACTTTCTCTCGTTTTCTCCTTCCTTTGAATCAAAGCCCAGCAGGATGAAAAAGAGGACGATCCCTTAGGGAAATTAGGAAGCCTTAAAAGCTGACCAAAGTGCTTGCATACAGTAATTATCTCTCTGATGCCCATCCCCATGTTTTACATATAGGAGACACTTATTTAAGCATGTGTCATTATTTGGCATCTGTCTTGGCAAGTCCTTTCTTCCCTACAGGTAGCATGATACAAAATTGTCAGATGACAGTGCAGTCCTTAATACCATATGTAAATTGTACAGGGAACCTGGGCATCTGTTTCGCTGACATGTGCTTGTGCACAGTTAAATCTTCAGATGTTCCCCCAACAGCTTTGTCATATAAATCAAGAACCCCTTCATGCACACCACCTGTCATGTTCCAAATGCGTTCTCCTGAAATTATTTTAAACTGGACATTATTTAACTATGAATGATTTTAAGTGGATGCAACAATATTTTTTATATATTTGAATGTTCTACTACTACCACTTGGAGCAGCAGTAGCTGGTCATTTCAGCGATGTATCCCTTACTTTTAGCTATTTTAACCATTTATCCATTACTTTTAGCTATTTCAACTGTTTATCTATTTCTTTTAGCCATCTGTTTTAAATGTGTATATATTAGGTATTTCATTATCTGATTTTAGAAATCTAATTGTAATCTCTATTCCATCACATTAGTTGAGTTACTCCTCAATATTGGGACCCATAGGGGTACAAGAACCCCTGTTTGGGAAATCACTGTTTTGGGGGATTTCCGTGAAGTTTGCAGATCAAGCAAGAAAGGCACAGGACCTGTAATAGGTGACAAGATGCCACCTATTACACACTGCTAATAAAGCTCCAATCCTAACAGTCCTAAGTTTTACCCTGGCAGGATCTTGGCAGAATGTCGCTTGTAATGTCTTTGCTTTCATGTGTTTAAGGCCACAGAAGTCAGTCATTCTGCAGATTCTGCTGTTTTAGAGTGTGTTGCCTTTTCCCACTTCTGTCCAAGTATCCCTATGTGCACTTTGCTTTTATGGACTGATGTAAATTTTCTTTCATGGCTGCAGTGGAATCACTGTTGATCCTTATCTCTCCCGTAAAGGCACAAATTTACTGTCAGCAAAAGGCGTTTTAGTGCCCAAAACTGGCTGTGGTAGCAAATTACTATTTGAAAAGAGAAAGAAATCTAAAAGACACAGTGAAAGCTTGACCATGTTGTGGTTTGATTGTATTTATGTTGTGTTGGTCTTAGACACCTGCCGCCCTTTGGACTGCTCACTTTGTTCCACTTTGTTGCCTGACCAAAATGAAACAGTGTGTAATGGGGGTGGGGGGGATTTTAGATTGATTCACACTGACTAATTCATGATTCATATCTGCCACCTGTGGCTTTCTCTCTAGTGGGTTATTGGATGGTTGCATGCACTTTACACCCTAAAACAAATTAATTCCGAATGAATTGTGTGGTCATGTTTTCATTTTATGTTTCCTTTTCTTTTTTTTTTGCTTTACAAATGAATCCTGGTACATGACATACTCATGTTATAGTGTCCTTACAGTTTTGTCAAATACCGAAATGTGGTTATGGGTGCAATAATAAAAGTACTATGAAAGTACTATATTAAAAGACAACCAACAATGGACTGGACGTTGTTGACCATTTTCTCTCATCACCTCCCCTACAGAACACAGACCCTGTTCATGACATGCTTCTTGATGTCATTACTTGGGTTGGCATCCTCCTGTCCCTGGTCTGCCTGCTCATCAGCCTCTTCACCTTCTGCTTCTTCCGTGGCCTCCAAAGTGATCGTAACACCATCCATAAGAACCTCTGCATCAGCTTGTTCATTGCCGAGTCCCTGTTCCTGGTGGGGATCAATCGGGGTGACCAGCCGGTAAGACTACCGCTGATGGATACTTACTTAAGTATCGATTTATTTTGCGCTGTTGCATTTTGCATGCTGCACAAAGTACTGCAAAACAATGAAAACCTTTAAAGGTACAGTGTGCAACATTTAGTGGGAAGCATTGGCAGAAATGGAATATAACATAATTCTGTACGGTGCCTTGCAAAAATATTCTCCCCGCTTAGACTTTTTTTTTCTATTTTGTTACATTACAACCTGGAATTAAGGTGGATTTTAAATTAGATTTTATGTAATAGACGTAAAGAAAATTGTCAAAAACTTTTATAAAAAACTGATAAGTGATGTGGGGCATACACGTTCACCCTATTTGCTATGAAGCCCCTTAATAAGATCTGGTGCTCCCAATTATCTTCAGAAGTCACATATTTTGTCAAACAAAGTCCACCTGTGTGCATCTAAGCTTAACATGATCGCTCACATAATCTAACGGAGCACCATTAAATCCATTAATAAAAAATGGAAAGTTATATATGGTACCACAACAAACCTGCCAAGAAAGGACCAATACTCAAGGACTAGATAAGGAGGGCATTAATCAGAGGGGCAACAAAGAGACCAAAGAAAGCCCTGAAGGAGCTGGAAAGCTACACAGCGGATATTGGAGTATCTCTCCATGGACAACTTTAAGCCATTCACTCTACAGAGCTGGACTTTGTCAGTCATGTAAGTGGCCCAACCAAAAGACATTGCTTAAAGAAAAAAAAAGGTTTGCAGTTTGCCAAAAGGTATGTGGGAGACTCCAAACACGTTTTCAAATTCTTTTTGACTACAATTTGCTCTGTTGAGACCCAATTGTGGTAACAAAATCCGTAGCAGTATTTGGTACATCTGGTCAGTAAGAGATGCATTAAAGTGTCTAGATGAAGAAGAAAAAAGAGACATGCCCCTCTCTTTGCTCCTTGCACGAAAAAAGATTATCTTGAATCACAAGAATTTTTGAAAATCATTTTATTTCTTTTTCAAATACATGGTCCCTAGAGGCTGCTAGAAGGGCTCTCTAAAAGCTTTGTATTAACCTTCACTGAGGAGTGTACACCATCTTTTCTTCTCTAGATTTAAGAGCCAAGCATTTTTTGAGAAAACGTAACCTTTGGTGTCCTGCTGTGCTGTGAGTGGTACTTCCCAGAGAGTGCCAGTGGCCCTGCACTCTTTTGATTCTTCCAGGCTCACTGAGAAGAAATACTGAAAGGAAAAAATTGGATGCTCTTTATTCAACAAACACTCCTTCTCGGTCCCCTGGTTGCTCAGAAGCTAACACATACTCTCACATACTCAGACACGACACACACCTGCCAACTCACATCCTCATATCTAGATCATTCTTCTATTGCACATACTTACTGACATGAATTAATCCGTTCACTCCCCAACCACCTCCTTGTGCAGTTTTCCAATTTGTCAACACTTCAGATTAATTTGGATTAAACTGTTCAATACACTAAACCATCTTCTTGTATAATAACTGTAGCTTGGATGGCATTACTTTCCTGTATGAGCTCAGCTGTGGTGGCAGGTGGAGGCATGCTGTCACTGCACAGTCATCTTCAAGTGTGTGTGCTCAACACTCTCAGACTGTAGACAAATGTGGACTCATTACATGTATACAGGATGGCGAAGGGCTTTATTCCACCTTCAGCTTCTCGCAATCGCGCCATTTTTGCTTGCTAATGAGGCAGCGTACACAGTTAGCTTTGCTGGAGTGATTGTCTGTGCACAGTATGAAATAATTTCTCTGTCTGTGAATTTATAATTGGGTCAGACACTGGAATATATATTATTGCTAATAGTCTTTTTTAACGGTTGTATTCATTAATTTGTTTAAAAGCATTGCTTTTAGGATATTACCCGAAGATTACCTACAGTTCACAACTGTGTTATAGGTGCAGGGGAATTATGGAGTTATTATAGAAATACTAAATTCAAAGAAAAATAAATTATATGTTCTTACCTTTTACCCTCATGCTATCAAATCTATCTATCTATACTTTGCTAATCAAATATCAGTATAACTATCAAAACTAAAACTCACAGGCCATAGTTTAGCCGCAAAGCTACTTCCCTGGGAAGTTAAAGATAATGCTTTGGCCTTACAACTTTCCCTTCCATAACATTTTATGGGTGAGATTCACAGCCTAGCTCTAAGATCACTCTCCTGGACTGCAATTAATGTCCACTCAACCTTTTAGTTATTTAATTGGATCCGTTTCAGTGACAAAATACGCTAGTTATGTTCAACTGTGCCAATAATTAGATCAATCCATGTAAGTACTGTATCTTATTATTGTAAGAAAGTGTGTGGGCACGTGCATACACGCGATTGACAGTCTGCTATATTCTAGTCTTGCATATACGTATATCTACCTGCTCAGGCAACTACATTATGTGCTCATACCTGGCCGCGGTGTAAATGCAATGAGCTCCAAATGGCTCTTGGACTGTTGACTTCGCTTCTTCATATCTCTCTTTCATCCATGCCAGCTACAGCAAACAAGACCACATGGGCTCAGTAGCTGCAGCGGTCTCCTGCCAGTCACTACAGGCAAACATCCAATCACTTCAGCCAAACAAAGCTTAGCAATGCTAATTGTTGGGAAGACACAAATCGGCAGAGGTCAGAAAATGCTGCTCAGTTATAGTCACTTGGAGGACACATTTTGCAAGTCATATTATGCCCTCTAGCAACGCATTAAAACTGATTTGATTAAAATGTTTTCAACTGTGAATACTCACATTTCCCTTTTTTTCTCCCTCTTTATCTCTCTCATTTGTGTCTGCCACTATAAACCTTTACCAGATTGCTTGTGCCGTCTTCGCCGCCCTGCTCCACTTCTTCTTCCTGGCAGCGTTCACATGGATGTTCCTGGAGGGTGTGCAGCTCTACATCATGCTGGTGGAGGTGTTTGAGAGCGAGCACTCACGGCGGCGCTACTTCTACCTGGTGGGCTACGGGGTTCCTGCGCTAATTGTGGCCGTTTCTGCCGCAGTGGACTACCGCAGTTATGGCACCGACCGAGTGTGAGTACATGAGGAGCTGGATTAGGTTTCACAATTAAAAATGAAGTGTTATACACAAAAAATCATGAGGGTACCTATTATTTTTATTTATTTTATTCAGGTGATCACTGGTATATAAAAACAAACTTATATTTAAATGTTTTCTTACAATAATAACTTAATAGCAGCAAAAAAGAACGTACAAATTACCCAATAAATGGGTGAATAAGTTAAAAAGCAAGACTCGTGTTTGCAAACAAGGGAGAAATACAAGACAGATGTGTATAAAATAAGTATATGTAAGGTATACATAAGTAAACATGTATACAGCTACTACTATTAAAGGGTTATTATTGTTGATCATTCATCCCACACCTTTACCTCTTATATATTTCAACACTGGTCCCCATGCCATATCAACACTCTCCTCCTTCCTGCATTCTTAAATTTAAGTGTCTCCAAAAGGAAGATCTCGCTTTGCTCTCTTAGGCACACCTCAAATGAAGGCAAAGCATCCGACTTCCATAATCGCAAAATACGTATTTTAGCCAGTGCAGTGCCAAGATATACCGGCTATTTGTCACTTCAACAGTTCAGAGCAGCGTCACTCGTAGAACCCAGAATGGCCACAAGGGGGTTGGGCCCCCATTGCTTGTCGAATGCTTTTGACTGAAAATCAAATACAGAAGTCTAGAATGACTGGAGGTTGGACATGTCCAGAATTGGTGTTACTTCAATTTGTATCAGTTTATGTCTAGCATTCACTGAGCATCGGTGAATATCCATAAGACATGTTTCCCAAAATTCCTCAGAGAGGGGTAACCCCATTTCTATCACCCAATAATCTCAATACCTTTCAGTGCAGACTTCTTCCTGGCTAATAGGTGTCTGGTATAAGTTGTACACCGCTCTGCATCCTACTGGTCATTAGGACATAATAATGTATTGGTTTGTCTGCAAATGTAGATATATGAGAAATAGGTTCCAGACTAAAGCTTAAATGATCTGGGGGAAATGTTAGCTTGAACACCTAACTGAAGGGACTGTAAGGAAAAGGACAAATCAGTCAGAGGACACTTGAGCAACATGTGGACCAACCAGCTTTACCGACTGAGATACAGTCGCCTCTACCTATTCTGTCTCTTAGTGTAACTGAACTAAACAGTTTGTTTGAATATAAATATGTTCAATTGATATGGATACCAAAAGCAACTTACTGTAATGTTGATATTTCATTTCATGACAAGAAAATCATTCATCCGCCGTTTTGGAAAACAATCTAGAATCTAGGGATTGTGTCTATACCCTGATCTGGTGGGGTTTAGTGGGGAGCAGAAAGCCCAAAAATTTAAAATAAACAACCATTCTGTGTGTACTGTATCTACAGTCACAGAAAACCCTGCTAACAACATGACAACTGTTTGTGTTGGTTTTAGGAGCTTTAACAATCTTGCAGATGACGCTCCAGTAGCCATTGCTCATCATCAACTTTTAATGAAGCCGAACGGTTACTCAAGCTGCGTACATTTCCCCACTGCTGAATTGACATGGTTTTGACAGTGAAAAATGCTCACTTCAGGCGATGGTATTGCTGGATGAATGGCGGGCTGTTATGGTTAATGTCTTCAGCATTTTAGGATGCACAAATTACAGCACAGGCATGGAGCGATTAAGAGGAAGGGAGGGGGGAGAGTGAGTATGAACAGGGAGATGGAGAGTGAATGAGACAGAAAAAGACAGGAGATTAACAAAAAGATGGGTAGCGACATAGACTGCCTTTTTGTATTTCCTACAGAAGCTACGTAAAATCTTTCCTCTGAAATACAAAGTGGTCTATAAAGCAGTGTAATGCCAAGCAGAGGATTGGCCTCCATTCCTCTCTGTTAATCTCAAACCCAATTGAAAATAATGAAGACCAGCATCAGCAGGTTTCTTCGAAGATGTGTATCATAAATGGCACACGCACACACACACACACACACACACACACACTACTACACACACTGCTACACACAATGCAACTGATAGACAGTGCATTTGTAGATTGGCGGAGCCATAGTTCTTGGTGATGGATGAGGTGATAGCTGCCACCTCCTGAGCCTTGGCATCATGTGAATAATTAAAGCCTGCCACCGGTGGAACAATTATACTCAGCCATTGAAGGATGAGGGAAAGGACAAAGCGTGATACGTGGTGAATAGCAAAAGGTGGGGGAGGGCATGTAGTACCGCTGCAAATTGATTTGGAGACCATAGCAGCGCTATCATAGGTGGTCTCACTTTTAGCAGAAATATCCAACAAGTTGCTGTTAAAAGTGACCCAGGTTTAGTAGATGGCTGAAGCGGAGCCCCAGTGTCTCATAATAACTGAGCATATTAAAAAGGCTGCAGCAGCCTGAAGGTCAGCAAGCTTGTGAAGTCACCTGTTCAAAGGCTGAGTTCAAATAGGAACCTTTAAACCAGAGAAAGTAGTCGGACCTCTATTTAATTACTCTGAGTGATTATTCTTAATGTACCTTTAAGCAAATAACTTGAATCTGCTTTAGTCCAGTGAAGGCATCTAGTGGTCAGCAAAACCAGGGTGTGATCCCATGTAATTTCTCCAGTTTAATGAAAGTAATACATCAAACCACCTGTAAACGTAGGAGATAGAATGTTTGTTCCAGCAATATAGTTGGTGTAACTGTCCAGTGTGTCCATTGAGCATGAAGAATAATGGTGGGTGTTGTCAAAGGTGTCCTGTGGAGGTTTCTTGCAAATAAGTACACTTGTGTTTACATGTAGTGTCTCTCACCATAACCATTGTATCCTTGAGGCCTAACAAACATGTTGAATACATTTTCTTTCTTATAAAACATTTGCAAGGCCAACTTTTGTTACTATATTTATTGATATTGAAATATTTTCTATTTACTTGGATTTTGACATTAGCGACATGTAATAGTCAGGAGACAATCAAACTATTAGCTGTGTTAGCTATTGTTATCGTAAGGCCACACTAGTTGTGAGTTTGACTATGTATGCTTGTCAACACTCCCACACAAAACATAATTTGAAATGTGTTTTTCTGTAAATTTAAACTGCAATATAAAAGTCCAAAATAATGAACAAATATATTTTGGAAGTTAGTTTGTTTTTCTCATACTCATATTTTTTTATGTTTGCATTAATTATTTGCTAAACAAAACTATCTAAACTATGATTTTCTCAAGGGCAGTTGTGTTATTGGTCTCTTCACTAGTTAGCTTCTTACTGTAGAGTAACCAGCTAGTAAGGCTACCAAAAAGTAGCTTACGGATGCCTTTGCCTGTCTCTGTCCGTCATGTCACTCTGGCCTTGTACATTTAGTGGCTCCTTTAGAGTTTCACAAGACCATTTTTCTTGCTCTTCTTTCCTGGCTTTTGCTGGCTCATTGCTACAGTATGTCTCCTGGTGTATCAGCTTAAAACTATTGACAGGCATTTGAGGAACACAAGATAGAAAAAAAACAAAAAACATTGCTTCATAGCACCAAACGTTACAGTGCACCTTTCATCAGTGTTACCAAACACCATGCACAAGTCTTTAAGTCCCAGTGCACTGTGACTATTCCCCAGTGAAACTGAATATTTGAGTGGTGTACAGTTGCAAGAGAGATTTAAATCAAATATTTTGCATTTGATTGGACCGCTGATAAAAGTACGGTCTTCGATCAATCTATATTTTTTCATTGCGATACGGAGCACCCTTTTTGTGATACGAAGCACCCTTGTTGCGATACGGAGCACCCTTGTTGCGATACGGAGCACCCTTGTTGCGATACGGAGCACCCTTGTTGCGATACGGAGCACCCTTGTTGCGATACTGAGCACCCTTGTTGCGATACGAAGCACCCTTGTTGCGATACGGAGCACCCTTGTTGCGATACGGAGCACCCTTGTCGCTAAAAATGATAGATTGATCGATGGATGGATGTCTTCATATTATTGGTTGAAATTGGTTTGTTAACAATACTAGCTTACCTAAGTTTACAGGAAGAAAATATGCTATAAATCGAAGAAACTGATCTCTCGTAAAAAATGATATACATTGTTAAATATTTGCATTATTTCACCGGCAATGTGATCTGAAAGGGTTAAAAAGGGCATTTTTAATTTCATCTTGACTTTAATCATAGTTTAAGGTACAATGTGCTTCAGGACTTAAGACCAAACCAAAAGGCTGCTATTGATCATCTTGGCTCAATTGTTTCACATTGCTTCACTTACTCTCTTGGTCATCAGCTCACTGTCACACCAATGGAATGACTATGTCTGTTGCAAATACTTCTTTGCAGATTAAACTGCCATGGCTCAAAGGACCGCTTATCTCAGATTGTTGCAAAGTGCCAGAACACCATTGGCATGAGCACGGCTTGTGTTTTGACTGGCACACGTTTATGGTTTTTATTGCTTGGTTACTAATGGCATAGTGCACAAAGAAGCCTACCAGGAGGGTAGATGAAACTAGATGTGCTCCAAAAGACCAAACCATGACACAAGTGGAGAAAGGGATGGCAGAAAAAAAGAACAGCCTGCAGCTCCCACAGCCCACCACGTCTTTAAATCTTTCTATGATCTGAAGAAGAAGAAGGCAAAAAACAACAATAGAAACCTTCAGCATAATTTAAAACCGCGACGTTCGGAGCATGTGCTTTGATGAGCTGCCAGAGTTCTGTGCATGTTGTGTATCTTTTGTTTGCGCTTATTCACTTCTTTATGCATCCATATGTGTTTTTTCTGTGTTTCCTCCTCTCATCCATTGATATCAGTGTGGGGGAGACATATCAAGTCCCAGGAACAACAAAAGACCAGTCAATTTTTATCCTGTCACTTTGTATACAGTATTCTTTTTCATTTGTCTGCGAGTTCTTTGGTGACAAAAAGTGAAACGTATACAAACTTGTCTATTGCAGATGAGGTTTTTAGGATTTTTTGCTGTAAATCCTGCTTTTCCTCCAAGAGAATGGGACCACAATAGCGTCCATGATATCATGGATCATTGTCTTTAGCTTTCAGAATAGGTTTTTATGGAAAAAGGACACCTAACCTTTCCTCAGAAATCAGAATTTAAGGCTGTGTGGCGTATTTTAAGAAAAAGATATTGTCTTTTTTGTCTTCTGCACATTTTTACACCAGTCACTATCTAAAGTCCAGTGGTGTGTTACCCATAATCTCAATTTGCATTAAAATGCTATTGAATTACAGCTAATACTCTTCTACTTCCACTTTGTCAGCCTGAATGACAACATGCCTGTATGAACTGTAATTTTCCAGTGGCCAAATATGGAGGCGTCTATCTGCTGCAGTGGCGGAGATTAAAAGATTAATAATTCAACCACAGGTCATGAATCTTTTTTTGCCATTTCAAAGGGGCACTGCCACCTTCCACCGGCCCTTCTGGTCTGTATTTAGTTTTACTAGGCAAAGAAGAATTGTCTATCTGTTCTGTGTTGATATGAGTTGAGGTCAGGAGAGTGTTATTTAATTCTTGACATAATTACAGCAGTCCTAGAGAGTCATCGAAGTTAACATGAACATGTAAGACACTTTGCTGAGTGCTTAAGGACTGTGTGTGACCATGTCTGTCGAGGTCAATCCAATTCCTTTGGAGTGATACAGCTAGGATTCAATTGAGAACCAATTGAATCATCCATAAATTATCATTTGTAATGTTAATTTCCTATCTTAACCCGACAAATTGAAACAGAATCTTACTAGAGTCTGGTCACTCCCTGCCTTTAGGGTACATCCCTTACAGTTTTAGCTGCATCCCACTCCGTTTTTTATTTATCTTTGATAGTACACCTGTTTGATTATTGCTGTCATTGGCACTGAAAGCCCCCTTTCCTCCAAATTCTTACTGATGGCCATAATTCACCAAGCCCCTTGCGGCAATCTATGTTTTGAAGTACCTATTCCTCTGTGTCACTCCAGCCTCCTACTTGATGTATATCATGTGAGCAGGAGAATGAAGCTATAACCTCAAATATCTCTCTCTGTACCCCCCCCCCCTCCCGCCGCCCAATCCCCCTTTCCTCTCACTTTGTCTCTTTCATTGCAGTTGCTGGCTTCGTCTGGACACCTACTTCATTTGGAGTTTCATAGGACCAGCAACCTTGATAATTATGGTAAGCGTTACCCCCCCTCCACCCAACCCCACCCCTTCTGCTCATTAACCCTACTTAGCCTGCGGGTCATCGCCTAAATGGTCCACCGAGATTCCTTTTTCTGGCTCCTATCCTCCCTCTTTTCTCTGCCCTGTTGAGCATATATGCCACCGCCAGGCACGGAGCCGTCCAGAAAAACGAATGAGGGGTGTAGAAAATATATTGCAGTTTGTCACCCCGCTGCAGTCACCGGCTAAGACAATTATTGGGGGATAGGGGGACGGGGAGAGAAAGAGAGTGAACTCTGCTCAGTATGCAGTGTTGGAGTAATCCGCACTGCGATTATGATTGATTTTGTTCCTGTTCCAACTCGTACTCCACTACCTTTTTCCATCTCCTCCTCACAGGCACATAGACAGCTTTGGGTGCAGATACACAAGCAGTATGCAAGGACGACACACACACACACACACACACACACACACACACACACACACACACTTTGTGTGTCTTTCCCAACTAGGACAGCCCCACTTTTCGAATGAAATATCTCATTTATTGATCCATCTGCTTTAAATCTGATATCAGAATGATGTTCTTCTCACTGTTTAAGCTAATGCAAAGCTGTAAATATTGCTGTGACACAATATATGTGCTCCTTATTATCCAAAACACCAGTCAGCCATCATAATTAATATTGGGAATCAGTAAATCATCTAGTAAATATCCTCAACAACTACAAATGTGACAATTTTATTGTCCCACGGGTCCCAACATGTGAAATTCGAACAACTCTTAACACAACTCTTACTGCTCAGCTGGATGCTAAATCCCAACATGCATAATGCACTTTCATGCTCCAGTTTGGTGAAATCATTCACAATACATCTCTGTGTGCCTCATGACTCACTCCTTTCTCTCTTAGATTTATAAAAAAAGCTCAATAGTTCCCTGGGAATTTGGTGAGCGTTTGGGCAAAAATGCATTTTAAGCAGTTAAAAATGGCATTTTTCAATACTCGCCTCATATAAGCTTAATTTCAACTGTGAACATCAGCAAAGTCAGTGAAATCTTACAAATTGTTCACTCATTCTGAAACGATCCCCATGCTGTGAACACGAGATACACAAGATTTTTTTTTGATATTCGGAAGTTGAACATAAAACCTTTTTCTGAATGATTACAGTTTGTTTGGCAAATTAGGTGCAAAAGTCAAACTTATTGAGATTACACAAATTATGTGTTGATTGTTAAAATTAGTTTTTGAATAAGAAATCTGGTACATGAAGAAAATATAGTACTCCATTTAGAGATAATTGAATGTCCTATTTTATAGCAAATAGGGCACATCAAAGTGCTGATGAAATTATATCCCACCCATTAAATGCTGTCTTTACTTGTGATATAGCAGGGGACATAATAAATGCTATGATAAATGTTATGAATATGAAAATTACCTTAAGCCTTTTAGAGAAATTTCATTCAATGTCAAATGTTTTTTTGTTAACACTTTCTATAACACCCATCTAATGCATTATAAACATATTAGATGTAATCTATTTATAGCACTTCATAAATAGTATTATTCATAATGATTTAGAACAATAATAACAACAGATAATAAAGCATTTGTAATTACTTATAAGGTCAAGTATCATAACTCTTCATAATTTCTGGCCATTCACTGACTTTTTGTTTTGGTGTGTTATGATTCCCATAGTTGTAATACATTATATTATTCTTATAATGCATTATAATCAGTATTATAATGCATTATAATGTGTTTATAAGTTACTCAAAGTGGTCAGTGTTTGCTTTAAGAAAAGGGAAAAAAATATAATTAAATCTATGAAAGAACAACACAAAATGTTTTTACTTCACATTACACAAACACTGACCACTTAAAGAAATTAATTTTCAAATTACAATGCATTATAACTGTGATTATAGTGCATTATAATATATTTAAATGCATTACGGCTATGTAAATTATAATACGTTATGATCATAGCAAAAATAACTATAATTCACAGTGCAGTAAGCAGATTATAACACATAAGTATGTTCATATTGACTTATAGACATGGATGTCATAGAAAGTGTTACGCTTTTTGTTTTTGAGACAAAATTGTAAAAGAAAAACTCAGCAGCAGTGGCAGTTATTCCCTGTGCTTGTCTCCAAGTGTGAGACAAGTTTGAATAAGTCAGACGGAAAGGCTCCCTCATACAAGTATGCAGCTGTCTTGTCTCACCGTTCTCTGTTTAGTCTGTTATACCACCGTAGAGGTTTCATAGGATTTTGTGCTCTGTTTGGCAAAGTGGGAAACCAAGTCTGGCTGCAGCGTTCCAGCTCTGTGCTACAAAGTGCTCTGATTTAAAATGAATGGAACTGAAACAGGAAACATGAAACCTCTCTCTCTCTCTCTCTCTCTCTCTCTCTCTCTCTCTCTCGCTCTCTCTCTCTCTCTTTCTCTCTCGCTCTCTCTCTCAGCTCAATGTCATCTTCCTGGGCATCGCTCTCTACAAGATGTTCCATCACACGGCCATCTTGAAACCAGACTCCGGTTGCCTGGACAACATCAAGTAAGAGCACTCACATCACCCAGATATCTATTAAAGTCGTACAGAAATAGCACTCCTTATGACGTTTGTTACAGATGGAAAGAATGTTTCAATGTGACTTGCTCGCTTCCACCAAATGCACTCTGACAGCTGAATTGTATCTAGTGCGACTCAATTTGAGCCAACTTTTCCTCTTGTTTCCTTCAGTTTAATGAAGCCCTGGTTAAAGAGCAACATTGGGATGTTACTCTGTATTCAAGCCGATGTTCCCGAGCAATTCACACTTTCTTGCCCCCCCCACCCCCCCCTTTTTTTGCTATTTCGAAAACCTCATTAAAAGCACTTAAGGTTGTGAACACCCAACCCAAGGGTCTGTGAGCCTGAGCCTGCAAGGTAAGCACCTCCTATTAGGCTGAAAGGTTGTGTCAGGCAGTGTTAAAATCAAACAGGCATTCGTTTGCATCCCCACTATTATCTGAAGAACACTGTTGTCTGCACAGGAAAAGGCCAGGAGACAATCTGACAGACATGACCTGGTGTTATCTTGATGTCAACATGCCGCCAATGAATATTCATATTATGTGTGTGTGCGCTGTATGTGTGTTTGAGTCTTTTTATCTGCCTTTGCCTGGCTGCTTCCAGATGATATGAAAGCTTGAGGGACAGTAACAATTATGAAACTCGGATTCAAACTTTCTTTGCCGTTTACAGGTTTGCAAGTAAAAGTTGTAATACTTTTATATATATTTATTGTACGCGTGGAATTTATTTCAGTTTTGCTAAGGTAAGTTTCAGCTAGTAAAAGTTTCCTATTGATTCAAATAGCTTTTTGAGAGGCAAGACATCCAGAAGTGCAATATGTAGTAAACATGCATATACCCTCTTGAAATAATGAGAAATGCAAAATATGTCTGTTTAAAATTCAAGGACCATATAAGTGGTTTGCATGTTAGAGCTTATTTGTTACAAACAATGCTGCTTGTTTTGTTTTTTATGTGCTTTAGATGTGTTTTGTATACTGCAAGGAGCTTGTTCATTTCCGTATGATACGAAAGTCAAATAGCTTTAGTTGTTTAATCCATCATATTTACAAAGTAACATTAGTGTTGTGAGATAATAAGTGCAGACTTAAGTCCTTTACACACCGGGGATGTTTTTTTGAGCAATTCATTTGCATTTCCATATATTTTTTTCAGAACAGTTGCACTATATTTATGAAACAACACAAGCTCCGTAGTCCCGACCAAGATTGCAAACTACACTCACCAGCCACTTTATTAGGCACACCTGTTCAATTGCGTGTTAACACAAATAGCTAATCAGCCAGTGACATTGCAGCAACTCAATGCATTTAGGCATGTAGACGTGGTGAAAACGACTTGCTGAAGTTCATACCGAGCATCAGAATGGGGAAGAAAGGGGATTTACTGTATGTGACTTTGAACGTGGCATGGTTGTTGGTGCCAGACGGGCTGGTCTGAGTAAACTGCTGATCTACTAGGATTTTCACACACAACCATCTCCAAAATATCTGAGGAGTGTTTCCAACACCCTGTTGAATCTATGCTACGAAGAATTAAGGCAGTTCTAAAGGCAAAAGGGGGACCAACTACTAGCAAGGTGTACCTAATAAAGTGGCCGGCGAGTGTATATTACTCCTTCAACCTTGACAAAGGCAGCACATACCAGATTCACTCCTTTTGTTCTTACCTTTCACAATAAAAGCGCTAAACATGTAGTATTTGAAGTATTACACATTTTTGTATTAATTTGTCTTGCCCCATTGTGTAAAGGCCTTCACACTGAAATCAAATCAAGTAATGGGATCCATTATTTCTATATACATATTGATTAGTGCGGCTTTAAGAACTAAGGCTTTACATGTATTGTGGTCTCATGCAGTGTTGGAAACATACCACCATTTGTGCATTAAACTCCACAGATTTACCTTTGTAGATTGGTTCAGTTAAACTGTCAGTTACACTTCTAAAAGTTACATCCTGTCTGGCTGGATGTGAATATACAATTTTAAAAGTTGTGTTTAAGGTCCCTTTGCCCTGTAGAATGACACAGCATTTTCGGTCATTGTCTGTGGTGTAAGCTCCAGCTACTTGGTGTCAGTGCAGACTCGTTCTACAGATGGTGTAAAGTTGTTTTGCCACCCGTTTGCTATGATGGATAAGGGTCTCTGCTCTGTTTTTGCTGTCTCCCTCACTTTTTTAAGCCACTCTGGACACATTAGTCTACTTTATGGCCGGTGCTGTGGCTTTCTTTGTGGCATCACATCACTGTTTGTGTCTCAGCAGCACAGTGGCCCTGTCTGCCCTGCTCCTCTCAGCGCAGTGATATACACATAAAAAAACAATCTTCTGCAAGCATGATATAGCATGCTTAAGCGGCACCATGTCAGACCATACTTTGTTTTTCAATCACAAATTCACTGCAGGATGTTCCCGAGTGGAGCTGTGGTTTTTAAGTGCTGCTTTTGAGCAGGGCCAAAGTGAGACCCGCACTGACATTACAGTTATCTCATGATGACATGAAGCAGAGAGGCGACATTTAACGATGTTCAGTGTTCACTATATGTGCCACTTCTGAGAAACACTGACATTGCTCTATTTTGAAGTTGGCGACTGCATCATCTCTTCATAAGTTCCAGCTTACTTAGCTGGAATACAAATGTTTAAAAAATGTTGGATGCTACGGTGACTTCCTACTGTACCAATTATTGCTACAAATGTTTCCGAGCAACCAACTTACACATTACTAAAGACTTAACCAACTAAGACATGTAAACGGTGCAACCAAATGTAGTAAATCGCTGGTTGGAAACTAGCTAGTGGTGACATAGAACTTTCCCCCAAAACATTTTTTTTTTTATGATTAATGCTTAGCTGGTGAAACCCAATCCTTGTTTTATTGCTCATCTATCTGATAAAGGTCTCGCCAGTTCCTGTTATGCTCTTTCTGCCATGCTTTGTCAAGGCTATAATCAGGTCCAAATACATTCCTTCAATGTTAATCATAGGTCAGTCCAAACTTGACATCTTCCGATGTGGCTACATGGTGAAAGCCATTTAGTGTCACCTCTTTTGTCCTAGTTTGTAATAAGATTCTGTGAAATAACAGGTTATGTGTTTTGGTCCTATTTGATTCAGGAGTGTAACAAAGAAAACGTAGATCACCTGTGTGCACTTTGTAGTACTGAAAGAACAGCAATTGGGTTACGGCTAGAGAATTGTGAAACAGATGCCTGGATCGTTGACACAGCAATCAATAATAATAATAATACATTTTATTTGAAAAGCGCTTTAAATGGTACTCAAGGCGGTTGACTTCCAAATTATCTGAATATATGTCTGGCTGTGCTTTTGAAACACGTGGCTTTTCCCATGCCATTCCGATTGAATGAAATAATATTGTGAGAACTCAGTGTAGGTTCTAATCGGCAGCAGATCTGTTATTGGAAACCAACACAACTGGGTCTCAGAAACATGTGCTCGTTTACACTCAGACATATGCACTATATGCACAAACTCATTTTAGCCCCAAGCTCAAACATCCTCTAGGAACTAAACACTTACTGTGATTCAAACGCTGGCAGAAACACAGGCAGACCACCTGCAGCCCCTTGATTTGCTAGCTTATATACTGAGGCATGGTGTGGAAAAAGATTGCTTCGCAGAGAACTTTGATACAGCTCCAGATCACGACTGGACCAGAACAGCAGGTACATTCAGCAAAGCACTGATCCAAAATACTGTAATAGTTTTCTAGATAAAATGTGTCAAGGCGGTTCTGTATGATGCCCTTCTTTGGTGCCGCAAGATACATTGCGTAGTTTGTTCTGCAGTAAAATATTGACTGCTGGAGTTCTCAGTGTCGTATGATTTATTAGACTGGCCTCACATAATGTACGAAACAACTGACCTCCTAACCCCCGAGACTTGCTCACTCCGAAACGGTCTGCAATGTTTCACATGACCATTGGAAAATAGTATGAAGTAGCGCTGCTTTTGTCAGCCCTCATTCATCTGACACAGTGTATAAGTCCAGGCTCATTTCTCAACACACAACAAATACATTCAGACGACAGGCTTTACTGAAAATACTGCTTAGCCAAACACATCATGGCATGTCTGTCATCTGTTTCACCATAAACAAGTAGCAATAGGTAAGTATTTCAGTTTTTAACATGGGTTGAAATAACATTTACTGTCCAATGTGGTGTAGCAGTCAGTTATTGCCGTGCTTTCCAAATGAGCTTTTCTTCGAGTCACCAAGGTGAACTGGTTTGATGATGATGATATTACGGGTTAATTAAGTCAATCTATCTCTGTTTAATGAGATGTGTCTTCCTTTGTGTTATATTTCTGCCGTTTGTGTCCTCTTTATGGTTTGATGTCACATTTTCTGTTCAGATTTCATCACGCTGCCTTGTTTTTATATGAATGTTTCATCTCTTCTTCACTGTGTATCTCTTTCTCCCTCCCCTCTTTTCTTCTTTTGATTAGCATACACATCCTGCCTTTTTTTTATCTCAGGCTGTGTTTATCTATAACATCTTTCTGTTTTTCATCTTCCATTTTCTTTTTCCTCTTCACTTTAGCTACCGTTATTATGATGGATGTGTTATTGTAGAATGGCACTGGTAAGATGCAACATTTCTCAGTAGAGGATGTAGAATAGAATTGATATTGTGTTTGATGTGTTTTTTCCCTCCTCAACCCATATTAGAGACAGTGGCTGCCACTGCCCTGTGATTCATGGATTACAATATGACTTTTGCACTGTTGTGATTTTACATACCAAACTTGTTTCTGAATGTGGTATATTTAGAATATGATGGAGTGTACATTTTTTTAGAGAAAGGTGTGACTTTTAACTTGCTTAGCTTCCTCCCCGTACAGATAAGAAACTTCAATTGAAATATGCTAACGAGGATGAATTCAAAGATACAAAACGTCTCCGCCAACATCAAAAACTTTGCGCTATTGATGTCTTAAACACTTTGAGGTGATTAGCATTTTAAGCATACCTTTGGTTGAATAATTAACACCCTGTCGAGTTGATCACAGCACTTCCTCTTTTCCTCCCAGAAACGGCCTATAAAAAGACTTCATACAGATTTGAAACCGGTTGAATTGACCAATTGCAATCTCATGCATAAATGATCTGAGACAGAGCAATGAATGGCACCTCTGCAAATTAAATCATTTTCAAGGAAATTGGTGGTAATTTGATGCCACAGTCTGAAGGGGTTCTCTGCTGAAAATTACTAATTTTGGAATTCTTGTCGACGATTGGCACAATAAAGTCAAATTTTTTTGTGCTTCGAAAGCCTAGAAGTGCTCTGCTGCAACCCTCAGAGATGGATAATATATCTATATATTGCACAGCCATTCGATTAAATAGATGGTTTACTGAAACAGTTGATAGTAAGTACTTCTATTGCTTAGATGCTATATTTAACATTCAAAAATTTGATTAAAATACACATTTAATTAGAATTATTCATAAATAACAAGATTTGCCTCACCAAGTACTACTCCTTACATAAACACTTTTGAGCGTAATGATGCCAAAAATTTGAACTGAGAGGATTTGTAACTGTTGTATTAGCAGCTTTCAGGCATGCAGCAATCTTGACAGGATACAACTCAACTGAAATGCACCCTCTTCGTTCATAAGTGAGCTGTTATGCTTCTCAGTGACTGTTATGCAGTCTCTGAAGTTTTGCCTTAAGGCTCCTTCCATGCAGCTCTCAAACTCATCCCCATATTTGTATCTAACTCCAGACGAAGATAAGCCATGTGCAATAGGAGTCGTAGCCTCTTCATATCCTGTCCACTCGGATGCATTTCTTATGACCTCTTGTGTCTCCATCATAAAACATTTGCCAAACAAAATTGCCACTCGTTAGAGGACGATATTTTGTTCTTTGTGCCCACTGCTTGTGTTTCGGTGTCTATTCCGGGGGCAGTCGTCTTGATGAAGTACCTCTCCCACCAGGTCATTAAGACGGCCCTGGGAAAATGATGTTTAATGGTTGCCCTGGTGAATTCATAAATCATTTATTTTGCCGCACACCTGGCCCATTTATAACAGCTTAAATGTGAAAGTCTGCCAGCATTTATGAGAGGAGCTAGATACTTCAGTGAACCAGGATAATTAGGGTTATCACCTGTAAATCACAAACAAATCCCCTCCCAAAATATATGAATGTCTGGTGTTGATGTTTGGATGCGAATGGTGTGAATTTAGCTTTAATCTTCACTGCCAAAATAAGCCATCTTCCTTCTTGGTGTATTGTTTCCCTCTTAATGTCTAAATGTGTACTTTGTATTTATGGCCACACATTTTGATTATGCCTGTCCATGTTTTGTTTTGTGAATTTATTGATTTCTGCTCATTTTCTTTTATTATTTTTGCTCCTGTCATATCGCTCAGCTATCAGGACTATGAACCTGAGATCAAGTAAGACAAAATTGGAAGGGCCATTTTCCCATAATTCCATCTTTCATTTACTCCTTCATATGAACAAATCCGCACCCAAATCCGTCTAGATGCCTCTCTGAATCATTAACATGATTTATTGTGGAGTACTCAGTCATGTTGAAGGCCACATTAGTGTGCACACAGCACTCTTGTCTTAGATATACGAAGCCTACAGATGTGACAAGCAAGATTAGTTTTAAATGGCACCTGCATCTTCACAGTGCAGTCTGTAGCTATATTAGCACTGTAATGTAGATACGCCGCTCACATTTGTCAGCTGTCAGTCCTTTTTTCTCTATCTGCATCCATTGTGAAAAAAAATGGTTGACCTAATAAGCTAGAAGCAGTAGATAAATACCTGAAATACCTGAAATTACTAGATACGTGATTCAAACAGTTTATATTACCGTAATTATATCTATTTTTATGTAGCTTAATTAACAGCTCCATGTAGATAAATTCATATTTCTGGACATATTTGAAAATCAGTCACCATTCTTAAAGATGTCCAATATTTAGGTAATGGAATAAGCTTTAGAAAAATCACATTTTCAGTTATTGATAACATCCCCAATGAACAACTAATGTACACACCGTGAAAATGACTTCAACAAGTTTTGACTGAAACATTGCATGCAATAAATTAGTCGTAAGCAAGACAGTATGCAAGAGTTTTTACACTAAGAGTATGCACGCTCACACTGCTGTGAAATTTAACCATAACAGTGGTATGACCAGCAATGATCCTAATCACCACGTCATGTTGCTCACAGCAGCTGTATATTGATAACGTCTCCGCCTTTGCTAATTTGGATGACATTAACCTGGGTGTCAGAATATCGAGATATATCCAACCGCTGAGTATGCCATTGTTTTCGACAGTCAGGTATTGTTTACAGAATACACAATCTAGATTATCTGATTGTGTGCGTTATTTTGCTTTGACAATGCTTGCCACTCAAATTAGAGGCTGCAGAGAGAAAACACAACTGCCTCCTTCAGATAGCTGTTAAATGACTTAATCTCACTCCAAAGGAAGTCAAGCATGCAGTCTGATGGACATGCCAGACGTGGGCAAGAATCAGATATTAATCTTAACTCTACCTCTGTACCAAAAGGGTGCAGGTGACGAAAAAGTGCCGCTTTACTGCACAGTGTACCCTGCATGAAGATAGAGCCCTTCATTCTTAATATACTCAGTGCTGTTATTAATCTCAGTTCAAGCTTTCAGTTTAAGAGTTTACAAGACACTTATCCCAACCCTCAGGTAATATAATCCAACATGTAATGTACTCATTTAAATAGTCTTCTAATGAAAATGCCATATGTGTTACCCTCCTATTTATACAGACTTATATCGTATATACGAATCAGCAGTTTTATGATCATCTATTGTTATTTATGAAGATTAGCCATTGTCATTTCTCATCAATATCTTCCCCTTCATTATTGTGCCTTTTCTCCCTCTCATAGGAAAACCTTTAACTGTGGATTAAATGATACGTTGAAGTGATTTTATTTCATTTTTTATATACATAATTTAGTAGTAGTTTACGTTGTGGCTTTAAACCTCCATTTATCGTCACAACATATTGTGTTTGGTACAATTTACACTTCTGCCAAGTTCAAAACCAGTTTGAAAGCACTTTTAGCATACTAACTTTGTCAAATGGTTTTCAAGATGGCTGTTTGTTTATATTCCAGATCATGGGTGATTGGTGCCATTGCCTTGCTATGCCTGCTGGGCCTGACCTGGGCCTTTGGCCTGATGTATGTCAACGAGAGCACGGTGGTCATGGCCTACCTGTTCACCATCTTCAACTCCCTGCAAGGAATGTTCATCTTCATCTTCCACTGTGTGCTGCAGAAAAAGGTATGGGGCCATTCTCAAGATGTGCTGTGTGAAATCAGTTGATCGTTAGGTTCATTTCATGCTTCAGCAGTTATGCCAGAAAAGCATCTCCAAATGTGTCCAGTATGATATTGTTACTCTTGGACCATACAGGTGCGTAAGGAGTATGGGAAATGTCTGCGTACTCACTGCTGCAGTGGAAAAAGTGTGGACAGCTCCATCGGCTCTGGAAAAGGCACCGCATCTCGTGCTCCAGGACGGTACTCTACTGGGTCACAGGTGCTGAAATTAAGTTATACTCCCCTTTGTTTTCTTTGTTTTCATTCTTGATTCACTGCACTTAAAAGTATCTTATTTAGCAGGACAAATTAACTCTCATTTGTTTTTAGATTACCACTGAACTTTATCTTTGAATAGATAATAATCCATGACATTACACAGATGTGTACCTCCTTACAGAATTTAGACACAAGAAAACTTTAATGTGTTGCACATTGCCCTACCACAGCTCAAGTTATTAAGAACCTTTGAGATTTTTTTTTAGAGGTGACTCTATAAGTACGCATGATAGATTGCAAGGAAGTACAGCATATGTCCTTGTTCGGAAGTAATAGCAGAGAATAGTAGTGCCTGTTAAGCTAAACATTTTTTTTAAGCACATAAAGTCAGTCTGCAATTCATTTCCACTGGAGCGGGCTGCACATTGGTACAGTGACGCTGACTAAAGTATTGGCTCGAGCTTTGTGAGGAATTTGTTCATGCTCACAGATGCAGATTGAACACTCTCTGCCAAAATATGTGAATTCTGTCCCCTTGTAAAGTCAATTGTTAATGGATTCCGCCCACATTGACCTGAAGTATAGGATGAATTGCCATGATACACTGTAATTGAACATAATTTCCATATTCTAAAGATTGTGGTTTCCTTCCAGTGTTCAGTTTTATAAATAGTCCTTAGAGTCAAGCGTGCAGTGGCAACCCACGATACAAGCTGGTTTCTGCACACAGATCAAAGCGTTTAATTATACACAGTGCTTTGACAAGATGGCTTTAACCTCATGCTCAGTCGCTTTATATGAGCAAGACAGGAATGGAAACACTCAGAACGACGTGCTTGTTTATTGCTTACTCTGAGGCATCTAAATGAATGTGTAATCAGCAAAGTACATTCGAACCCGCTGGCTATGAATGGTTCAAGTTTTTATCCGTCCAAAAAACAAGAAGTAGCAGCAGTGTCATTTCCAACCCATCTGTGTATTCAGTGCTGGCGACAACATGACGTACAATATGTTAATGAAATCTTCTGTGTCAGTATATGTTCCTGTTAGATTATAAGAGCTGAGTGTCACCTGGGGGTGACACAGAAGTGCCGTATTGATCATAGCACATCTGCGTGGGCATTTTTTCCACATCCTTTATGAGACGATGGTTCAACTTTCATGTATAAAAACATGCTCATGGTCTGAATGTCAAATAGAGAATTTCAGGAGGTGAGGGTGCTGTGACATTTCCTCCAAATTTAGATAATAATGATGGCAGTGTCTTAGTTAAGCTGAATCCTGTTTGAGGTGTTGAAGGCAGTCACAGAAAAAATTAAAAGCATTGCATCATTGCATGACTTTACTCTTGGGCCCTGCTGCTATGTTCTATTTTGCATGTGGTTCACAATAAATTGGTGTTTTGGCAGTGTAATGATGATACTCTCGTTCCATATTATTAACGATAGAAATGATGACTTAAACCACAAGAAATACCATTATTTATCTTTTATGTGAAGCATTTCATCACGAAACATTTTAAACAATATCTTCTTTTCAGCATCACCAATCCGTGTTTCAATCTGAAAATCTCTGAAGTCCTCTGCCAAGCCCGTCTGGCATCGGATAGAAAGTATTCAGCTCTATGGTTGAATACCCAGATTCTTAGCTTGTGCAACAGCCCATGGGGACTCTAACATAATTAACCAGGATGAACCCTTTTGGATTCAGCATTTGAAACCTGAGACACTGATTCGGAGAGCTTGACTGATGACTTTATTATTGACTTCACCTATCCCAGTGCTCGTGCTCATCTTTAATTGGAGGTTTCTTATACCCACGTCTGACATGTTTTATGGCTTAAAAACTTGATTAAAAAGCTTACTGTTTATTTATTTTTTGCTTCATATCTTTGCTTACTCTTTATTGTGCTTAAAAGTAGGTGAGTGTAATAGCATTTTTCAACTATACAATAATGTTGCTTAAGTGTGGTTGATTTTCATTTAAATTAAGTTATCCTTTTTGTGCAGACTGTGACTTTTTAGCTGTATTCCTGATGTTCAGAGTGAATTCTGACATGTTTTGACATGTTGTTTGTCCCTGCAGAGTCGCATCCGTCGAATGTGGAATGACACAGTCAGAAAACAGTCAGAGTCTTCTTTCATGACCGGCGACATCAACAGCTCTGCATCACTTAACAGAGGTACTTGGTCCTGCAGCAAATATTTACTTGAATGACTCCTCAATACACCGGCCATCACCTTAGACTTTATTACTAATGCAAGACACAGTTCTTCACAAAAAAAATTGTATTTTGTAGTTGCAGTCGCTTTCCATTTAATAGGACACAAAGACTTTAGATTATGAAAACCCTTTTTTTTCTTTTTTTTTTAAAGCAAAGCTTTCAACTACAAACCTTGAGTCAAGGTAAATCAGTCATTTCAAAAAGGTTTGCACCAGATACTCCAAATGATAAAAATTTCAAGTAGAAGACACATTTTCTACACAAATGTTAATTATCACCAAATATAAAAGCAATTTAAATGTAACTACTCAAATGGCTTGGTGCATTTGTCAACAGTGTTGCGTGGATGAAAGAGATTGTGATAATGAATACAAGACAGAGATGGAAAGGATAAAATACAGATTTGGTGTCATACTGTTTAAAAAAATTGTTTATCATGTCTTTTATTTTCGAAGTATCAACAAATCATTTCTACCGTCTAGTATATTAAAGAAGTTTACAAAAAATATTTAATTTAATCGAAACACACAATTGAATGAGTGAATGTAATAAAATCACATTTTAGTTTATTAAAATTCTAGTTTTGGGGCATTTAATAAGGCTGATCAAATTTCCTCTTTACCCCCGGCCCCCACCCTGTTCAAGCAGTGCAAATCTGAGTGCAAATAGTGGGAAACTGTGCTTACCCTCAGGAATAGTGCTGAAATACAAACTAAAAATCAATTCAGTGGAATTCCCTCTCAGAGACGCGTTAATAAAAAGTATTTTACCATAGTTGACAGCGGTGCAGTGAATAGAGTTAACTTCGGAGTCTCTCAGATTATACAGAAAATAGATCACAGCCTACATCTGACATCGAGTGGCAAATACCGCCCTAGCTGGCATCCATCCCTAACACTCTCCCCACTCATCGCGTCTCTTGATGGAGGGCTCCAGTTCCACACTGCTTGCTCTCTAAATTCGCTCTGGGCGCCTGCTTGCGTCGACACTAATGCATAGTTACAATGATGGATTAATGTTCGACACAGGGAAGAAGTGTCAAGATCTCAATAATTAGACACTCAGCTTAGCACCATCAACAGACACAGCCTTGATCCATTGTGGAGAGGCTAAATTGGAGCAGGAGGTGGGGCTGCAGAAAAGTTGAAGAAAAGCATACAGAGATGTTCCATAAAGGCAAAAGGCGGAGCTAGTAATTATGAACGCAATTTTATACTATCTTGCTGATTTGTCCTTTTGATTTTCCACACCCTGGCTTCTCCCCCCTTTTGGCACCTGAGAGCGAACTTGCAGCTGACACTCTTGCTGCGTTCCTCACAAGAGCGAAGTCATGCAATCATCTTGATAGCAATGCATGTTCAATTTATCCCAGCATTCGGGATTATTGCACCACACAATCAGTGCAATCAGTGAAGCTTTGGAAATTGTCCAATTTATCCAACATAGACACAATAAGTGGGGGATCTGTCACTGGGAGAATTCAAAAGGGGATAGTGTTCATGGAATACACTATAATTAGGGCAAACAGCAACAGCAAAAACACATTACTGTAAAAATAAAAACATTCTGTTTTCCAAGCTAAATTATAATTTGGCTAATGAATACTAAACTCAGACTAAATATTGAGTAATGCTGAAAGATGACTCTAAATCAGCACTGTTGTTGTTATTGTAAAATGTCATGAAGGATAGTCTTCCAACATATAACATATTCATTCAATAAGAACCCCCTCAAAAAGTTAAATACCAACTTTTTAAAAGATCGCAAGGTAGGTGGTTTGACAGATTCAGAGGATTAGAAAAGAACAGTAGACACTGCCAGAGGATCTAATTGCTGTGTACCCATACCTCAGATAAAAGACATTTACCTGCTGTGGCATAGCATACTGGAAGCACACGCATGTATCGTCCTCATAAGTCTTGAATTTGCTGCTTTAGAAATAATAGCATAATTTCATGTTGACAGGTCTTGTAAACAGGAAATTATGCATGATGTATTCAAACACTCGAAAATAAATAGTTTTTGTCAACGGCAAAGAAAAACCAAAACATCAGGGAATCCGCACCATTCACGTTTAAGATTGCAGCTCTCAAATATGCAGCTAATCACAGGGCTCAGACTGTGAATGTTTCTTTGGTGTGATGTTATGTGGTTGGGAAACTGATGTGTCATGTGGGCAAGATCCTGGCAACAAGTTTCCGATGACAAGTGTCGCATAAATAGAAAATGAGCCAATGTTCTGTTTGTGTGAAGGAGGCCAGGTTGAAGTAATAACTATCTTGATTAAAGAGAGGACATGTCACTCGGCCGGTCACGATTAGTAATTTTGTTGGACTATATATGTTATATAAACAATATTATTCTCATTTGATGACATTCTAATGTAAACAAACACAACAGGCAATATCGAGATCAGCAGAATTGATTGTGGTCATGTCCATATATCTGAGGGTGGTGCTAAGTACAACCGGACGCTGAATAATATATTTTTAGGTAACCAAAATGTTGCAATTAATTTTCAGGAACAGAAAACACACTTTGAAAGGGTTAAAGTTGTAAGGTGAAAACACAGACAACTACTAGACAATACAACGGCAGTGACCTGTCTATCACAAGAGGTCCTGAAGCATACCCTGCTTTATTGTCTATTTTACTCTAAACGGGACCATAATTTACTAAATGAACATCATGCGGTGTTGAGAAATACTTGAAGCTAGCGTTTGAGAGCATAAACTCATGTTCATAGTGTTTACTGAGGTAATAAATAAAGTGTCATTTTCTCATAGACTTCTATACACACTGACTTATTTTTGCAATCTGAAGAGTCACCCCCTGCTGGCCATTAGGAACATTGCAAGTCTAAAGGTGCGTTCACACCAAACGCGGCGCGAATTTTCGCGTCGCGTCATTCGCGTGGTGTGTTCGCACCAAAAGCGTTGCGAATACTCGCAACGCCGGACTATTTGTGGTTATTTCGCTTTTTCGCACTCGACGCGCCGCCGGAGAGGGGCTTATCTCCGTGGAAATAGTTCCTTTCCGCCATCCACCGTGGAAGAAATAACCACTAGTTCTGCTTTGTACATGTTGTGGAAGTCCCACAAACGTTGGAACATCAAACGCCCTCATGTCTGGGTTCATAACATTATCCGTAGTCGCACACAGCTTCTCCAGGAGCTGCATCTGGAGGACTTCCTCTTCCAGACTATCGACTTCTCCTCCATAGTTTGATCAGCAATGGCAGGACGGCGGTGATGACGGGCGGAGCTTCTCAACGCTGATTAGCGTTCGCAACTCAGCGTCACGCGAATTTTTCGCCCGAGTTGAAAAATTTCAACTCGCGCGAATAAGCGGAATATTCGCGTCGCGTCATTCGCCGAGTTCGCATGTTTTCGCGCCGCGTGGTTCGCGCGATTTCGCCCGGCGAAAATTCACTTTTTCGCAACCATTTCGCGTCTGTGCATTGACTTTGTATGTAATCTGGTCGCGCGAAAAATTCACGCCGCGTTTGGTGTGAACGCACCTTAAGGCACTTCCACATGGGCTTCACTTTTCAGAATGCGGAGGTTGCCTCCTGGTTACCACTGTAGTAGTAACTAGTTTTCTCAGACATGCTAATGATTACATCAAATCCAGTTAAATCTGATTCTTAATTAAAGTTACCACTGCTAATCATTGCAATCTCTGTTCCGGGAAGGTGTTTTGCAAACAGTCAATTAAAATAATTTTCATTACCTCAGCCTCAAAGACCAAACAGTGTCCCGAGTGATTATTGTATTGTGCCCTGTTTGAGTCTAGAAATGTAACAGTTTATGTGTTGTGTGGGCCATTTTTATGCTTCTTTGTAATTTATGTCAACGCTAGTATGCTGCCTGAATGTGGAGCACAGAAACAGGCTTAACACTAATGGCTGGCATTACAGTTATAATATGTAGGCACATTCTCGCTTGCTTTTTTATAAACACAACATTCAAAATGTGCCCCTCCTCTCTGGCTCAGCCAGAGAGAGCGCGAAAGAGACATAGTGGAGCGGTGGTCGACCGGGCTAGAGAGGGAATGGCATTAGTGAGAACAAAGCTGTAAATCAGAAGAATAAAACTTTATTTTCTGATTGTTTCCCAGCGGTTACGTTCTATAGTACAAATAAGCACACCCATACTTCCTCCCAACGCTACGGGAAGGTGTAGCACTTTGAATGAATGCAGCCCAAGGCACGTTTCATCCTGCCATGGCCTGTCTGCTCTCTCTGTCTGTCTGTGTCTCCGCTCGGTCACTGACAGAGTCCAATACAGCACCACACAGCAGAGAGACTGACGGGGGAAATGCATACACACACAAGCACGTAAAAAACACACAGCAATAGAACAACCCGTTTTCCATTGCTTTGTATCAGGCGGTGTTTGATTTAGGAATGAGAACAGGCTGCACACCCTGCTTATTGGCTGGGGATTACATCCCCACGTGGGGTCCAAATGTTGTTTACTGACGCCAGAAACATCCTGAGCACAGCAAAATTAGGAGAAAAGAGAAAAGTCAGAGGGGCAGGGTTTCTGCAGATACAGACACTGCCACACACTTCAAGTGGGTTAGAAGTGATGACTGAGAGGGATTATTTTTGTAGCGGTCTATACATTGTTTTTTAGGAAATTGTTGCATATTATAACTTTAACAATACAATCGACACACTTTCCATCGTGCCCATTAGCCTTGTCAGTTCAGCTCTGCCACTTTCATGTAGCAAAACCCCTTACATTAACGATCATGTAATCATTTGGGTGTTAATGGCTGTCATTGCTCAGCTGCATCTGCCCAACTGATATGTATGTTCTCTCTCTTTCTCTCTGTCCAAATCTCAATTTATCCACCCACCTACCTTTTTCTGTCTCAATGCTCTTCTTCTCTTCTGTTTTTTTCTGTCTCGCTCTGTCTCTTTCTGGCTGCTCCAGGGGCTATGGCTAACCATCTTATACCTAATGCACTCCTACGTCCTCATGGCACTAACAATCCCTATAATACATTGCTTGGGGAATCGGCAGTCTATAACAACCCTCTGGGCATGTACAACACACAAGGTGTGCTAGCTTCTTTTCATTCTTTAACATTGTGGCTAGGGCAGTGTTTTTTTCCTGTCTGGTCCTGGAGAAACTGCGAGGTTTCACATCTTTGTTCATGCCCAGGAACAGAAAGCAACTTTATGATTGGAGAGTTCTAAGTAACAGACTTGCACTGAGCTGAAATACCAGTGTTCACCCTTGAGTGTTTTTACAGGGCTTTGATTAAAAAAAACACTGCTCTAGGTGTTGTGTCTTAGCATTGAACAAACTATAGCTTTGTCACAAAAATCCTACAGGTTTATTCTGCTGTGGGGTTTTTCTTTGGGGGTGTATCGTGTCTTCTGGTCAGGCCAAGCCATTCAGTTACAAAGTACACACCCAGATATTTGGCCAACATAGACATTGTAAAAATGATGAAAAATGTGTGCCTGTTGGTAGCTAGATACATCCCCAGGCATTTATTTTCAATGTGCTCTAATGTTGTCAGTGAAGCTTGTGTGCCATGTCTTTTGTCTCTCTTCTTTGAGCATTTTTTTCTTTTTATGCTCCTGTTGGATCGTCAAACATGGTTGTTTGTGATGAATTTATAATTGGATCTGATATTTAAATTTAAAATGCAATTCATTTATATTTAATAGAATAGAATAGTCTGAAAAGCAAAAATGAGGATTACCATTAATTTGATTCTCTTAGTGTTTAAATATCTTCATGAATATAATTCCTTCCATTTTAAGCCATAAATGGTTCAGTTTTCCGACTCCTCCAAAGAATAAATTGCCCTTCCATTTGGAACTTTTAATTGTAAAAATTGCTAATTCATATATTCAAAATGAGGATTATTAAGTCAACGTAAATTAG
Source organism: Ophiodon elongatus (assembly GCA_016806645.1). Taxonomy (NCBI): domain Eukaryota; kingdom Metazoa; phylum Chordata; class Actinopteri; order Perciformes; family Hexagrammidae; genus Ophiodon; species Ophiodon elongatus. Next base: position 2,468,605 of record JACSYO010001725.1, read on the forward strand.
ATCTACCCACTATTTAGCTTTTTTTGGGGGTGTGGGGGTGAATATATTGGTACTTGAATATGATATCAATCCAAATGTTAGATTTGAGTATTAGAAACCATCTCTGATCAGCCACAAATATATTCATTTTAATCTGGGATCAGTCTATTGAAATACATTTTTTCTGTGTGCAGAGCTGTTATTTTATTCCAACTTTCAGCAGTCAATATGAGATCGCTGTAACTTTTGTGAGTCTGTAAAACGGAGAAACTTGTGTGAAACTGAGATAAAAACTTACAGAGAGCTTTGATCAGGGGATAATTTATGTATTCAATACAAGTACTTCATCGTAGCTTGTGACAGAGGGCTATAATTCACATACATTGCAATAGATGTTAAAGAAATATCTGGAAGGATGAAAATGCAAATGCATCAAACGATTTATGGTGTATTTGACACTATAGTACCGTTGCCCTGTTTCACCGCAAGGATTCTGCAAAAAGTCATTGCAAAACGTCTTTACTTCTATATATTTCCTTCTTTGAGATGTTGTGGTTCTTCTCTGTGGCTACATAATATTTGCACGATAATATAAAACGATTGCATTCCAGCAACATTTTCTTGATGCGTCATCAGCATACTGTATGTGCACATTTCTCTTCTACCTGTCACTGTTATGCTTATTGTGTTTTCTTTTCTTCTTTCCTTCCCCTCATGCTGTCCCAAAAAGAGCCCTACAGAGAGACAAGTATGGGAGTCAAACTAAACATTGCTTATCAAATGTAATTGACTTTGGCTTTACTTTCTTTTCACTCGATGCTGACAAAGGGCTAATGAAAACAAAATGTCATTCCCTTTGGAAGTAATAGTATTATTTTATGACAAAGGCCCTCACCATTTCAAATAGACCTGTAAAAATCAGTTTGAATCACATCCTGGACTTCACTGCTTATTATACTTTGCACTTCTTGATGTAAAAAAAGACTTTAGGCATTTGCTGCTTCTTACAGGCAAATATCCATTGGCCCGTTTGGTATCGCACTCTGATTAAGTTAATCCAATTACAGTCACCATTTATACTCACCTCAACATTTAATAAGGCCTATCAATATCAAATGATTTGTATTCGTATCAGTGAATATTGAACACCCGTGCCTTTGTTCATGCATTTATTTTATTATATTTTACTATTCACTTTGATCAAGCCAACATGTTTTGAAGGTCTCAGAAATGAGTCTTGTCAAGTTTTCAAAAGGTCAAACTTGTAGGCTTGACACTTGTAACAAGTTGGATAGCCTTGTATGATTTAGTTTGAATTATCGTCAAAAATCATGCTTTGATGCTGATGGCATAGACTTGGTCAAACTGATAAAATATGAAAACTGAGAGAACAGAAAGTCTCATTCCTTTCAGTGTGGGTTGATATGTTTTAATAAGTAATGTCTAGTGAGAGGACTAGTTATGTTCACACAGGCAAAGCAGACATTAAGAAATATTTATATTCCAGTATTCCAATGTTACGTTGCAATGCTCAAATGGGACAATATGGCTGGGGTCCAAATTTACAGCTGTTACTCTGGTTTGTGTTCACTTTAAGTGTTAAATGCATGGCTATGATTTTTGTCTTTGTTTGCTTGAATTTAGTGCATACGCTTTGTGTGTTTGTGCTGTGCTTGAGCTTTGTGTTGTTGCGTGTCACACATATATCAGTGTTTTCACCACTGCCATAGAATAATGAAAAGTGAAATTGGGTCTTAGAATATGTTATTTTTGTAACAAGGTAAGTGTCTATGATGTTCATATTTACAGGATATATTTTATTTTATTGTGTTTTATGTCTTTCCTAATCCAAATACTGTTGGGTCTTAATTTCCACAAAGTGCACTTCATAGAAGTGAGGGTGAAATTCAGTTTTGAGAGTGCTTGGGGTTCAGGACATATTTCAGAATAAAAGGGCTACGGAATTTGATGGGTGTTATTTGTGTTTGTAAAAGTGGCTGACAATTAGCTGTTGCAATTACATCCCATCACATTTCACCCTTCTCATTTGCCCACTCTACCCCACAACCCAATCCATGTTTGTCATTCCAGAGGGAATCCTGAACAATGCCCGGGATACAAGTGTCATGGATACTCTACCACTGAATGGTAACCATGGCAACAGCTACAGCATCGCCAGCGCTGAGTACATGAGTGACTGCGTCCAGATCATTGATCGGGGTTATAACCACAAGGAGACCACCCTGGAAAAGAAAATCCTGAAAGAGCTCACCTCTAATTATATCCCCTCCTACCTCAACAATTCCCACGAGCGCTCAACTGAGCAGAACCGGAACCTTATGAATAAGCTGGTCAATAATGTCAGCAACGGTGGCAAGGACAGTGGCTACGGGATGGGCTTGGGAATGGGGATGGGCATGAATGTGGCGCTAAGCCTGGATGACCACTCCACCTTTGGTCCACACCACGACGAAGGCCTGGGCCTGGAGTTAATCCGTGAGGAGTCCAATGCCCCCCTCTTGCCTCAAAGACCACTCCCGTCACTGCAGGCGGTGGACAACCTTAACAATCACCTCCACCAGCCAGCGCCACCACCCCTTCCTCTGCCCCACCACCCCTTCTCGTCCGCCACTTCTTCCTCATCTCGAAGGAGGATCCCCCAGGAGAACAGCGAAAGTTTCTTTCCCTTACTTACTAACGAGCACACCGACGACGAGGGCTCATCACCCAGCCACAACCACCAGAGAGACTCCCTCTATACCAGCATGCCCATGCTGCCCGGCCTGCCACATGTGTCTGCAGAATCTGCTGACGGCTCCAAGGACGGCAGGGACGCCAAGAGCCCAGAGGCCACTTCGGACGACGTTTACTACAAGAGCATGCCCAACTTGGGCTCACGTAACCACCTCCATCAGCTGCACTCCTATTACCACTTAGGGCGGGGCAGCAGCGATGGCTTCATCGTGCCCCCAAACAAAGAGGATCTATCTCCAGAAGAAGCCCAGCCGGAGCCCTCGCACCTGGTCACCAGCCTATAGGCCCAACACCATCCCGCTCCTGAAGTGTCCCTCCTCTTACCGTAGTCCTCTTCACCGTGTCCCCTTGTTCCTTCAGTCGTTGGCAGTGGTAGCCTTTCTTTTTATTCTGTGCCCCGAAGACTGAAGCAGAGCAAAAGACTCTACTCGCTTTTACTGACCACAAACAGGATATTATTGCTATGTATGGGGCCTAATATGTGACTATATTTGGTTAAACATTGCGGGAATCTGTTGATGTTGTATTCCCCCCTCCAACCCTGTGTGGTTAGGCGTGTTTTGTCTGTGTGAAAAGAGACAATTACTCACACAGGATTTTTAGCTCTCAGAGATATAGTCTGACAGTCAGAATGAACTGCATAGCCCCAAACTATACAAGTCTAAACTATAGACTTCACCAGAATAAATGGGAAATTTAAAAAAGGACTATTTTATTATACTTCTGTATCTATATTGCTTTTTTGAAAGATTTTCTTCCTCTTTGGTGAGTTGCAGCACATTTTGTTTGCTGAAGTGTCCCTTCGATGAAAAAAAGACAAAAAAAACAATAACACAAACACACATTTTGAACAATTACCATGAAGGAATTATTGATCGTATGCTTTCAAGCATAGCTGTTCTTTTTCTTTCATTTTACTGTAATAACAGTTGTTAAAAGAGGGAGAAAAAAACTAATAAGATAATTATGAGATATTTCTATGTAATTGTACAGATAACTAGCATTGCACACAGTAGTATGCTTTTTTTTGTTCCGAGCAAACCCTTTGTCTCTGTAAATGTAGTGGTTAGGAGCAATTTTGTTCTGTTTTGCTGGCCTTTCTGGTTTTCTGGTACCAGTCTGTTTTTTTTGTTTTCCTCTTTTATCACTTTCCAAGAATTGACCATCTAAATAGAAGCAAAATAACACAAAAAATATCACAACAAAACGCGTATCGTGCTGGCATTTTTGTGCTACATATTCATCTCTGTTTTCAGGTCTACTTTCTGTTTCAGTTAGATTTATTTTCCCTTTTTTTACTGTGTAGATAGCAGAGCTCTGATTCGCAGATCGTCAAGGAGACAGGATAAGTCCAAGTTAATCATGAGATGTCCCTCAGAAAGGTTCATAGTGCATTCTGCATCTCTACTGGCATTCGCTTGTGCTTCGAGAGGGAGAACAAATTGAACATTGATGAGCACTAGGCACTTGTACAAAAAAGAAAGATGGTTGTTTTACTTATTAAAGAAAGAGCTTTTGGAGTGAGAAAAACTGGAAGTGTTTTTGTTTTTCTTCCTCAAGGAGAAAATATATTTATTTATCTGTTTACTAAACAGTAATCAAATGGAGGATGGAACCAAGTTTAGTGGCACAGATAAGTTTTTATTATTGGCTATGATTATGGCTTCTTATTTATTCCTTTTTGTAACGGTTTCCAAGTTGAATGACCTCATAACTAATATTTGTTGTAACAGTGAAACTTGTTTGCCAACAAATATATTACTGACTAAGATTCATCACTTAGCTATGACAAAAGTTTTGTCTGGGACTTGGAACTCTTTTATATGGATACCAGCAAAGGACCTTCAAATGATGGAATGATCAATTAATTTTTTTTAATTATCAGTTAATATCCCTCATTAGCCCTCTGTCCATTTTAGTGCCAAATACATTTTGGCCCAGAAACAGTGGATGTGCTCTGTATGCTCTGGTCTGCTTTAAAATAGAAGCAGTGATTTCATAAGCTGTAATAAATATTTCAATATCATTGCTGGTGTAACCAATGAATTCTTTACAGATACTGTATGTTTTATATGCGTTGGATAAACTAAGCAGGAGACATGAAAGTCACCCGGACCATTCATCCTGGAAGAGGACAGAAAGAGAGGTAAGCATGCCCTGTCTTAAAAAGTAAATATTAAGTCATAGTATTGTATTGTTTCATGCCGTTGCAAATGCTCTCATCAGCGAACTAAATGTTTGCAACGAGCCCAGCACCAAATGACACACTGACAAAGTTAGTGACTCGCTTAGTAGTGAACATAATGGAGCATTATATTTTTCAACCACACACACAGATAAAGTGGTACATTTAAAATGTGAGAGAATACACACACTTAATTTAAGACCCACCTGATTTGCACAATAAACTGAATATTCCACTTAAATATTGTATCACTGCACCTATAAACCTAGTTTACTTAATTGATCATATATTAGTATTCTAGACTTTTCCAGTCGACGAATAAATTCATTGTTGTACTGTGTAATCAGCGGTCACAAGCTTTCTGTACTTTTCTCTCATGTTTGTAATTCACTATATCCTCTTGTAATAAAGCATTGCATGATTAAAAGGAAGAATTCAGGCAATTTTCACAGAGCTGGTTGTGTGATTGATGGCTGAGTCATTGTGAGACATTTCCATGGATGTTTGGCTCCTCTTATTACAGCCTGGATCTTCTAAAATAAAAAAAAAAAAATGTATTTACCTGTAGTGCTATTTATAGATCTATATTGGTGTAATATATCGGTCATAGACATGTCTGCCAATTCTCTCCAATTAAATGGAACTATATGGTACTGGGCTTGTGGTGCTCAAAGTGTTAAAAAACAATACATTTGAAAAACTCAACAGTAATGTCTGTTTCCAGAAATCATGCAACTCTTCATAATGTCTGTGGATTATTTTGTGTAACTGTCATAATTTCTGGAGAGAGACATGTGTGTATATATATTATATATATATCTATCGATCTCTCCAAAACTAGGCACTTTACACCAAACCTATCTAGATTTATAAACTGTGCCCCAGGTAGGAGGACAAATCTGTTTTTTTTATTTTGGGATGAACTGTCCCTTTAAGTATGGATCTTCACTTCGAGATATGGCTTCGGTGGACAGCTCTGTTTGTCCCCGCTGCATCATTTTGAATGGCATTTACAAACTGGGGCAAGTTCATGAAATGTGCTGAAGATGCCACTCTGGCTCCTTATCCACTTTATTAATAAGTTGGTACGCAAGCTCATAAGCTGCCCCGACGCTGGCTGGGAATATGCTTGCTCGGCACAAAATGCCACAGTGAATAAGCAGCACTGCAGGTCACTTCCCATTGGCTTTGCAGACATAAAATGGCGTATAGATGTTTACTGATACATAAAAGGACAGATGCAGTCAGGGAATGATATTTTAAATTCAAGCGCTATCTTTAATTCACACTGTTTACTCAAGTGAGAACAGTTTCTGAGTAGCACAAGTGTATATTAATTTGTACTAGCCATCACACTTTAGACTAAAAACCTTCATAACTTAAGGTTTTCTGCTTTGCTCTCTAACCACAAAGAACATTATGACATGTGCTCAATGCTCTGGAAGGAGAGCACTTCCAAGGAGATACCGAAGAAATTATCAATATATAGTATTTGTGCTATTTTTGGCCTCAAGATGTTCTGGTGGATAATCAGCGATTATTGTAGGAACTCACAACAGTCTTTAATATTGGCTGTCCTTATTTCACAGTTAAAAGAAAAAAATAATTTACAATTTTAAAAACTTTAAACAGACAATAGAGCAAATGCTTATGATGGAAAGAACTACGCTGTTGGAGCCCCTGAGGAAGCTCTGTAGCAAGCTGTTTCATTCCACGTCCCTGACTGTGACTGGAGATATCCTTGTTGCTGACAGTTAAGGGCGATTTCCCTGCATTTTTCCTACCTCCAGCTCTTAACCAATCGCCAATCATACCATCTCTTAATTCATGACGGATTTATTTGATTTTGATCTTTAATGTGACTAAACATTAAAGTAATCCGATGTACTTTTCTTTGAAAAATCAATATAACCTGATATGTTTCCAGTGGCACCAAATCACAATTTCTTTTTTTGTTGTAGTTTTTGATGAACATGTTTGAAACCTTCATTTGCCATCATTGATGTGACCAACGTCCAATTACACAGCAAAGGCCTGTTGAACAGTTTAGCACAGGAGGATATACACTGTGGATGTGCTGATGAGGACAGGTGTCCATTTGTTTCTGGTACAGACGATGTATTGGAAAACCGTTGTCTGCCATCCGTGTCTACACATGTGTTTGCAAGCATCTGTGCATATGTGTGCTCACACATGGTGTTTGAGGACGTGAGTCTGCATGTATGCACACATGTGAGTGAATGAGTGGCCGGGGAAAGCTGCACGCCATGTGAACAACAGTATATGAGTATCTCAGATGTAATACAAAAGATGGCACATTTTTTATATCTCGCCCGTTAGTGAAAAATCAATGGCCGAATGCCTGGCAGAATTCCAAAATGAAAGGTGAATCAATGTCATCTCCAGCTTTGTGTATTGGGACAACTTGACAGCCTTAGCACATAAAAGAAAATACCTCTCTGGCTTTTTTAGCCAAGATAACATTGATTTAAGATAGAGGGGAGGATTTGGTCAATGTTTGCCACTTTGGGGCCCAAAGTGTTCAAGACTTTGGGCTGTGGTTGTACTTGAGATACTAAAGCGTGGTCTGTACTGCAATAAGAAAGGAAGGTCACAGAACTTGGAGAAATTTATATTATTATCAAGTATATCAATAAATGTCAGGGTTATCGTCTTAAAGGTCCTGCACGCCTATGGTAAACCGATACAGATGAGTTTGAAGGACCTGGAAACATATTTTCCTCATCAGCTTTTTTACAATGAGCGATGAGATCCTAAATGACCACAACATTTTCTTCCAAAGATTGTACAGTTTATTTTACTAAGGTTTAATTTTTTTCTTTTTACTGTGAGTTTTTATCTACCTTTGATAATTAATAGGCTATTTCATATTACAGAGCCACAGGATTGTATTTTTTTTGGGGGTGGGGGGCTGATTAGACACCCTCTCAGGACTTTACTGGCATAGTTGGTATCTCCCTCACTTCCCTGTTAATGCGTGACAAATCACACATTTATCATTTTTGGACCTTGCTTGCCTTACATAATTTAGCATAGCTCCACCCACTTGAACCTGAGCAGAGGTCGAAACCAACTTCACTAAATTAAATCACCTGTGGGGTTATGTGTGTCTTTACACATTTATATTTACTCTTCACATTTTCTGAAAAACTAAGCAATAGTTGTCTTTAAGATTATTTTTCTCCCAAGCAAATAGTGTTTGGATTGTATGTTTTTAATCTTGATTTGAAACAGCCAATCACAAAGTAAATAATGACAACACATAACACTTTGGGAATTGGATGATAGCTCGCTGTTAGATAGAGGGATAATAATGCTGGCAACAAGTTATGGGGAGAAATATAAAAATGGTAAATATGCATGTAATTCCTAAATAAAACCATTATATTAATTACAAACTGGTCTTTGGTGCTTACTTATTTTCCAATCAAATGTAATAGCTTGAGTTGTGCGATATCATTTATGAATACGAAATTTGACAATGTAACGTTATTGTCCCTCGTGATGTTTAAGAAAGTGTTGCATTATGAGTTGTTTGTAGCCTAACGTTAAATGTTGCCAGAGAGTTGTGATGTTTCCACCCGTGTCAAACCTTTTTTCTGCTCGAGTCAGTCAGTCGGCCTCGAAGGTGGTGAGTAGAAGTTGAAACAGAAGTTGGTAGTTCACGTGGTTCGCTGTGGAGGAAATGACTGACGTGGGAAGCATCTCACGACTTCGTAAATGGGATGGAAGTTTGGAACATCTCTGTCTAGCTACCAAATAAAATATGGAAATACATTGTCACGTTTAAAGGTGTCTAGCTTGAAATGGGTAGCTGACATTCAGGGGAAATGTTTTCCTCAGTCCCTCAAGTGTAAAAGTGCAGTATCTGTGTACTTGGCTGTGACTTTAACACACAATGCAGCACACCTGGACAAGACGCACAAAGGTAAGCATCATGCCTCATAACGTTGGCCGTAACTTACACAGTAACGTCAGCCATTTTTTTTTTACTTGTATTACAGAAGAGGTCGAAGACGACTGTTGAATTTGGTCAAATAAAAAGTGAGTAAACATCCCCAGCTGCAACGAATAACGGGTTAAAATTGCCATGTCCTAAATGAGTCCGGTAGCTCAGCATTGGTACCAAAAGGGGCGTGTCGAACGTTATTAATAACCAGACTGGTTATTCAGCTGATACCTTTGGAGCAGTACATTATACTTTACTTTGTAGTGTAGTATATTTTGCTCTGTAATGCATGAAGATAGCATATGTGAAGGGGCCTGTGACTTTGGAATGTCGGATCCATTGCTGTTGTTACACATGGGGTACTCGTTAGGTACCCCCGCTGGGGAATGCTCCTTGACCTGGAGGATGGAGGAGTAGCTATGCCTATGTCCGAAACATGTCTTTCATTGGGGGCCCTGTTTATGACGTCATTTTATCCTCAAGTCTGGGGCGTAAACAACATCCATATATAAGTGATCGGGAGATCCCCGACGGGAGAGTTCTGTTCGACTTTGGGACTCTCCGGGTGTACATGTCGCCCGTCTTGACATATGTTGCTTGTTTGTAATAAACTTCATTATACCAGCAAGAACAGTGTCCGCGGAGATTCCTTCATCATCACTCCAACATCACTGTCGCTTGAAATATACAACAGTAGTTTGTAATGTGCCAAATAATGTGGGGCCATATTGCAGGTGCATCTATATATATATATATTTTTTTACCACAGGAAACACTCAAAATAAAAAAAAATGCTGTGAAAAGGAGGCACAGTTACAATCAGAATCTAACGCTATTGGGGCTGCAGCCACAATCATTTTCAATAACGGTTGTTTTTCATTGATAATTTGGTCTGTTACGTGTCAGAAATAGGGAAATTTGCCCATCATAGTTTTCCAGAAGTCAAGCTGTCGACTCCAAATGTCTTGTTTTATCCAACCAGTAGCCCAAAACCAATTCAGCTCACTGCCATATAAGACTAAAGGAAGACTGAAAATATTTATATGTTAGAAGCAGGAATAAAGTCAATTTCGGGTATTTTTGCTTTAAAAAAAGATGAAATGATTGATTGTGTTTTTACAGCTCAGTGCTGTGCTGATCAACTAATTGATAAATTCGCTGATCACTTTCAAAATATTAACAGGAGTTGACAAATACTGCTGACTTGGTTTCATCAGAGTTTGCATTGTGGGTTAGTCACTGAAAAGTGTGTTTCATGAATTTGTTGTTATTTTGTCTCCTCCGTGTAGTTTTTTATTTACATAAGTCACCTAAATGTCATCCTTACACATTCTTTTGCGTTTCCTCTCATGCATTGCTCTGTATCTTAAACACACTCCCAGTTCCCCTTGTCCCTTTTGCTCCCACATAAATACACTGCATCATGTCCTATCACAGCCTTGTTTTATGACAGAAGGGAAAAGCAGCGAAACCCTCGTACCCCGTTAATGCCTGACGGTATCGCAACACTTACTCACCCGGGAGAAGCAAACAGGCCCCTCGTGCCACGGGCAAACAGGTTACGTGACATTCACGAGGATCCTCTGTGAGTTAATTTAGAGGATAATTTTGGTGCACAGGCCACAGGAGAAGGAGCATGCTACCCCGGAAAGTGGTAATGGCTATCCAGGGAATTTGTGTGTGTTACTGCAGGTCACAGGATGGAGTGTGCTACTGTATACATAACCAGAGAGACTACTGCAGCATGATGTAGTTCACCTGTTACTTAATTCTTGGTTTGGTCTCAGCGGCCCTAAAGCTCTTAAGTCATCTCAGCGGAAGTTTTGTTTACAGTCAGTCTGGACATGAGTTGAGCATGTTGCAGCATGTTAACCTTGAAAAACTGCATTGGATCATAGCTGATTTCCAATAATATGTTGAGATTGGATTAGACATTATTATTATTTTTGATCAAAAAGCTTTCCTCTATTATGTTTGTATATTTGGTTGACTGGGATATGATTTCCTTATATTTCCCAGACCTTATAGCCCACTGTGCATTCTCCAATATCTAAGATACCAATTGTTTGTCATAAAACAATTAAACAGTTTATTTAAATTGCACATTGTTGTTAAAAGGCAGTCTGTCTAATTTCGACGACATTTCTCACAAACCTCTTCATGTAAAAACATTGTTGGTATTCAAAATATGTTTTCAAGGGATGTCCTTGCTTCACTCAATATCTACGCAAGTAGCACCTGAAATCTTACGAGCATTCTTAAACAACAACATCTAAAACATTTCTCTTTATTTTTTCTTTCAAATCAGATATTAACCCGACAGTCAGAGCGCATACATTTGATGACAAAGTCAATTACTTTACATTGTGCTAATAGAGTTGTAACATCAGTTGATTAATCGATTGTTCTGCTAATAGTGAAAGTGTTGTAACTAGTGCTGTCAAAAATAGAATTGATACAAAATAATCAATACAGAAAATAATCGATACACACGTGTTTGTGTGTACCAGCTGAGCTTTCTGCTCTCTTCTGTCCGACAACATTTGATCAATATAACATTTTAAGCCCTAATTGTTGTTTCAATATTTCCTGGGGGTATGGAAAATGGTATAGAATATCGATACTTTTCAAGTTATGGTATAAAAGTCAGAAAATCGAGTCAACACTAGTGACAACTATTATGATAGTTCTCAAATGTGAGGATTTTCTGCTTTTCTTTGACTTTGGACTGCTGATCAAATAAAGTATGACTTTTCAATACATCTTTGGCAAATTATAACATTATCTATTTACTATTTTCTGATAGTAGTGAAAATAAAAGAGAAAATAATAATAGACAGATCAATAAAAAAAAGAAACAATAGTTGTAGCCCCACTTAGAAATAATAATTTCTTCAGAAATGGCCCCTGTGTCCCACAGTTTGTATTGTGCAAGTGTATCAGTAGTAACTGAGGCTTGTTGTAGAAGCATACAAAGGTCATGTTTGGTGGGTCAGCAATACAAATGTTGTCGCAAGGTTGTGACAACCATAATTACACTGTAATTATGCTCTCACAAGCCTCTAGATGAATGATAAAATTGCAGCGATAAAGGTAAAATAGTTCTGTCTCTGTGCCAGATGGTTTGCAGTGATGATGTCTGGCTTGCAGTCAAGGTGGACAGCAGATGTGCCAGTACTCTGACGAGCCAATAGATTCCATACCATTGCTCCCATCCATCCCACCTCTATGGCCAATCAACAAAGATAATCTTTTGAATCAAGAGAAAAAATCCAGGGTGAACACTTTGATGAGATAAGTACCCTTTGTCAGTGCAGGCAATGGTATTTTAATTAAAAATATGAACACATGGTCCTGCCCCAGATGCTCAAGTCTAAACAAAGATAGCATCATCTAATCAAAGCCAGGCCCAGAGTGTTTCAAGGGCAGAATTATTTTCTATTAGGGCCCCTCTCCTCGGGGATTGAGCCAATTTTCTTTATTATGATAGAATCAGCATATTGTAGATTGACTCTGGCGATAGTGTCACGGCAGGGTAGCTGTGCTGGTCACAGATGCGGCACTAGCATCTTAAAACCTTGAAAAATACAGGCTATGTCTTTTTTTTTTTTCTTCACACGTCCAGACTGCAGATATTTTTCTTTGTGGCTTCTGTTTGGTTTGAAAGTGAAAGATGAAAGTGTACAGTTTCTTGATGTTAGTTCACAAGATCACTGTGTGTGGTTCTAATGATTTCACTAATCCATTAATCTCTTGACCTTGCTTGATTATAATCAGTGTTCTTTCAAAAATATGCTATTGAGACCAGAGATATGGCTTTCTATTGTAAGGGGCCAGTGTTTCAACAGGCATGGAAAGATTTAGAGCGTAAAACCAAAAATAAGCTCTACGTGCAGCATCGGCTGAGATAATAAAAATATATTCCTCTGGATTCTCTGTGGATACTGTTGATTGGACACTGCTGTGATTGAGCAATTTAATGAGATATCCTAAAGGGATGCTCTCGCTAATGTGTACACATCTGCTTTCATCACAGGGGCCGGATATGGCTGGATGCTAATACCAACACGGGTTATATCATGGATGCTGGCACGTAGCTGTACACAGTTAGATATAAATTATGAAGTTGTAAAGTGCCATGTTTTCTAATTGGGTCGCTGAGCATCAGAGTCTGGACTTGTTGGAGAAGCAGAGATGCTCTGTGGAAATTACAGGCTCAAGTTTAATAAAATCTTCCGATACAGAAACTTTGAATAACTTGCTGTCAAACCAGTTGACATTTAATCCATGTCCGAATATTATTTTTTTAGGAGTGGAATCACATTCTCATATTCAGGGCCTAATTATATTCAACTTAAATTACATTTTATTATACAGAAGCAAAAGCTTGGTTTTCACTGCTTTCACAGAAGAAGACATTTTGGTCTGAATCTGCAATTGCCTGCTCCACATTAGAGGACTGTTTCTAAGACTGAGGATTTGTGTAATGATTAGTTTGTTTGATTTCAGGCTTTGAACAACGCATTCAAATCACTAATTGCCTCGCTTTCCTTGTACATTCTTAATTGGCTTAATTTCAATCAATTTCTCTCTGAAACACCATAGAGAGTCAAATGTTGTAAATTCCAGGCAGGTTTGTTTCGTTTGAATTTAATTGAGTGTACAAATAGGAAGAAGTATCATGTAAAGTCAGAAATTACAAGCAGGCAAAGTGCGTTTTGTCATTTCGGTTTGCAGTGCTCCCTCTTCTCAAAGTTTTTTTTAATGTTTTTTTGGATAGATGTATGAAATAAGGTATGTGTTTAACACAAGCTCAAGATATTTAAGTTTCATTCTAGAATATGAAATATGTGAATAGATTTTTGAAGCTTTTACGTCTTTTAAAACAGGCGGCTGCTAACTAGTGGAAAAACGTGATCACGCTGACGAGTCTGACTTTACAGCCTTGTTATGTATACTGGTGCTCATGTGACTGTCATGTTAGCAAGTGTTTACTCTTCCCCCTCGACATCACACCACTTGCAAATGTTACACCGGGCTTGCAATACACTTGTGGAAACCCTGACAGAGACTTATTGGAAAAGTGGCTGCATTTATTTATTTTTTGTTTTGTTGTGGATTATCTTTTTTATTTAACATTCTTTTCTCTACTGCTCTACTAATTTCATGCACTGGAAATGGTCTTACAGTGCCTATGCGATGGGAAACTGCTGTGTACTATACATTTTGGCATCCATTGAAGAATTTATTCAGATTTTGAACAGTACAGGAACAAAACTTTGAATGAGATAAAGTTGTCATACGTGTGACCTAAGCAATGCTGAATGTGTTTTTCTTTGAAGACAATGTGCAAATGTTGCCTCTAAATTCTAAACCCTTGCCTCTAAATTCATTGTTTTGGTAGGCCTGCACATCCTAGTCCCCATGATACCATGTGCTGGTATGTATTAACCAACTAAACTACAAATGACATGTCCTTTAGATATTATTGCTGACCATTTACCATGGCATATCATTGTTGTTTGAATTATTATAGCCATTGATTTCCATTCTTTTTTGTAACCCACAGAGATCAACTTTCATTTTGAAACTTGCTTGAGTTTAGTGATCCATCACAGCGGTTTTGTTCTCAAAATTGTGTTATGGTTTATTAGCAATATAGTGGTGCTTTTTTTCTGCGAATAAAATTCACTTGTTGCCAATTATGCAGTTGATACAGTGGTTAGAATTTATTTTTTTTATTATTTTTTCTTTTTGGATCTGTAAATCAGAATTAAATGGTAATTTAATTCTGATTATACAATACAAAATGTGCTACTCACACAAAGTAAGTAGCTCATGTTCTACTTACAGGTCTAAAGGATATAAAGTATATCAAGCTGTGAGTCATATCCATCCATCCCCTTTGGAAATACATCCATTTACAGACGTTCAGTCGCTGGACCAAATGGGAGTAAGTCCAATAAAGACATTTTTTACAAGACAAAGGGCAGCAAACACAATCAGTTTATCTAAAATCTGTGGGACTTTTCTTTTGTATCAAAATGTCATGGGACTGGGAGTCAATAACTCACATTTAATGACTGAGGGAGAAGTTGTTGTTTCCTTTAATGAAGCAAGAAAACGGTTTATCTTGATAGATTGACCGTAGGCAATTAATTTAAGCACATTCCTCAATCAATAAAACACTGGTTTGGTCTGTGTGTGTGTGCGAGCATGTGTGTGATGCAGAGCAATGTGTTTTCAAGCATCTTTGGTCGATGTTACTCTGGAGTTTATTGTGTTAGATATGTTGTTTTTCTGCAATATTTTACCTTAATTTTTCTTGGGCTCTGAATACTGTTAAAGTATTACATTTGATAAGCATCACAAAACAGATTGCTCTTTAGTTGTCAGTGCCTACCTCTGCCATCACCTTCTTTGAGAAGAAGTGGTCCAATGGGCCTAGCTGTTTGAAGAGAATACCGATAAAAGTGATCCCCTACAAATAAGCTTCATTCTGCAATGGGTTTGCGATGGCACAAGGGTGAAAAAAGAAATCACCTTGCAGATGAATATCTGCACGGTGGCCCTTTCTTCTGTATGCCTGGGTGACCTTGTAAGATCTAAATCCAGATACATTATAGAGAGAATGCTCCAAATTAAAGCTTTGCACAGGATATTGAACTGTCACACAGATGGCAAGGAGAAAAAGCCACTATGTAATATAGTTGATTTTTCATGCTGAGGGTCTGCTTATGCAAATGTCAGATTTAATGACAGTTATTCTTAATGAAATACTGTATTTGGAAGGGAGGCTAATACAATTATTTTGTAACTAGCAAGCCGTTAGTGAGGTGATAGATTGTTGGGAGCTGCAGTTGTATACTGTTTATACTGAAAATAAAATATATGCATGACAAAGATAAGTCAGAGTACACTCACTTGAATGGTGGTTTGAATAATGGTGGAAATGCACTGCATTGCAGAGACAAAGGAAAATTATACATAGGAGGCAGAAAGAGCAGAGCTATCTAGTGGTGGCATGACAAATACATTTTCTGTTCCTTAGGAAGTGATATCAGCATGATGTTTGCAATTATTGATGTTAATCCAGGCTAATACAGCTGAGTCTACTGACATGTTCCAGGGTATAGTGCTCCAATCCTTCACGTTCTTTGTTCTACTGCTGAAGAGAAAAGGCCCAAATATTTGTTTACAGCTTCAGCAGTACAGTGTCATCTGACAGAGTAGGGATTTGTGTTTGCTGTTTTGTTTTCCTTAACACTATTCTAATAATTTGGGTATAGTATTTACCCTTAGCTTCCAACTATCTAACTGTCATCTATCATGAATACATTAAGACTCTAGGAAACTACAATGATGCGTGTTTTGATTAAACACTAAAGGCTTGTGCTATACATGAACATAGATGTGACCCCAACCTTCTGTTTTATGCGCATTACTACAGTGATTGTGTGTTGAGCTCTGAGCACTGTCAAAACGCAGGTGACCCACACTCATTACTGTGCCTGAACGTGTCCTTTGTAGATACTGCCAATGCACTGAAGACACTGCTCCTCTGCTAACGTGTAGATTTTGCTCTGGCGGCTTTGCAGATTGCAGATTGCGGTACACCTCTTGAGTTAGTGATTTACATCACACGTATATTCTGAAAAAAATAAATTAAGTTTTAAAAGCATCTTTTGATTGTGTTTTTTTAGTTTTTTGCCTGTTTCTTGAGAGAATTATGTAATTCTGTACTGTCTGGATTTGAATGGATTTTGAAGGAGCTGTGTTCCAGCTTAAATACGAGTAACATAACATTAATTTGCTGTTTAAAGTGATAGAAATAATTCCAAAAAATGTGCAGTATAATGCAGTGATCCTCACGTATATATGGTCCCAATACAGAATTGGAGCTTTTAAAAACTAAGTTGTTTTGTACTTAAAGGGTCATTGTGATAGTCATTGAAGTGCATTTTATCCTCAGCCTATTCCTATTTTTTCATCCAGACCATTGCATTGAACAAGCATACCCTTTGTGGCTGGCTCCCTGATTCACACTCGCATCATTCCTGTTTTCGTGATTTGAAAGCTTGTCACACCGATCCCATTTGACAGTATCAATAAAGTATGTTCAAAACCCAGCATGCACACTGGCAGTGACACAATGGCAATCACGCCATGTTTATTTTCAAACGTTAAAATTCACACTCTAGCCACTTTTTCTATTTCCGAACAGCTGATTCAAATAAACAGCAGGTTAATGCACAAGTCCCTCCCCTGTTGATGAAGGCATATGATGTATTTTTCATGGTATATCTTGGGGCTTCCTTTTCTTTTTCATCTTCCTTTTTAATGCATCATCAGTATTTTGTTATGGGCAAGTGAACTTTTGGGATCCTGTGTTGTGCTTTCTTTGTTTTTTCCTTGTTTTACAGTAGATGCCATACTGTAGTCCCTATTGTGAATATGTTGTCAATCACAAAAGAATAACAAAGATACAAACTGTGTCAGACTACAGTTTTCTATTTTCTATTGTTTGTTGTATTTTTCACTGTCGAACATCCTGTTTGTAATACATTTTGTCCAGTTGGAAGCATGACTTTTCTCAGACAACCTGCTGGTTGACTCTGTCATCAACACACAGTTGTGTTGTAAATCAGTCCAAGTTACAAATGGTGCTCCTCCAGCACATGATCCATAATGCTACAACACACGGCCCTTCCCATGCTACTGCCATGACCTTACATTGTCTCTTGAGATATGAGTTTCAGTCAAAATCCCTTTTCTTCCATCTAACTTAAAGTAATGACCCCATAGCGTATCAAGACCTATTTCAATTCAGAACTGCATCTATTCATTTATATCTGATATCATGGACAGTTGTGGTATTCTCTTCCCCTGAAAGGCTAACCAAGACAAGTCTCCCAAGCCTTTGACAATGCACCATTTCAAGTAGATCATACTTGAGTGAACCAAATGGCCTTGTCTTGGGAGCAATTTAAGGCAACAAATGATCGACCAGATCGAACGTTGACTTCAGCCTTTGCAGTATTATCATATCTTAGAGGAAAATACAGCTTCTTTTTAAAACTATGCAATATGTAGGTTTGTTCCAAAATAAATTATTCACAGTTTTAAGGGATACAATTACACTTAATACAAATATTGTTGCTATCGACTTTTTTACTAAACTATATACAAATTGCATGTTAAACTATGTGCAAATTCTTCTTTGCTTCATAAACCGTTAATCAAAAACAGATGTAGGAAAAGCAAGTTTATGTATAGAATAACTAAACAAGAACATGGCAGTCTTTTTCTGCCTGTCAGGCAGGTCATGTCCTCCATCATTTTGGGAACAAATTGAATATACAATCGGAACCTTGGTAAATGTCCTATCCATTTCATGCAGTAGCAATTCTGGCAGAGTCCTATAAGTGAGTGATGACTGAAATTAGTATCTAACTAAATCTGCAATAAGCTTCTGTATTAGGATAAAGCTCCCATAGGACAAATGATGTGCCTGCATTAAATTAAGTGAGCCTTCTGATGCCATCATATCACCCAGAACATCTGTGTCTGTGTTTCCATAATTATGCATGTCCCACTAAGAGAGCTTTAAAGGCAATCTATGCCAAAGCTTATGGAGTATTCCTGCACAAATACTGTCAATTAAGTGTGGTTCCCAACTGGCCACCTAGACAGTGAGTGGCTTGATTAAATTGTACATTCAAATGCATTTTTTTTATTGTTTGTATGTGCTGTCAATTAAATTATTGGCTAATTTAGTTGGCTTTTTTGACATATCTACTGGCAGATGGATGCCTTTTACAGTTTGGTAAGATTTTTTTTTTTTTTACATAATACAGTCTTATAGTATCATCACCTTGATATTTGGAGTAGATCAAATATGCCAATTATTTTCTATACAGCAATAAACACGAATGCTAAATGCTTTTACAGTATATTGTGCCACACCAAAGTGCATGATGATTCCAACAACAATATCTTTGGGCTTTATGCTCAAGTGTGGAAGCTGCAGCAATGCTGAAAATGAAATTACACAGAGAAACATGCTTTCATTTGCCATCTTTGGAAAATCTAATGTTTTCACTGGTGGCAGTTTCCCCTTCACTGATTATTGTGTAGTCAGACAGTTCTACAGCTATAACTAAGCAATGTTAAAACAATAGACAAATAAGTTATGTTCCCATATCTGGTTATCTTGGGTATTAATGTTAAGAGTAGGTGTGTTGTTTTTCCTTAACCAAACAAAACACAAGATTTGATGCTTTGAGTTACATTTGTAATGTTTGCTTCCTTTTTCTTGGGGAAGTTTCAACTTAAGGTGTCCGTCATCCAGTATAACATAATAAATAATTCATTCATTGCTGTGGTGTTCTGGGTAATTTGTCTGTGAGTTCAGCGTGACACTGCACAGACATTAAAAGGCAAGCATCCAGCTATAATAAGTACAACTTCATTGGATTCTAATTTGTCATTCCTCCACCAAATGCGACCATTAGAGGAAATTGATAGCTATTTAATTGTCTTGCTGTGGCTATACTTCAGCGCTTTCAATGACAGTAGTGTCTAATGCCTTGTTGAATTACCTCTCCTCTGCTTTATTTTGATCTGACATCCACATTAAATTCTTCACCTTTTTGTACTTCTCTTTCTTGGCTCATATCTATCCCTGTCTTCCTGTTTTTCTCTCCCATGATCATGTAAAGTTATGAGTCACATGTGAGGATTAATGCACTCCTTCGGGGACACTTCTCTTTGGCCAGCTCAAAGGATTTGAGGTGAGCAGAGCCATGTGGATATGCCGAAGGACAAGTGTATTGATAGTCAGTGGGCTGATCATCAAAGTGAACACAGTCTGTTTACTTCATTTTGTAGGCAGCACTCCCCACATGGTTTATAGCTGTTTCCTTGGGTGTCAGGTGATCTTAAAACATTTTGTTCCATATTTATTTCATCATACAGCTAGTGCTTCATTTATATGCAATATCATGTCTCCATGGTTTCAAATAGAAACAATGAATGCAATCATACGCCAGCATGATCTTAATTATTAAAACTCCACATGTTTTAATAGCCTAATAATAATGGTCCAGACACTGGAACTCCAACACATTAAGCCAATGGACAGTTCCTTAAACTGACCACTACGGAAAAGGAAACGGCGTTTAGCATCGTGATTAATGGGGTCAATATGCTGCTAATGGGGGATACTAAAACATGTCATTTTATTTTCATGGCAATAAGACGGGAACAAATGATTTCATTACCATTTCAGAGCATCTTGCTGCACTGCGTAAAGAAAGAAATCCTAAAGCCCTGCAGTTTTCCCTATGTAAGGATGCCAGGGACGGAAGCCGGTTGAGCTGTGAGCTCAAGAGGACGAATGTCTGCCATTTCACATGGCTGTTCCCCCAGAGATTACAGGCAGAATGGCAGAGAGTGTACAGTGTTTTTCTCTGGAAACGGCAATGCCATCAGTGTCGCAGTTTGTGAACTTTGCATTTTTCATGGGCTGTCATGTTTTGTCAGTGAGTCTAGGGATGGAGCTTTGGTTATTCGCTTTTCTGTGTGTTGATACAAGTTTCTGCGTAGGGCACTGATTAGGCAAGTCCATGGCTAATATAACCGCATTGGAAAAATGTTTTTGTTCACAGGTCGCCTGGCAGAAATGGCAGTCCAAGCACTGATGTATTTGTCACAAGTAATTAATTTTTCTCCCGTAAAAATGCCCACTGGGATGATGGAAAAGGTGGGTTCATTAACCTTCCTCACCCAAGCTTCCTGTGGCACTTTTACGATGTATTGGTTGCTGGTTTGTCCAATCTCCCGTAGCAGAAAATGTGCAGGAATGAAACACTTTTTCTTCCAAGATGGCTGTTTTACTCAGGGAATAAAAATGATTTGCTTGGTGGCTCAGTCCCAAATCTTTTTATGCTTTTATAGAACAGGATAGAAAGCCTTCATTGTAATTGTATAGAATACAACAAAATTAGGAGTGCTACTCCTGATCAGTGCATTTAAATGACACAGGAAAAACACCACAAAAACAAAACAACTTAAGCAAACAAACATCCACAACTGACCACACAAGTTCTGAAACAGTCAAATAAGTTAATACAATGGTATTTATGGCTTTTAAACACTCTCTAAGTCTTTCCTTGCACAAGACATATTGGACCCCCCCCCCTCCAAACACTTTGCTCTCTCCCAAGTGTCTTCCTGTTCCCTCCCCTCTGTCTCACCCACCCCTATCCCGCCTTCCCTCCCAAGTGATTGGGTTGGATTTTGAATCGCTTTTTTCACAGTTTATTTCAAATTGACATTTCATGGAGTTTAATCTCCAGAGGGGAACAATGGGTGCATTCCATCACACAGTGATATGAAAAAGCCCCAGACCTTGTGAGAGTCAGAATAAAATAAATAAATGAGTATCTCAGAGTGACCCAGAATACTGATGACAGGAACCACAATGGTGGGGAACTTTATATTTCAACTTGAACACATTCTCCTCTTTCTGTGACTATCTCTTCTCTCCCTTGGTCCACTTTGTTGTAAACATAGGTTGTCAGTCAAGGCACTTGCAGCCTGCTTACTGGAATGTGCAAACAAATTCAAATATATTAGCCACAGCCTGAAAGAACTGCTTATACTGAAATTGTTAAAAGGAAAGGGAGAAGCACCTACATGTGTGTGTGCCCTCCTATATTGCAGCCATGTACATCACTGTTTCATGAGCATCTTAACAGCTCAACATGCTCTGTAGACAAGGAAATTGACTGGTTTATACACTAGGAGCAAATGGATTGATGGGCGGCAACCAATTTAGCTGCCTGTGGGCAGCTCTGAAGACGCTATGATTGAAGAAGCTATGACCATTACATGTGTCCATGTAATGGTCTTGTCCAGCCGTAAACCTGTGGTGAAGAAAAATGTAATGTGTATTTATTTGTTTCAGTATGTGTGTATTCCCTCAATGTATTGATACTTCCTGTAATAATGGTGTGACAGAACATACGATAGCTTGCTGATAAGCTCTGACTAGGTAGAAGAGCTCTAGGGTAACAATAAGTTGTGGATGCATTGGTGATAAATTGTGAGCGCTTTTAGATCACAAATAAGTTCAACAATATTTTACTTTTCTTTGCCTTGCTGTGTATGGATTTTTTAGGGCCCTTTTATCATGAGCAACTAGCTGCACAGAAGAAATGCATATTGCACGTATTATATGTAAACCAAAAGCAAAATCAGAGGTTATTGGGTGTAATATATACTATTATTATTATTATTTTATTTATTTCCCCAGAGGGACTCAATTTATTTGAGTTGATTGTGGCACATGTGTCTATACTGTACTATCCATTCATAACCCAATGGTTTGTTCCATGTTTATTTTATTAATGTTGCTTTTACACATAATTCAAAGAAATATAATTTGAAAAAAGAAAAACGCCCTGGATTCCTTCCTCTGTTTCGGCACTCCAAAGGACATGATGTGGGTGATTTTCTTTTTTTTTGGCATTGAATTTAGAGATTTCATAACCTGCTTAATAACCCCCATTTCCACCACCGTTTTTCAGCTTTTCTTTAATGGTCTCCCTGTAATCATCTGGGATGCGACAGGGCCAGAGCATCACCTTCTTTCCTGTCTTGGAGATTATGTCATGTTGGACAACTTTGGTGCATCCAGGTAAGTCAGAGAACACACCCTTCAGTTATACAAGGTCCTGTCGGTGGGCCAGGGCCAGCTGGGAGCCTAGAGGTACCTATGAGTGGTCAAAATCTGGGCTTTCAGCTGTTAATGTTGGAATCTGAACACCATAAGGGACATGCCATTTCTGTAGAAGATTTATCTCATAGATCTGTGGGATTTTCTTCTTGCAGGTTGTCTTACCTTATAATTTACCTCGCTTACCCTCTCCATCACCTCATATTGCCCATGCCACTTGAACTGGCATTTTGCAATTGGGATAAGGACAAGGACAAACTTACCAGACTGGAACTCCTGCACTTGAGCTTCTTTTATCCATCCTCTTTTGTATCTGGTTTAAAATAGGCTACGATGGAGTGGTGGGGTGATGGCTGTTGCTCCCATGCTTCAAAATTTAGATCCAGCATGCTCCTGTGTGTACGTCCATACAGTAACTCAAACGGCAAAAACCCTTAGGAAGCCTGGATAACATCTCAGATGGAAAACAAGACAAAAAGGATTAGTTTGTCCCAATTTTCCCATCCTCATCTATAATCTTTATCAGCATTTGTTTGGGGGTCCTATTATAACATTTAACAAGGCCATCTGTCTGTGGGTGGTACACTGGTGGTTCAGACTTCTTGAGACGGGGCCGTTTCATTATCCTGTGGGGTAGAGCAGAGAGAGAGAGAGAGAGAGAGGTTAGTCTATCTGGTTACCTCTTGTGGGGCCTCTGTGTCTGCTTGCAAACCTGGGCTGCGGTCAAATAGTCATTTTTTCCTAGGAAGGTTCCTAACTGAGGGAAATTACCCGGAAGTATCTAAGTGGCCGCCATGATAAGAGCTGTTCGAATTCTCTAAATGCTGAGGAAAGGTGCTTCAATGCTTACTTAATTAGCTCCTTTAACATAGGAAACACTGGACCTTGCTTTATGAAAGGAAAGTAGATAATTCCGCCCCACAATTCCTTGCGGCGGCAACCTTTAAAGTGACGCACCATTCGGCCGTTCACGAGAACAAACGATCATGAAGACAAACACAGATCATGTAACTAACCGTTGCCATAACTTGAAAAAATTAACTTTCAATAATTTGTTAAACCTGCTGGTAAACTACGAACGTTACGTTGCTGTTGCTGACAACTGCTGTAAACTGATCAAACTGACGTATTTAATATTCTCTCCTTGGTGTTGTACTGCAGCCTCAGCCCTCATTCTTTGATTTTACTACAGTTACAGAAGCTGAAACCCGAGCTTTGATAAAAGGGTTAAACTGGACGAGCCCTTGAGTGGGAAGCGGAATGCGGCATTGAGTGCAAGGCTGGTCCCTTTTGTCTGAGTCATGTTTTTGATTATCATCTTTTGAATCAACTATTTTGTCACATTACAATTTTAAAACCCTATCAAGTCAGCACTTCTAGGTCACACTGAGTTGTGTGGTGTTTCATAAACTATTGTCTGCATATTCTTATGATCAGATAATAATCTGCATATAAACATTAACAACAAAGAGGGATATGAGACATTGTTAGTAGGATAACGTATTTAATTCAGCATGTTTGAAAGAATGAAACAGTATAGTAGCGTTATACTCTCCAAGACAATCCCTTGGTATCACTTTCATATTCCTTCTTTTATTTAAATTCCAACCTTGTTAATAAAGTAATACTTTGAACCGGGTTGTCCGCGTTTATGTCGTCTGCATGACGCAACACCGTAAGAACACATAGACGAAGTACCTAAGATGCACTTTTTTGTAGCCCATCTTCTGAACATTGTAGTTTCACCACTGCAGACCAACGTCACATCCGTCGCATCATAACTGCGTAGCTTAGTGAAAGTGGAGTCGGATTCTATAAGTGCTAAAGTATGTCACTGAGTCACTGACTGAGTGTTAAAGTTGTAGATTGATAGATGAAATTATTGGTTGACATGTGTAATAATGGTACACCATCAGCCATTGCTCTTTCAATGTAAATGGGCACTACAGTGCTTCTACCGGTGACGTCGCCTGATCTATTTATAAAATGTGTGTCTCAAGCGTGGTCAAATATTGCAGTTGTAGGGTGTTGACACAGTTTGATGCATATTAGGGATGTTGATAATTAATTGTTTTACCATTATCCAACAATAAGTATTTTGACTGTACCCCAAATATAGAATTCAGCCTAGGTTGAATAGATGTATCCATGTCACTCTTTATTGCCACAAAGCTACATGTGGCTATCATTGTCTTTATTTTGATTTGCAACATGCCAAAAAAACTATTTTCTGTTCGACCTTTTATTTGTCACACAACAACAGAATCATTTTTGTGTGATTAAGTCTTGTATAGTAGTGGACCATTTCAATTTTAACCGAACGCAGTTGGGAGCTGAATTTCATATATATATAATTAAGTCAGTATTGGGCATTTATGGGATAATAGCTTGCCTTGCCGCATCTGAAGCTGCAGTCCTTGCAGTGATGTAACTGGTGGCTTTAAATCGTCATGCTTAATTCGTTCTTGATTTGTTTCATCTGTTGAAATGACAGAGAGGCTCTTTATGAACGCATTATGATGAGAGAAGCGTCATATGTTTGGTGCTATAGTCTATAGATGATCTAATTTAAATCCACTGTCTGTCTATTTAGTTATATTAAAATACATTGGCTTAACTTTAATGAATGTTCCAAACATTGTTCTATGAATTTATTATGACAATGTTGCCAGGCTGTATCGCTTTATACTTTTATTTAACTAGGTATTGACACAATGAAATTACAGTGAATTGTCACATCCCTCTGCATAAACCTTTATAACAATGCCACACCTGTTGGCACAATAACTGAACCAGATGGGTTGATCTTGGCTCTTGGACTTGCAAGACATATTTGAAGGTAGTGTATTAAGTCTCAGTGTGCTCCCTGTAGCTCAGGCTTGGCTCCGCTAACAATCATTCATCTTCACAGTCATCACTCATATCATTCACAGTCATCCCACCACACCCAAACCCCAAGGCTGTTGAGGGAGATTCGCAGAGAGATTGTGGAGGCGCCATTATCAGAGCCCAGTAATGGATTACCTCAATGGTCAGCCTGTCACAGGCAATGTTTGCCCTGACATTTCATGTAAAGTTCCCTTCCCCTGGTGACATATCATATTGCAGCAGCCAGGCTGCGGCTGTTTGGCCAAATTGGTTGTCACTGTGTTGGTGGTATAATTTCCTCCTTCTACTGCCTGTCGGTCCTTGTATCTTGCCAGCTTGGCTTCAGGGGTCTTGATTTTTATTTGTCCTGGTAATGCTGAAAGAATAATAGAAACACAAACAGAAAATGGGTAATTGGGAAACACTTTTGGCTGAATAGCTAAGGGCCTAATCATTTGTATAAAGATGTTTCAGTGCATGTTAAATTGCTTTGTGACAAGCCATGCACACCCACAAAAGGTGTTTTCAGCTATTCTTGCTGATTACACCTCTGCTCAGGTGGACTGTAGGTGAAGCTGTGCTGGAAATTATGTAAGGTCACCAAACTCAATATACCAATAATAATTGTAATGGTATAAGTAGCCCTGATTTATCAGTCTAATCAGTGAGTGAGGAAGATGTCAATCAAGCCTGATCTGTGCACACCCCAAGTTCTGTGCAGAGGTCTAATCTGAAAATATAAGTGAAAATACCTGTGTGGGTCTACCATGTTTGTTTAGGTAATTTACTTTGCTTCAACAATACAGTGAGCACGAGCTGTCTGGTTGTATGTTAAACAATTCATAGATTTTCATTGTATTCAGTAAACATGCCACTTAACATCTATATGTCATTACAGTTTCAGAGATTGTACCCTTTGAGCCAAGCATGTATTTACCTTTTTTTGAGATTCTTCTCATGGATGGCATCATCTCCTAGAAAGCTATTGTGCTGTTCATGATACAGAAAATCACCACAGGCAAAATGAGTTTGACATTGGTCCATGGTACAGGCAATAGAGGGTGACATATCCAATATCGAGAGAGTGGCAAGGCTAAATATTTTCGTCAGGCCAGCGGCTTTACTGTGAAGAGATGTGGATGAAGGGTTCATTTTGGTCTGGATTTGAACACAGCATACTGGAAACTCAAACTCCAGGTAAATGCTTGTCTTTGTTCTGCCCTTGTTTTAAGCAATCACAGGGCACAAGAGGACAAATGTAGAGGCTATTATAATTCCAAAATACGTAAAACAGATAAAGAGGCAACAGCAATGTCAATTGTCAATCACTTTAGATAAGTCAATTACAAAAGGGTACATCGAGTAGGCATGTACAAAACATTTATTTTACTTTTACAGTTAAAATCCATCATGGCTCCCAAAATGGTGTTTCAATTGAATTAATTGAATTAAATGCTCTTTGCACTGGGATGACAGTTGTGGTTAATTTTCTTTCAACTCCATGACCTTTGGAGCCCCATTTCGAAGTGCTATCCATTTAGAGGTTCTGAAATTTATCGTGTGTAAATGTCTTTCCTTTTATTTTATTTTCAGCCTTTGCCTTTGATCAGAGTGCTCCGATCGATCGAATTGAAACATTTTCAATACTCAATTGACTGCTTCCTCTCCTGCACTTTGATTTGCGACCCAGCAACCCAGCTGGACACACACACTTGGTGCAGCACTGCGGAACTGCCCATTTGGTTAGCATGGGCACCCATAAAAATGAACCTACAAACCAACATGCGTAAATGGTCAAAACTATTCTCGGTGCTTAACCGATTAACGGTAAACTTCACTTGACATCATGTCTACTAGTTGTCATATAACAGGGTGCCTGTAACTCTCTCGTATTTAGGTGTCTGTGATCTTTGCAATTATAATGCTGGGGCAAAACAATTTGAATATGTATTAAAATAGTAAAGAATAACAGATCTACAAGTGTATCTGTTCTGTGAGACTTTTGTGTGACTTCAAAAACTTTTAAAAAACACTTTCATTGGGGATTGGGCAAGCTGAACCAGGAATAATTCAACAACTGTAATGATGACAGAGAACTCGGCCACAGAGAGAGAGAGAGGCACGCTGTCCTAACGACAAGCGATAAGTTACGTCATGTAAGTAAGTGATAGTAATAAGTAGTACTTGCTGTTGTCTGATGTTTGTTCTTTTTTAACAGAAAACATGGTTTATATTGTGATATTTACTGGAAATACTATACAATATAGTCAACAGGTAGGAAACTTTCAGCTCTCTGGCGATCTCCCTCCAGTCAGCTACCTCCTTATTTAGGTCTTTGTAGTGAAATAGGGCGGTATCATAGATAACTCATTTCAGCCTCACCAATCAGCTTTTCCTCATCCATTGCGACGTTTTCAAAGTGAGCGTCAGGAATAAAGAAACATGGCATCTGACAAAAAAGCAACGCATTGCGCTGTGCAGGGCTGCATTGTTGTAAACAGCCCTAATGTGTTTTGTGTAGCATGCACATTGTTGCATGATGACAATGAAATACGAAGTTGTAACCATTTTTGTAAGCCAGCCAGCAGACAAAAGTTACCATATTGCTAAGCTAAAAACTGAAGATAGACCAGACAGATTCCAGGCTTCATAGATGTGTTGTCCATATCCTGTGGGAGATGGGACGGCATCATTACTCATTGTTACAATCCCTTGTGTATACCAAGGCCTTACTGCCAGAGCAGATATATTATCTGGGATTCCTGAAGATACGCAGACTGGGAATCATTGGTGTCTAAAAAGTTTCAGCACACTGCATTTATTGACATTATGTGTTTAGCATTCTGGCACTTCCTGATTTTCTTTTTCTTCTTTTGAAAGGCGTCTTGGACTCGCATATAAATATTGAGCAGCTTTATGTCTTGGTCAGCATCTGTCCACTACTGCTGTTTTAGTTCATCCAAGGGTTGTAACGAGTTGGTTTTAGCCAGCTCATGCTGCCTGCTCTTACACTGAGCCACAAGTCAACTTCCTGCTGGGATAACAGCCTGGGGAGAGTGTCACAGAGGGGGAAATAACCTGAGCAAATCGATGGACTATTTTTTGAAATGCCAATCAGACTTTGAACAGAGGGCAATTTGGGTCTGCCAGAGCCGTCTGCACTCAAAGGTGTGAATCTAAGGTCAAACCTCTTAGAAATCCATTGTTACCCAGAGCTTTACAGTTTGAAAGACTAGATAAAAATATGTCAAGAAAGAAACCTTGTAAGAGTGTCTAATGGAAGATAGCAATAGTGATGACCTTTTGCTATATTTAATGGTAGTTTACCAACTTGTAACAGACATTTTATAGCTTAGCATTTGGCAATACAGTCAAAAGTTTGGACACACCTTCTCATTCACATTGAATGAGAAGGTGTGTCCACACTTTTGAGTGGTACTGTACATAAATAGAGTGACGCTGAAAACTTCAAAGCTTTTTTTCCAAAGTGAATTAGTGGAAAGCCCCTCTTCTAGATTGTGTAATGTTTTGTCTCTTCTTTTACTGGTGCAGTACAAAGCTGCGGTGCATTGCAGATATATCACATAGTTACATGCCAGCGAATGACCTTTCATTACCTTTGAAGTCACTCATACACTGCTAGGAAAGTACTGTACTGTGAAACACAGAGAAAATGCCGTGCATGCAGATGCTGCTCCAAACTGTGTTCCAGTGTTGGTCTTTATTAAGAGACGGATGCTGCTTGTGCAAATGTCCTACAGCCAGTTTATCCACCTTTTATCGACTCTTTTCTCTCATGCAGTGAGGTGAATCAGAGCAACCTCTTGTTCTCAAATACAGCATGAAAAGATACAAGTCAATTTCCTGTATTCCCAGCTAGAGCGCAAGGCTGTAACATCACACTGAGATCAATTTGGAACACCTGTGTTTGTGTTACCCCTGCCATATTATGTAAAGAATAGGTTGGGGAAGATATTGGATGGTTGAATTTTGTGATGAGTTAACAGCTTATTTGAATTCCAGCTCTATTGAACTGCATCGTGAGTCCTTTTTCTTTTTACATGGAACCTGAACAAATCTTGCTTCACATATCATAGTAAGATGGCAGTTTTTTGGCATTCAAACATAGGAGTCCTGTATGGAAACATTCAATGTCTATTCACAGACAAAATAACATGTTCAGGGTAGATTAGGCTTTTTCTACCCACCATAACAGCAGCACTGATAAAAGAAAAATGCTGAAACACGATGACATTCTGCTGAAAGTCTAAGGGTGCCCAAGACAAAAATGGCATGGCATCAAAATATAAAGTTTTTGTGGTCATGTCATTCCTAATTTGCTCACATGCTAGACCTGTTATTTAAAATTGTATTCTGTAAGTCTTTGGCTTGACTTCAAGAAACTTTAGGGTGACTTGGCTGACAATCAAATGACTGGGGTTTGTGTGTTTGTTTGTAGTGAGCATGTAGGGCACGATTTTCCAAGGGAAACTGTGGGGATTATTATCTCAATAGATTTATGAAGGAATGAATGTCTTGTAAACCTCACAAAAATAAGGATGCCATCGTCTTAACAGCCAAAAAGGCTTGAAAATGAAATTATTTCTTTAATTGCTTGGCTCTGAACAGGAATACAATTGTTAACACCTTTGTTGTGTTTTGTTGTCTGCCACATAGTGGTTCATGCCAGAGCAAGGAATGAAATTAATGTAAAAAAAATAAAAAATAAAAAATACATCTGAATACTGAATACCTCCTTTTGATAGTCTTTATTATGTGACCTTTATCAAGGCTAAACTTAATAGCTCAAGCTGCCTCCAGAAAAATCAAACCACCACACAGGGCCCTGTGTGGAAAAAAACACTTTTTTATCTTCTGATATACTCGCTTCTTTGCTGCAACTTAAAAATGGTTCAATCAAAGTATTTATGCTTCTCAAGTTGTCTGAGAAACACATTTAATTTCCTTATGCACAATAAAGTATATTTAAATGCCATAGATTATTACACTGCTGTCTTGTGAATATGACAGATGCAGTCTATAATCCATCGGATGTGCATAGATAAATATATTTTATTGTGGTATTTAAGTGCACTATCCAACAATATTCATCCATCCATCCATCCATCCATCCATCCAACCATCCATTTTCTATTTGCTTATCACTGCTGATGCCACACTGAACCGCCTGTCCATCTCACACTCCATCTTAACCTCACTCATGAACAAGACCGCAAGATACTTGAACTTGGGGCAGTGACTCACTCCCAGCCCGGAGGGTACAATCCACCTTTTTTATGCAGAGAACCATGGTCTCAGACTTGGAGGTACTGAGTCTCATCCAATCTGCTTCAAACTCGGCTGCAAACCACCCCAGCGCCTGGTGAAGGTCAAGTTGTGAAGGAGCCAACACCACATCATCTGCAAAGAGCAGAGACACAATTCTAAAGAGCTGATTCACTGTTCCACAGCCAGAACGGAATCTGCATTGTTCCTCTTGGATCTGAGGTTTGACAATCAGTCGGAGCCTCATTTCCAGCCCCCTGGAATACTCCCAGGAAGGCTGAGCAGTGTAAACCCCCCATAATTGGAGCACATCCAACAATATGTAGATTTATTTTCTCTTTTTTTACAAATTAGCACAAATGGCATATTTGTTGATTTAGAGATACAATATGAAAAGATAATTTGCTGTTGATATGTTGAGACTCAACTAGTTAACTTTCCTGTACTTGTTTGTATGTGAATTGCTGGCTAATTGAAAGTATATGTCTTAAATATGATTGCAGCTACTTCTTTCACCTTTTCTGTCAACTGTCGACTGTTTACTGTATCTTTCTTTGCGCCACCACCACGTTTTTTTTCCAAGTAATTTTCTTTTCTTTGACGGCATTAAAATAAAACATGTAAGGTTAAATTATTTGATTAATGAAGACCACCGTCTTCTGTACCTCACTTATGAAAAGCAATAAGACGCAGGTTAAGAGCTGATTTGACTGTTGTAGTAATTGACATTAATACATGTCTATTTGTGTCTGAGTTGGTGGAGTGCTTACTCTGGGAACATGGCCTGCCATTAGCACTCTGCTATTTTCTTTGACATGGAACTATAAACAGTGGTCATAGCGCACTACTCACCAAATTAAAACACTAATTCACTTTGAAGGCTTTATAGTATGATAAACGTCAATTTCAAAGTTGTGTACAGTATAGAAAAAAGCCCCTGAGAATACATCCAGATTCAATATCATCAACAATTCATTAATTATCCACTTGCGAGTACTTTTATGCTGAATAATGAGAAAACCTAAATGTATTTTTGTCAATAATCACACTTTCCATACTTCTCCCCTCTACACATTGTCCCATCTATCAAGCCCAGTACTGTAAACTGGAAGAATGATAAAGGCAAGGCAAGTTTATTTGTATAGCACATTTCAACAACAAGGCAATTCAAAGATAGTAATTACTCACAATGTTTCCCTCACCAATAGCAGACTGAAATTCCATTACTTGCTTCTATACCTCAGTGTGCACCCTTGATATTTGCAATATTTTGTTTTGTTTTGTCTCTTATAAGCAACATATATTCCCTCATTGAGTTACAGTGACAGCTGTAAATATGAAAATTACTTTTTCTTTTATTCTGGTGGGGTTTAATTGAACAAAACACTAGTTGACCTCCTTGAAACATAAGCATCACTCAAGCCTCTTTGTCAACACCTAAGCTATGTGGCCATTCAATGCAAATAATTATTTTCCCAGACCAAGACAGCCTTTGTGTTTTAATGTGATGTGGAAAACTTTTGACAGTTTCCTCTCACGCCTAACACCATTCATACTTTTAATAAGGGTCTAGATTGCAAAACGTCCACTGACCTAATCCTCCTCCTCAAATTTATATGATCGTGAGAACACTCAAAGAGTTCTGTTATCTCTACAAGACACAATGAGTTCCAAGCACATTGCAGAGAGATCAGGGACAAGATGCCTTCCTCTAATTGTTCCAGTTGGCAGTAATCAATATGCAATCATTTTGTTATTTTTATTTTACCTTGTAAAGAAATGATTTGCAAGCACTTTCACATTGTTGGCAATTTCACTGGAGGTAGACATATGGGGCGTGAACATAACTGGCACATTCTGCACAAAATAATGCAATCCAATACAACAGCCATGCAATAAATGCTAGCCTTGTGAAGCTCGTAATATAGAACAGTATCAGAGAAGTGTTGAATCATGTCTTTCTGGAGGGGATTGATGATGAAGGATCTTCTGTATTGATCTGATTGAAAACCTTGAAGTAAAAGCTCAACATTGCATATATTTAAAGTAACACCTTTCTATCACAGTCACAATATTGGAATGTCATGAGCACCAGACTAGAAAAAAGTGTCACCCCCGCTTTAATCTGATGCTGTCTTTTCTATACTATATGCTTTGGTATATAATAATCAATGACTTAACTGATATTTGATGATGATTATAACAATAAAGCAATGGACAGATACTGTGTGTTTAGTTGGGTTGAGTGTGGAGCAGATGGAGTGATTTCAGAGGTTGAGAGAGAGAGGGCGAGAGCGAGAGAGGTTATCAGTACCATTATAAATGTGAACGTATCAGTGCACTGTATGTACATTTTGAGCTATTGGTCTGTGAATAAATGCTACAACTCTTATGGCACGCTTGCCACGTGTTGATTAAAATTAAGGGGGTTAGCCCTGAAGTTTGCCTTGAAGTGGGCTGGCTTTTAAGGTGATCCAGCTATTCTCATTTTAGTGACAAGCCGAGGAGGATATTGGCAGATATTTTCCACATATTTTCTTATTTTTTGCCCTGCATATTTGAAAATATAATTGACAACTATGTTGCTGCTCTCCAATAGATTGAGTCTTAAACTTCTTCACAGTATAACATTTTTAGGGATGAGTGTACTGAAGTAAATTGACTTATACAAAGTTAGCAGTGCTAGTAATAATGCACATCCTATTATCTTTGTGTAGCCATATTGAGTAAAACTTGAGAAAAATAAAGAGCAAATATATTAACACAGTACACCATCAATATACAGTATATTGTGTCTTAATATCAGCATTCTGAGACTGGTTGTCAGGTTAATGAATACTTGGATTAGCAACCACATGCAGTTTTCACTCCTTGTTGTTGAGCTTGTTCTATAAAATGTTCTTACTAACTCTATGACACCTGATAAAGGCTGTTTGTCATTTGGATTTAAATGAAAATGTTTTATATGTTGGGGCTCTTCTTGTTGACTTATTTGTTTGTCTAAGCTTTTGAGACTGAAAGTTAGGTATTTACAGATAACACAGGCATGCAATTCCTCAGTGAAGCATCGTTTATATTTCCATGAGGGATAGAGATAAAAAAGAAATTCTCATTAGTGCTGCTTTTATCTTTGTTGCAAATGTCGGACGTTCTTTTCCCTTTGAAAGAGAAGACTGTAAAACAGCATGTGATCATTTGGGAAATGTATTTATTAGGGTTAAAAGTTTGGAACAATATCATAGTTGTTGGCACAAATACTACTTTTTTGAAAATGTGTTCAACACAGGTCAGAGTGAGTTACCCTATGGTTACAAGTCCGTCCTTGATTTATAAATTGGTTAACCTTGGAGAGAAAACATTCATCTTCCACGAAAGAGATCAAATTGTAGAGTTACTGAGCATTTTGTTTAGTTTAAGGCCTTAAAACTAAACAAATGAACTGGAATGTGCTTAATGAATGTAAAATGTATGCTAAAACATACAGCACTGCACCCTGCTTAAGTCGAGTTCGGCATCAAGGCCATCGATGTAAAATAGGTCAATATCATTCAACGCAGCTACTGATAAAACACCCAGGATTTCATAAGTCGTGTTAACAACCTTTCAGTTACATGAAAATCTCCACCAATACAAGTGAGTGCTCCAGCTAGTAGAGCTGATGGAGCAGCACCAACCACTGCAGATGAGACTGTTGCTGACTTTGGCCCTATCAATATGCTGGTAAATAGCTGTGTTGGCACTGTTGTTTCTGTGGTTTTGCATGCCAGTGTGGCAGCAGGTGTCGCACCTGGCTGTTGTCTTGCGGACTATTAGCCCTTTTGTTATGGACTGTCGACATGCACAAAGGAGAAAAATCCTATTTTTCCTACCATTTTCTAATTATGGTGGGGCTCGTTCCCAAACACTGCATTCAGTATTGCTGCTAACACCCACTGTTAGCCTGGCGTGGGGGAAAGGTGAGGGTGGAGACAACGTGTGCTCCTCCGATCCACGTCACCAGCTGATTATTTTCAGTTGTCAGCAAGTAACTGTAGTTGGACAGCGCAATATGTGCTGAAGTTTAAGCAAGCCCTGCCGGTCCACTCCCCAGTAGTGGAGCAATAGAGGGGATGCAATTAATGTCTCTATACAATACCGCTGACCCGAATGCTTAGAAGCGTTACCACGGTAATATATCGCTATAATTCAGTTGATGTGATTGTTTTACATTTTGTAGCCTTTCCTTGAAGTTTTCTATCCTCATCCCTTATTAGACAATGAATGCAAGGTAAAGTACAATATAAGTAAATAATGACCACAAGTTTGAGGAAAGTTTGACAGCTTGTGCTGTTGTCGCTCCCCCTCCCACCACCGCTTTAATACAACAGCAGAGGGGTTTTTGCTCTGACACAATCTGCCACAAGAGAAAAAAAGTTTTTCTAGCAGCTATCTGTGAGGCGACTGGCGCTCGTGAAGATAAGGAGGTTGTCTCCTTCTCTGTCTCTTTTACTCTCTAAGTGAGTGTAAAAACACATATGCGTGCATTATTTGTGAGAGAGATTAATACAGTTGGCCAACAGTAACGCGTTAAAGCTTCTAAGAACAACGAATATTTCTCACTGAAGCTTCGAAAGCCCCAAAAATGGTCTTTGGGACAGCTCCACTGTACGAGGAAGTTGTCAAGTTGAGTAGATGACTTGTAACAGTGAGAATCTACCATTATAAAAAAAAGAAACGTGCAAAAGTTTTAACATAATGCTAAAGGCTACAGAAAAGTGATGTGACCTAATTCTGTCTCAAAGACTGTAATATTATCGTCAACCCTCTACAACCTGTCCACACACTAATAGAAGTCCTCTGGAAGTCCTCATGGTTTTGAACGGACTGACAAATCCTGCTTTGAAATAAGTCCAAGTTTCTATGGCTTGTAGGGCTGTCACTTTTAATTGAAAAATAAAAAAATGTGTTTGAATGTGGGGAACAAAAGTAAATATTCTGTAATTATCTTTACATTTTTAATTCACAGTATGTGTGACAAAATGACCCTCACTCACAGGTCCACTTACTAGCTTTTTGTAACTATAACCGCATCTCACAGTCAAAATGTAATGTCCTGTTGCAGTGTATAAGTGCAACTGGCTATTGCTTTTCATTTACATCTACTGTATGCCCTGCTACCCTTAGTAAGCTAGGCTTTTGCTGTTTGCAACATTAATGCAAAATGAAGTAAACCAGTGAGCTGTGATGAATGGATAATCATGACACCGAGCTGTCTGAGAAGCAATGTGTGGAAGCATTTTGGATTTGTCAGCAAAGATGGAAACATGTAAGGCCCTAGGCTGAATGCAACTTCTTTATAGTAATGTTACCACAGCAAATCCAATATTGCGTGTCAAATTAGACAACGGAGGAACAGAAAAGCATCAATTGAGGAGTCGTTCCCAGCCGTGCCTGAGATGGACATCTCACAGACCATGACGACCACCCCTTTCTCTACCACAGACAAGCATGTGTGAGCGAGACTCATGTCTGTGCAGGAGACAAGAGAGAGATAGACATTTAGTATCAGTATCTGTGTCTTCAGCTCTCTGCCCTTCTGTTGCTTCTAACTAAATCTCCGTGGTTTGAAGTTTAGTTTCTCTCCTTTTCTCTGATTCTCTCTTGATCGCACACTTGATCTCTTGTTCACACAAATGTACACTCGGAGGAGCTGATTAATGACAATTAAACACAAATGATGACAAAATGATCCAACCAAATGATTACATCTGTGACTGGATGGTGGAGGCATAAAACTGTGAGGCGGTTATTCTACTTTATATCAAGTATTGATGAAGTCCTGTTTTCATTTTGGATCAACCTTGAAGGTTGAATATTCTGCTTTTATTTTAGTTAATCTTTGACATTTTATAGAATTGGCTTAGAAGTAAATTAACAGTTCTTTTGCTTGAATCTAATGGCCTTGTGGGTCCAAATGTCCAGGTGTTGTTTTTCTCATGTTCTCACTGCAGTCCATACAGCGATGATGTCAAAACAGACTGCATAAGTTTAAAAAGTGTTCTTCCTCTGCACAGTCTGTGTGGGCTGTTCTGGCTGAAGTCAAAACAAACACAATTGTACCCGTGGCCGGCAGTCAGGAAGAGGCAACAGCATCTGTCGAGGAAGGCTGTTATTTGTTTTCCTCAACTCTGCCGGTTTTCTTTTCCCCAGGACAACTCCAACCTGCTCAGAGGTAGACGTAACACAGACAACTAAAATGCCAACTGTGACCCTATAGGGCTGTTGAATGTTTATCCCTGCCCAGTGTCCATCAGCTGTCTGTCCGGATGAACATGGTTAACAAGCACCTGTGTGTTTACTTCTCAACTCATCAACAGGGAGGGAGAAATTGTAGAAAGTGAGGGCAGAAGAACACCGGCTAGCTAGCTTGCGAGCAAAGACTCTCAAGAGATCTCTATGATGTCTGATATGGCATGCTCTCAGTAAGCAGCCTGGGATATTGACTAATGTTGCTTAGGTATTCATCTGAGAATCTGTAATTTTTCTATTTTATTTTATATAAATGCAAGCACACAAGGGTCTAACCAAGTAATAGTGCCAGCTTGAACTATGATGCACATAAATAAGTCAGTCAGTGAACTTATCTGTACTTGAGTTCCCCTGAGCAGGCAATAAAATCAGCAAGGATTGCAAAGAAGCTTGTTACTCCTTCCACTAGTTTGTTATGTAAGGAATATTTTTACTTTTGCAGATCACAGCAAACATTAGTGCCCTATAAAGATTTGAGTGGTGAGATGGTGATGAGGGTGTTAAAGTTGGAGCAGCAATAGGTATTCTTGTAGTTGTGTGAGCTTGCAAGTTATTTGAGTTTTCTGTCTTCCTCTTTAGAATAATAAATCATTTGCCCATCATTCCACACAGACATCCCAAGGATTGCAAATAATGTTGCGAGGTTGAGCTAGTCAGACATGGAAACTATTAAATTAACTATTTGCTTCACTGAATACTTGCTTTCATCATAGCTTTCTCAGTATTTTCTTTACTTTACTGTATGCTCATCCAGCTCTTCAGTTTGTGGCCTTTTGCTCATTTCTTCTTGTCAGGTTCAGGTTGTGTTGCCATTATCACTTGTTCCTTAAGGTATGCAAGAAACAAATTACAAGGTAGTCTTGTTGCAAATGTGCACCTTATTTTCCATTAGTATGGCTAGACTAATATAGGGTTTACTGACCTGGGAACAGTAGGTGTACTCCACCGCGCTGGCTCCTTCGAGCGGCAGCACTTCATTATTCGAAGCAATTACTTTTGGGCAGTTGAGGTTTCACCTGGGTTCCATGAGCGTGAGTGTGTGTAACTAATTGAGAGTATAGACCTCAAGAATCACAGAAACCCTTCAGTGATTGTGTAGGACGGAAAAGTTTCATCATGAAGTTTATAATAGCATGGAGGGAGTTTGACAACAATCATCAAATAATATATATATATATATATATATATATATATATATATATATATTGACACACAGTAGTGTTATTTCCTGATCTGGCTGTTGTTGTTCTTTTTCAAATCTCACTCAGTATTTCTCAAAACTTTGAAAAAATTTTCAAAATGAGTATTTTCATATGAATTTTTAATAAATTGAAGCAAATTATGTAATGGCCCTGTTTTATCTTTTGTTTGAAAATAAAAAAAAATGTTTTCAGTGACCTATTAATGAATGACATAATGATGAACACAGTAATATCATCCAGAGGGTGAAGAATCCTTGTTTATTCCCTGTTCTAAACACCCCTCTCATCAACATAATGATGTCCTCCCTGTGCAGCTTTGGTATTATTCTTTATCACCTGGCGTAATAAAATCTTAGCCCCCTTGTTACCAAATTATATAGTTGCTATAAAATCCTACAGTCACTGCACTTAGCTGCCCCCCACCACCTCATTTTTATACACACACACACACACACACACACACACACACACACACACACACACACACACACACACACACACACACACGACACATTTACTCGATTATCAACAACGCTTCCCATGATACCAACAGGTCTCTGACCTCTTTAACTGAAGTTTCACTTATAAAAAAAAAGGAATAGTTTTAGGACTAATTAACTCATGAATAATTTGTTATTAAGTCAACAGGTGACTAAATTTGAAAGTTTACTGTGAGAGACCCCGCGAGACAAATTTAAACAGCCCATGAAAGCAAAAACAAGGCCAACGAAATGTAGGGCAATGCTCCTGTTCACCCTCCTCGCCTCATCAGGTGACTCAGACAAGACTACAAGACACAGGGATATGAGCTCTGCTACAGGGCAAAGCTTAAGGGAACATGCTGTGCAATGTACACCACCTGTGTGCTTCCTGAATGTGGTAGTGTGGCTACAGTTGCTAGGACAGGCTCAGCAGAGGTCATTTGCATACTTTATGACTCTAGGTAAAAGAGGACAGAGACATGAGAGGTAGGCAAGGAGTCTGTCTGTGTGTGCGTGTGTGAAAGAGAGAGAGAGAGAGAGGGGGGGGAAAAGAGATGGTAAAAGTGCAAATGTGTGACTCATAAGGGCCGGCAGTTAAAACCGGTCAAATCCTTCTTCAGGCTCTAAGATGTGCTGATGGGTGAACACTAAACAGCTCGGAGGTAGGTTGATTTTGACAGTTTGTTTTCTCTAACAGGACACATGTTTTGTAGCCAAGCCTCCTGTGTTGCTGCCTCTCATTTGCTGTTGTTATTGTAGCTTGCTCTCTGCTCCCGGGGCTAGCTCGAGCTCAGGCCTGGGCGTCTACACACTCGTCTGTGTTTTTCTCCATTTGCCTTTTCTGAAGGAAATCAAATAGAGTGCCTTGAGAACTGTTTATCTTATTTGAAAGCATTTAATAAACTGGTCTCCAGGCTTTAAAATGGAAATAAAGAAGCTGAAATTAATTGCAATTGTTACCTTTGTGTTATACAATAACAAGGCAAGGCAAGGCAAGGCAAGTTTATTTGTATAGCACTTTTCAACAACAAGGCAATTCAAAGTGCTTCACATAAAACCATTAAGCATCAAAACATAATGCAAAAAAAAAAAAAAAGATTTAAAAACAATTACCCTCAGCAGGATATTAAGTTCTTAATTGTTGGTTTAGTTATAGTTGACTATATGAAGAATTTCCAACATGCTCATATTCTGACGACTTGTTTGCTCGGTCAGAAAGAAAAAGACTAATGATTAACAGTGAGCCTAGACTGATGTAAGAAGCAGTAATGATGTAGTGCAACATATGGCATACTTTTTTACTGTATGTGCAAAATGATTTCTTCTTGAATGACATGTCTTAATAATTCATTAAGTGCTAACGTTCATCCAATAATTTTTTTATTAATCATTTTCATTTGTTTCTAATGAATGAGTGATTAGCAGCTGAAAGTGATTGACAGGTTGCCCCGGGAAGCCCAGTTACCAGAGCTTGGTGCTATTACTTCTCTCAAACTAATTACGTGTAATGATAGACTTAGTATCGGTGATATCGTTTTGACAGACTCCAATATCACAGCTT
This sequence comes from Ophiodon elongatus, assembly GCA_016806645.1. Classification (NCBI taxonomy): domain Eukaryota; kingdom Metazoa; phylum Chordata; class Actinopteri; order Perciformes; family Hexagrammidae; genus Ophiodon; species Ophiodon elongatus. The sequence goes on from JACSYO010001725.1 coordinate 2,508,921, forward strand.
CAAGTCTTTATAATTGAAGGGAGTGTTTGGTACAAAAAGATTGAACTAGTGACAGAAGTAGGGCCGCACTGAATATATCTGCCAAGCAGACGGGGGGTTAGTCAATTGTGGGTTGTTTTTATTCAGTCATCTGCAGCAGTGGTCATTGCAGTCATACCTGGCAGAGACCTGCCCTCTACTGAGTGCACCTTTCTAATTATTTATATAATTTGTGTTGGTACTTCCACCCATTATCCAACCATTTCCATCCATCTATTTTTATCCGCTTATCCGGGGCCGGGTCGCGGTGGCAGCAGGCTGACCCAGACTTCCCTCTCACCCGCAACATTTTCCAGCTCATTTTGGAGGATCCCGAGGTGTTCCCAGGTGTTCCCAAGCGTTCGGTCACGACCCAGAGTTCGTGACCATAGGTGAGGGTCGGAACGTAGACCGCGGGGTAAATTGAGAGCTTAGGCTTCCGGCTCACCAAGACGGTCCGGTGCAGCGCCTCCTTCAGGCCAACCGAAAGTCCTTCTCCATAGCCTCCCTGAACTCCTCCCATGCCCGAGTTTTAGCATCCGCGACCACCACAGCTGCAGCCCTTCTGGCCTGCCAGTACCTCTCAGCTGCTTCAGCAGACCCCTGAGCCAACCAAGGCCAAAAGGCCTCCTTCTTGACCCTCTCACCCCCAGTGTACACCACCGGGTTCTCGGGTTGCCGCCACGACAGGTACCGATGACCATCCGAACACAGCCCCTAGCGGCCGCGTCCACACTAGAGGCTTTGAACATGGTCCACTCGGATTCCATGTCCCCAGCCTCCCTCGGGATGTGTGAGAAGTTCTTCTGGAGGTGGGAGTTGAAGACCCCCATGACAGGATCCTCCGCCAGACGTTCCCAGTTCACCCTCACTACACGTTTGGGCTTGCCAGGTCTTTCCAGCCGGCTCCCCCGCCATCTAATCAGTTGACAGCTCAGCTCCTCTCTTCACCCGAGTGTCCAAGACATACGGCCGCAGATCAGATGATGAGATTACAAAGTCGATCATTGATCTCTGGCCTAAGGTGTTCTGGTACCAGGTACACTTATGAGCCACCATATGTTCGAACATGGTGTTCGTTATGGACAAACCGTGGCTAGCACAGAAGTCCAATAGCGAGACACCACTCAGGTTCAGATCGGGCAAGCCGTTCCTCCCAATCACCCCCCGCCAGGTTTCTGTCATTGCCCATGTGAGCGTTGAAGTCTCCCAGGAGAACTATGGAGTCGGCAGGAGGCGACCCTCTGGCTCTCCGGGGAAAACTCCAACACGCCGGCACTCAGCCGGGGGCTCGTGAGTATCCCCACTTCCGTTCGGCACCTCTCACCCTGGGCAACTCCAGAAAAGGACAAAGTCTAACCCTTCTCCAGGAGCTTGGTTCCAGACCCTGTGCTGTGCATGGAGGTGAGGCCAACTATATCTAGCTGGTACCGCTCCACCTCCTGCACCAGCTCTGGCTCTTTCCCCGCTAGCGAGGTGACGTTCCACGTCCCTAGAGCTAGTCTATGCTGCCAGCGATTGGCTCCCCCAGGCCCCCTGCCCAGCCCGCCGCCCGGTCTACATAGCACCCGACCCCGATGCTTGTCCACAGGGTGATAGGTCCACAGGGTGGCTGCTCCATGAGATTTATTCGGGCTGAGCCCGACTGGGCCCCATGGGCAAAGGCCCAGCCACCAGACGCTCGCTGGCGAGCTCCCCTCCTAGGTCTGGCCCCGGGAGAGTGCCCCGGTTTCCCTGGCGAGGTGGCTGAGGACCCTGGGCTGCTGTTCATCGGGTTTTTTGAACCGCTCTTAGTCTGGGCTCTCCACTGAGACCTGTTTGCCTTGGGAGACCCTACCAGGGGCTGATGCCTCGGACAACATAGCTCCCAGGATCACTGAGCCATTCAAATTCCTCCACCACGTTAAGGTGGCGATTCGCGGAGAAGCAAATTATTTATATAATTTGTGTTCGTACTTCCACCCACTATACTGAGTTTAATTAATATCAAAATTTAACTGACAGTTACCTATAGTGAGCTGCTTTGCTACAGTTTTGATACATTTGCATGGCTGCTGAAAGCTGTTTTTAAATCAATTTGTATTGTTGAACAATGTTGTTTTTTTCTTGTTTCCCAAATTTTTTGGGGCTATTTTATTTTCATCTTAAACTACAGGTATCAGTTTTAAAGATCTTTTACACCATATTATGCAGATAATCTGTCTCTTTCTAGAACGTTTAGTCAGTTCAGATTATTGTTTTACAATGAACTAAAGCAGTACGATCAGGGTTCATGCTGGTGATTAAATTGTACAGCAATTAAATAACCAGCATGATCATGCTGATGTTAAGCAAAAAAATCTGCACAAAAACCAACTGCTCTCTTGTCAAACGATAACCTGAATATAATATCCAAAGGGAAAAGTGTTGAGGGTCAGCTTAAATAAGCTTAAGCAATTAAGCAAATAACATAAATATCTCCTTGACCCTACTTTCTCACACTATACAGTGTCACATCCTGTTGTGGTGAAGCTGTGGTGAGACTGTGGAATCAGCGTGTGTTAGAGTAGAGTTAGAAAGAGAAACAAGACAGATTGAATGAAGGAGCACAGGGACCATTATACTCTTCAGAGGGCTATAGCTGCCCCTTTGTAACGAATGTCAAAGGCATTCACTGCAGTCCTCTGCTCTCATGCTGTATGACGAATATCTGTGTACTCTTTCGATCATCCTAGGGGCTAAAATAATGCACTTTGCTATCCCTGGTCCCCAAATACCAGGCATGCATCAGCACTTATATTTTCTCAAAACTTTTCTTTTCTTTTTTGTATCGCTACATTCTTTCCCCTTCTCCCTTTCTTGGAGCTTCCTTTGGAACTAATGATATCGTGAAAAGCTGATGCCAGCGCATGATGGCCACACTCTTGTGGAAAAACAAGTCCAAAAAGTGGCAAAAATAACTTATTACTTCAATTATTCTCTTTGCTCCTAGTTGTAGATTAAAATGATGATCTGGAAAACACTCTTCACAGTGTATGGTTTTTGTTCTCTGGAGAACTGTGTTCATTGTGTTTTATAACACCGCGTCTGCAATGCAAATCACAATCATATCCTCTCTTGTTACTTGTTATCTGTTTTCTTTAGATGTGGAATTGAAAAAGAGTCCTTGAGCTGGGCTTTTCCACAACACACGCACACAGTTATATCACACACACCATATTTTACATACGCATCTCTTTTCTCAGATACCAACACAACTAGCACGCACACATTTTTGACGTATGGGTTGAGTATATTCTTAGAGATGTTGTTTACCCTTCATGCTTGACGTGATTTCAGAGTGGAGGTGGTACCAAGCTGTCCTTCTCTTGCACATTACATGTTTCAAAAGATAAGGCTTAAAAGCTGTGCAAGCCAATGCAGCAGATACTCAATTATACAAGCATTTGATGGAGTTGAGTGTTCGTGCGCATACTAGGCCTCTTTGTAAAGACCCAGGCCAGTTTACCCTTGTACAATTTAATAATAACCATCTTCTTCCAAATATGTATGAAGTAAGGCATGAGATGAAGGTGAAAGCAAATAGTGAATAGTGCTCTACAAGAAAAAAATACTGTGGAGGTGGTGGTGTGGTAATAGTACATTAAACCTACAGCAATCTCTGTTAAATGTAAAACATATGCAATCTGATAGCTAATCGACAGATGTAATGGCATGATTCAAAGCAGTTGGCTTTTACAAAATTACAAATTGGCATTGCCAACAAAGAAATATTTTTTAGGAAAATATATGCTGAGCCAGTTACATCTCACCAATATTCTGTAATAGATTATTGAACTGCCATGAGCGTCTGCTGCCCGACAGAGCACTTATTTGGCCATTTGGAAGAAAGGGAACCTCAACTTTCCCATGACGGTAAATAAAACATCCATGAAGTAGCAGTAAATAATGTAAACACACGGAGGGAAGATGGAAGCTGTACAGAAAGAGGAAATGGAGCGTTAAAAGGTGGCACTTTGTCAGGACTACCCTTGGGCTAAAAAGCCCATCCCCACCTGACCCACCATGCACACATACTCTATTCCTTAAAGTCACTACAGAACATCAGTGCTCTGCAACATGTTACTTTGGCCATTAAATAGTAACAATAAACAAATAATATTATTTAATGATTTTGAGAATTTAAAAGCTCTCTTTGCATTTGTAAGTGTTTGTACTTGAGCTCATACTTGAACACATGCTCTCAAATCCAACTTTCACTCCACTGGAAATTCATATATTATATATTAATATGTACTGTATATATTTCAATATTGAGATCTGAAATACAGTTGACAAACATTTTGAAACTTATTTTGAGTTAATTATGTAATATATCAAATGAAACATTTTGTTTGCTAATTAGTGCACGGAATATCAGTTTTATTTATATATGTTAAGGCATCACTATACCATACATAGTAATAACCATTGCTTAATTATTTATTTTTTTACTTTGACAGTAAGTCCCATAAAGTAAAAAAATATATATATTTTTCAAGAGAGACCTGGCCAAGGTAGCAGGCATACAAAATCACAAAACAATATAATACAATACATACTTAATGATATACAAACAATATATTTATAAAAAAAGCTGTTTAACACAGTGGCCTTAACATAGAATACGTCGCATGATATGAACAATCCTAACCATGGGTAAAACCTTCATTGACAGAGAGGATACTTTACTGGAAGACAAATGGTGACTGTAAATTGGTAAAACTCCCACTTGTATTATTACACTTAAAGACAACTAACATTCCTGTAATAATGAATGGGAACTCATGAAAGGCCACTGAATTAACTGTAGTCAAAGGAGAGACTGTCAGTTGTAGATTTTTTTTATAAAGGTCATACTTGATGTAGCAGTGTAAAAATGCCACAGCAGATCTATTTGTTTATTATCTGTGTAATCAGTGTTCAGTGGGTAGTAAAACCTGCAATAAATATTTTACAGCAATCTTTGGCAGTTGCCCATGAAGCTTTGTCTTTTACTTTGCTCTGGTCACCAAAAAAGACTGTTTAATTGACAGAGAATTTTTAGCACAGTGGTGGTTGATAATTAGACAAAGAACACAGTTCACAATGCCTTATTCCCATTAAAGAGGAAAAGAAAAGGGTTTTTAAGTTTTACCTAATATTTCGTTATATGCAGTACATTAAGTAAAACAACCATCAGTTTTTAAAGAAGATTATTATACTCTAGATCCAAACTACACAAGCTCCACGTGAGACATTGCCCCGTCCTGAGATTTGCTGAGTGTAGGTGATAATAATTCTTAGAACAGGTGCTGCACCATAAGCCCCAAGGCCTGGGGAAGTGAATGATTAGTGGCACTCCCCCAAGATGCATTGCTCCTCTGTATTAAAACCAAACTCTGCCTTTTATTCCCTCCAGGGTTTATTAAGTGGGCCAGTTTCCATAGCGACGCTTTGGCAGGATATTGCCAGGATAAGCCGTAATGGGTCTCCTGACGCAGTTCACTCTGCTCCTGTGGAAGAACTTCACTCTCCGGAAGAGACAAAAGGTACACTTCTGCTCACCAACCCCCTTTGCAAATCAACGTACATCTGCTAAAATTGGTCAGCAATGGAGGGAAAGTGAGAATACGGTCCCAGGATTGTGTCATCAAGGGCAACTAAGTTATTCATGAGAGGGTAAGGTAATAGGAGGGATTTACTCCGAAAATTGTCCCCTATAGAAGTAAGCCGCCTTTAACTCTCCCACTAGAGAACAAGAACAATCTTACCTTAATGCCGACCAATTCGGAGTGTCACCTTCAATTTTTGGAGATGTATCTCTTGTGCACGTTATGTCACATTGCCTGTGTTTTAGTTCTAACAAAGCCAGTCTATGGCCAAATGGAATGGGATACGGAGTGACGATTGTTAAATGCTTCATTTGAAGGGCAAATACTCTTTCTGGCTCTTCTCAGAAACTCACTGCCATAGCCTGTCCTTAGCATTGCTATCCAAAGTTTTAATGTCACTGCAGTTTAAAATGTTACCACACATTTCAGGGTTATTATTATTTCAACTGCTGTCATTTTACGTGCACATTCTTCCAGTGCAACTTAAGTATTTCTGCCGTTCAACTTCAGCTAAATTTGACCTGCGTTCTTCTTTCAAACATAAGGCCTTCACACACCAGAGACGTTTTTGTTTTGTGCGATTAATATGCATGTCAATATATCGTTTTTGAACTGGTGTTTTTGTCATGACTACTTTTACACAGAACACGAATATTACTATTACTTTGCGTAACAGCTGCAGCTGCTGAGGATTCAGTCTCCGAGGCATTGTCCCTTTGACCTGGCTAGTTTCCTTGACCTGAGTTCTTACTTCCTTATTCACAAAACAAACACTAGACTACACATGATCACCCAGTGATATATGGTTGATTTTATTGACACTGATGTCCCTCACAATGGCCAAGAGGTCACTTGCTGGGGGAAGACAACAGTTGCACAATGTGTCGCTACTGCATTTCAAGGGTCAAAACAAGTTGTCATGAAATCTAGTTAGTCTTTCGTGTCATTTTGAGTCAGATAGAGCTGTTACAAAGAGTTGCGTTGTGCTCTTTGATTTGCATTGTTGCAGTGATGATAGGAGTTGCATCCACCCACTTGTTTTGTTAGGGGTTCGAGCACAGCGGTGTGCCTGTTGCCAGAGTAGAACAAAAGACATCTTCACAAAAAAATCTGCTTTCATCAAAGTTCATACTTTCTTGGAATAACTCAAGGCAAAGTCATTTGCAATTTTCTAACTTTGAATCTGTGAAACATTCCCCTTGTTAATTTTAGCAACCAACAGAAAGAACAGGGTGTTTCTCTTTTATACAAGGGAGAAATATGCACTTGCTTTCCCCCTAGAATATGTAAGGGGACAGTGGTGGTTTTGTGCATGGAATGTAGGATATTTGGCCAATGTCAACATGAAATATTGGCATTAGACAAAACCAGTGGGAGTTAGCAAGGACAATGGTGCTTCTGGAGGGCTTGTGGAGGTTAATGACCAATTATATGAATGCCTCACCAAGCATTTTAAGATTTTATAACAGGCATGAAACTGATTTTATGGTCCAGTATTTCACATAATTTCATAGGAGGAGATTATCTATTCACAAAGACACTGGTGTCCGATGGCAAATGCCTGGGGAGCCAGACATTGAGAAAGTCCCCATGATCTCTGTGTTCCTTCTCCATGCCTTTTCTTTGAAATACATTATGATAATTCACCCTCTCAGCAGAACTACGTCCTCTCTGACACACAGACGGGAGGGAATTAAAGGACAAAATTCATAAAATCTTTCGAGTTTCTTTGAAATTTATGCAATTTGTTTTTCTGCGGTTTTCTCTTCTGTTATTTATTGACAAAATTACAAACCTAATTCACTATATGCCGATACAAAACTAAATAAAAATGTCTCTAACCCCCACCCCTCATCCCTATTCCTCTGCATGAACCTCACTTTAATTTATAAGGTTGCCATTGTAATATGTTTTTTTTGTATTTCCTCACCTCTGCCTGCCCTCCAGTTTAATTATGAAAACAACAACGTCAGTGTAGATGTCTTCTTGTATTATTTGTGCTAATGTGTGTCATCAGATACAGTGTCTGAACATGTTACCATAGCAGGAGCAAGGTGGTTGGCTGACTTGAGCTTTCCAGTTGATTCCTCTAAGCAAGTCACTCCACCAAAGATGCTGAAAAGAATGAGTGTGCAGGCAGACCAGGTCAGCTCAGGTTAGCAGGAGGGGGCTCGGTGGGTGAGGGCTGGAGGGACTGGGATTTTGAGCGATGGTGTGTCTGGGGATGCGTAAAAGCCTAGATGGCAAAGGGTGATGGGTTGAAGTCTCAAGGAAGGATGAGCTGCAGCATTGTTATATCTCACTGGAAGTCATCTGCTGTTTGATGTTACTTCTTACAAAATTAGGAAGTGACTCTAACGTTGTACAAATGTTACTTGGCCCTCAGCTTTCAAAGGTGTGCATTACCTTGACTTATGTATAAAGGAACTTTGGTGTTTCCACAGTAACAGCCATGGTAATAGGCAAGGTAAATGTGGAAGCCTATGTGTGTGTGTGTGTGTGTGTGTGTGTGTGTGTGTGTGTGTGTGTGTGTGTGCGTGTGTGCGCGTGTGTGTGTGTGTGTGTGTGTGTGTGCCTGCCTCATAACTCTATGGTCCTGATACTTCGCCTCTGGAATACCCCTCAAGGCCAACTGAGTAGAACAAAATGAGAAACAACCCAGTGAAGAAGTAAAGCCTCGAGGTCATCCATTTGTGCTTTGTTGGTTTCTCTCTTCACCCATCCCCTGAGATTGAAATAAAATGCCTGGCATGTCACATGGGCCGCTACCTGCTGACAGGTATTGAAGTGGTTGTATTAAAGCAAGGAAGTGGTTGGTATTCTTCATCCAGAAGAGGATTAAATATTTGGACGAGATGATAGGGAGTGCGTGATAGCTTCGGCTTGTGGAGTCACACGCTGAGGTTTCTCTCTCAATCCATTAAGCACTTAGAGTAAAAGCAAGACTAACATCATAGCATATGGACTATGGCATGTGCAGCTACATTGTAAACACACTCACATGGATACACACAGCCTCATGAGGTCATTTTCGTCAATCATCAACGGTGTCTCAACGGCAGAGACTCAACTTTTTCTGTTTGCCTTTTAATTAATAGTCCACTCACCTTTGCCTTTAGATTTGCTTTGACTTTCTGAATGATGTCGCATTTCACTTGTGAAAATACAATACAAATGCTGTGAGTCAAAACATGTTCCAAAGATGTATTTCATAAACATTATGAAAATGAGACCATTTTCTCCTTTGTGCAGGTGCGGCTGGTCATTGAAGTTATATGGCCACTGTTTCTCTTCTTCATACTGGTGTGGGTGCGGTCCACCAATGAGCCTTTCTATAAAGGCCAATGTAAGAACAAGCCACGTTGTAATGTTTAACTCTATTTTACAAGTCATATAAAGCTGCAGAACCACTCCTCAGTTCTTAACGTGTATTTCTATGATAACTCAGAACGCAATGCTAATCAAAATGTTGAGGAAAATGTAATGATCTAGACAGAACATAAAAAATCACTGAATCTATATATCCAAACAACAATTTGTTAACACTGCAGCTGACTAGATGAATCCTGTAAGTATTCATCTATATTCATGTAGGCCACTACCCAAATAAAGCCATGCCGTCGGCTGGCGTGCTTCCCTGGCTTCAAGGTATGATGTGTAACATCAACAATCCCTGTTTGAACTATCCAACGCCGGGGGAGACGCCAGGCCAAGTCAACAACTTCAACAACTCCATGTACGTACTGGAATGTGCCCTTTTCTGTCTTGTCTTCTAAGATAGCGTACATTTGGATGAAAGTGAATGTTTTGGTTATGATTTCAAATGATATCTAAGACATGACATTTACAGACATTTTGTGATCTTTTTTGTATTTCTGATAAACTAGAGTTGCCGGGGTGTTGATAGAGCTGCAAACTCTCCTAGTGAACAGATCTATTCTCAGCAAGGCACAGTTGCTGGCAGATGACCTCGACCAGTGGGATTCAGTCCTGTCACAGGCTAACCCTGGTGATGGTAAGATAATTTATTGATCCACTGACCTTAAAACAAAGGCACTATTCATGAAAATACCTAGTTTTAAAGTTCAAATACCATTGTCAAAATGTGTGAAAAGCAACAGGGTCAACATAGAGATTGGTGTTTCTTGGTATACTAGTTATATTGCTGCTGATGGTTTGAAAAGTAAAATATATAGATATTACGCCTCAGCAACAATCACTCTACTGTGTCTTTGTTAAGTACTCTCCATCAAGGAAAGTATCCCCTTCATGTGGATGACAAGTTGGAGGATTTGTTATTCCCCTTTATCCCTCAAAAACAATAGCGCATGATTATTTATGATGCAATTTGTTGTGCAGACTGACAGATCGTTTGTCTTGATAAGTTGCTGCTTTGCATTAGGCTCATTTACCCTGATGATATTCAGATTTTCATACGGCACCTAATTTGCAAAGAGACAAGGGGGTGGGGGCGGGGGGGCGGTCTGCTGTTCAACAAACGGCTTGAAGGCCATTTGCATTTTAGGGTCACTGGCTTGTAATATACAAGATTAAATCCATCAAAGATCTAAGCCTGGGCATAATTAATGGAATTCACTGTCGGGAGGCAAGAGCACAAAAGGTCATGAACAAGAATGGAGAATTATGTACTATCAAAAGACTAGAATGGCAAAGGTGATTGTGTTGTCCTTTTTTGTTTTTACCATAGGTTGATTAAAAGACTCAGGTGGTCATTTCAATCAGAAAGGCAATAGTGTTCAGGAAAGGCCCAGAGCTTGTTTCCCCCCCCCATAATCTAACCCTGTGCATCCCCCCTGATGCTCGCACAGTCATGAGGGGCATAATAATATGTGTTTAGTTGGTTGTATCAAACAGCATAATTAACTCAAGACAAAACTGAATGATTATTATTTTTACAATACATTTATCTTAATTGGACCTTGACTAACCCAGTAAAAGTCACATCCTCCCCTCATCTTGACAATTGAATGAGCTGCATACATTACACTTGCAAAAGGGCTAATCTAATTAAATTACGTAGCCCCTTCATCATCTCAACAGCACATGCAGGAGTCCTAGAGAGAAGGAAACACATGTTGAATAGATGCAGTTTGTGCATGAGTGTGTGAAGATACTTTAGTGGGATCCCTGCTATGTTAATGCATTGTGAAGGGGATAACAGTGAATCAATTGTTTTTTTAAGCTATCTTATTTAAAACCTGACTATGTAGGCAGCTTTTCAGAAGTAAATGTCTGGTGAACAATCTGGTACATGTTAAGCAACAAAGTGTCCCCTCTCACACATTCATTCAACTCAAGTGATGAGCCCCCACTTGCACCAGTGAAGAATTTGATTGCAACAGTCATCTAGAAAGCATCCTTTGGACTCGTATTCATGTAAAGCCACTCTATAAGCAACATGTAAAACTAAACCAAATCAGAAAGCTATCAAGAATTCAGCATTCTTGATTTTCAATTTGTTCAATAACATACACATATTATAAGTTAAGGATTTCCTTTTTTTTTCGGGCTTATTTGGCCATTGTTCAAATAATTTAGGATATTATGTACTCAGCAACTGCTATGCAGTGATTTTGAAGACATGGACTTTTGCTTCAACCTTTTCCTTTCAACAACAGAATAAATCCTTCAGTGCATTTGTTAGACCAGCCTTCCATTGCACTGGAAAGGCTGCTGTCCTATTCGTCACAAGGCAGGCACTCCTCCATGGTTGGCATAGGTGTCCATTAGGGCAAATGACACAAGCCTCACACCTGTTTCTGCATGCACCCATATTTGTGAACAGTGGTGTGGAAATAAAATGCACGAGGATAGCCAAGCAAGGGACGTAGAGACAGAACGACTGCAGGGTTGGCTGCAAAATATCTGCAGTGCAGATGGCGAGTAAGGAGGATTTACGGCTTAAACTTTGAAAATAAGATTTGGGTTCAAAGGAAGCACATATTTTTCCCTTTAAGTTTTCCATCGCTTACCAGTTGTCAGCATCACACATGTAAACATCAACTGCACTGTGGTATACTATTTTTTCTATTGTTGTGTATCATATGCTGTTCTACAAAAGTAATCATTTTCCAACTTTATGTTTAAGCTCAACCAGTGATCCTAAGGAGTATTCTCAGAGACAATGAAACTTTCTCTACTCATCTAAAAGATAATTTGTTGCTGCCACCAACGGTGGTCCAAAGCCTCATGAATGCTGAGATTAAACTCAATCCAGTGAGTATCATTTCGCTAGACTGCTTGCATGATGAAACAGCAAACAGTCTCCAATAGGAATCCGAGCTGCTTTGAAACATGATTTTCCACCTCCTTCTGTAAATAAAAGAATTTAAGTGTTAACCAAAATATTCAAAAGACCAAATGTGCCAAGAGTGTTGTGCTTGAGCATTTTAAATGTAAAATATCAAGGCCAAGAACTGCCTCTGGGACTCTTTGCCTTGACAGTCATAATTAAAGCAAACTCTAGCATTTGCTTGATAAAAAAAGTTGTTTGAAGTTGACTACAGTAGGTAATTTGGAATGAAATGAACTCGCAACAGAAATAACAATGTCTTGTCTCTAAATGCTCCCCAATTGATACCATGATATGTATCAATTATCATTTGAGTGGCAAGAAGGTAATTTTGCTTCACTGACAGTGACAAAGATGCTTAAATACAGTGCATAGTAATTAAAAGAGTCCTACTGTGTACAGTATTTGGCATTCTGATGGTTGCATTGGCCTCTGTTGCAAAATGTACTATGTGCCCAGAAAGTAAAAGTTCCGAGTGCAGTTCATAAGCCATTATCTGTCTTCTGTCCATGTATTCTGTCTTTCTTGGTGTCATTGTGTACTGTCTAGTATGATAGAAAATATCAGTGTGTACATGCATCTGTGTGTTTGAGGTGGTCATTTTTTTGTCTCTCACATTTTTACTGTTGTATGAAGTGACCCTGTGGATGTTTGTGCACGCACTGTATGTCAGTCTTTACTCAAGGATGAGCAAAGAAAAATAAGACTTAATTAAAATTAAAATATTAATTTATATCGGATTTTGAAGTGTGATTTAGCATACTGTCTGCTTGCACAAGGTCCGAAAAACATTGATTCATGAGTTGTGTCACACATGTATACACAATAAATAAAATATGCTGAGATGCAAAGTTCTCTTGCTAATCAACTTCTATCAAAGTTATGATATCTTTTTCAGATGATGGGCATCCCAAGGCCAGGCAACCTGAAGAGCATCCTATGTGAAGGGACAGATCTGGATGAGTATATCCAATTTAGCAGCCGAGCTGAAAAGGAAGCTTTTCAAAATGTCAGCTGCTCCCGCGATCCACAGCAGCTGAATAATGCTCAGCAAGTACTTCTGCAAAACCTGGATGCGAGGAAAGTGCTTTCTGAGGTGAGCTGTCTTCCTTAACACAAAGAAACCTCACTACTGATCTGATTTGATGTTGATGAGACTTGGGGTTTTGCATATTAACTCGGTCACAATTAGTCTCATTTTGACAAAAGTTTGAGAGAGAATGCACTTGGGAGCTGTGTTTACATTAATTGGCCTGACGGGGACACTGTAGTAATACAGGCCATAATGTCGACATATGAAACGTTGTAATTCCTGCTCGGCAAGGTCACCCACATCTGGCATGCTTACAAATTGCACTGTCTGGGCTAATGAAGGTAGTATTAAATATGTAAATTAAAAACTATTGTGTGTCTCAGCCACCACGGTTGCAGTTGAGGAATTACTTGGGAGAATGCATGTTGACCCTACGTCAGGCATTTTAAAGTCGAACTGAAGCTACTTAAGCTATAGTGTGTGGTTTTTCCCTTTTTTCTAAAGAGAAAGTGTTTTTCAACATTTTTGTGGAAATTGCATCTTCAATTCAGGCCTCTTGAAAAGCATTTCCCAAGAATTACATTTGAGAGCTAGTGTTGCTAGGAGATGCACTATCAGCTTCCATTGTGCACTACTGACTAGAGCGCGTCATAGCCCTGTATGGCCTTCGAACATTGGGCCCTATGCTGGAAGCAATATGAGAATAAATTTCCTCTTATCCTTGTTCGCAGACAGAATTTATTTACATTTTTACGAGTGGTCGAGAATACTCTTACCAAGATGCAAAAACATAATAAAATGTGAGGAGTATAAAAAGCATGACTATCATATTATGGATTTCAGACTTTAAGAGAAAATATCATGATTGGATTATTAAATTAATGGGCTATTACATTACATTACATTACATTACATTTCATTTAGCAGACGCTTTTATCCAAAGCGACTTACAATAAGTGCATTCAACCAAGGGAGTTCAAACCCAGAACAACAAAAATCAAGAAAGTACAATTCCTCAAGAAAGCCAAACTACCAAGTGCTATATTAAGTGTCATTTAAGTGCTACTAGAGTACTAAGAGAGATACATTATTTTTTTATTTTATTTATTTTTTTTATTCCAGGTATAATCGGAAGAGATGCGTTTTTAGTTTGCGACGGAAGATGTAGAGACTTTCTGCTGTCCTGATGTCATTGGGGAGCTCATTCCACCAATTGGGAGCCAGGACAGCGAACAATCGCGATTTTGTTGAGTGGTTAGCTCGCAGTGACGGAGCTACAAGGCGATTGGCCGATGCAGAGCAGAGTGAGTGGGGTGGGGTGTAAGGTTTGACCATGTCCTGGATGTAGACTGGACCAGATCTGTTCACAGCATGGTACACAAGTACCAATGTTTTGAAACGGATGCGAGCAGCCACAGGTAACCAGTGAAGAGAGCAGAGGAGCGGCGTAGTGTGGGTGAATTTAGGCAGGTTGAAGACCAGTCGAGCTGCCGCATTCTGGATGAGCTGCAGAGGTCGGATGGCACTAGCAGGTAGACCTGCCAGGAGGGAGTTACAGTAGTCTAGGCGTGAGATAACCAGAGCCTGTACCAGAACCTGAGCCGCCTTCTGGGTGAGAAGAGGACGGATTCTCCTGATGTTGTTTCAGCATGTACCGACAGGACCGAGTTGTTGCAGCGATGTTGGCAGTGAGGGAGAGTTGACTGTCGAGTGTCACACCGAGGTTCCTAGCAGTCAGGGTCGGGGCTAACACGGAGTTGTTGAAGGTGATAGTCAGGTCGTGGGTGGGAGGGCCTTTCCCTGGAAGGAAAAATAGTTCAGTCTTGTCAGGATTAATCTCCAGGTGGTGTGCAGACATCCACTGAGAGATGTTGTTCAGACAGGCAGAGATTCGTGCTGCTACCTGAGTTTCAGATTGGGGAAACGAGAGGATTAGTTGGGTGTCATCAGCGTAGCAGTGGTAGGAAAAGCCATGTGAGCGAATGACAGAGCCGAGAGAGTTGGTGTACAGAGAGAAGAGGAGGGGACCCAGGACGGAACCCGGAGGGACCCCATTAGTGAGGGGACAAGGTTCAGACACAGACCCTCTCCAGGTTACCCGGTAAGTGCGGTCGTTGAGGTAGGATGAGAAAAGGGAGAGAGCAGTGCCTGAGACACCCAGGTCCTGAAGGGAGGAAATAAGGATCTGGTGGTTCACTGTGTTGAATGCAGCAGAAAGGTCTAGAAGGATAAGAACAGAGGAGAGAGAGGCTGCTCTGGCAGTGTGAAGTTGCTCAGAGACAGCAAGGAGGGCAGTCTCTGTTGAGTGGCCTGCCTTGAAACCAGACTGGTGGGAGTCAAGAAGGTTGTTATGGTGGAAGTAGGAGGAGAGCTGGTTAAAGATGGCTCGCTCAAGAGTTTTGGAGAGAAAGGGAAGAAGAGAGACGGGTCTGTAGTTGTTTACTTCAGACGGGTTGAGGGTGGGTTTCTTCAGGAGAGGGTTAACTCTTGCCTCCTTTTAGAGAGTTGGGGAAACAGCCAGCTGAGATGGAGGTGTTAATAAAATGGGTGAGAAAGGGGAGAAGGTCAGGAGCAATGGCCTGGAGAATGTGAGATGGGATTGGGTCAAGGGGGCAGGTGGTTAGGCGGGCTGAGGTAACCAAGGTTAGAACCTGATTGGGAGACAGGGGAGTGAAAGAGGAAAGGGAGGGAGCAGAAGATGAAGTTGATGGCAAAGTAGTTATAGAGGATGGATTAGTAAACGAGGAGCATATGTCATCTATCTTTTTTGTAAAGTAGTTGACAAAGTGGCTTGGTAGAAGGTTGGAAGGAGGAGGGAGACTGGGGGGGGGGGGTCAAGGAGGTTGGAGAAGATAGAGAAGAGTTTTTTGGGGTTAGAAAATGAGGATTCAATTCTGGTTTGGTAGAAAGATCGTTTGGCAGCAGAAATAGAGGCAGAGAAAGAAGAGAGAAGAGATTGATAAGCGAGCAGGTCCTTAGGGCATTTAGATTTTCGCCATTTCCTTTCCGACGCTCGCATAGTGGCTCTCTCGGCACGGACCGAGTCCGACAACCACGGAGCCGGTGGGGACTTGCGTGCCTGTCTTGTTGTAAGAGGACAGAGAGAGTCATACTATAGGTCTTTTGATCCCAATCAAGACTATAAACATCCTTTGATGATATTGTGTGTGTTTAATGTCCATTGATTGACATTAGTTTGTTCAACAAGCAGACATGACTTCGGTTATGTACCGATTTAAACTGTTTGTCCTTTTACAGCATTCAACATTTGGTGTGACCCATTGTACAGTTACAATTCTGGTCCACTGGTAAAATTGGAACCTAGCAGGCTAGGCTAATTAGCTTCCACAAAGAAAGTGGACATTCGCACTGGACATTTTCTTTTGGGTCATGTTGTATCAACACCTGCAGAGTCATTGGCAGCTCCGGCATGAACATGAGTGCTGCGTTCATCTCATATTATACATAGAGATGGTTTAGCTACTGTCAGCTTTCTCTCACTTATAGGTCCAGATGTGGTGATGTTAAATGACCAGCCTGTTAAAACTCCCAGCAACAAGTAGGCCTGTAACCTCAGCACTCGCAACTTTACCCAGTGATTTGAATCATGCCCCGATTCAAGAAGGATATTTAATTCAGGTATGAATTTACTTTAGAAACAGTATAAACATTTGTGACTGGAAACATTAACCACACATTTTTAAAATCCATCAGTGATTGAGAAACATGTTTGGTTTTCTAAACCTTGTGCTGAATACTTTTACATCACTATTTACTATTTGCTGATATATTTTGATTTTGAAACTACCGAGTGGGCCCTTACAGGCAGGGTTGTTGGTAAACATGTGTTTCTGAACTGCCGAGCTAACCATTTCAAGCCATAGGGCTCGGCTATCCAGTCTGCCATTTCTTGCTTAAATTTATGGTGTTATATTGTGAAACTTAAGCCTCAGAAAAGATGAAATGCCAGAGTAATGTTTTTTGTAAGCCAGAATTTACTGTTGAGCCTTATTGTGGCATTGGGGGTTACGATAGATACTAACCCTAAATTGAAAGATAAATAAGAAAAAGTAAACGTTGCTGCACAAGGTAATTTTCAGCATGACATTTCTATCAATTACGTACTGTAAGATGAAACTCCACAGCTTAATACTGTTTAAAAGTATTTGGAGATCATTGTCTGTTCTAACTATAATTCTTGCATGGCTGGCAGTAAATCGATTTCAAAGGCAATGATTTTCTGTGACAGCCAATTGAGTCACCAATTTAAAAGTTAAATGTTATGCTTGTCTTGCTCTGTGACTTAGAGAGATGAATAAATAGCTTTCACATTTATAATGTGCTAATGCATTCACTTTAGGGTAAAACCTACAGGCAACACGGTATTACTGCACCATTATGTTATTACATTTTATTTTATCTTTTTATTTCCCATAGGTACTAAGCATTTAAAATGGTCATTGTCATGTGCATCCATGTGTCTTCCAGTCATTTTACTAGAATGCATGCAATCAGGTGGGAATTATTTATTAGAACCAATGTTTTGTTGAATTCTTTTAAATCTCTGAGTTCCCTTTGGGATGATGAAAGCCTGCACTTTTCTTTGAGCTTATCTTTGAAAGAAAATATATGGGACAGCAAATCGAATAAATAAGTGATAAGGAAGGAAGTTCGTAGGAGAGAGCATTTGAACAATTTAAGCTCAAAGGCATTTTCAGATGCAGGAAAGAAAGCCCAGACAAGATATGGCGGACAGGCTCTTC
Organism: Ophiodon elongatus; assembly: GCA_016806645.1. Lineage (NCBI taxonomy): Eukaryota > Metazoa > Chordata > Actinopteri > Perciformes > Hexagrammidae > Ophiodon > Ophiodon elongatus. The sequence goes on from JACSYO010001725.1 coordinate 2,526,660, forward strand.
AGCGTCGCAAGCAAATGGATGGAAACGAACATCAAGCCTTCACACTTAAAGCTTGACGTTGCTGAGTGATTGTGATAGCAACAACAACAACATAAAGAATAGGACAAGGGAAGAAGTCGGGGTCTATCACTGAGGTAGTGAGTGGCATAGGTTGATTTAGTCAGTGGTTCCACAACTTTGTTTGTTTTTCCGTAAATCATTTCAGAACACAATGCAAAGGGCAGATGGTAAACAAAAAAACATTTGAATGTATGTGGCTCTCGGGTCATTCAAATGTCAAAATGTGTTATTTTAGTCTGTCCTTGATGCATAATCTCCTTTGCAGTTCATTAACTCAACAAATCGTAACTTTTTGTACCATTCAAAATATGTATGGTTACATCATTCTTGCTGAATTAGTTTTCACTAATTCAACATACCGGGTTAGCAAAAGAAACCATTGATGTCTTCAACTGTTACAAAGTGAGAGTTCAACAAATGAGCTTGAGAAATCTATTAGGTGCCATTTTATACCTCCCAACATGACATTGCTCAAAACTCTTCCATCGATCTGTGATGTTCTGTTGTTTAGCTCAAAATTGTCTGAGACTCACTCCTGCACTTTCTTACTAGTTCTCCTTTTTAATGTCTGCTCTTCACACACCAAAAGTGATCCTTAATGAATTTCCTTGAGACTCAATCAATAGCCAGGCTGTTGTCCAAAATGGGCTTGAATGGGCTTCTATTGGTAAAAGTTTTATTTAAAAAATACAAAAGCAGTGTTACCCTTCTTTGTCCCTCTCTCAGCCTCCTGATGAGACCATGTCTTTCTGGACCTATATCTTGCATACGTTTCTAAGCTTTGTAATTTTATTTGCTGAAAGACAATGCGGGCCCTCCTACTGCAGCCTTTACTTGACACTTGATGCATGAAAATGACAATGGTTAAAAGGGCATGCCATTTAGTTCTAGTAATTGGACTCATGCTGTGTACCTTTTGAATGTCACTGTAACACACAGTAACACTTGTCATTTTAATGTAGTTTTTATTAACCAGTGCCAGGGATGATGATGTTAGGATACACTTTTCAGGTCGAGATGCACAAATTAGTGTGTGCGTGTGCGTGTATTGCCATCATATAGTATCTTCAGTGGAAAGGCTGAAATGGAGCTGGCATTTTTTGCTAAGGTGTGGACACCAGTTGATCTCATAAAATCTACGAACATAAATTAATATAAATATATTCCAACTGGAGTTGATGGCTATGCATGACATTAGTACACATATTGTATAATATAAAAGAGGGAACTTTAAACGTTATGTTTTAAAAAACTTGCAAGCTGAATTTATACATTGGATTACGTTATTTTTAAGTTTTTGGCCATTCATTTGGTTGTTCTGAAAACCAACTGTCCATTCCCTACTTTAGGCACCTTCAGCTTTGGATCTCAATGTAACAGACACAGTCACACTGATGGGAAAAACCACTCAACATGCATTACCAGTGATTGAGGAGGTTAGTGTTGCTACTGTGTCATATACACCTTACTGTAATACATATTTTTACTCTAAGATGACTTGGCTATTTCTCAGTATTTTAAGAATTCACGAATATTACATTCTTGTCTTCAGATGGCCAGATTGCAGAACTCCATGATCTTTAAGGCTGCCGGTTCTTTGGATTTCCAAAAGGACATGATTGGCAGTATCAATATGCTACTTTGTGGAAAGCAGCCTGACATCAGTTTACGCTCACCTAGACAGCTGGATAACAAGACGTCTGTCTCCATTACGAGCAACAGTTCTGGTAAGTGCTGCAGCGAACTCCTTTACAAAGCAAAGTTGTCACACTGTCTTCATATTCTATCTACATTTGTGTATTGCATGAATCATGTATAATCACATCAAAGTTGTTAGGTGGTTTTGGTGGTTAGATGTGTTGTTTATGGACAAAAACTAAAATTAATTTTATTAGATCATATACTCTGCACAGACAGTCAGTATGTGCAAACCCAAGTGTTCCATGTCAAAACAATGGTTCCTATTTACATGAATAAGAGACACATGGTACAGAGTGCTGTCAACTGTACAGGGTCCACAGGATATGACTACGTGTCAAGCACACGGAAGAACATGCACCTGTGGCACAGTTGGCACCTTTTGCCAGATCTGGAAATTGGGTTTGATTAGGAATACATTATTGGAGGATGTGTCAGGGGCTGACATCAATCGTAGCCAATCAAATCAGCTCCCCGCATCCATTTAAAAGCTGTGCACTCACTCCCCACATTGACATGTTTTCTTAATGGAGAGGAAAGTCCAGAGCAACGAATCCCAAGTGGAAATTGATGTTGTTGTCTGGGTAGAGCCGAGTCCCAAGGCGCGAATATATAACATCCTAAATAAGAACATATGGCAACCCAAACTTCTCGCATGAGGACAGATGGTGTCACTAAAACACTTTTTTTAGTTCTAAACTGGTATTTTCTTCTATTCAGTAAGGGTGGTTTACACAACCATGGCAACCATATTGTTAGTACGTGTATAGACGGTGTATGTTGTTTTTTCTTGTTGTATTGTTTTTATTTATTAACTTGTTATGCAGATTTATCTTCTTTAACTGACTAGTATGTACACAATAGTTAACTAACCTAACCCTATTTTTACACACACACATTTACACATTTCGCCCTTGTTTTTAGTTGTATTTGTTTTTCTGTGTATGTACAATGAGAGCCAAATAACCTGCGTCAAATTCCAAGTGTGTGCTCTCATACCTGTTCAGTGAAGCTGATTCTGATTCTATTGTGTACACAAATTCCCTCACCCAGTATAGATTTTACTGAACCTGGCTCAGTTTATGAAGCGTTTTGGGAAAAGGCAGTCCTGATTGAGTTCAGTAATGCCTTTAAAATGTCCTTAAGCCTATATTGCAGGGCCCAGTGCGTCCCCATGATGTTGTTGTCTCCCATACGCCTAATTATAGCAATGTATAACATGGTAACATGGTACATCCTCCACAACGTTAGCCAGCCACAGTTGTGTGCCTTCCAGCAGCCTGGCGGTACCTATGAAAGGTATAAATCAGGTAGCCACATTTGAAGAATCTGTGAAAATCCAGGCCGCGCCACCCACCTTCAGTATAGTTGTGAATGAGCATTCCCATGGCTGCAAGGATTCAATTAATGAAAGAGGGAAGATATATTCTACAAGCATTTGTGGATGGCAGATAAAGTCAAATACTGATATGAATCACGCTTTGATCTAACCCAGAACACACTTTGCTGGCATTACTGCATCAAAGTGTTTTTCTGATGCATAAATTTGTACAGTGATTACAGATTTGATATGAAGGTAAAAAGGCACATTGTACACACACATAAAATATGCTTGTGATTGATGTGGCACAGTTCTGTAACAGACTAAAGGTTACTTGTTGACCATGTTGCTTGTAGTGTAAACTGATGGTAACAGTCCTACATGCTTACCAATTATTCACCCCCATCACAATTAGAAAAGGTGTTTCCCCACTACTGTCTCACAACGTAAAATGTGTTTTTTAATCAGCTGAAAAAAAAAACGCTGCTCATCCTCAAGCCTTCCGGTTAGGGCCTAAGGCAGTAAGGCATCTCCAAACTTCTGCATGATGCAAATGACAAATGAGTAAGGGTGATCTTTTTGAAGTGTTGTTCTTCACCCAGCTGTTGTCTGGCAGACCTTCCTGAGCTACCATGTAGATTAAATTTGAGATATTGTTGGTACATTATTACTGTTTTTTTGTATTTCATCTTTGGGACTTAAAGAGCCCGTAGGATTATAACACACCTGATTTTGATGTATGGGTGGACCTTTTAAGACTAACAAACTGTTTTATCATTTGCACCTGTTTAAGTGCACCTGATTCTATTTTTAATCATTAAAGGGAGGGTAACATGGGGATAATCATTCCCGTTTGCTGTGCATCAATAATTCCTAAGTAAATACCAAGGTTTCTTCAGTAACACCTTATATTTTAAATGAGTTCCAATAATGTATTTTCTTGCCTGCCTCATTTTCTTGACAAAAAGGAACGCAATGAAAATTAAACAAATATAGTTATATAATATAAAAGAACAAACTTATAAAGACATCCATTTATTGTCATGTATACAGTTAGTATAGAAACACTTTCCATATATTTAAAAATATGGAATGATTGTTTAATCCATGTTGACGCTGTCAAAGAAATGATCAAACTCTTGCCAAAAAGATTATAATTTCCTACTTGTGCTGTACAATGAAGTTTGTCGCACTATAATAAAAAGGAAAACAAGTAAATAAGAGTTGCACAACCATTGTATGTGTTGGTGGAGACAGCTTTAAAGATCACTGACTGTTTGTTCCATGAAATCCTTGAGAATTAGATCTTCAGTGTAACTTCTTGCAGGCCCGTGCTCATTAGAGACCAAGCATTCCTGTTTCATTAAATGCCTGTTCTTTGGAGACAACTGCACAAAATTAGATTTTAATAAGAAGAAGCCCTTATTTCCTGGGAATAAAGTTACACTGCAAAGTAGAATTGCATGCTTGTGCCAGTGCAAATTAGCAAAAACATTGTATCATCCATACAAAATAAGCACTAACATCTCTGTTAGCATGCTAATGGCTGTTTTGGATTTGCCATGGTATTTCATTCTGTTGGTCTATGTACAGTTAAATGAATCTGGAATATGCAGCGCCTCGGCATAATGGCCAATTACAACTCCTTTATACATGTAAAAGTACACTCAAAGGAATAGCAGAATAGCAACAATAAAGGCCAACAGAGAGGTTTGGTTAATGGCTCAGCAGTGTTCCCTTCCCAATTAATCGTTGACAGCAAAGGAAAACGTCTGAGTCATTATACAAAATTGTTGGGGCAGTATCTGTTATTCCACAACAGTAATTTTAAGTTATTACCATTTTTGAATTTGCCAGATGAACACGAATAAGAAATGGTTACATGGGTCTGCAATGGTAAACACTTACACGTATGCATTTGTTTGAGAAATTAGTTAAACGATGATTTGCAAATGTAGTATGAGGCTCTTATACACATGGCTCCTTTTAGAGGTTGTTTTCATTATTTGGTATTATTTGGTACCATACGGAGTATCCGAATGGATTGTCTAAACAGTTAAAGCACTATAGCCGTCTCTGGAAAACTAGGGATTTGACTTGATCTCATACCATTTTCAAAGTGAAACTTTTTTTTTAGATCAACTTTTTTTTTTTTTTTGCTCACCGTAGAATTCTTGATTTTAATGTATTTTGTACCCACACCAAACAGTAACCTTTCAAATGAACAAATATTCTGTTGATCTGTCAAAATAGTCTTTCATTTTGCATTGTGCTATTTTCACTGGTGTGATATTACCTGAAATTGTTCTTAACATTCCCTAAATAGGCATTACTTTGAATGATTAGTAATTGGTAACCTTTATTTCTCATTTTAAGCACATCCCTTTTAACATATACTGGAGCCGGTAAAGGCAGACTTCTTGACTTGCGTGGAGTGAGAGAGGCTCGTCTTATACTATTGAATGCCAAAGCGGCTTCTCTCTGTCTCTTGTGAGAGAGTGACTTCAATGACATTTATTCAAGCTTATTTGTCTTTCTGTTGGAAGGCTGCAAGATAGTCCTTGATTTGTACTGCTTGTAAGAAATAAGTGCTCCTCGATTGATGCATGGGGTAGTTCACTTCAGACTGACGTCTCATATTTGGTGTCCATGTGTGTATACCTGTCTGAGTGTGTACCTACTTGTGTGCCTCTGATTCTGTATTGCATAAAACACCTGAAATATGAGCATTGTGAACCCAGAGTAACATCCTTTTAGGTGTGTGGGTTTGCGCACGTCCCTGTCTGCACATGTGATTGCATGTGCGAGACAGTGTGTGCGCCGGCATTGTCGACGACAGTCTCGCCGTAGTGCTGAACTGAGCCCGTCTCTAGGGTGCAACTCAAATTGATTAAATTTGCTAGGTAAGTTGAGGGGCTGACTTGAGGCTCCAAGCAATTATTTGACTGTGGCTAAACCTGGTGTAAAGAACAGATTCTCTTCTACTGCTGTTTTGTGGATAAAAAAAAAAGAAGAAAAGATCTGTTGTCAAAAAGAACTTCACAGCTCTGGAGAATGGCTAACCTCTGTAATCTGATACTCCCTTTAGCACACACAATATCAAAAACTGATATATCTTTCCCAAGATACAAATGTTTGAGTGGTATGCGTTTGTCACATTGTCTACATTCATGCTCCACCGTTGACTATAATTATTTATTCTTTGTGTCTTGGCCAGAGTATGTTGTTGAAGGTCCATTTGCATTGCGGTCCATTCTCATAATCACTCTCATAATCAGAACATATTTATAAAAAAAGTAGCATACTGTATACACAGAGGAGCTGTGTTGCAGACATGCTTATTGAACTCGATGTGCTAAAAAAATTGAGTAAATGATGAATAGATTATTGTGCTGCAGACCATAGGGATATATAATTTGTTGCATAATAATGCCCAGGACATTCTTTTAGATCTGTTGATGAAACAGCAATTGCTTGCGATTGCAGTGGTTCACCATCGTCAGCTTTAGAGTTGTTTTTGTATGGAATAGAGTTTACTTTATGTCTTTTCATTGGTCTATTGGCTGCAAAAGTTTACAACAAGTTGGAATTGTATATCCAGTGTGCTCACACTTTCTGTCTCAATAGGCGACTGAGCATTGGTGCAAGTGGATCCCTACTTTTGGATCATACAACTTTGCTGTTTAAATTTGTTTTACCTCGTTTGAATCACAAATAGTTTTAGCTGGCTGTTTTATATGTCGTGTATGAATAAAAAAATAGCATTTTCCATCCTCAAGCTGTTTTCTCATATATACTCCGTGCAAAACGTTGGCTGGCACATTTCCTCTGTGGCTGTGCGCCGTGACTGGCTCTAGGTCAGCTTAGAAATATCCCGACCCCGGCACACCTCACAGCTTCCTGGCACCGTGAACTTAAAGCTCCATGTGCCCTCTCTCCCTGCAGGGAGGGATGGGGCTTCCTTCGCCTATAGCAAGACTGTCTACCGCACGGCGGACTGTCATCAGTGCGTCAGGGGTCCGCTGCAGTGTCGGTAACCCACCCGACACAGACCCACGTCTCGTTTACCATGCTTTGTGGTTGTGGCTTTTTTTTTGCAGTGTCATCACCTTTCATATCTATTTAACCAATGTGTTTGTGATTAAATTGTTAACTGGAGCACAAAACTGTTTACAAGAGCACAAAGTTATTCACAGATCTAGCCTCTTAATTTTGCTCTCAAAGAGCACCAGATTGATGAATTCAAAATACACAAACATTTCTTCCAGGAGTTCCACCCACCACAGTGTCACAAAATCCTGTTGGAAACACTATAATATATAGTGCAATATAAACTGAGCTAGTGAAAGTGCAGCTTTATTGGTCATGATTGAAGACTCTATATTGCAGGAAATGACACTTTCAGGTGTTAATTAAATGGAAATTTCCCTGTCACATCCCCACTTGCCTGTCACTTATCTTATACCCATCTATGTTTGCTAGCTAGCAATCTTCTGCTAGAGGTCTAAAGACATAAAAGCATTCTGTATTTCTCAAGCAAAAAAGCAATAACTTCAGAGAAGCTGTAAAAGATAAACATAATTGTGTCACATAAATATGTACATGTTTCTTTCTTCAGTCTTTCATAATTTTCTGGCCCCTCTGATTGGCACCCCATGGCGGATCCAGACCTCGACAGTCGGAACTATTGCTTTGAGATGATTAGACTACTCTGCTCGCTCATGTTCTTTGTCTCTTAGTTCCTTAATCAGTCATTTTTTTTAGACTTATTCCATCAGAATGTTTTGCCCCTTTGTATTGGTGGTATTGACATGCATAATAGAACATTATGTCCAATTAATAAAAGTTAATTGGACATACTCTTTTTTTAAATACCCAAAATCCTACAATTTGGACTCACAAGAGACGCCGAACCACAGAGAGCTACTGAGCAGGTCAAACACATTTTTTCTCTCAAGTGTTATGATTGCAAGAAGTAACATCTGTGCAGTCTGTAGAGGGAACAGCTGGCCCGACTCAGACTAAGGGGTGGCCATTAGCTGCCCGCACACAGACCTCCCGGGAGCCCCAGGTAAAGATGGCCCGGAGACAGAAAGGCTAACATTTAATTGCACTGAAAATGGCCACTAAAATCTCTCTGATGGGGGAAATGGTCACCCTAGTGAGATGAAAAGATGTGGAGGATTGAGGTTGCGGTCTTGACACGAGAAAAAAAAGAGAGACATGGGAAAAGCACTAATGTACTGACAGGTATCTGAATAAAAGGCACAGTTAGCAACAGATCAAAAAAGCAGACAGACGGTTATATTGACTGGCAGACGACACACTGAATTGATCAGTTGTCTGAACTACAGCACTGCGAGAATCACATATTTTCAGTAAGAACAAGAGGCAGGCACAATCCATGCACAAGCTACTTTAGGCAGTGCAGGTCCTCATGTAACTTATTCAGCACTCTCCAAAACTGGCAATATTCACGTTGGGAGATAAGTTAAATTACTAATGATCGTACTGCCGCTGAGCATATTGACTTTTTTCCTCTTCTCCATAGAAGCCTTTCCTTATGTACTAAGGTATTAACTCTTGGCCTGTGTGCCTGTGCGTGTGTGTGTGTTTTTAAGTAATCATTCCAAACTTTCTGTAAATACATTGCTCTGCGGTCGCTGATGTGTGATTGAGTACCAGTATCTGACACAACATCCACCTCATGAGAGCTTTTCAATTTATAAACTCAGGGAGGACATTCCCAGGAAAAATCTTGCAAATGTATATAAGGGGCATCAAAGGTGTGTTTTAACAGATATAATTAGATCCTGCTGATTGCAATTGACATTAACAAAATGTTGTTTATTGGGTAATTGTTTAGTTTATTTTAGAGGGGTTTGTATGTGTTGAGTGGCAGTATCAGTGCCGTCACCAAGAACGTTTCCAAACTTGTAAGAGCCCCCATTTGTCCAAAAACTCCTATCCCTCCCTAATTAGGGAGTACTATAAAGGGAATAATAACACGTAGGCATACAAACAACAAGTGAAACAATAACACAGGAGAACATCCAGAGGGTAAAGATTACTTATATAAGTACAAGAAAATATAAGCGTGCAGCAGTAAAACCAGAACAAGCATTTAACAGTCACAAAGGCTTTCTTATGATTAATGCATGAAGAAGAAAAAAAGAGTTGAGACGTTTTGTGTCTGAACTGAATGCGTTCAAAATCATTGTTAGTTTTTCAGTCCTCTATCATGGATAGTAAATACATGGCTTTCCTAACAATGAACTGCAATAAACTGACTAAACACGGGCAACAATTATACTCCTGAACGTTAACAGGAGGAGCTGCTGTCAGCCCTACTGGGTCAAAGTAAAACTGTTGCAAAGTGATCTTTGCAGAAAAAAAACCCCCACTACAATTACTACTGTTACTAAAGATGAAGTCAATAAAATGGATCAAGACTCCTTAATCAAGACTGTAAAAAACGCAGTCATTGGTAGCAGTTATACGTTTTGGATCGCATCATTACTGTTCCTACGGTGTAAACTTGGGGTGTTGTGTACCTTCCAGTCATTTTATTTAGTTTATTTAGTATTTCACTGGCACTATGTATGTTACAGTGTGTTGACTCAACATTACAGACAGTTTTCACACATCAATGCAAGTGATGTTTTCTGCATTATCCGTTGATATATTTAGATTTTCTTATTTCTGCTTGTACGATCTCATTTCTCAACACTATTCATGGGAAAAACATGCAAACTTTGATTTAGGAATATGTTTAATTTAAATATTATTTCCCCTGCCATACCAGTAAGTTTATATTTGTATAGTTTATAATTGAATAGTTATCTCAATTACCTTTAAAATTATGTCTGGTTTAGTTACAAATATGAAATTAAATGAGCAAGATCTATGCTTAATTTCATCTTCTCTGTTCATATTTGCTCACTCCGATTTGGAAGGTAGCCACATAAGAATTTCAAGCTGATATGCAAGATTTATCATGTTTGCTTCTTGGGAGCTGCACATTCTATGACTTCTTACAGATCAAACAGCTTGTTTCTCCTCTTCCATCCTGTCCCTAGAAAGACAATATGTACAGTTTGCACACAGGACTCAGACATTTTGATATGTTTTCTCGGTCTTGGCTTGACTTTCCCAGTCTTCTCCCCTCTCCATCTCTATAGATGATTTTTGTCAGACTCTTGTCGACACCCTGGAGGGCACACCTGGTCTGCGCTACATTTGGAGCACCTTCAAGCAGTTAGTGCAAGGGAAAGTCCTCTACACACCTGATACACCTGCTGTTCGCCTCATGGTGAAAGAGGTAAGAAAAATGTAACACAGACTTTTCATGCACTTGAAAAGTAGATGAACACGTTTCTTGTATCAATGTGTGATATGAGCAAGTTTAGTGGTAAAGTAGGGTCATCCTTCGATCAGAGGATCGGTGGTTCGATCCCCGGCTCCGCTAGTCCATGTCAATGTGTCCTTGGACAAGACACTTAACCCCTGTTTGCTCCCGTAGCTGTGCCTTCGGTGTGTGAATGTTGTATGAGTGTTAGTTAGTCCTGATTGGCAGGTGGCACTTTGCATGGTAGCCCCTGCCATCAGTGTATGGGTGAATGATGACAAGTAGTGTTAAAGCGCTTTGAGTGTTCGGAAGACTAAAAAAATGCTATACAAGTACAGTCCATTTAGTGAATGCAAAACAATTATTTTTTGTTTTGTTTATACAGTTGATTATCTTCCGTCCACAGGATCAGGCCAATTGCGGGTATTAATAAAAAGTGTGAAGCCTCCAGTGGTGAAATGAAAAAACACTGGCTGTCACACAAAGTTACCACTTGGGGAAGGAAAATAAATATAATACAGTAGTGAGTCAGGAGGCCTGTTCATAGAACGTGGTGAATGTAATGCATTTCCATGACATGACATTTCTGCAAGATATTAGCATCATTTTGATAACCGCATGAGCAAAACAAACAACAGGCAGGCAGTGAGGATTTTGCATTGAGAATACATAATGAGTACAAGCACAATTTGCCGACTTCACAGCAAGTGGTCCGGTGCTGGCGCAGGGGGCCCTTTTCACACCAGACATAGTCAGATTGTTTACAAGTCAATGTTCAGGGGTAAATAACCCCATTTACATTCATCACCATGGGGGGTGGCGGTGTTACTATGTGATGAGTTCCTCTAGGGATTAGTGGAAATGTGCAGATGTGGAGTACTTTCATGTTTGGATTGGCTCACAGCGAATTGAAGAGGCTCAGTGGGCATGCCCTCAGTCAGAGAAAGGTGAGATAACTATTGTTGTTAAAATTGATGTAAAATTATCGAATATTGTTTTTCTTTTTTCTTTTAGGCAAATAGCACATTCAATGCCCTGGCTATGCTTAAAGAAATCATTGATTTGTGGGATGAACTTGGGCCACGTGTCTGGGATTTTCTTCAAAATAGCCGTCAAGTCAACGTATTACGGGTAAGACTCTGCATTAAGAAGCAATACAACAAAATTACCTGAATCACTGTAGCCCACATTATTTTTGTTGTTTTCTTTTGTGTGCAGAAAAGTTTAGTTGCTAGTTTCTCAACACGTGACAAGTTTCAGAGAGTACTGAAAAAAGAAGAACAGAGATCTCCAGAAGTTACACTTATTTAATTGTAAACATGTATCAGTCAAATTTCACTTGCAGTACTTTTGGCTTCAACTGGATAGTCTCAAATAACAGCTTTTACATGATGCATACTTCAAGGATAAGCTTTTTATGCCCAGAGTAACATTGATACCACGATGAAGGCTAGGAGAGCATTAGCTTAGCATAAAACATGTAAACAGGGGCATACAGCTAGTAACCTACTAGCACCTCTAAAGTTCACTAATTAACTGTAGCAAATTCATCAATGAGTTCTATTCATAAGTGTGAAAACAACAATATGTGGTTTTAAGGTGCTATTTCTTGGTCGAGTACAGTGACCTCCAGGAGTCTCTGCTGGTTGCCTAGTCTTGCATAGCCAGATCTGCACAACACCAGACATTATCATTTGGCTAATATAACAACTTTTAAATACATACAGTATGTGGAGAAAATACATCAGCCTCTTTAAAAAAATATTTCTTGGTAAAAATCACAAAAAAAATGAAATGATGAGCCATATATATATATAAATATGTATGTTCTGCAGGTGAGAGTATACATGTTGTGTATATCAATTTGTTGCACCTTCTGTTAGATATGGAAACCGAAGGAGGAAAGTAATTATGGATAAGTGCAGGATAATTTTCATCCTGGCAGAAAGGATTATCTATAGAAGTAGAGGACATGGACTCTTCGCCACCACTTCTCTCATTCCCTCCCTCCCTCTCTCCTTCTCTCTCTCTCTTTGCCTCTCCCCGTATTTCTTTGACACTGACATTACTCCAGTGTCACTCCAAATGAGCTTATAGGCAGCTGGAGGGAAGCAGACATTGGGAGCTCCATATAGCCAGGGTATTCATTACCCTAGCCCTAACCTTTACACAAATGGGCCGGCAATCCTCCTTTGTCTTCATTTTCTCCCAGCCCGGCTCTCTCTCTCTCTGTCTGTCTCTCTCTCTCTTTCTCTCTCTCTCTCTCTCTCTCTCTCTCTCTATCCACATCTCGCTACGAAGCTGGTGGCGTCGGAGGTCTGTCATCTTCAGAGGTTCTTCAAGGTCGCAGACACGTTTTACGTTGATGGACCAATTACCATCACCACCATAACTACATTTGAGATAGGAGTTATTGGGTGTAGGACACACCTTATAAAGATGGCATACAAGTATAATTGTTTGAAAATATGTTTGACATAACTAGCTATGACTTTGCATCGTGTTTACAGGTTAGAGCGGAAATCCTTATGATTTCATTCCTGGTTGATTTGGTGGTGCCCGTTGTTACTATGGTAACAGCAAGCGCAGTTTAATTCTGCAGGTCCCAGAATTACTATGCAGCCAAACAGACTGACTTTGTTTTAATAAAGATGTCTATAATCTGCCTTTTTCCATCAGGCCATGAGCAACTGCAATATCATTGCATGCTGCTCTTGACGCAAGTAGTTTTCCACACAACAGCAGGGGACAGTAAAGTGGGTTACTTTTCTGAGAAGTTTAAGAACACAACTCTTTATCTGACAGTTCACTGTGGCTGGTCCTCCTTGTTCCACTACCCCCTGTATATATTATATTTAAAGGTGATTGCTTTTTTGGTGATTGCAGTTGGGCTAACCGCAGTGACAAATACCCTGCATTAATACTAATACTAATGTGAGGCAGCAGCAGTAGGACATTCTGTGTGCGTTAGCCGTGACTGAATACAGCTCTGACACAGTGTGAAGAAAGTGAACAGTCAGGCTGTTATCAATAGATAATTAGATAAATACAAATGTTATGAGATACACTTACACGGGTCACGTGCGTGTTAGTCCACAAGTCTTGACATTTGCTCAATCATGTAACCTGTCAGCTATGTTAATATTTTAACAATTGCTACAAGGATCTGACCATTTAGAAAAGCAAGCAAATACATGTCCCTTCCTCACTAGAAAATCCTCTCATGACAAACATTTGACACATGACCAACAAGGTTAAATGCCATATCTCCAACTCATTGACCCAAATGCCACTGAAATCTATGCCAAATGCAGTCTTAGGCGGATGAAGATCTCAAATCCTGAGCCTGTCTAACAGTCACGGGCAACGGGACTCTGCTACTGCTGTTTCAGAATGACTTACAGAATACACACATTTTTGATGGGTCGTGTCCTTAATGTAGCAACCACTAAGATGGATGTGTTGATTTTTTTAAAAAGGTCACATGCAGCATAGAGATTACTTAATTTGACACTTTGTCTTAAGGTTAAGCAGAATATCATCAGGAGTGTTGACACTGAAATGCCACTGAGCACACTGGCCAGAATATATCTGAATCTCAACTCAGAAATTTCACAGTTTAGAGGCCCAATTCTCTGCTGACATCCTGCGCCCTTTCCTCTCCAAAAGTCAGAGTCCACATGGTGGTGCGAACCATACACAATCAACGACTGGAATTTTTGGTTTTCAAGAGAGAAGTGTTTTTTTTTTTTCACCCCTGAAATAATAAATGGTTGTGTAATTTAAATAGCGTGTTATCTCAGTGGGGTGAGGTTCCTTTTCAGTGTGTTCCTGTGTACATGACAGGTAAATTATCACTGGTATATTTAATTTTAGTTTATGTAGTAACACTGTCATTACAGGAACAGTGTCATATAACTAATTGGGCATTATTCTCATAGCAGCCTTAAACTATGAACATAGTGGGTGGGAGTGATTGAAATAAATGGTTGTGGCTACTAAATAGAGGATAACACATTAAAACAAACATGTGGGAGTAAACATATCTAATTATGCGAAAGCTATTGTTTTAAGGAGCTTAGAACTGTTTACTTCTTGCAGCAAAAACGCATCTACGTGTTCATTTTTTTGTGTATACTGTGTGTAGTTTAAGTACACGGTTACAGTGGATCCTAGGTCAGCATATCACTTTTATTAATTCACTGCTTGATCACTGCAATTACACCTTGATCCATGACCTGAGATGACTGAGAGGCTTCACAGATATGTTTTGTTATCATGTTACTGCGGGGATGGTGAGGAGGGGCGCTGAGCATTCACGTACATCTCTTGAACTGTGTTTATCCGTTCCTATGTTTGTGTGTACAGTCTTAATTTGTGTTCATTTTCACACTACGGCCCTTCATATACGTTCATGTGCATATGCTGTGTGTGTGTGTTTGTACTGTGCATTTATGATATGTGCTGCTGCACAGGAGCACTTCTTGGCCATGACAATAGTTTATGTGTATTACAGAGCTTGTAGTACAACAGGGCCATCTATCTTGATGCTCCTAATTAATGCCACAGAAGAATGAATGTCACTGCCACCAAAGCAGAACTCTGACCTCCCATGCTTTCTAATCTAAAATAATTAGCTGTGGTCTAAAATTCCTCGGTCCTCATATTCCAATGCATTCATGCCACATTCATTCTAAACCTCTCACTAGTAACCAGAGTAATTAATTAAATCTCCTTGCTTTTGAAATCAGGCTCTGCTGGCAAATCCAGTGTTTGCTGCTGTCCTCAACCAGCGTCTCAACAGCACGGGATGGACAGGCGAGCTGCTGGCCAACTTCCTGTACAACGGGCCTCCAGAGGATCGTCCACCCAGCATGCCGCCCTATGACTGGCGAAATGCTTACAACACCACTTCCGAAGTCCTGAAGCTTCTCTCCAACTTTCTTGGTGTATGTAATTCTTTTGTCTGTGCTTTTATGAAATGCTTAGCACCTCACGGACCTCATGCAGTGGAGGGTTGTGTGACCTCTTCAGTTAAGTGAGAGATTTGATTTAAAATAATATTCTGTTCTCTGACATTTAAGATTTGATAAGCTATAATAATTCTCACTGGTGAGGAAATTGGAAATACTTTTTTTTTCCTGCCCTCCACTGTTCACCTCTTTTAGCCTCTCCCTTTTGTGTTATTTATCGAATTCAACTGATATTACATATGTGATTTCTTTGGTTGGTTTTGCCAAAAACAAAATTAAAAACAGTCTTCTGGTAAAAATACGTTTTTAGATTCTAATTTATCACTTTCCGTGTCTGGTTTGTTGGTATACTAAAAACATGATCCACGTGAGCTAACGTAAGCCATGCCAAGCTCACATTAAATTAATAACACATTAAATCATGATAACTTTATTTTGCAGCGTCAATTGTAATTTCTCAATCGTGGCATGTAAAGAATTTCAATTACCACACATACTATTACCTACAGACTTAAGACAGTGGTTTTGTAAAAGTCCTGTATCCCTAACATAATTGCTGCTCTTTCTTTTACTCCTATGTCTTTCTGTTCCCGACTGTGACACCACTCTGGCAAAACAGCGTGGTGCTGCTGAATACGCAGGGTGCTTAACATCTAAGACACAATGTGTCCTTGTTTAGTACAATGTATTTTTTTTCTTAGCTCTTTTGTTGTTGTGTCTGTGCTCTGCTGCTGTTAAAAACAAAATCATAACTTTTACAGATGATATGTAGGCTTTTTTTTATCTTGCACACTATCAGTTTTTTTAAGAACAAGCTAAAAAGACTATTCATTCAAAGACTATTCATTAAATTGTAATGTCTTTAAGTTAAAGAACTGTCAAACACACAGGAATATCTGTCACTACATTGCTTCCATGATAATCCAAAAAAACGACTATAGTGAATCTGTATCAAACAAAGTGGTGTCTCTAAGTAGGAACACACACACACAGTTTGACAATGATATATTGATCTCTGGCACAGTTTGAAGCAAAATCCTTATTTCCCTATGTGTGATAAAACATGTAACCCCCCCCACCCCACCCCCACCCCGCCCCCCCACCCCCCCCACCCCACACACACACACACCCTGCCACACTCACCTACACACACATTATATCAATCTACAGGCAGGTGAGATGGCAGGTTGGGCTCTTGGGGTTAGCCAATGAAATTCCAACATAATGCAATCTATTTTCTGCCCTAATGGAAATTGCATTGCTCAAAATGGGTATCAGGATAGAGACAGTTATTAGACAACCTTTACTGTGGTGTCCTCTTGTCTGGGTGAATACATCTGTAGGGAAATAGAGGGCTCCTTTCAGTCTAGGGCTGAATAGTATATACTTTCACTACTGACAATGGTCATGTACAATAGCCATAAGGCAAATACATTTATATAGTAATACAAATTAGGCCCACCCTGACACAGTACATAATCTAACATTAATTATGGATAGAAAATACAAATTAGGAAAGTTTATTAATAAAATGAATAACTGCCCACCAAGCTGTGGTCATTTTATAATTGACATGCCACCAACAGCGTAGCCACTGAAGAATCAGGCTGCATCTCTTTAATAGCACACAAATTGCCACTGCCCTGCTCCATTAATGACTGCCCAACAATGTAATAGGATCAAGATATTAATAGTGGAAATAATAATATTAAATAATAATAATAATACAAATAATAATAATAGCAATAATCATGTAAACAGCATAATGGGTCATTATCAATTTGTTCATGGCAGCAGTAACAGTAGTAAGTACCATTGAGTCATCTTCATTATTCGGGGAATAACACTTCATTAGTAGCTTCAGATGACATGGTAGCTCATTGAGAATGTTGCATTGCAGCAATGGTAATGTATTGCATAAACATTTAGGGCACTTGAGTAATTTATATAAGGATGAATCTACTGCTACTATAACTCCTGTAGTCTCTCCAACTTGAGTAAATAAAGTAGATTTTCTATTTCTTTTTCATCCTCAACAAGCATGATGCATCCACAACAACTCAATGTGTTGCTCTGGATGTTCCTCTGAATGAGGCCAAGATGGGATTGGCAAGCTATTAGAGGGGCCAGTTTCTCAGTCCAGAGCCAGGTCAGATTGTTGATATCAGACAGATTAGCCTTGGCTGCTGGTCCAGTGGTCAAAGACCATAGAAAACCCCAAATGCACAAACAATCTTGTCTTTTAGAAACATCATGGTTGGTAAAGCTTGTCTTCACAGCAAATATTGCTGTTATTTAAAGATTAAATAGAGACAAAAAAGTCTCAGAATGCTATTTCTGCAGTAGACGGTGATGTGTATTAGTTCATTTAAATAGACACGTAAGGATGACAATTGTTCTTATCTATTATGATTTACATTAGCTCCTATCACTTGGTTTATGTAGAGCATTTTATTCCATATATTTCACTCAGCACTTTGGTTCAAACTTTGGACTCACATAACCATTCCACAGCTGTGATATTCTCACTAGCAGGTACTGAGCAAATGCTGCTGCTGTGATATTTTGTTTACCACCATAGCTTGATATAGAATACAGACTAGAGAATCCTGCGGGAGAAATGATAAAACTATTGCAGCAGAGGGATGTGTGGACAGCTGTCAGGTGTGACTGCCTCCCAGGATGGCTAGCTCATTATCGTTTCATGAAACAGGGGAACAAGGCTACAGAACCGGGAGTGCTAGCGAGGCTGTATCTCATTTGCTTGTCTCTGCTGAAGCCCAAAACATTTCCCACCCCCTGGCAGCTCCAGATAATTTGGAACTGCACTCAGCGCGGTTTAGTCAATAGCTGAGTGATACTTTAAAAAAAATATCCGTCTGCCATCCTGTCAGTGAGTTCATGCCTGCCTCTGTTTTTTTTCCCCTATTTTGTGGATACTAAAGATGTATATAAAACAGGAATGGTTTGCAATAAGAATATTATATTAAAGAAGCCATCTTTTGTGATACCTCTGTATTTGTTGACAGTGTTTAGACCTGAATAAGTTTGAGGCAGCCCCCACCGAAAGCCATCTGGTGAGCAAAGCACAGGAGCTTCTGAAGAATGATACGTTCTGGGCTGCCATTGTCTTTGAAAACCTCCAGCCGAACTCCAGCCACCCCCCTCCATATGTCAAATACAAAATCCGCATGGACATTGATGATGCAGAGCGTACCAACAAAGTGAAAGACAGGTATGTGACACAGCTCAGCCTCTCTGTTTAATACAAATAAGGGATTGCTATCATACCTACTAGAATAGTACATTTACTTACTTAAAAACTGTTACTGTCTTTTGTTCTTGCTGACTCTCTTATGTATCGCATTACATTGCCTTTGTTAAAGGAATAATTTGACATTTAGGGAATTGTGCTTACTTGCTTTTGCTGAGCGTTAAATTGACACAATGTTCATATTTTTACGCTAAATATTAGTCTAGAGCCATCCTGGTTCACTTAGCTTAGCATAAAGACTGAAAACAGGGAGAAACAGCTAGCAAGTATTCCTTTAAGCCTAGAGATGAGTAACGTGTTGGATTTTATTGTCCTTTCTGCTTCCCAAAAGATCTGATATTTTTTTTGTCTTTCAAAGTTTACTGTCTAAAAATACGACCTCTATAAACAGTCATGAAACTTTGACAGTATTTCTGACCATTCCGGTTGTAGTTCACTTGCCCTTTGCTAAGACAGATCATGGTGTGTCTGCTTTTAATAAGGTTATGGTCTCCCGGGGCTCGAGACAACTCTTTTAACGACCTGCGCTATATATGGGGAGGCTTCGCCTACCTGCAGGATATGATGGACCATGGTATTATACGAGCACAAACGTCAAAGACCCAACCACTTGGTGTTTATGCACAGCAAATGCCATACCCCTGCTTCGTGGATGACACGTGAGTATAAAATGTTTTTTTTATCTTTCAGCCTTGTGATTACTTGAAGAGGAAGGTGGTAATACAGCAATAAAACTGTGCTCACTCTGGGGAGTTGCCACTCACTGCCAACACGTAGTTGAGTTATGGTGTTACCAGCCACTCAGGCCTTCCAGATTTCCCAGTGGAAACTTCAAGATGCTCCCTCTTATTTGTCTAACTTAACCTTTCTTTATCATCTATGTTGCTCTTCTGTGAGTATCTTATGCTATTGCTGATTACCTATAAAGGGACAAAGGTAAGCAGCAACTCTAATAATATCACAGGGAAAAGTCTGTAAAGAAATGTAACATCCTTGAGGATCAATCATTAATTAATAATAAATTGAGGCCCAACAAGTGAAAATAAATAAATTAAGCCAGCAAGAGGGGAATGAGTGGGCCAAAACTATTGATTTTAGTAAAACCACAGGACATTCGTGAATAGTTGATGAATGGTTAATTATTTAACCAACCACCATGACTTGCTTCCTTTTTTGTATTTCCGAGGCAATTCCTTCTCAACAAAGTGAGAGTACCTTACCCCACGTCTCATAAATCCATCATGTGCAAATATTGATAGCAGGACTCTAGCTGTGTATGTATCCATCGATAGCACTGGCGACCAACATGTTAGATTGTTCGACTAGGGACAGAAATGATGTGGTATCACTCTTAATCTTACACAGCGAAGATTTCCTCAGAGTCTGGGAAATTACTCCCATCCACAAAACATTATGATCTCTAATAATAAAGGAAAAGCCCAATGATGCCATCAAGAGCGAAGATAATTACCAAAGAGATTTAAGTCCAACAACACAATACGCCCCTTTCAGTAGACACACGATATTCCCTCCCTGTGGGAAAACGCAGTTCCAGAGTTAAGGGATCTCATTTTAAAATAGTATATGCTTTGGATAGCACAGAATGTATAATAAAGCAACTGAGAGAGAGCTTTTGAATCAACATATTCAAAGAAGCCAAAGCAACAAGAAGCATACACATTCTAACTTTATATTGAAGATGCATTTGGGCAGCTAATGTCTACATGTTGTAAATAGTAATGCCCTATTCTGTCCCACATGTTGGTCTTGGAGACAAGACAAAATCCCTGCTATGAAAACCAAAATCTATGTAATGGCTTTATTAATATGTCTTTCATTATCTGGGTTTTCTATTGGTTCATTATTAAGTGCTTTCCTTCTGATTTATATTTACATTGTTTGCACTTTATTTTTTAGCTGCTGTAGTAAACTTAATTTAAGACACATATTTCATATTTGTTTTAACTGCCTAAGTGGGTGTGCTTGGTTTGGCATGCCAGGCAATGGGATCGTTTCAGAAGAAACTAATTGGAGGGATGTTGAACTAAATATTGCGCCCAGTGGACATGTTCATCTGAGATACATTTTATCATTTTGAACTACAGTGCAAAATCACCCCCTCTATATAGAATAGACACGAGACATGTTCTTACTGTACCTGTTAATTCCAGTACAAAAACAACCGAAACACCAGATTGCTCAATATTCTAGTAATGCGCAACACTTTCAGAGGTGGCATGCTTAATATGGAACATTGCTGATAGTCGTCATTTGCAGCTTATTGTTGTGATAATGATCTGAAATTAGACATGATGCAGCTTATTTGCTAATGCAGGTCCCATAGCCTCAGTTTCATCTTCCTAACACAAAGGATTAATAATTACTTCAGATAAATTGGATCCATAAAGCCCTGCAATATCCCAAATCCCCCCACCATTTACTCTTTCGCCTGCCTAGCCATTTGGGCATTTCTATAAATTATTAACACTTGAAAACTGCTATTTCATTTATAAATAATTGATAGTGAAATCACACAAAGGAAAGATGTGCTACAACACAGAGAGGCATGAAGGGGAAGAACCTTGGTGGTAATTATTTTCATCTCGAATTGGGTAGTGTCATCAACCAGAAAGAAGGAAAGAACATTGTGCATTCAGACTGACATGTTTGCCGTCTGCTGTAACTGTTTTTCTGTTTCAGCATTTAGTTACTTTCAGATGTGCCACACGGAATACATTTTTTTCTCCAGTTGGGAAATATGAGATAAATATACAATCAAAGATATACATACCCTGTTGGGCTAATAAGTATGTTGTTACAGTAGCATTATTAAATGTAAAATATGAGTTTTATCAAACATAGAGTAAGTTTCGACATTTTGACAATTGTACAATTTAAACCACAGAAAATATTTAAACAGAAGCTCAATAAACTGTTGTCAACTACACAATTAGTTTCTGTGAGAAGGCTTCATCATCACAGTCTTTTTAATCTCTGACTGGTTCCTTTCAGTCTCAGAAAAACAATATTTCTGCTTCACTGATACTGAACTTCAACTAGCAAGGCAATATTATCTGCACTGACCTCAACACAGATCAAAACTACTATTATTAGACCTGTCTTTGAAATACTATCCTTTTTGCATTCCTCATTTCCTCCTTGCTGACTGTAATACACCTGATGAACTACCAGCAATCTGGGCCACTTCAACCACAGCCGACCCCGTTGGCATTTGGAACTTGAGATAACCAACCTGTATTAGCTTCCACTGCCTTCATATTCACATTGTTCACAGGCCTGAGATGACGTGCGGGATAAAGGTTGACCCTTGCAGGGCCTGATAGCACATGAACTGGCCCTTTATCAGCAGCCTTTGAGCCAATGCACACTGCTGAATCACAGGCTTCTCTTGTTTGGATACTGAGGCTGTGCTCCGGCTTGATGTGGGATCTAAGACTGCTTTCAGTAATACATGACATAGGGCCACAGTGGGCGTGAAGACTTTTCAACTTAAGGATGTTAGAGGAATATGCTTTTGTCCATCTAAAGTAGCTAATTAACCTCATGTGAACACTTTTACTACTGGCAGAGGGTGAAATAGTTGAGCATATTTGGGACATCTGAAGCTCTTAACAAGTGAAAACATCTAGTGAAGTTTTGTTAGTGCCTCTGCTCGCTGACATGCTGTACTGAAAATATTCCCTGTATGTCTCCTCACCTGTTGATAGACCCCTTTCTAGCCATGGCCGAAAAAGGGCTTAAAATGTGCTGTTACTAAAGCTAATTGTATATTCATGCTTATATAAGAATATCCTGTATTTTAACAATCTGGATACTAAGATGCCCACAAACTGTATTTTAAACATGGTAAATGGATGCTAAATGGTCACATTTAATGGCAATTCAGAATAATTTGGATGTAGATATTAAAAAAACAATTGCATTTTTTTTTAAATTGGGCTGATATTTTGTTTGCTGAAAAACAAAAACTGTTAAAAGAATTAAAACTGTAGAAACTTAAAATTTCCAATTACAATTTTGCTAAAAACAACGATTTTGTAAAATATTAGTGAAATAAAAGGTACCAAGAAGAAAAATAAAACAAAACTTATGTCTCTCTCTTTGTGTGAACAAATAATGCTTTAAATTTCTTAATATCTAGTTACTAATATTTATAGAATAAAGTATTCAGAAAGGACTAATACAAGCAGTGTATCACTATCAATGGTGAACAGTTTTCTTAATTTTTCTCCTAAATGTATAGCTGAGATAACAATTTTATAACTGTAAAATAATCTTTAAACTCTCATTGTTTCTCAAAATGTTGCTTCACTGTTGGCTCATAGAATTTTATTTTGTTTTATATATGGAGTTTTTCAGTCACAAAACCCCCCGAAAAATACAACATATGGGTCCCTAAGTGCTCTTTATGCCATAACTGCATGCACAGTTTTCCTTAAGCAATAATTTGTACCAGCGACGAGATAATCCACATTGAATAATAAAGTCTGTTCCCTTCAATGAATTGCTCATTTCCAGCCAGCCAAGGAACTCAACAGTATATTTGCTCATAATGAGACGGGAAGCTTCTTTTTTTTTTAGCATAGAACACCAACCTCTGGGGAGGTTGTGCTCTACTATCTCTCGATTTACTGAGAAATCAGTCTTCTAGCTTGCCTAAATTTAGGTCAGGCTGCCAATGTAACTGGAGCCCCGTAACACAGACCTGCCAGGAGTTCTATTACTTAAGCACCCTTGATCGATCAGCGAATGTATAATTCAAGAGCATCTGGTGGCAAGGTTGTCAGTGTCAGACACGGTGTGCATGACTGATCTCTCCCCCTTCAGTGCTACAAGTCACAGAAGGAGTTAACTCACACAAGCTGTCAGCTGTTACAGAGATGTTAAGGTGGAATCAGGAGCAGATAATACCAGAATTAGTATTCAACCTGATGCCTTTGCAACTTGAGACTGCTTACCTCCCTAGAAAAGGTGTTAATGTACAAGTTAGCTTTATTTGTTGAAGTATATAGATTTCAAGCTCCCGGAGTTTATAATTCCAGGCGCAAAGAGGCAATTGTATTCATGGATTCATGTAATGAATTTTGGTTTTAGTTGCTCTTGGTCTGAACTTTATGAAACTCCAACCAATCCCTTATTGCTGCTTCTCAAGGCCTTGTTTGAAAGTGATCAATCCCACAGAGGCATGGAAAGTGTCCTAGAAAATAAGTCTGTCGCTCTCTCTCTCTCTTATTCAAGTTCTTATAACAAAACTCTCAGTGCGAAACAATATTTTGCTTGACTGAAACATAAAATGAATGTACTTGAAAAAATGTTGCATCCCCATTAACTTAAATAGCTTGAAAGAGGAGCATTATTCTAAAAATGACTGCGTATTCACTTTTTGCTTCATCCGTATATCCATGTTGAACAGTGCTTTGCTTGCATTATATCGTCAGTATTTATGGAATGTAAGCACAAGTTATATGTGAAATCTATACTTTGTCAAAATATATTTGATATCTCACCTTTTGTATCTAATAAAGCAAAATAGGCACTTTGTTATATTGGCAGCGGATATGATATTGACATGGCATTTTGGTGGCATTATGAAGCCAGTTTAATATTGCCGTATTGTATTGTAACAGCATCAAATCATACATCATATCTGGCATGAGGTGCAGCACTAAATGGCTTGATTGAGCTGAAGCACCAGGTTTATGAAGGTTAGCTCAGTGTGAAAATAAAAAAGACTCAATGGCATTGAGTCCACGAATAAAAAACTTGTAATATCCGCAAAATAGTTTCCTATTTCTTTTATATAACGGGTGCAAATACCGGTTATGATTGAAAAAGGCAACCTTTACAATAGAGTGTGCATGTAAAAAGCTGACTGTTAAGGTCATTATCTTTATCATCTCTCAAATGTCATAAATTATAAAGAAAATGCTCATCGCACTCCACTGAAGTTATTATTTCAGTTATTGAAAAGATATTCAACTTACCATCATGTAAGACTAAGAAAATTAACAAATCCTCACTTTGCATGTGGCTTGCATGTTACCAAAATAGTTGCAGTTAAGTTTTTGGTTGATGGACTAATCGATTATATAACTACAGCTCCTGATATCACAAACCATCAGTGTAGTAAATCATGTATTTTTGTACAGTCATGTGGTGAAGAGAAGTGCACACATACAGCAAACTCCCCAACAAATGTTGACCAAAATTAAAAATCCTGGCAAAACATTTTTACACAAAGTTTCATCACTCCCACAATTTTTGTATTCACTGTTTCAGTTGAACGTTTAGATTTTTCATAGATCTTCATGACGTACATCTCATTTCATCCTCCAAAAAGCTGCGAACATCTATATAAACCAAAATGAGTAGTATGCAGCAGATTAAAAGCACGCTAACACTCACCTGTCAGTGTTAACTCCCTATTATAAATAACCTTATACACTCCACATATACTCCTTTCTTCAATGTGCAGCCCTGACCTTTTTGATTGCTTTCTTTTACAACCAGCTTCGTACAGAGTATTGGAGGCATCCTCCCCATGTTCCTGGTGCTGGCCTTCATGTACACTGTGTGCATGATCATCAAAGGCCTTGTGCTGGAGAAGGAACTCCGGCTCAAGGAAGTACTGCGTGTTGTTGGCATTCAAAACGGTGCCCTGTGGTCTGCAAGGTTCACAGAGAACATTGTTCTACTCGCAGTTCCCTGTGCGATCCTAAGTGTCATGATTAAGGTCAGTGGAAAAAGACTTGCTCAGTGGATCAAAGTATCAAAACACAAAGCATACAATATT
This sequence comes from Ophiodon elongatus, assembly GCA_016806645.1. Taxonomy (NCBI): domain Eukaryota; kingdom Metazoa; phylum Chordata; class Actinopteri; order Perciformes; family Hexagrammidae; genus Ophiodon; species Ophiodon elongatus. Next base: position 2,552,148 of record JACSYO010001725.1, read on the forward strand.
AATAAAGCCTGTAATGCTTTTTCAGTCATTTTGTCTCCAAATCAGAATATTCTTTAAGACTTAAAGCCTCCTATTTGTCTTCCAAAGTTGTGTTCAAAACTTTGCTTATATCTTATGAGAATTGTGGCATCCTCAATGTAGCTGCATTTTTGTGCATACTTTGCATTAAAAGAAAATTTGCCATGCTTTGTGTTTTGGTAGTTTTGCTGTTATTAATCATAACCAATCAATGAGCACAAAATCAAATAATTTTCTGTGATTCTTCAAATCAGCTTCCTTGTAATTAATTGAGCTTGGAAGCAAAACTGGAATTTAGTCAAATAATGACCACGGCAGCAGTATTGGGCCTTTATTTCCTGTAATTGTATCACCTTTTCCTCTGTGCCTTATACATGAGGAAGGCCATTAAGTAATTTAAGTAGTGAATGATTGGCACTGTATATTTCCATGATTGCAATGGAAATTTATTATCTTTGACCACCATATGTTACATTATGTCAAATCAAATTTGCGGGGTAATAACCCTAAGTGGGAGGAATAGTGGTGCACCAAAGACCACAAGTTAAGAAAGGGACTCAAGTGTGTGGACACAAATACCTTTGGCAGCCCTGGAGTTACATTTTTTTAATACACAATGCTCTGATTTGTATGAAAAAATAAGTAAAAAAGTAAGTAAATTAACTTTAATATGATAAAAATGTAGCCAAACAAGATTAATATTTGGCTTGTTTTTTTTCTCTGTGCTGACTAAAACTAAAGTTAACCCCTCAGAAGTAATTTGAACTCCAGAGTATTCGTCAAAGCACCGTGTTTAGATTTATTGTATTGGAATTATCACCAGCCTTTGAACTACAATACTGTACACAGGTTGGAACAGTATGAAAGAACAATACACGGCCTATCTCAGCATCATCACGCTCATGATGTATAATGCACTGTAAGTACAATCATCTAATGGGTCTAACATCATCAATCACAGGAAAAACGTTGCAATGGAAAATGGCTGTTGGTATTATTCCCAGAAAAGAGGATAAAAACAATGTGACCAACATTAGTTATGTGCAGTAGTTTTTTCTTATTCAGCAAATGTCGACCTTCTGGAAGTATGTGTTTTTAGTTGTTTATTTACTGATTCGCTCCGTTGAATCAATGATTATGTGGGATATAATGGACTTGCTTATCTGTTGGAATGATCCTGCTTAAGGATCGATGAGAGAAGATGCACAAAGCACAGTCATCACAAAAGGGAGCCCCTTTAGACCTTTTGTGACTTACGATGGAACAGCATTATTATTGCTCTCCTTCAGATAGAGAGATAGAACGACTTTTGTAGTCATTGTTAGTGAAATTAAAAAGAATTGTTATTTTAGGTCGACCTAATCAATTTTTGCAGTTTAATTGGGAAATGCGGCTGGTAAATAAAAGCTGATATTTGAACAGCTGGGTGAAATGTAATTTCCCATCAGCCTAATGTGTTTGCAAGCTATCAACAATTTGTAAACATTAATAACAATAAATTGAGTTAGTTGAGTGCCTTGGAGGAGCAACCGCAAACATGATGTTTATTCAGATCACAGGCCCATTCTAAATGATAATTTCACAGCCATTTCCAGCACATTAATAATAATAGAAAATCAAATGGTAATTATCATAAGGCTGTATCTGGATACGGGTTGACAACAACCGGTTTTGTCACCTGCACCTGAGTCCTCTGTCATTTTACACTTGTTTTCTCTTCCATTACAGAGGAGGTAATGCATTTATTATTTGGCATCCAGACTGATGTATTTGCCCTGTTTCCACATTTGGCTCCATTCTCAAACCAGCTGAATTAAGGTGTTGTTTTCATGAAAGCTAACACTGATCAGTGATGATCAATACACATTTCCTCGCCCAAACAGTATGTCCTTGTGTTGACAATGTGAGACCACCTTTTAAATGCTTGGTCATGTTTGCACTCATCATTAAAATGTAATTAATTTGTTGTGCACAACAACAATGACAGTGAGAAAAGAATGCAAATGACATGGTCAGAGACCACCTTCAGAGTTGGACTCACTTTTGCACAAAGGACTAAAATGTATTGATACAATTAGACATTATTGATACAGAAATGGATAGTAGCTGATCATTACATTTACAGTAGTTCTAAAGTCTGAGTTTGAGGCATTACGCTACTTTAGATTTCCTCTAATTTAAGAGTTCAAAATGTATTTGACAGCTTTAGTTACTCGTTACTGGTTTAAAATATGATACATCGTTATATAGTAAACTACCTTTAGTAATTAAAACCACCTTCAACAGCTACAACATTAAAATGCTACTTACAGATACAATATTAAGTGGGCCACTTTGCCTGCATGATTAATAATTTTACTTTTGATACCTCAGGAACATTTTGCTGATAATGCTTACATACTTTCATTGCAGTAACAAATTTAAAGCTGGACATTTACTTGTAAATTTACATTGTGAAATGACTACTTTTACTGTTATGTCTTTCTCTGAGTACGTCTTCCACCACTGACAACGGGTCACACCTGTATTAAACTTACACAGTGAGAATGTTCAACAGTACTGTCACGTGCAGGGGCTTTTTTTAATCATCACTATAATGAGAAGTCTGTCGGTTGCCGACAGACTTATCCCCATTTTAGCCAGGTACTAACAAGAAATCCATATCTGAGTATCTCCTCTGGAAAGGAAAAAAGCACCATAATCAGGGTGTACATGCATGCAAGGCACATCGCAATCAGAATGCTTATGGATTGCAGTGTGATAAGATCTCAGCCAGGTGCAAATGTGGTCTACACAGTTTGGCCACATTCTTAAAGCAATTAATCAATCATTTTCTATATCAGCAATGGATCAAATGGCTGTGTGCATGTGAAAGGCGATGCTTATAGTGATGAACCGGCAAAGAACGGTCACCCTCCCCTCAGCTCTACAAAGTCCTTTACCACCTTTAAGCTCTTTTTGGGTTTATGGCCCACGACGTTACTGTTTAGGTACAGTCTCAGCGTTTTCATCAGCAGCAGGAAACTGTTATCAGTCAGAATGCTCTAAAAACTCACTGTACGCTACCTGCTAAGCACCACACAGCAGACAGACCGAGTTGCAACTAGCTGGGGAACATTGGAACAACGTGGCAAAATGATTAGCAATGTTTGTTGACAAGACTGCTCATCTAATTTCGTATTTAGATCCAATATTAACGCTGGCAGAATCACAATAACAGGAATTTTGATTAATATAGGTAGAAATGTTAAGTTCCGCGATTAGATGTCATTATCCAGATAATGAGTCCAAATACAGATTACATGTTAATACCAGATGTAAATGGGGTCATTGTCTTGTCTCGTCTTGGCTCCTCCACCCTTCAGGTTCCTCCGGTTTCTGGCCAGCTCCCTCCCCTTATACATGACTTTAGCCTGGATATACTCAGTGGCCATGATCATTAAGGGGATCGTTGCAGAGAAAGAGGCGAGGCTCAAGGAGACCGTGAGGATCATGGGCCTCAGAGGTGCCATCTATTGGCTCAGCTGGGCAGTGTCCAGTATGCTGCCGCTGGCCTTGAGTGCTCTCCTCCTTTCCCTTATACTGAAGGTGATTTCAAAATGATTTAATAATGATTCAAGGAGGACCCAACACTTCTTTTGGAGAGTTATGCCTATCAAGTCTAATGGAGTGATGAGACTTTTGTTTAAAATACAGAAGATGTTAAACCGAGGAGAAACCTAAGCACTAAAATTTTATAATTGTACTTCAGGCTAGCACAGTTGTACTTGAAAGTTCATTTAGTATGTGCAAATTTAGAAGAGTTTCGATAATGAACATTCATACAGCTCCATGTTACAGTTTCCTCTGTAAGGATTTTAATCATAATTGCATCCGTTACAATAGCACCATTATCCCAACGGTTCAAGTGCCTTTTTGAATTAGGCTCGGGGAAGACATCAGCATTATGGTGTAATGTGGGAAAAAGGATGGATGCAAAAGTAGCTCACTAAAATCGGAGAAGGGTCCTCCTTCAAAACTGGCAGAGTAAAACAGTGAGTTTATTAGATTATGTAAAAGAATATCAGTCAACTGTAAACATGTTCAGGTGTATCAGAAATATTGATACACCAGATATGTTATACAATATGTATACTGGATTCAGAGCAATACTATAGCAGCAAACAACAATTTGCAATGTAAAGATATAGTGGATTAATGACTACCAGAGAATGAGCATTAGCTGCTACCCGCTGGCTCAGCTGTCTCCATGTTGAGCCGTGTGAAGTCAGTAGATATGCTGCAGTCTTAATTCCACATTGAGGACATTTAACCCTTTCAAAACCCTCTTTTACTCTGCCCACTGTGTTGTAAAAATTTACTTTAATAATCACATTTACTGAATCTCGTTGTTTCCTTGATAAGTACTCTGCAAGACAACCACCTCTACCACAACTCAAACTTTTAAAGGTTCTTTTGACATCGGATTCACATAATATTTTTTCTCTTGTCTTCTCACACAGTATGGCAAAGTGCTGCAATACAGCGACCCCTCGGTAATCTTTGTCTTCCTGCTGGTGTTCTGCCTGGCCACCATCACTCAGTGCTTCTTCATTAGCGTCTTCTTCTCTAAGGCCAATTTAGCAGCGGCGTGCGGTGGCCTCATCTACTTTGTCCTCTACCTGCCGCACATCCTTTGCTACGCCTGGAGGGACGTCATGGGTTTTCAGGCCAAGGTTGTAGTGGTAAGTCCGTCTTTAGCTCCGACATGGTTTTTAATATCTTCCCCAGCTGTTATCATTCATGACTGTCTTTTGAGTTATATTCTTAGGTTGTTTTTTTACCACCATAATCACACTTTTGCAATCCCAGTCATTAATTCCTTATATTTTACCTTCGAATCCAAACAGGCACAAGACTGATTTGATTGGTGCTGGTTGTTGTATAAAAATAAGTGAATTCACTCCCACTGTCGATAATATCTGTGAGAGATTTGCCTTTATCCTACATGCCCACTTCTCCTGATAATGAGTTGTATGCAAGATGAATGAAAAGGTCCCGTAAAGTTTAAACACAAAAGCATTTCGGAATTGTTTTAAATATCCATACTGTCATTATGCATTTGGTTCCCATTTGTTCTGATATATTTTGACAGAAAACAAAATAATTATGTCAAAAACTAGACAGAAACATGAAACATTTCCATAAAAGAAGAGACTAGAATGACAAATTGAGGAAGTTGGTGATTTTCTCTTATCCTCTAAGAGATAAAGATGAATGGTACAACATTGCTCAACTTTCAGTGTAGCCTTTCTGCCTGACCTTTATGGCGGTGCCGGTGTCATTTGTCCTCCAGCTGTCCTTTCTGCAGACAAAGACACACAAAATCTTGAATCTTCATTGCCGTGCGACTGGATCTCACCAGAATTTCAATCAGCTCATGTTTTCTTATTTGTCAATTTCAGCAATGCGGTATCAGGTGTAGGTGGCCAAGGCAAACAGTTTTGTGTTTCTTATTTATTGAATTGAAATAGTGGCAGTCAATAATATCTTCCATTGGCACCTGACAGCAGTCACTTCTGCTTTCACCTTTCATTTTCTTCCACTTTGTAGACCTTACTTTTTATAGCCAGCAGTGCCAACATACCATGCTGAAATTGCTTGTCTTTGAGTAAGTCCTTTTAAAGTTGTGTCATTCTTTTCCTTTAACAAAACTTTCCAGTCCATTTTCTTTAACAGACTCAGGCAGGTTAGCTAGGCATTTTACATATAAAGCACTATGAACCTTATTTAATCTCTACACAAAGTGCTATTGCTAGGTCCTCCCCCTGCGCTGAGATTTTTCTCCCCTGCTCCAACTAGATGGATAGCCCTCTAGCCCTCTAATTAGCATGAGCAATGTTCCTCTGACCAAACCACTATCCAGTTCTTCCTTACACTGTGTGAGATGTGTGTGTGTGTGTGCGCACAGAGGTTTTTCTCTCTACTAACTCGGATGAAACTACATCGTACCAAGGCATACAAATTCTCTTCCACATTGTCCTTGATAATGAAGTCTTCAATCGGAACTGAATTTCAAAAGATCACCTGAATTTATATGAACAGTTTTGATTGCAGCTTTGTGAGTATCACAGTTTATCAGAGGGTCACTATAAGACAGGGCATAGTCACTATCCAACGACCGATCTACTGTACTTTGACTCTACCTCCAGTTTTTAATGATTTAGAAACAAGAGAGAGCTCAGAGTTCCTGAAAACCCCAAATATTTTCAATTAATCTTTCAGTCCTGGAAAAATCCTGAGAACTTCCCAGGTTTTCCTTTGCTGAAATCAATTAATTGATCTATGCTTTTGCACCATCTGGAAGCTCACTTAAGCTTATGTTTTTTGTTCAAAACTCTTTTTGCAGTATTATGACTCTGCTGACATTTTAATATACAGTATACTGTAAATGTATACTAAATTTAATCAACAGTAGACAGGATAGAGGCAGACAGGAAACAAGGGGGGACAGAAGGGGAATGACATGCAACAAACGCCCCCAGCTGGAATTGAACTGGGCACTTTATGTGGTATCAGCCTTGATCAACCTGCTATTACAATGCCCTGCTGATTACTCTCCTAATTAATAGATGAATTGTTTGGTCTATATAATGTTATTGAATTGTGAAAAATGTGTGTGCAATTCTATAAAGCTCAAGATCATGTCTTCAAATAGCTTGATTTGTCTGACCAACAGGCCAAAACACCAGAGATATTCAAGCTGCTCATCCACAAATTTGACAAGCTAAAACAAGGGAATCTTTGATATTTCTCCTTGAAAAATTACAAACAATTACACGCTTATCAAAATTAAAGCCAATTTTCAGTCTAATTGATTGATGGTATGATTATTGCAACTCTTGCCTCCTCTTTGTTTTTACATATCTAATTCAATCTGACAAACACAGAGACAGACTTTGTATTCTGGCATTTCCATGTCAGACTAAGAACTGACTAATTCAGTTTTTAAAGGAAACTTCTTCAGACAGATTTTTCAGACATTTGTCTCTGTTGTGATCCTATTCGCCATTCAAGCTCTAGTTTTTTTTTTTTAAATGTCCTGGAAAATGACTTCCTAGAAAGAGCTTGAATGCTGATCACACTTCCTCTCAACAATACTCTTTGTCTGCAGCCAGCTGAATGGTGGTTGAATTTGCAGTGTTGACATGTGTTCAATAGAGGGGCCTTATTTGTCTGCCTCCCAACTCAAGCCCTTTTCTCAAATGCCAAATAAGTGGCTCCTGTGGTTTTGTCAGCCGTTCATACTGAGGTCAAGGATGGGTGCCCACTAGCCCTGCTGTCACCCCTCATCTACTGACTCACTGTTGATTGCTTGTCAGGAGATGGGCAGTGGAGGACAACACAGAAAGTTGCAAGCAATGTTAGAAGCCAGGCCAGAGGTTTGGTGTCACTGCAGGGCTTTCCGGATTCTCTGCCTGGTAATGTAAGGACAAGTAGTCAGTATCCATGATTGTTCATCTCTATAGATTCAGCAAATGCTACTTCTACCGGAGTGAAAATGCTGTGAGCAAATGAGGCATGATAAAACAGCTGGCAGGCAACATGGCAATGCAGAGTGATAGGCCATGGTCGATGATGTCTCACGGGCAAAGCATCATTTGCAATTTCCTTCTGTATGAAATCTCCAACGAATCTTAGTTTCAGCACACACATTTTAGTCTCCATCTTTGTTCACGTCTAAAATTAAGTTTTGAGAGATTTTCACAAAGGCAACACAGCAATTAAACCAGCTGATGCCTGTGTGGATATTCTTCCTCCGTCTGCAGCAGTAGTGTATTGATCAGTTGAGTGTGACCTTGGGTGGTAATACAAAGTCATCACCTGAATTACTTAATGAAATATTCTTTGAGACCATACTTCATAGATTTTAAAAGACACTTTGGGAGTACATAGATCTCCTTTCCTACTGAGAATTTGATGAGCAGATGGACACCATTCTCATGTTAGTTAAATATGTGGCTAACCAGCAGCTTCAAAGCTTAGCTTTGCATAAAGACTGGAAACAGCGGGCAACAGTTAGCACTCTTTGTACTTTTTTTGTCAAAACCGTACAAAAACTGATGTATAAAAATGGCATTTCACTGTTACATAGGGGGTTTTGTGATTAACCATTTATTGGCTGTGAGCAGTTGCCAGGAATGCTGAGACTCCAGGAAGTTGGAGTTAGGCTAGCTGTGGCTAACTAGCCTCTGGCTCCAACTTCATTTGTATCGTACAGACAAGAAAGTGATGTCAATCTTATCATAAAACTTGAAGCGGGAAAGCAAACTACTCCTTTAACTCTGTATGTTTTAACCTTGAACGTCTTTCTTTACCAGAGTTTGTTGTCATGTGTGGCCTTTGGCTATGGCTGTGAGAACTTTGCCAAGTTCGAGGAGCAAGGCATCGGCATTCAATGGAACAACATCAACAAGAGTCCAGAAGAGGGAGAACGCTACACCTTCATCGTGTCCATCATCATGATGCTCTTTGATGCTGCCTTTTACTGGGTGCTCACCTGGTACATTGAGAATGTCTTTCCAGGTATTCATTTTTAAGCAGATTAATTAGTATTGTGTTATTTGTACACTATCTACATGTACTTTACTCTTCTTGCATGAGATCCTCTCCCCTAGCCCAACTTAACTCAGTAGCCAATGCAATCCTCTTGACAGGCTAGATTTAATGCTTTTCTCATCGACTCTAATAAAAAGAAGATAGGATTTGTGCTAGGCTGTCAGGAGGAAACATACACTGTAAAGTACCATATTCCCTCAAGCCACGCTGTTGTAATGTTCTCTACGCTTGATGCCAGGCCAATATGGAATCCCGAAGCCGTGGTACTTCCCATTCACTGCATCCTACTGGTGTGGGACAGCCTCAGCGATTGACATTGACCCCGGCGTGCTGAATAACTCCAATGAACATAATGGTAAATTGCCATATCATTTTCAATCCTCACCTTAAGTAACTGAGTAACTGTACTGTATCCTACGCAATTATTATGTAAGTGTCACATTCTCGATTGCTCAGCCATGTACTAAAGGGAACATAGTCCTTATAAGAAGTGGAAGTTAATCGGGATGGATCGCAAACAAACATTAGCACCTTATTTTTCACTTTGGGTGCTAATGGAGTTTTGCGCTTTGTGAAGGTGAAGAACGTAGGTGAGTTTCAAGTCTGGAACTTGTTAAAAAAAACTGTTTCCAATTAACATTCAGGGGAGTGAGCTATTTTTGTCTTCCAGTACTCAGCAGTGTTTCTTTCTACCTTTTTAAGGCCCAATCAGTATTTTTGACAAGAAGAATTAATTAAAAGGAATAATAACATACATATTTAGAAAAAATGATTTTTTTATTCCAGTGGGTACAAATGTTACTGATATAAAGAAACTTTTTGCAGCATCAATACATAATACTAATTTAGTATTTATCTTATTAGTCCTTGAATTTCTGGGAGAAGAGCTACTTGTTTTAAACATTTGGATCATTTATATCTTAGATTTCATTTGTACCTGTTGTTAAGCTTGTTTTTAGGTCAATCATAAAATCATGTTTTATTTATAAAGCACTTTTCAAACAAATCAAATGTAATTCAAAGTGCTTTACAAATGATTGAAAATATGAAAACAATATGAAAATGGAGAGAAGAGGAAGAGACTAATGCGCACCAAATTAAGTTCAGAAGAAAAATACATCTGTGTGTTTATGAATGTATGCATTGTGTTTATTAAGAGTATCTGGAGAAACCATCACCCAATATGAAAGCAGGGGTCTCAGTCCGCAATCTTGTTAAAATCTACAAGACTGGAAAGAAGCTTGCTGTGGACGGACTGAGTATGGACTTCTACGAGAATCAAATCACATCTTTTCTTGGCCACAATGGAGCCGGAAAAACGACCACAATGTGAGTTTCATTATCTATTTCTCTCATGCTTTGCCACTTGGCTCAATGATCATGTATTTTCACAGGGTGCAACTAATCCAACAATGCCGACTGTACTGGAGCTGCATTAATGCGGTGACCCGTGCTTTCAAAGAGTGACATCTTCTGAGAGGACATTTATCACACAGAGTCAGCTGTTGTTTTGATAGCGGGAATTATCTAATTGCGGTTATAAAAAAAAATTCGGAAAGGTTGGAAGGCCTTTAGGATGACAGCAAATAACTGAAACCCAGTGGCCCAGAAAAAAATGAGTGAGAGAGTGAGAGAGTGAGCAAGTGATGCAAGACTAAGGGCCGAAGAGAAGACATCCGCTCTGAGCTGCTGTAACGAAACATAACAGAGCACAATAACAGAGAGGACAGAAGAAGAACTCTGTCATACACCAACATTCTGTGTGGATGCATTTCCACAGCACAGTATCTGTGAGATGCAGTGTTACAATTGAATATAGGCACAAAGAACAAACAAACATCTTGTAGCTTTTTTTTTTTATATGCAGAAATCTTGTCACAGCCCACACAGCATCCCACTATCTTTAACCAAAACACTCAATATTTAATGTTGTTTTGTCACAACTTTATGGAAATTCCCAGGTTAGTAACTAATTATTACATAATTAATGATATGGCAATGACAAGTTCACGGAGATGATATGGATAACCATTGCTCGATATCTTGTGTCACAGTAGGACAGCACTGGTTCCATTTTTCACTGTTTCATTTTTCTATTTCAGTGAAAATCTTTTTTCCTATTTAATAAACATTAAATCTGGCTCTATAATCAGGATTTGTGTGTCTTGTTTGTGTATTTTCTTCTCTGCAGGTCAATTCTGACAGGACTGTTCCCACCTACATCAGGAACAGCTTTCATCCATGGATATGACATCCTCACTGACATGGACAGCATCCGAAAGTACTTGGGAATGTGCCCACAGCACAATGTCTTATTCAATGAGTGAGTGAATTTCAAACCATCCCTGTTCTCCACTGATTATTAGTATAATTATGTTTTGCTTCTGGTGTATTTAAAAAAAGGAAGAAAGGGAAAAAAAAGATCATTATAGTGCAATTTGATAATATGCATAATGAGGGCTCAGTCTTGGCTTATGTTTCACATCAACACATCATTATCTCTCTCCCTTTTTCTCCCAAAATTTCTCTTTCTGGCATTATTCTTAACCATTATTCAGTTTTTTTGTATTTCACCTTTAGAGTCCCCTCTATTTCTCTCTCCCACAAACTAGTTACCTGCATCTAGGCACAAGTCCTACATCATAATTATGGCTAAGCACCTGCAAATTACTTTCATTAATATTAATCCCAGACAGTCAAAGCATCTACACTAAGTACAGGTTAAAATATTCATGCAAACATAGAGATAGACACATTATGAAGATAGTTATGATGAAACTCAGGATTTTTCTTTACGTCACTTCACGAAAGTGCATTTAGAATGGAGCCAGATCATCTCGCAAAATGCATAAATGTGACATTTGAGATATTTCAAACGCTTGCATATGAATTAGTGGCAGGTGATGGCCTCTTTTGTCACATGTACCGCTTCACATGTCAATCAAATGGCCATTGCAATATTATTTTCACCTTTACAGCCTAACAGTGGAGGAGCATATCTACTTCTACGGCCGGTTGAAAGGACGCAGCCGCGACGAGGTGAAAATTGACATGGACCAGATGATTAAGGATGTCGGTTTACCACATAAGCGGAAGGAGCTTGCGAAGAACTTGTCAGGTGAGGCTGTATGTGTGCATGTATGACAAGTTTTGGATGTGTGTATTTGAGTGTCTGATTGAAATTATTCAGAGATGTAAATTTCGTTTTTGATGTGTTCATCAGTTTCTGTGCTCGCTGCGTTCATTTCCCCTGGGAAGGACTATCGTCTGTAGATTATCCTTTCTATTCAGGATAAAGCTGCCCAGTGAAATGTGCACGTGCATGCTGCTGTCTCAACGTACACATGCACTGTCCCTGTGTGTCACAGGTTGTAATTCATTGTCTGGGGGGCATGGGCAAGTCTTGCTTGATAAATTGTCCCCAGTCACGGATTGCTTGTGTGCAAAATCACTGAAATATGACTTTCAAGGTTGATCTATGCTGACATTTCCACTACATTAGCACTACATTGGATGCATTTTGAAGAGCTTGCTATGAGAGTGGAGACTGGAATAACCCAAGGAAGGTGTTTCTACCTCTCTGCTATCAATCATTTTACTCCATCATGTAAAAGACAATAAAAACCTGGAGAGGGACATCTTGACACATTTATTCAATAAACAGTTCTCAATATTGAGTCCATTCTACATCTAAAACCTAATGTTGACGGATGGTTGTGTAGGAATTTTTCACTGATAACAGGCAGAATAACCGGGACAAAGATGAGCATCCATTTCATGTCAGTTGCAGTTTTCAACTTTTCTTTTTGTCATAAAAGCACCTGTCCAAGATAAAATATACTAGGATGCTGTTTCTGATGGAGATTATTCTGTGTTCTAGGTGGGATGCAGAGGAAGCTGTCCGTGGCTATAGCATTTGTCGGAGGCTCAAAAGTCGTCATCTTAGATGAACCCACAGCTGGAGTGGACCCCTATGCCCGCAGGGGTATCTGGGAACTGCTGTTAAAATACAAACAAGGTATGGAACCGGTGGTAAGAACCAAGCCCCCACTGAAGGCTTTGAAATCCTCCATGTTTGTAGAATTGGCTTGAATGCACAGAGTGCATGTTTGATCTGTTTCAAGCTGAAAAAGTTTCCAAAACTGAGCTGAGTTCAAGGTAGACTTTAATGGCTCAAATATATCCAATATGAAAGCTGTTAAGGTAATGAACCATCTAGAGTTGCCAGCACAAGTGTTTTTTCTCGCCTTGCCCTCTGTGACACTCTGTGGGTGGAGAGAAATTATAATTTGTACTGGAACAGATTGAAATGAAAGTGAAGACAAGTGAATCCAAGAAGCTTTAATTGACATTGCTATTTAACAGAGTCCCTAATTGTCTGCTCTATCAGTCTGCTTGTCACTCTCTGGCCTTATATACTTTGTGGTTGCTAGTAGCTTTAAGCAGGACATGGACGTTATAGTAAGACATAACTCTCAACAGATGTCTAAATGTTTAATGTGCATTGAGTGACATTCCGCCCTCACTGTGTCATTAGCTCCTCTCTCTCTTATCAAGTCCTTTCACTCCAATTGGGAGGCGGAGATAACTTCGTTATAATGAGAACACCCACATCCTGGCTGCTTGAATGACTCATGTTTTGTGCCTCTCCAGTCTTATTTGCGCGACAGTGTTACTAAGGTTTGTCATTAAGGAAAAAAGGCTGCAGGCTGTCTATTTGTATGAAAAAACTGAAGGCTGAAATTTGACTTAATATTGCGATTCTTCATAACTAATTAACCGTGCAGGTTTTTCACACAGAATCGTTGACTGGATTGCCCTGAGTGGGTATTGTTTTGATTAAATTCAGTTGGGGCTTATTTGGGCTTAATATTGCTCAAAGTACAAAGGTACATGGACATAAGGAATATGCGCTATAAGGTTAAATTTGATCCTCAATGTACATTTAAGATGGTTATTATTAGAGAAGTATACTAAATGTATCTTGTAGTATATTGGGAATGTTTATCATATATGCATAAGGTGGTGGCCTGTTGGTATTTCATTATTCCTTAGATCTTTGCATTTAAGTTGGCTTTAATTTCTTTTGTCATGTACCATTAGAAAATGACCGTAGAAAGCGGAGATTTAAAGTCTTTAATTATTATCCACTACTGGAAGTCGATTACTTTTAAATTACCCCATTCATTATGTTATGGAATGGGCCTTGAGGATGCTATTTATATAATAGATTTTTTACATTCAGCTTGTGTGTTTTAGCTGTGACAGCATCATTTCATATCACCTGTTATATTGATTGTAATTGATAAATTTACCAATTTACAAGACTATTCTGGTGCCTTGAAAGACAAGATTCTCTTTTATTTTGTTTACCTTACATAGCTCTTTACTGTGTCATAAATATGACATTTTATTTTACAGTGATGCATATTATACACAACATAAAATATTTGAGATTACATAGCGAATGTAATGTAAACTGGTTATCGAAGGATGTCTCCCACTCACATACTGATTTTCTCATTTCATCAGCTTGTATCGGCAGCCATCTAATCACTCGAAGTAAAAACATTAGCGCCTCTGAAGTTAAATTATTTGGATTTAAATAGCGGTCATGCAGTTAAATAACATAAAGCAGCTCCTCCAAAATGCCATGGTATAATAGAGCATTGAGCATATTAAAACCCACAATGAATACTGACAACATGAATGCTGCATTTAGGCTGAGATTAGACCTGACACATGTAGGAAGGTGATTCAGTTTGTGAGAAACAAGGGGTGCAAAGAAAATGTGGAAACAGTTCATATTTTCAGAGCACTCAAATTTAATATAGTTTGTAGCAAGTCTATTTATTCTAGACTCTGATTGCAATTGCATGCACTTCATAGAGTTTCTCTGGGATTCGTGAAAAGTTGAAATACCATACATAATGCATTCTTCCCAGGAATACAAATTAATATAGGGTTGAAGCCAATGTTCCAGTACAAATGGCATAAAAATGCATCCAGGCAATTTTTTTCTTCTATGTGATCTTACTAAAATAATTTTCATGACAGAAAAAAAAAACATTTCTAAAAATGTTTGGTATGCTAATGTATTAATGTATTATTTTCAATAAAATATGTTGTAGAGGGTGGAGGAGAAGACTGTAGCAGTCTTTAAAAATCAAATAACATTTAACACAACACTCACACAGAAAACCCGTGGAACATTCAGCAAATAGTTACAGATTACTTGCAATAACCAAAATGTCTGAGTTTCAGTTGTTAAATTATAACAGTGAACAAAACATATTTACCATGCAGCTGCGTTTCTACCAGTCCGTTTTTTTCTTCTTATATTTGGTCATATTTAATCAAAACAACAGGCCCACTATATCTATCAACTCTGTGGGCAGGCTGTATATGGCGTCAAGGTCATTTTAAAATGTATCGACCTAAATTGATTGCAGGATTCAAACCTGCTGGCTATGGCCTTCCCCACACCTGCGTGGGGTTTGCTCCGGTTTCCTCCCACAGTATAGGTTTCATGAAGATTAAATTAATAGGCAACTTTAAATTGCCTATGGGTGTAAATGTGAGCTTCAGTGTTTGTATGTTGGCACCCTGGACAGGATGTTCCCCACCTCTCACCCAATTTCAGCTGGGATTGGCTCCAGCCCCTGCTTATCTTCAAAGGTATACGCAGGTATAGCTGATGGATGGATGGATGGATGGATGGATGGATGATTGCCACAAACAGCAGTTAATACAGTTTTGTCCAGTAATTCATCTTACTGCCGATGTACATAATATCTGTCCAGGCTTACTCACCCACTGTGAAATCCATTTCTATCAACTTGATTTAGAGGGAAGGAAGCTAAATAACAGAAACAAGATTCCCAGCCTCACTTTGCTGTACGTAGTGCGAGTACCACCAATTTACCTGAACAAGGAACTCCATTTGATATATCACTTTGTGCCGTAATGCACCACAACACACTATAAATCAGCATACCTTTGTGGGCCATCTGCAGTCCAAACACATTTATTTTACTCCCAACTCACGGATGATGCAGTGCAATTTGTTTTTTTCCCCCTTTGTAAGGCACAGCAAATCCCCAGAAAGATCAGCTGTGAGTTTGAGCATCCCATACAAAATGAGCAGGCGCAGTCAAACTAAACATCAAGCAATATCCTCAACCCACCTCCTTCATAAGCATAGCTTTCCCCCCACATATGTTAAATTGACTAGGTTTTGGGCATTCATTCAACTTGGGCATTTTGTTGGCGTTTGTATTTAGAAGGATCCGTACTTACTTGGCATGGTATAAGGCTGCAATACTTTACTGAGAAGGGATGGATTTAGCAGCTCTGCTGGTAGCAGGGCACAAAAAGTGTGGGAGGTGGGAGATGGGAAGAGGGGAGACTGAGTGGAAATAGTTGGCCAAGCAAAATGGCTGCATTGGGCTGCAGTTAATGACCTCTAAGTGTGTCCTAGTCCCTGAGATCATGTGACCTGCGAGGATACATATTTAACAATGCAAAAAAAGCCGCCACGCTCAGCAGAGCACCCGACCTTTTGCAAAAAACAACAACTTCTTTGAATACGGAATGAAAACTCCATCCAATCAGCTACGTACTGAGAGTACATCTCATTGCCATGTTTTGAAGTTGATATGAACACACCTGTAATATCCGAAGGGAGTTGATATGATCTTGCTAATGGCACTGTGAGGCTATTTGGGCACAGCATCGCTTTGAGCTAAATGCTAATGCAGCATGCTAACATGCTCGCAATGGAAATGCTAAAATCCTGATGTTAAAGCCTCATATTATCTTCAAATAATCCTTGGAAAATATATATTTTTACAAAACGAGGGCTGTAGATTACACTGAGCACATTAAGAATCAATATTTTAATGGCCATATAGCATGTTAACGTGGTGCAGTAGCATAAAGTGCAGCTGAGGCAGATGGGAATGTTATTAGTTTTGCAACTAAAATATTGGCCAGATTTAAATTTTTACCTGATAAGTAATACTAATTAGTAATATTTCACCCCCAAAACGAAGATTTGGACATCAATTACTCAACTTAGCTATTCTCGCATGTCTCCATGGTGATCAGAGAATCAAGAGACTAAGAAAAGACAAATGTAAATTGGGGCCGTGTTTAAAAACAGCAAAACTATATCAAAACATCCATTTACAAACTTTCACTCAACTCATGCAGTAGCATCCAAGTCTCATTCATCTAGTCGTATGCTCACCTGTTCATTTTCACTTCCGCATGCAAGGTTTTTTCTTTGGGAAGTAGTGAGCATACGACTGGAGAAATGAGACCTGGATTGTACTGCATGAGTTATGTGAGTGTTTGTAAACAAATATTTTGATATAGTTTTGCCGTCATAAAATGCGGTTTTGAACTTTTCCTCACAAATTCAAGGTAACACAGAGTGAGTAATTGATATAGTGAATGATAATTAATTGGTACAATAATGATTACAATTGCACACATGGTGTTGTTACAGGGAAAGTCAGGAGATCAGTAAAGTCATCCTCTGGGCACCATGGTTAGCTGTACTAAAGCTCATAGCAATCCATTCCATCCGTTGGGATACTTGGACCAAAGTGGTGGACCCATCAGCTGTCCAACAGGCCGGCATTACCATCTACAGAGCCATTCCACCAGCATGGCAAAAACAAAATCAGCTTTAATTAGCATTTATTGACTCTTTTGGCCTTGTTAGCTGTAAAAAAAGTATTTCTTTTGAGTTAACACTCTTTTCACAGTTACTGACTTCTAAGCACATTCCTGTCTTTGTCACTTAATGATAAAGGCATCGGGTTTAATGTTTTCTGCTTTAAAATTGACTGGATCAAGAGTTACCCAGTGCTCTGTGATACTGCTTTCATGCCGACTGCAGAGACATGACCATGCTGTGACTTCATTTCAGATCTAGTACTGTTTTTCTGATTTCTGGGGTGTGTGATAATTAATATGTGGTATGTGGTACAGCGTTATGTTAACAGATTAGAACACCTGTGAATAACCTTGCAATGCATGCTGTATTTGTCATTGCAATTTTGCTCAGTTTGATGCCTCTAGAATCAAAGGACTTGCAGGGCAAAAGAGAGAGCTGAAATAAAATGTGGCCTGTAAAGTTGGCTTAGGGTGGCCTTTATCATAATTGTAATTTAGTCCCAGATTCATGCCCACGCACTCCTCTGGAGTTTCCTTTGTTGGGTAAAAAACACTGTGGAATTGGCAATAAGGAGATAAGTGACTACCACGCAGAGACAGATTGTGATATTGGCTTGATTTTGAACACTTTTGATCAGTAGCATATTTTCGTGTCAGGCTTCCTATTTGTAACCACAGTTGTCAAAACAAACAATTTCTAAAGAGAAAAATGCTTCAGATGTGCTATTTTTTAATTTCTTTTCCAGTTTGTGCCTCACCTATTTTATATTTGCAATCCAGTGTTTTTATACTTTACTTCATGGCTATGACTCACACCACAAACATAGACGCTACTCCAGGCACCTTATTAAGTCTCTCTTTCTGTCTCTTTTCAGGTCGCACCATCATTTTGTCTACACACCACATGGATGAGGCAGACATCTTAGGTGATCGCATTGCCATCATCTCCAACGGCAAGATGCGTTGCTGTGGCTCCTCACTCTTCCTAAAGAAACGCTTTGGCAGCGGCTACTACCTCACTCTGGTCCGAGATGGGACTGAGAAGATGACAGCTCAGCGTAATGGTATCATACACCATCAGGCCAAAGAGGTACGAACAGAAAGCATGTGTCTGGTTACTAATGAGCTGATGGGACCTAAATTTGACAAACACACAATATTCCTCAAAGTAAAAGAAATAATTTTTGTCAAGGATATTTCCCCAGTGCACATAACTGTCGACAGACAGATTGGCTGTGTGTGATCTCATTATTTTTCAGATAACAAAAAATTTGAGATTAGGGCCATTAGGGCCATTGCCTGACCACACAATTACCCTTCTGTTTTATCCCCACTGAAATAACTTCACATAAAACTGCTGTAATTGGAAGTGGATCATTCTTTTTGGCTTCACGTATCAAGGAAAGAACTTCAGCTGCAAGCCCCATTGACACAACAGTAAACCATCTCTAGTCTGTTATTGAACATGGCTCCCTCTCACGACTTTCCTGAGTGCTCTCTTTCTCCCTTGCTGCCCTCCCCCTGTAATGATCTGTGTTTAGTCTCTCCCAGCATGAGAATTGGCAAACGCCTACGTGTTGGATGATACTAATTGTCACCGGGGAGAGGGGTGATTTTCGCTTTTTCTCGCCAATGGTGCCTCGCACACTTAGTTTTAATCAATAGGAGCAAATGAACAAGATGCACTGATGCCAGCAGGGCTAGAGCAATTACCATTAGTCTGCAGCCTCTTTGAGGTGAGCAAAGTCATTTGTTTGAAATAAATAAATAAACATGCAAACACCTTGTGGGCAAGGTAGAACAGAACCCCCATTTTCTAGATGATGACTTTGTATTCCAGTGGAAGATTTTGCAATTACACAGCCAATATAACTCTGAAACAGAGCTGGACAAAGTTTGATTGTCCTGCTCTCATTTAGTGTGATTAAACTCCATTTAATGAATGTCATAAAGTTCTTGCAGTGAGGTTTATTCAACCTTTGTTGGAATTAAAATGTAATTTTCCTTTGGGTGTGTTGTCTTAGACTGAAAAGATTGTTGCATTACCGGTTGACCACAATGTCTCATGCATACAGGTTTTTTTTAGGGCAATTAAATAGAAACTCATGAATGGCATCCATTATTACATTAATGTAAGAAAGGAGTTGTCAGGGAGGCACTGTTCATCATTCTAAGTGGTAATGCATGATAAGACTCTTCTAATCCAATTCTGATTAACAGGAGGAAGCCAGTCCTTCGAGGAACAGCAGCCCGGATGATGGCATCGGCAGCCAGAGCTGGGACAACTCTGATCCCTCAGGTAGAAACTTTATCTCTGTTAGCCAATCGTACTTTAGGATTAGCACCTAAACTTACCTGTAAATCTACACTTTATCAAAATGTTATATAGTTGGCAGCCTTCTTTAAAACAACACAATAGTCTGGGAAGAGTTCCAAAACATGTAAACAATAGCCATAAAACTTCTAGCCCATGTGTGATCTAAAGATCCATTTGCTTATAGATTTATTTTGTAACTTTTCAATATGAAATCAACAGACACCCCAGGAGTAGTAAATAAGCTGCTGCCTTGTTGAAATGATGTTCTTACTACAGGGAGAGTGCGCTTTATGTCCCGGTAAAATGGTAGGTACAAATGGGAAAGCATGGGTTTTAGTGATTGAGAAAGAGTTGGAAGAGCTTTGTGAGTGCAGAAAAACTAGGAGACAAAATGGAAAATTATGGTTATTGACCATAATATTCTGATAGTTTGACAAATGCCCTGCAATTGAATGATGTTCTTGATTAAAAGCATTTTGGAGCTGAAGAGCCAGATATTAACCTCAGTAATTGGTGGAGAGCAAAAACAGAGCCAACAGGAGAGTGAATAATGGACTTCCATTCATCAGGTGGCCAGAGACATGACTCAAAATGAGTGATGATGTTTCTGCTGGATGTATAAAAAAGCAACTTTTATAAATAAGTTAGCCAATTTATAAAAAAGAGATGATATGTCAAGGTTGTGTTTATAACTTATTACTGCCCCAAAGTGGCCTGGAAAAAAATTGTATTGCAGGTTTTAAGTCTAGGATTTTGCAATATTGTTTGATTTATTTCTCTTTAAGGTGTTTTTGACATGTAAACACAATAATTTTTTCCTGTGTTCTACAGTAATGTTGGAGGGTAAATGGAATTATAAAATCCTCATAAAAGTTATCAACCAAATATGCAATGACTTTACAGCTGAGTGTGTTCTGTAAATGATCAGATCTGATTTTCCCTAACCTCATTTCAGTTTTCTGGATTGACTCATGTAAGAATAATAAAATGCAGTTACACAGCAGAAGCGGAACAGATATAGGCCAACTTAAAACATGTGATGCTGGTGATTTGATTTGTTTTGATCATCTTCAGCCTTGATCAAGTAAACAAAAGAATGAATGCAAAAGATGATCAGAAGAAAAATCTTAGATGGGCTCCAGTTTATCATGAATGGAAAATCAATGCTCATACCGTCACAATGATTATACACATGATGGTTGAATATAAGATAGAAAATGCCATAAAAATAATCATATTTCTACAAGTGACAGCACATTTCTCTTTATTACAGCACACACCATTAATACAGACAGAAACACACAGTCATTTTCACAAATAATTCAGTCTGATGTGTGAGGCAGATCCATTTACCTCTTCATAGAGCACCAAGCCGTTGGTTGTTAAGCTGCAGTAATTATGTATGAGAGGTTTTGGATCGATAATGGATGCGATGCGTTCTGCAACACTGTTCTGATTGATTCTCACTAAGACCCAGCTTCAGAATGGATGAGACAGGAGAATTATGTCCACTAATCTCTTTCAGTATGTTTAAAGGTCACAGCATTAGGTATGTTTTGAGCTCCATACAGTACACAGCATTTTTTAAGTATGAAAATAGTTTTGGTTCCTTTTTTTTTTATATATAATTTTGCATAAACATTGGGTTCAGAAATTTGCTGTTAGTCACTGTAATCTTTTGCAGCCAATAGTGGTGGTTGTTCTTGAATCCTCTGCCCCTTGTATAAATCTAACAAACAACTTGGATTGAAAAAGGATGAAGGGGGGATGAAGGGAGGGATAGAAATATCTGTTGTTTGTGTGCGTGCGATTTTACCATCCTTTGGTGTTTTTTTAGTGTGTAATTCTACAGCTCTTTGTCCAGCAGATTTGACAGCTGTGGATCAAATTGTGCGGCGCCATGTCCCTGAGGCTGTCTTCTTGGAGAGCATCGGTCAGGAGATCACCTACATACTGCCTTATGGTGGAGCCAGAGATGGGACCTTTGCTCTGCTGTTCCAAGTACTTGACCTGGCTATGGCTGACCTTGGTCTGACCAGCTACGGCATCTCTGACACCACGCTGGAGGAGGTACACTAAGCGTGGGAATGAAAACCCAGCTACAGATACAAGCATGCACACATATAGAGCGTCTATATATACATACTGGAACATGAAAGTTCACATACTGACAACATTGGTATTACTGGTAAAAAAAAAAAAAACATCAGCTGCAGGCTTTATTGTTAGTCAAAGTAGGCAACAACTAAAAGAGACCCTAAACAGCTATTTATTTATTATGATGTTTAGAAACAAAAAAATATTGAATCATGTTACTATTCTAAATCACTTTACCCATTACATATATGACTCACAAAATATAACAATTACAATATGATGCATTGTTATTCATTAAACTAACCAGCATCATATGAGGATTGAAAGCTCCACCTGAAAGATACTTTAAGTGAATTTTAGTACATTGTGCTGATAATACCTCTCTTGCACACTGTACTTGAAACTTGAAGAAAGTTTTGTGTGCTCCTTTTCTTTTACCACTGCCAATATCAACATTCCGAATAATAGAAAGGGTGAAAAGTAAAGCAAGACCATGTTTGCCTTGGGCCCCAAATCATCTCTAAATCTGTACTTGAAAAACACGCCCAGGTCGGGGTTACTCCCAGTCAGAAACGTTGGTGAAATACACTACAAGTAGGCCTGTAAGTCGCTTTCTCTGACATGACCACAGTGGTTATAAAGTAGAGCATGGATTCAATTAGCAGAGGTATTTTGCTGGTGGTAATGTTATTAGTGTTACAAGTATTTACACCAGGGTAATACAGTGGGAAAACACACCTAAGTCGTGGCCTACTCACGGTCAGAAACACCGGTGAAATCTTTGCCATCCAGACTTATCTTGGATCATAAAGCTGAGTGACTGTTGGTTAATACTCTTCGTGTAACTCAGACATGAATCAGACACTCATGGCCTGCAGGCAATCTAAATTATTCCTTTTGCATTTATAAAATTCAGACATGACAAGGTTATTTCATCCATCTATGTTTTCTTTGAAGTCCAACTACACTTCAGTTGAAATACACAGTGATTTTCAATTTAAGGCACTAATAAACAAGGGCTGATGAATGGGATGTTTCATGGAAGTTGATCATATAATACAATTTCTCCAGGTTATTGTTATAAATAACATCTTAAAGGACTCTGACTATTTCAGTCAGTCGTTAGATTTTATGTTTTTGACTGATGTAATTCACCACATAAAATCACATTCAGGACAAATTTTGTAGGCTTTGCCTGGGGTGTTCAGAGACTTTTTAGAAGGCAGAAGTTGAAACGGGACTTAACACACACAGCAGAATAAAATAACGGAAGGTCACTCGGAGATTTTTCTCAAATTTGCAGATTTATTTATTTTTGACATATGGCCTGAATTAATAAATGATGTCAAGGAGGGCACTTCTCTTAGAGAGGCCAATTGGCAGGTGCTCAAGCAAAGGTTGGGGTCTCCGTGGATGCAAAACCCTGATCTTATTCTAAGCAGAAACTTGACAGTGTAACTGGCATCTGCATCATTTATTGAATACATTATGAGTTTGCTTTTAAGTGTAAAAATATTTTTTTAGAAAATAAAATAAATATACGTATATACACATATAAATATAAATATATATATATATATATACTGTATATATATTATAATAGCTTAGTTAATCTTATCTACTTTTGTATCATTCGTTTTCCTGCTTGTGTGCATGCTTACATATAAGGTGACAGGAAACATACTGTGGCTCCCTTGAGAAAGTATATTAATACATAATTTCTTCATTTCACAGATATTTCTTAAAGTGGCAGAAGATACTGGAGTGGACGCAGAAATACCAAGTAAGGTGACAATATATTTGAATGTTATAACGTGTTACGGGGATAAACAGTGTAATGTATAACATATTTTGAGAAACGCATATAGCTTAACAACAAACACTGGTAACATGTTGGTAATATTCATAACTGTTTAAAACATTGTATTTTATGTCTGGCATGAGAAAATACATTCATGCTGCTGTTACAGAACCACCACAGTTTAATGTGATAGACTGTGATGCATCACGTCTGCAAGCTAATTCCTCCTGAAGTCTTTAACATTTTCTTGATGATTCTGCTACAGTTTTGCTTCCAACAACTAACCTAGTCCCAGAGAGGCCATTTCATTTGCGTACACACTGCGGTTACATCAGTCAAATAGTCGAACATAGAAAATGAAAATAGAATTTAATATGCTAAAAGCAACTGTCCAAAATATGTATACAAGAAATGCAGTACACAAACAAACTGCATTAACAGTGGAAGTTATCATGAAGTGAAAGTAAACAACAGGTGACTGGCAGACTTTGTGGCAATGTTTGCAGATATTAGCTAGCTATTTCAAAGGTGTTTTTTTACCCCTGTACACATTGCATTCATACTTATACAAAATGATATTGTGCTTACCAATCCGTTCCTATTTCTCATTGATCGATCTCAGTGGATAAATCTACCATCCATCAGCAAGCAACTTCCCTTTTCAGTTTAATCTAAAAACCCATTTCCTCACGTTCCTTAAAACACATGTTTTGTTTTTTTGCTTTTACAGGGAACAATACGGCATCTTGCAGGGCAGGTAGCTATTCTTATTGTTATTTATAACCCTAAATTGGGTCAGGCCAAAACAACATATCTTATTTGTATTCCCACAGCAACAGAGGAGCTGTTGGTGAGAGACTGCAAAAGAGGCTCCCGCACATCCAAGCAGAACAGCATCGGCAGCGTCCACATGAAAACAGAGCAAGTCTCTGGAATGAGTGGCAAGTCTCTCCAAATTTATCTTCCAGTTATGTTTTAATGAAGGAAGCTCAATTAAACATTTGTGAATTTACTTAACGCAGAAAGTTGACTAATACTAATATTTATGAGTGCTATTTCAAATAGAAACTTAAAATGAACCTTAATTCCAGCTTGAGGCTTGTTTCTTTCTCATGCAGAATTAAAGGAAAGGTTCACAAGTAAAGTGGAAGGTAGGTACTGCACTTCATCCTTTGTACAGACAATCTTAGTTTTATTATGCTAGCAAATGTCTGTTTTCCACCTTTTATTCTTCAGTTAATAACCTAATTTACTTTGGCTTCAATTTGACTGTTTCACCTCAGTGGTCATTTTGAAAAGAGGAAATAAACAAGGGCTTTTTCTCTGTTTGAATTTTCTAACATAATTTCCTTTCAAATCCATACAACATTATCTAACCTGTCTCTTCAGTTTTTCAATTTTGCCCTAATGAAAGAAATTCACTTTCATACAATGTCTTCGTCATGAAAACGGTTTTCAATCAGAATATGCTTCATTCATTTAATGACTACTGTGGCAAGATAGTCCTCTTTTTTAGCAAAGATATTCATGGCGAATGTGATACATAAAATCAAGGCATCTACAAAGCCCTTGTTTGTCACTTTTTCCTTTCTTAGTAATGCCCAATTACCAAATCATCATCTATTAAAAAATAGCTGCTACACTATTGAATTAGCTAGTGAAGCTGGCAGGTTTAATACTTAAGTTATATTTCATCAGCCCATTAGTGTGCTTTCCAGGTGTTTTACATATGCATTGATGATAAATGACATGGTGGTTTAATGTCTACCCCAGATTTAAAGAGGAACGAAAGTGTTAGTGGGAAGGGATCCACGGTCATCACCGGATGGGAGCTGATCAGGAGGCAGTTCCTGGCGCTTTTTATCAAGCGCTTCCACCACGCCCGAAGGAGCCGCAAGGGACTCATTGCCCAGGTAATGGCCTCAGTCTGTCATATTGATGAATTGAAGGGTTATAGAAGGAGGGTTGCATGGGAGGATCAAGGTAGGATCGTATGAAATACATGTTGCCTTTCGAAATCAGTTAATGACAAATATGATAGAGTAAGCTCATTTAAGATCTTCAGGGAAAAGTCATGTCATCCATCTTGATTTGCTCAATAGTTGTGGAATTTAAGTTGTGTGAGAAGCAATTCGACACTGAGGATAGTATATCGAAAAGGAAAAAGTTGAAAAATGTGAAGAGCAGCACCAAGAATGATGTAATATCATCGGTGAGCTGCACGTACAATAATCATCATTACTCCCAAAGGAATACTTGCGGGACTACAGAGGCTGAAGACGACATGAGCAACGTTTTTATTGTTGTTGTGGAGGAGACCTGCTCTTTGGTTTTCATAAATCACTTTCTGTGAGCAGAAAAGTGTCGATAGCAGGGACCAGACTTGTTTAATCTCAAGTAGGGTCAATTCGTGAGGTCTCAACTTTGCATGTTGTGGGCAAGAAACTGTTAATACATGTGGGTGCAGAGTGAGTCTATGAAAGGTGTTTTTGCTGGCTTCAGTTAGAGTACCTTCAATTTCACCTGATCACTGTGATTGTCACCAGAAAGGGAAAGTGACACACATGATTTGTTTTTCCTTCATTTCACTGTGTGCTAATCATGTTTTTTCGTTAGCTAGGTATTAAATGTGATCGCTTAACAATTACAGAGATGACAGACTGCTATTAGCCTATTAAGTGCACGTCTATATCATTTTGCTCCTCATAAACATAATTTCAAAAGTCAAAACCAATAAACAGGCCTAATTCAAACAAGTCAAAACCAATTTTGTTAAGTAGCAATTTCCAAGGGATTTAAGTGATTTTTGTCCCCCAAGTTCTAAAAAGTGTGTTCTGACTTAAATTGTATTGACACACCACCAATCTAGATTCATAATGTGTTTGTGAATATCTTGTAATGCCATCAGTTATGACAGGTGCCATGATGCTGAAATTATCATAACTTCACTCAGCTCACTCCTTTGTGTGTGTGTGTCTGCGTCTGTGTGTGTGTGTGTGTGTGTGAGAGAGACAGAGAGACAGAGAGGGACAGAGAGAGAGAGAGAGCAAGAGAGAGAGAGACAGAGAGAGAGAGGAATGTTTCACCTTTCTGAGGTGTATGGGTTCTTCTTCTAATTTGCTGCAGTACCAATCCCCATTAGTCACTGTCAATCTTGGACGTCCTTCTTTAGTGGGGACGCAGAGCAGGATAGCAGGATAAGTGTGCGAGTGTGTATGTACAAAGGTGCACATTGTCTGCAAGGGCGCACCTCCTACCTCTCCCTCTTTATTCATTTGGCGTAAGGTTTTTCTTTCCCCATCATGTCAACAGCTCCCATTGTCAGCAGATATGATTGTGTGGTGAGGTAATCTCCTCGAATGCAAGCGGTTAGGGGGATATAAAAGAGATTATGGCATGTAACACAAAAGCAGTGATTTATGGGGATGAAAGTTGGGGACATTGGAGTGCTGGCAATGTCAGAATCAGGGAGAAGCAGTTAGTGGTTATGTTACGGTGGATGAGTTGAAGGCTTCTGGTGTTTGGAGCTCAAACTGAACTGACTACAACAACCTTTTCCAGCTGCAGCAACCTTGCTGTTAGGCTGCATATGATTTACGTTTTGTAATTCAGAATGTATGTTTGTTTTTTTATCTAATAATAGCTACAGCATGAAGCGTTCATTTGTTTCTGTTTTTTCTTTGTGTTTACGCTGAACAATAAGTTTAGACCAGCTATTTGTTATGTTTTATCTGAACACTGAGAAAAGAAAAGACCACATTAACACGTCAGTGAAAATATCAGAAGCTATTATGCTTGTAACGCAAGCTGCAGCATTGAATTCACAAATGAAATATGAAAGACATAAATGTTTGTTGAGGAAACCAACTAAATCTAATGAGCCATTGGACTTTGCAGGAAATAAAACACATCTTAATCGTGTTTTGGTGTTTATACCCAGTTTGCATATAATCCCGTCCTCCTCTATGAATCCCCACTGAATTTGAAAATGCGCTAAATGCATACATTGTTCATCGGAGTGCCTTGGCTTGGTGAGCATAATAACCTCTACCCGTTTTTTTGCAGATTTCTCTAAATGGCAGAAATACCAGCTGTCACCTGCAATTACTGTTGAAAGAAAAAGAGAGGGAGAGCAACAGAAAAAAAAATAGTTCTTTCTTTTGCCGTCTGCCATTAAGCTTTTCACTCATTGCACTCTCTTTATCTTTCTTCCAAGCACATTTCCATGGCCGTAGCTCCGTGCAGTAAATTTAGGATTTTCAATTGTAGCATCTTGAATTGGCCTGGCAAATTGCATGCCCTGCAATTAATCAAGTGTACGCAAACCCTCCCCCTGCTGCAGAGCGCGCTCCAACCTACAAGTGATTAAACATTAAAGATAGCTTGCATTTTTCCCACTGACCTTTTTGTCAGCTCTAACAATGAAATGAAAAGAGAATTACATGACGGAGGAAAGAGGATTGGATGGGGAGGGGGAGGAAGGGGGGGGGTGCTGTTCAGGATAGGAGAAGCGTGGCAGCGCCTGGTTCAAAAAACAAAAGAAAAAACACGCAGAAGACAAGAGAATGTTGAGAAACTAATTATATCTGAGTGGCCAGATGATGGTGGCAGTGTTGGAAGTGTTTAATCAAACTCATAAAGCATGCAGAAGAGCCCAAACAAGTGGGTGTCGAGCATATTAATGTGCACACATTATCACAGCGGCCCGCGTTATCAGTCATTTTGTAGGACGTAATGACAGTGAGGCGGCTCGGGTAGGGCAACGATCAAATTGATCTTATATTGAATATTGTGCTGTTGTGCCTCCAGTGCACAGATAAACTCTCTGTATCACCCATGTAGACATTTTTTCTTTTTTCTTTTAAGGAGGCCACCTTTAATATTATCGCTCAGAATTATGTCATTGTGTGTTGTAATTACAAAGGTGTTAAAATTAAAGTGAACTCTTCTCACATTTGAAATGACGAACATATTACTGTACTTCTGCACCGCACAGTAGCTCCATGATTAAGATCATTTCTTTCAAGTTTTTCAGGCAAATTGTTAAAAAGAAATTGGCGCATTCTGCTACTTTTTGTTTTTAGTCGTTAGTACTGTTTTGTTCATTTGGTATAGGTTTGGAAATGACTCCTGTGAAAAATGTGCTTGGTTTTAGTGACGTTTCCTCCGTATTTAGTGACTTCTGTCACATTCTACTTCAGAGGATTTCAGATGCAGCAGGATAAATGTCTTAAGCAGTTTTTTGCATTGTTACCATCCTCCTAGGTGGTCCTGCCTGCTATTTTTGTGTGCCTGTCTCTGATCTTCTCGCTCATCCTTCCACCATTCACTGAATATCCGAGTCTGGAGCTGCAACCCTGGATGTATAATCTGCCTCAAACCACCTTTTACAGGTAACTACATTATGATATAGCATATAATGAATTGTCAGTTTTGTTTGTTCTAGTTAATTATGGCATTTTGACCCCATTCAGCACTGGTTTTAATTTAGTTGTGAATGTTAACAATTTTCAATACTTTCTTTTTAAGCTTAATATTGCTGAATGGTGTAATACACCAAATAATATAATTACCCAGAGGCAACAAGATTTTTCCAAGGAAGAATTCCCTAGAAAATGATGTTTACTGTTATCAGAGGCAGAGAGGGCGTGAATAATTTTTAAGAAGAGCTGCCTAGTTATAGTAGCACGAGTAGATGAACAATACGCTGTAAGAAACTTAAGCTTTGACGACAGAGAATCAAAAGAAAAAGATGTCACAGTGTGGCTCATGCTGTTTGATCACCAAGGGATTTTTGCACTGCTGAGGTCATCAATCTGGACACTATCCCCTCCTTGGTGGCAGCTTGCTACTCTGTCATTGAGAAGACACATACTTGGTGACAAGGCACGGCCTTGGTGAACTTCAACACCCACTGAATACAAACTTGAATTATTACAAAGGATGAGGACACAAACATAAAAAAAATACATAGATGTGCATTTTTTTAATAGAAACTCACCTTAGAAAGTATAGTGCATAAGAAAGAAATGGATATATTTCTCCACAGTCTTTTTTATATAGTTTTTTACAGAAAATCTCTCCATATTCACATTAGTAAGCTTAAAATTGCTGGAACATGATTCTTCCTTCTGTGAAACAACAAAAGTGCTGGAAAAAGTTGAATTCTAATATGCATCAATCGTTACAGCATCTATCCAAACCATCAAACTAATCTTGACACTGTATTCATACGATGTTCTTTTGACACGAAGCTGTCATTGCTTATCCACCCTGCAGGTGTTGCATTTCCCCTGGCAGCACTTTGTAGGAATTCACTTTGAAGATGTCAAGATACAATAAACTGTTACCTGAAACTGATTATTTGTGATACTATCTTAGTTTTGTTGATGTATTTATACACTTTTGTTTCCATTCAACATAGGGGTAGATATTTTTAATACTTTGTTTCGTTTTAAAGTACAATTGTTGTGGCATGATACTTAACGCAAATGACAAACACTTGAACTTGAACATTTCATGTATTTGGTTACAGTCCACTACATTGATAAGTGATAGTGTTTCGTAGTGCGACTTGCACTACTATTTGCTGGCGTATTTATTTTCATGACCAATGCATGGTGTACAAAGAGTTGTCTTAAGCACTTACCAACAACCATCTAGCAGAGCAACAGCCATGTACTACCAAACAACCAAGAAAACAACACCTTGGAAGACACCTATCTAGCCATAATGATTTTCTTTGTAGTTGCACAATGTTGCTGGGTGTTTTAAAAAAGACTGACAATACCTTTACATGATACTGTGATATTATATCTCAGTGTCCATTACTTGCAAGCAAGGGTTTATTTATGGGATTTTTAGAGCCTGATTTGCCTACTTTGTCACATAGTCTCCTGTGACTAAACTTGAACTGCACATTTGGTTTTCTTGGGAATTCCTCGGAATGGTTCTTGTATGATGCATTATAAAACTGGAGTGTTCTTAATTTTTCTGACATTCCCTCTGGCCAATTAGTAAATATTGTCTTTTCTCTTAAGTGACTTTTAAAACACACTGCCTGATGATGACAGCATGATTAAAAGTACTGCGCCTTTTCATCTCAACAGTTCATTCAGAGGAGCATTCGGTATTGTATACATCATGCATGCCAATGATCCAGTTTAGCTGAGAGTGACTGAAGATAACGATTGATCTAATTTAGAAGCCTTTGTATTTCTAGTTTTTGGTTAGTGTAATTCTTGTTTTAGAAATTGGAATGAGATAATGGATTATGGACAGTAATATTTACACTGAATAATACTCTTTGGTTTATTCTCCAAAGGGGTTATTCCTATAATATAATGTAGCCTTCATTTGACTTTCTTCTAATGTTGTCTCAGTTCATACTTCTATGATGTTTGACTAGATGAACTATTCATTAGTTCCACTGTTTCTGTGTATATGCACAAGTCTTCATTTTGGAACTGTCCAACAGTTTTATTATCTCAAATAACGTGGTAACCCAGCCATTGTTAATTGTAAAACAGATGGCTGCACATAATCCATTTTTACAATCGGGCTACTTCAATTGCACTCACTGGTGGCCAAGGAAGTGACCGTGTGACCTTCATGGAGACGCCTCTAAATGAGACAGTGAACACTGTATTAATCCAAATGGCTGGCTGGGCTGTGGCCACTGCTGGCAGAAGGCCATCACAATGGTCTTTATGAAACACTGTGCTTTAACTCCCATGGTACCTTTAAGATAAAGGGCAGAATGTGTGTGGTTAGTAATGAGAATGAAATTGGAAAGGGAAGATTTTTTAACTGAGACGCAGGGCGTAGATATGCACAGGACACTCAGATAATAATGAAAGGCTGGGAAGAGCCTATACTGTACACAGAATATTGAACAGGCTCATATTGGAACGTGCTTGCACACTCATGAGGACAGAACTGGACTCAAACCATGGAGAAAACGTGTGAATCGCTGAACTGTCAATGGTGTTTTGGGAATTAATGTGTTGACTCTTGGCCCAAAGAAAAAAGCTGGCAAACTCAAAGATTTCTCTCTCACTCTTGATTGAGATATCCCGATTTGCATGCTGCATTGCTGCAGAGTATTTACTTGAAATGCACCACATCGGATTCCCTGATGCACGCCATTTCCTTTCAAGCCTTCTCCAATGTCAAGATACGTTTAAGATTAATGATCATCTAAACTCCTGTGCTCTGCCAATGTGGAAGACAGATTAGATGACTTGTAAAATGTTAATCGTTTGTGAAGGGAGACAGATTATAAAACATGTAAAATCCTAACCAATTGTGATGGAAGACAGATTAGAATACTTGGAAAACCCTAACTAATGGTGACAATGCATTTTGGCCCAAACATGTGTCGACATATCACACACTTAACTGAAATAATTCTTCTGGTTCGATATTTCAGGGCCTGTAATCTCAAATAATCCTTGCTGTCAAGTGTGACAAAAGTCAAACCCACAGTAGAGGTGTGAGTCGGAATGTCTCACTTTTCTGTGAACTCAGCTGTTATTGAATGTTGACGGTCTTCTCTTTTGGAAGTGAATGTGTGGTCTCGTCACAACACAGAACCATAAGATGTTTAGCTGCAAATATCAAGCATTTAGATGTAATCAAGGCTACACAGATCATTCTGTAAATTGATTTCGCTGTTTAAGATAGACTCCATGATGGCCCAATGGACTGATAGATCGGAAGCGATCACTGATCATGACCATCAGGACCACGATTAGTGTTTCCATTTTGAACGTCTATATGGAATAATTCCACTTTAAATCAGGCGAGAGGTTGTCTTCCTCAAGCTCTCTTTGAACCAATCAATGCTACAGCCCGTTTAGAAAGATACACCCAGTGTCACTTCACATTTTAGCCTGTATATTCCTGTTTTTCTAATTCCAGTTTCTAATAAGGACAGTTCTACCACAGATCAAGCAAAAGGTTTTTTGTGCTCATGTGAGAGCATAAGACCCAAATGAGACTTTTGGGTTTGTTTTATTGACATTGTGACTGATGCAGGATTTAACTGTCATGCACCAGCTATGAGAGATACAACTAAAAACCTTATTGCACACTGAAATGTTTGAATTTGTATTTGTATTGATTATATCCCCCAATATTTACAGCAATGATGGGCCAGATAATGTGGAGGTGTCTAAGGTGGTGGAAACCTTGGTGAACAAACCTGGCTTTGGGACTCGCTGCATGAATGGAGACCCAATACCGTAAGTGTTTATACTCAAGAAGCCAAAATAATAGCGTTAGTGTATGTACAGTATATGCAGTCATGCCAAATGGTACTTGTAAAGTGTTAAGCTTCACATGCTGTGTATGTGTGGCTAGTGGTCACATAAGTGCAAACACAGAGGCATGCATGTCAGAGCATGTCTCTGCCTCTGTCAAGAAATGCTACAGAAATGGAACAAGCTGTAAAAAAGCCAAGTAACCCAGAGCATTGGAAAGGAGTGCTCTGCATCATATTTTTAAAGACATTTCTAAGAATCTATTTGATCAATAAATGATTAGCTTTTCACACACTCTCCAGATCATCCTAATCATAATAAGTTGAATAATGAATACCTTTATAAACATAAAAACTAACTGGAATTGCAGTATTAGCTTGTAGCCCACATAGTTCACACAATTTTGTGCATCTTACTCTGCTGAAGTTCTTCAAAAACAAACCACACTTCTATTAATATATTGCTTGTGACTCATGTACAAGTATGCCACCACTCCAATGGCATACGAGTGAATATAATACCTTCACTACTTATGAAGCTTTTTTTTTTTTCATCCTACACAAACATTACAAGGGTGGTTAAGATAAGAAAGCATATTGTGTATGTGTTTCAGCAAGTGTGGTTGGTATTATTACCAGTTAAACACTCTTATCCCCTCCATTGTTTGCTCTTAGGAAGTTACCATGTTCTGCCAGTGGCTCTGATTGGTACACTCCATCCGTGGATCAGTCCGTCACTGACATCTTCCTCAACGGGAACTGGAACATGTCTAACCCCTCCCCCTCCTGTCAGTGCAGCACGCCTAAACGGGCAATCATTTTACCTGACTGTCCACCTGGTGCAGGAGGTCTCCCGCCACCTCAGGTAAGTCTCTTAAGCTGGAGCTTGCACCATTTGGTGACAGGGTGGTGTGGTAAATGGAGCCAACATTATGTAACATTAGGTCATAGAGTTGGTGCCCTGCAACAGCCAGTGTGTCAGTCTCTGTCTGAGGTTCCTTGAGCAAGACCTGAACCAGGGGTACTGCTGCTGGCTTCCTGTGCACCCTGTACTCTGTATGTGTGTCACAGTAGGATATACTGCAGCAAGAGAGTGGAATGGTCTAAGTGAAAAATAAATAAATCAATGACACAACAGTACAATAAAAAATGCTTATCATGGAAGCTTTTGGCTTGCTGTCTGAAAGTCCCAGTCAGCATCATTTTGATTTGAAAATGTAAAGGTACTTACTAACAAGGAATTTGCATTGCATTGCAAAATGTAAATCAGCCTTTTGTGCTGCCTCCCTTTTCTGAGCTAGCATGCATGCATGAAAGTAGGGCCAAAATTGATTCCACTGCAAATACACTGAATTGGACATTGCCAGGGATTCCGCCAGTTCCCCATAGCTGCTAAAAATTCAGTTAAAATATATCCATAGTTTGTCATATTCAGGTATATTCCAACCTCTCACTTTGTCACGCCTTTTAGGACATTGTATTGCATGCACTGCCAGTATAGACTCTGCAAAGGACTTCACCTTTTCTGCTCACATCATGATTTCTGGGTGGTTTGCGTGACTCAACCACCAATCTTTTATAGGCCATTACTTGAACAATATATATACGAATGTTGCATCTTCTGACCTGAAGAAACTTGATCCAGGCCTAGATCAATGGGAAAGTTATAGACCCTGCATCACTGCCTACAAGCCAACACCTGCTGGCTGAACCAATCACGTTACAGAGAGAAAGAAGAAGAGAAAGTAGCTCATTTGGAGCTCAATGGTTTACACTGTTGTCTCCCAAAGATAATAGGAAATCTAAGCTTGAGAGAGAATATAAGGCGAACTCGCCACCTCCACCGAAAGTCATTTTATTAGAAAAGGCTATGTCTCAGGTGTTGTGGCATGTGCCTGCATTTTAAGAGATTTAAATTTCAATGTTTACTTTCTAACCCCACCTAAATCTGCCAATATTTTTTTGTTCTTGGAGACAGTTAAGCATTTGTTTTGTCGTTGTTTCCCCCAATGAAGAGAGGAAAGCAGCGGGGGAGTTCTGGTATCTGATTAGAGCTTTGATTCTCTGCCAGAAACCAATTGGGCTCGACCCACCGGGCCGGGCTGTAATTTCTCAAACTTCCCCTGGGCGTAAAATAAGCAAATAACAGTTTTTGGGCTGTGCTATGCATTTGGTAAGAGAAGGTGCATGTTGGAGATCGTATCATGTCTTTTACTGCACCGAAAATACTTTGAAGCTTCATTCATAACATTGACATTCAAATTACAGTTTTATTTTTAATAACTTATAGAAACTGCTGCTGTGGTTCAGGCTCGGGTCAGCTTTGACAAAAAACTATGCAGGTTGATTTACGCAAAACATCATTGCATTTAGAAGATAACTAATTCACAATTTTGCACTTCCAACTTCATTTTCATACAAACTAGCGGCCAATGTTGGTTGCATGCGTGAGCATAGGCATAAGTATAGTGATACTATGCAGTCGTGGTGCAGTTTGGATAGCTTTTTGTTCACGAGCAATAGTGTGCCAGACAAACTGCTATTTTGAATCAGTTTGAAAATCATAACAGATCGTCATGCTTAAAAAACTTTTCAGCTAATTATTGCAAGAGCTTTCAATCTTCACTCACTTGGGGACATAAGGCAATAGCTCACACAGACTGGTCTCAGACTGCCTCTCTGTAATTGTTGTGCATGTGACAGTAAATAAGTTGAAACGTGTGGGCTGGTGGACAGCCTTGGTTCAGTATAATCGGATTGCAGATGTGGGAGGGTGTGGCAGATAACCCTGTGTGTGTAGGTAGGTGTAAAAAAAATAAAATAAAAAAGTGTAGGATGGCAGAGACACGTTGGTAGTGTTATGTGAAAAGAGTGACGTCTGCACACTGATTCCAAACGTTTCAAATGTTTTAATCAAGTTTAAAAAAAAAAAAAAATTGGATCTTCATCAGGTCAAACACTTTTCATTGAGGCTGATTTTTGCTGCCGTTGTCCCAACATTTCATGTGCGGAATAACTAGCTCTTTCTTGAGTTTTGTAACATGCTCATTCACAAAAGTGCTTGATATGTATTCTTCAACTTTGAATGGATATTATGGGATATAATTCAAAAAGATAGTCCACTTCAGTGAATAAACAACAATCACAGTGTTGACCTTTATTTTGAGGAAACTATAAATGCCTGCTGTCTGATGATGGTTGGCTCTACGGCTTGCAGTTGTCATCATCAGCACTTAGTATATTCATGAAGTTGAACAATTATCTCTCAATTGCACATCAAGAGCAGACAACCTTATCAACGCTTCCCACTCGCATTTAACCAACACACAATTTATTTTGCTTAGCACACCTGCATTTCTTACACAGTAGCTATAGTGTAGATCGTCTTTCTTGTCACTGTTAGGTTTTCACTTGGGTAAGCTTCAGCTAGTTTAGAAACTATATTATACAGTAAAACCAATAAAAAAGTTTGCATCAGTTTTCATTTGCACAAGACACACATGCACTTAACTGGAAGAGCAGTGGAACATGTGTGTTATCTCAGTTTGTAAGTCTGAACCACACTAGGCTAAGATGGAACTTTACATTTTCAAGTAACAATGTGTTGTAGTATTGTGAATATATATATTTCACTTTCCAGTGATACTATGAGATTTTTTTTCTTACTTACTTTAATTAAACATAATAATTAAAATTAAAATACAGTAACATCGCCTAAGGCCTTTTTTGTTAATATAGTTTTATTTATAGATTTAAAAAAATATTATATCAAATGAATGTGCTGCTCAATGACACAATGGACAGTTACAAAGTTATGCTTCACTGTGGTTGAAATAGCCTTCCAAGTTTTTTTCAAATTGTCAGCTCTTTTATGCATGTTATATAAGTTTTAAAAGTCATTGTAAGTTTAATTTGCGAAGCAAAGTGGTGAAGTAGCAAAGTGTCTTTATATCTCAGTTATTAAGGGAAGTGAGGGAGTGTTTTAAAAAAAAAAGAAAACAGTCACAGAGATATATCTTAAATGATTTTGTCTCATAATTGTCATGGCATCGCCCCCCGAATATTTGAACACAGACAACACAGAGAGAGGCAGGACGTGAAATGACACAGTTCGAAACTGCTGCACTCATCTGCCACTCCTTTATTTTCCTTCCAGCCCGCTATACCTCCTCGATACAATATCCCGCACTATGTAATGTGCCTTTTCACACTCTCCACAGATCTGTAATGGCTCGTTGAACTTGTATGAGTCTTGCTGTGTGCTCCTTTCTGTGACAAGGCCATCCAGGGCCACTTTAAAGGAGCAACTGTCCAGGTATCATGTTATAGGATGATTGTTGAGACAGCCAAACAAGAGATGTACCCTTTGTGTAACCTTTTTCTTTTCCCTGACGTTTTTGTTCCTAGATCATGACAGTACTGTCAAAGAAACCCCCATTTGTTGAGGCGCTACTTGTATTTTTGTATCATTCTTTATCGTGCAAGGCCATCAAGGTCTTTTTTTCTAACCCTCTATTTTATTCTGCTCTTTTCCTCCTCTCCACCTGCTTCTCCCATTTTAAACAACCTTACTCATTCTTTCATTTAAGTCTTTCTCAGCCTGCATCAATTTCTGTTATTCTATGAGTTTTCTCTACTTTGCTGGATTTCTGCTTTATAGTGTCATTTTATATGTAGCTGGCACTTTTAGTACACTTAGCCTCAATAAAAAAGACCATTTACAAAGGCCAATTCTTGTCTACATCTTGTTACATTCACTTGCATCATTTCTCTTTTATTTACAACATCCAATCCAGATCCTGTAAAAGGATATTAAATGGACTCTTATTTTTGCATGGAAACAACCTTGAGGACATTGAGTCATAATGATGCAACAAGATTATTGCCAGTCATCTCCCACTATGTGAGGAACTGTATACGGAGAATAAAAAGTTTCTACAATAGAAGAGACTATAGCAGGAGACAAGTGAGGAGGGGAAAACATTTGTATGCAATCCACATGCTTTCAACAGTCACGTTTCTCTGTTCATCACCTTCTTTTTGCATAATGAAACACTTTATTTATGTGGCTGGGGTCAGTCTTTGTAACACAGAAAGCCAGCAAGCTTTGCAGCCTTTTATTTCTTCATCTAAAATCTTGAAAGATTTACACTACTGGGGTAGTGTGTGAGTTAATATGGTAGAAACATACAGTGTGATTATGAGGTGAAATGGTTGCTCGTGGTCTCTTTTATTTCCAAAGTTAGTGAAAAGACCCCAGCGCATTGGTCTGGTTCAGTGTGTAACTGTATACCATAACCCTCCACACTTCTCCGACTTTCGTTGCCTCCCTGCTGTTAATGGCAATCCACCAGCGGGCCATAACCCACAGTTTACAGTTTGAAATGAAGTGTAAGGTCATGGGATAGAAACTTTACTGTGGCTGTCATGCTCAGATATACAGTATGAACTCTGAAGGAATATCACCTTTGCAGAGAACCGTTGCTTGTGAGGTAGGATAAATATTGTGACGATATGGATATATTATTGTAGCATGCTGCTTGATATAAATATGCCCTGAGTTTATTTCATGTGTGTGGGAACATATGCAATTGCCATCATTGCTGCTTTGCTTACCTGTAGACTGTGGCCCATCGCATGGGGGCCATGAATTAAATACAAATCCAAGGCAGAGACCACCCACAGAAGCAGAGTACATTGTGAGGATGTATTCCCTTTGACCTGAAAGCTTCCCCTGCTGAATAAATCATGATAAAGTCTACCAGCTTCGTACTTAACTTTTTTTTTTTTTAATCTTTTATCTTGCCACATATCCTCCGAATATGCCCTTGAGAAAACTAGAAAAAAGACCAGAAGAGGAAAAAAACACGGACACATCACCACAGGAGGGAGTGTGGAATCATTGTTTCCATGGAAATGGCAGGCAACATTAAGCCCATTATCAATTCTGAGGTATTGACTCTCGTTCACTGGTGATATTTAACCTTCATAGATGAATAGGCCGTCATGTGTGCAGAGGAATTGATAAAGCCGCCACGTTCACAGAATTACGATTGATGTATTTATCATTTGGAGACTGGCCTAACTAGAGCTTGCTTGCAAATTACTCTCCTTGGTCTCATCAATCAGTGTATTGAAGTTGGGCATTGGCTGACCATTTGTGTGGGAAAAAAGAGAAGTTCTGCATAGGAAATACAAACACCATTATCTACTATAGTTTGTCAGTTTGAGGGGGAGAAAAACCTTGTTAACAGGAAATAAGTCTTTTCAGCAAGACTATTTGTTGTACCTTTTGAAAAGAAAGCGATGATTGTATAATGCAGCATAATTAGTATTCATTTACAACATAAAATCCTCAGAGCAGACATATTTTGCCATTTAATGTCATAATTTATTCACTGAAACAATAATAAACCTGTAAACTTTCAATCTGAGGGTGGGGTTTTTCTCTAACAACAGCTGTTGGCAAAGAACAAATCCAACTAACTGCAGATCAGTTCCAAAGCCCGCCAGCCAATACTCAACCTGGCGAACACAACAGGCTGACACATCCTTTCTCTGCTGGGCCCTGTTGATTTGTCACTTTCACTCTCAACACCCGCAGATCCATTTTAGTGTAAAAGTACCTGTCCAGAGCCACCCTCTCAGTGGAAGGCAAGAGATGCTCAAACAAAAGCAGAAAGGTCATTGAATTGTGAGGTGAGGCACATGGTGTATGAGGCAGTGCTTTCCCTTTGTTGTGACTAAACGGAACAGAAAGGGTCCGGATGAAAAATCTGTCATCAGGTGTGGATGTGTGCAACTCAATCTCTCATGATCTGGGACAGAATAGCCGGAGCAGCTTTTTTCTGTGGTTAAGAACTGCGTGTTGCTACCCAGCAAGTGCTTCCCACACTACTCCAGCCATTACCTAATGGTATTGTTTGGCTCCGTTTTAAACGGTCGTTGTGATATGATCATCGTGGACGTAATCATACAACACGATGAAATGCAGCTCCTGAAATACACACAATTTCACAATGGGCCACCTGTCACTTTCACTACAAACACATCATGTTACAATTGTCATGTTCGTGTAGAGCTGGACCCAAGAGCACAATACAGACAGAGCAGAAGTAGTTCACAGTTGTTTATTGAAAAGAACCAGGGGCCGAAATGATGTCGGTCTGGGTTGGCGTCGAATGAGGGCTGGACAGGCCGTGTGAGCTGACTGGCAGGCTGGCGAGGTGTTGAGCAGGCAGGGAGAACAGGGATGCTGGCTAGTAGCAGGTTGGGTTGTTAAGGCAGGCCACAGGGGATTCCGAGACGGGCAGTGAACCTGAGGCTTAGGGAAACACAGGTTAAACGAAGTTACAAGTAAACAATTGGTGGGAACTTAGTTTTTCAATTCAATTCAATTTATTTTGTATAGCACAAAATTACGAATTTGCCCCAGAGGGCTTTACAATCTGTACACATACGACATCCTCTGTCCTGGGACCTCACATCGGTTCAGGAAAAACTCCCCCCACCCCAAAAAAAAATTTTAACGGGGAGAAAAAGGGAAGAAACCTTCAGAAGAGCAACAGAGGAGGATT
The DNA here is from genome assembly GCA_016806645.1 of Ophiodon elongatus. Taxonomy (NCBI): domain Eukaryota; kingdom Metazoa; phylum Chordata; class Actinopteri; order Perciformes; family Hexagrammidae; genus Ophiodon; species Ophiodon elongatus. The sequence goes on from JACSYO010001725.1 coordinate 2,592,503, forward strand.
CCTCTCCCAGGATGGACAGAAGTACAATAGATGTCATGTGTACAGAATGAACAACATAACAGAGTTACAACACATTCAATGCACATGACAGAAACGATTCATGTAATGAGTAGTAGGCATGATGAAAAAGTTACATCTACCAATAATAACAGCAACAGTGGATATAGTAGAATAATAATGATAATAGAAGCATTAATGGTATTGACCATACTAATTGCAATGCAACTAGAATTAATGACAATAGCAGTAGGTGTCAGGCAGGACCACAGCAGGATGCAGGACCGGGTCCAGACGCAACCACCATCCATGGAAACCTGCGAGGCGAGAAAGCACAAAGTCTCCGGCGATGGAGCAGAGTTAGTAATGTGCATTAATGGTGCATGAATTCATACAGAAGGAAAATAGAGAAGGATGTGCGTCAGCAGGGTCACGACAGGAGGCAGGAACCAGGAGGCAGGATGCAGGACCAGGGTCCAGATGCAACCACGATCCGTGGAAACCTGTGAGGCGAGAAAGCACAAAGACTCTGGGGAAGAAGTAGAGTTAGTAATGTGCATTGATAGAACATGAATTCATACAGAAGTAGTAGTTTGGCCGTAACAATAGTACCACGCGTGAGGACTGACGATCTGGCGAAGACTGGAGTGAAGAGCTGGGGTACAACAACTGTTGGTGCTTGATGAGTGGATGAGTTGCAGGTGTGCAGGTCAATTGGCAGCAGGAGGGAATGATGAGCCACGCCCACACACACACACACACACAGACACACAGACACACAGACACACACACACACACACACACACACACACACGGGGTACCAACGAGAAACACAATGAGGGGAAAACAGTCAGGACAATAGGAGGAGGGAGAGGCACAGCAGAGACCACAACAATACTGAATTAAATATTAGTAACAACTTCACACTTACAAAAAAAAATTTGCTTTGCATGAAAAAAAACAATTAACCTGATCATCACTTGCAAAATCCTAGTCAGAAGGCAAGTGACGACTTAACATAACATGTTAATTATAGAAGATTCAGCTTTCCCGACATTTTTTTGTGCACACTAGATACAATTTAAATTTTACCTTAGAGTTACACCGCGGTGTAAACAATGCCAAGATTAATATGAACACAGCACAGTCTCTTATCTCTTCAGTGCTCCAGTATGCCAGCTCATTCAACAGATTTGATTACTCCTTAGTTTACATTTCCCTCACCCCTGTTTGCTTCCCAAGCTATCAAGCTACTACTGTGTTGTGGAGAACTGATGTCATGTACAGAATGCCAAGCACTCTGAAGCTGTTCCCAGGTAATGAACAAGAGATGCAGGCCCGGGTATTGCGCAATCACATTGTGTTCCCATTTCAGTCTTTTTGATGGGGGATGTGAAGCAAGGCCAAAATAATTAGACCCACACTGACTGTATGCTCCTGTATAACTCAATGTACACACAGCGGAGTGTAAAAGCTCTTATTTTTGGTTTTGTTTGTTTCCGAGTTCCTGTGGCTTTTTGAAAGAGAAGCATGTTTGTTCAGAGATAAGCCAAGGTGGATGTGCCGTTCGTTCTCCTTATCTCTGATTCATAAGCCAGATGGGTCCTCTTCTTCCTCTGCTTTCTCCTTCTGTTTGTTCTTTTCCTTGTGATTCCAGTTCACCTCCTCTTTTTCTTTTCCTTCCTCCTGTGCTCTCTTCTCCAATTTGTAACTTACGTTTCTATCCCCGATGTGCTCTTGCTCTGCTTTCTTATTTATCCGGTTTGTTTTTAATTTGGATTCTAAACTCTCTTTATTCGTCTCGTCCTCCTTAATTAACTCCGGCATATTCTCATCTCCTCTTTTTGCTTTAATGCTACTTCTATACCCCTTGACACTGCCATGCCATGTTCCATGTATCTACTGGATGTTACATGTGATAAAGAATTGGTGTCCGCACAAAGGTAACAAACAACACACTATGTGTACCCAAAGCTTGCACATCAAGCTGTTTGTGCAGAAGGATAGATAACCAGCATAACTAGGGGGTGTTGCTGGTAAATTGCCTTGCAGTCAGGGGTTTCAATTCTTTTATCAAGGATCACTCCGCTAATTAGCACTGCGTTTCCTCTCTAAATAAGCAAGGCTAAAGCAGCTTGGTGTCAGCAGGAGTGTGTGTGTACTGGGAAAAGAAGATGTATCTCTATTGTAGGAGTTCATTTATGGAATAACGCTAAAGTAAATGGAAGAATGTGTAACTCATGTTTGGTTTTGATTGTTTATAAAGCTATTTTTGAGTGAATTAAATATTTATATATTTTCTTCTTTTCTTGTTCTTTTACATCTAATTATATTGAGGGTTACTTAATTGATAATAATTTAGGATAGTAATATATAAGCATTATGTTTCTTCCCATACCCTTTCAGTCATATTGTATATTAGATTGTATATAGGCTTTACTCATTGTATGGTATGTGATGACTAAATAAAACACAACTACTACTAAGTATCAGTCTACACATTGTAGAATGCATTCAGGGTGGTGTGTTGCATCCTCCCTTAATTGGATGTTTGAATGTACCCATTTATCCACAGAAGGGCATCTAATAAGGGTTCTTTGACATTAGACACAGCATTGGCTGGGGGTCTAGATTTCAGCCAGGCCTCCCATAGCCAGGCATAATTGACTATTATAAGGGGAATATGTTTCATAGTACTGCGAACAGATATCACCAGGAAAAGGTTCTGTTAAGTTTTGTTGATTTTACATCTGCTGGGTGAGTTTTCATGGGTGGCTGAGCAGTTGTGCCTGCAGGAGTCTCTCTGCGGTGAGCCTTTCTGCTCATGATGTCACACTACAGCCACAGTTGGGTGCTACAGTATATGCAAAAGTTTTAAATCCTTCCAGAAGTAAAAGAAAAAGAGTTGCATTTATTATTTTTTTTGCACAAAAGTCATGTATCCCCAGTCATTATCTTCAGATTAGCTTTGCAAACAAAAGTTTTGAAACGATTCTCTGCATTTAAACTTAAGGCAGCTCTAAGCAATATTTTGTAATAACATCGGATGATTTGACTATGTATAATGTGAATGGCGTCACACTATGGAGCATTTTGGCATCTTTCAACTGCAATGTTTTGATTCACTCTCATGGCTCTCATGAACATCGTTTTCAGCAGAAGGAGGCAGCAGGAGGCAGCAGTTTCAGCAGAAATAGCTCCGATCCACTGTGCGCTCCCTACCCAGCACCATTAGCAGACAAAGTTAGTGTAGCATGTAGCGCTTAAGAGCCAGATAGGTTTTTTCTCAGGAGTTGACTAGAGGGCTAAAAGGAGGGTGAATATTGTAGTAACGTTCATCATGCTGCCAGAAACATGACTGAATTCCAATGTTGCTCTGTATCTGCTGGATGTGTAATTAAGGTGATATATAAACGTAATAAGGTGATCCTATGTCAGTTGTGTTTACAGCTTGTTGTGCTACCAAGTGCCCCAAAAAAAATCAATTACGCAGCTTTAACCTCACTATTACAATAACAAATGGCAAAGCAACAGTGTTGATTTATTTTTCGAGTTCCAACATTTCAACTTTTTTTTTCTTTTTTTCTTCTCTTTCTGACAGAGGATCCAGAACACAACGGACACATTGTTGGATCTAACTGGACGAAACATAACTGACATCTTGGTCAAGACTTTTGAACACTCGGGTAAAACAAGGTAATACATGTCATTGTGAAAGTTGTGAATATCAACTTTTCTCGAGAGTTTTTATTTTGTTGTCGGGTAGTCCATCCCCATATATGTATGTCCCATTCGAGTTAACATGATATTATACTTAGACTCAAGGATGAACTGATTTGAATCGGATGGTCAAAGGTCAAGGGCACTCTGAACTAATGTTTTTTTGGCAAAGCCCAATAAGCACTTTTGGACGGACATAGATGTAAACTCCAACATACAACTCTAATTCTAATTTGAATATGGTGCAGCATTAAAGGTTTTTAAAATCCGGGTATCGCAGTGTATTCACATATTTTATTCTTTTCACACTTTAGAAACTATAGTAACTTTTCTCAGACACCCTTGGTTTTGAGTTGGTTTTCTTTTCTTGTCACAAAGAGAGCCAAATTACCACATGGTCATGTCTGGTAATCTCCATATTTCCACTGTAATATTTGCTTTTCCTGGATGTCTGTATTTCGTGTGTGCGTGTGTGTGTGTAGCCATACAGAGCAAGTGTAAAAAATGCATGGGTGTGTGTATCCTTGACATTACCCACATTGCCCTTACCTCCACCTGAACCTCCCTCTCTTTCTGCTTTTTGCCGCCACTCCAGGTACGGAGGCATCTCTGTCGGAGGCGTCAACTCCCAGGTCCGTCTGACCGAGGCAGCAATCGAAGGTTCATTCAGGGATCTAAAAGGCCTATTCAGGTCCTTTCAGGTATGTAATAAATATTGGCATTCGCAAGTCAAACTCGTTGATACCAAAGCATTATTTGAGTAGTCTATTTGTTTATCTGCAATGCTAAAACTTAGAATAATAACACCTCCCTCAAGTCACCATTGTGCTGATCTATACATGTGTTGTTTATGAATTATTTGAAACCACTAAAAAAACAAACCCACCTTTTATCTTCAATCAAGTTAATACAGTTTCTTAAAGTTAAGTTTTTCAATTTTAATTGAGATGTCTCAGCCATGTCAGTGGAATCTGAAAAATGTTGGTTGTCGTTCTGTTGCATTGTAAGTCTTTCTCTTTCTCCAACACTAAATATTTCAACTAGTTTAGTGCCTGAAGAAGTGGTTCAGAAATATATTTTATCCTATCAATTCTGCAGTTTGCCAGTTGCTCTTTGAGTGAGCTGCTCCTAATTGGAGCACGGCGTTCTTTGTTCAGTTCGCTTTGTATCTTGGATACAGGTGACGTTATTTGTTGGGGACTTTTGGACCCCGCTGTATTCTTGAATGATTGACAAAAAAAAGAATGAAAGCAAAGAGGAGAGGAGAGCTAGATTCTTCAAATCCATTCTGTTGAGTGTCCATGGCAACAGGCTATGATTGCATGTCCATTGCCTTGAATAAATCGAGGAATCTGGAGGAATCTTCACTGCACAAGAACACACACACTCGCACACAATCCTGCAAACCTTTTTGCGCTCGTATTTTTTTTAACCTGATCTACTTTCACCACCTCAATTCATTACATTCATACACTTTTACTTTGGAACCGTGATTCTTGAACTACATGCCAACGCTCTTGCCCCCTCCTTGTATCTCTCTCTTGCATACACACAGTCTCTCATTAACATTTCAAATTTTTGGACTCTCAAACTACTTTGAGATCAGCACATTGCTTTGCCCTCAGGCGTCTCCGGTCTCTTCCCTACACAGACTCCCTTTTCTGTCTCTTGGATCTCGACGGTAATGTGACTTTAATTCGCGCAGCAGCGATGATGTAACCCTAATGACCGGGCATTAGCCGTCCCAGCTCTGCATTCCGCATTATTAAAGTGCTTCACTGTCCTTGGGAAATGTCTGGCTCTCTTCTGCTCGGCAGGCATTGTGATGTGCGACGGTAACGGGAAGTAGTGTGTTTTTGCACTCTGAGCCACCTGTGCAGGCTGGGAAGCGGGCTCTGACATTTTAGTTTAATTGCATTTCCTGTTTCTAGCAGGTAGAAATAAGGTTTGGTGTTGCAAGAAGTGAAGGGAACAATAAGAACAAGAAAGCCTGTGTACTGGAAATTGTATAATTAAACCCAAAAATTGTATCCCAAAATGTGTGTTATGTAGATGGTATTAATGTCACTACTGGTCCCTGGTAACCTTCTCAAACAACATTTATTTTTTTATCATTTATAGTATTCAGAGAAATAAGCCCATAATTTAACAAAAGTTCTCCTTCCTGGTAAGTTTTCAGTACACACACACACACACACACACACACACACACACACGCAGAAACACACTAACACACTGTCCCACGGACCATATGACCAGTCAGTCACACAGAGCACTTGACCACTGAACTGTGCAGGCCACTTTGGAATACAAGCCAAGAAAGTCACCACACACTCGAGTGGCTTTATTGCTGTGTCGTTAGCCGTGGCACGGGCAGGTCCACTGGCCAAACCAGCCTTGTCATTGTCCTTGAGCGGGGAGGAGTTTGTCAAGGATTAGACCCAGGCAGCTGCTGGCCCACTTCTCATCTCGTTTCAGCCTCCGCTAATCCTCAGTAAGGCCTCCTAATGGCGCTGCCCGTTGCTACTTGGCACAATGCAAACCGGAGTGAAGTAAAAAAAAAAAAATGCTGTAAAGATTCCCTTGCTTTTGCCGAAGGTGGTATTACAGGCAGGAGTAGAAGACCTGTTCTGTGCCAGGTGTAGGAATAGGGAATAGTTTATGTCTTGGAGCAGAGTTGATGTTATTTAACACAAATACTCCTTTTGACGGGGGCTTTTTTGGGGGGTTGGGAGATTCCCAGCTCTAATGCGGTGTCATGGAAAGTGATTAAGAGTTTATGCTAGGTTACCGAAAGCTTACTGGATTTATGGGAGGGCACATAAAAAGCTCTGAATACACTCTGAGAATGTCAGGATGTTGGTTAGGATTGGCTGAGTGAAGGATTGAGGGTTGAAGTGAAAACACAAACGGTAGGATCTCCTTGGTCCTTGTCCTTGGGTAACTGTCTTGGGGACTGCGATATCTTTTGTGTCTATTCCTTTACACTCTCACTCAGAAGAGACAAGCACTTTGCACCTGAGCACACTCCAGCATTCTTGGGATGTCTTTCTTGATATTTCTCCTCTCATTTCGTCTACCCCCAACCTCTCTCCCCAGATGTCACCTACACTTTTCCTCCACCGACCACTACTCACTCCATGCCACATCCGCCCCCTCCCTCCCTATGAGGGCTAGGTCCAACAGGAGGCCCATTTGCATTTATATCACATGTGTAATGTGCTCAGTGCTCTTATGGTTGGGCTGAACAGCATGGTATCAACATGACACTTTGGAAATCGCCTGTCATCTCAAGCCCTCATCCCAAGGCTCATTTCGCATTCAACATGAGTGAAGTACATTTCTCCCAAGTCTGCGGAAAATAAGTGTCTCAGCACACCCAAGTGCTCCCAAGAAGTCTTAATTCTTGTCTCCCTCTGCCTCATGCTTTGCATTTCAAAGAGCAGTGGTGTTTTTCCAAGTGTATCCAATTAAGTCTCCAACTCAGTTTTTTCAGTTGTCTTGTTTTCCTCATCTTCATTAGGATAATGTGACTGACCAGATCTTCCAGAAGGCTGAGACGCTGCTGAAGAAACTGGGCACCAGGGACAACCTAAAGGTATTATATTAATTGCAGTGCGCCCGTTTGCTCTACTGTTTGAGATTATGATGAGATTAAAGTTTAATGATCTCTGAGGTGAAATAATTCAGCTGCAGTTCAGATTTTCATGGAGGAACCCTGGTGATAAAGACAAACGGGATGTATTCAGAAACGTGTCACCTGAAACGTGTCTACTCATCTTTCTACTCGTACAATTTACTTAATTATAAATTATAATGCCTATATAATTAATCTCTTGAAAAATCAAGAGGTGCCGGGTTAATAACGACACCTTGGCTTATGATTAGATTGCTGTAAAGATAGGATACGGCATGATGGTTCAGTCTATTAATGCAAATAGTATATCCTTAATCTTTGTACAGAATGGGAAAGGGTGTGCAATAACTTAAAATGCAGTCTCAAAGCTTAGTATACAGTGTAACTTGACTATATCGGTTGTGGAAGAAGTACACACATCCTTTATTGAAGTAAAAGTACCAATGCAACAATCTACAAATGCTCCATTCCTACTTAAAGGAACAGTGTGTAGCATTTAGAGATCTATTAGCAGAAATAAAATATAACATTAATAACTTTGTCTTCCCTAGCTATAATCGACTGAAAATAAGAATCGTAACTAAGAGTCGTGAATAACAACCTTAGAACGAGCCGTTTATATTTACATATGGAGCAGGTCCTCCACATGGAGCCAGCCACCACGTTTCTACAGTAGGCCAGAACAGACAAACACTCGCTCTAGATAGCGGCAGTCTCATTTTGTTGTCGGCCACCGTAGTTCTCCTACATGCTTGGCACAAGAAGTTTCAGTTGGATGCAATCTGTTCGCTAGATAGCGCCAAATCTCACACACTGCACCTATCTATAAAGCAAGGAATCGCTGTGTGACATTCCTTCACTTTTTTGGAGTCAACGGGCACAAACGGACTGCCTAGAGGAACGGCGCCACTCTGTCATTGCAACTTGAATTGTGTGAGGGACCCAGCTACCTATGCTGGTTAATGCCTTTGGGTCCCTCGGCTTTGTTCAAAATATTAAGAATGATTTTACCAGCAGACTGTTCAGCAACAGTCAAATTCAAGGCACCCTGTCGCTGCTTTCACATCTTCGAAAAATTGGCACAGCAAATTTTAATAACAGCCGTTATTTGGACAAACTGATTACGTATTGGAAATCTAAACATTTACTTTCTCGCATGGAAACATATTAAAACTTAACTAAATATTACATATTTATAGTAACTTACATTACATTAAACAGTACTCAAAGTAGTCCTCTAAAGTAGTTGTACATTGCAATACCGCACAGTAAAAGTCCTCCATTCAAATTTGAAAGAGAGGTGTTATCGGTTCAATGTACTTAAATATATTTAACGTCTGTTCAAGGTTGAGCATTCAATTTATAATGCTGGATAGTTAAATTAATATTGAGTTACAGTTGCTTACCTTTCCAGTAAAATCTGTCCCTGGTGTTTTTTTCAGTTGAACCAATTTGTTTTTCAGCGACAGAGCGAGTGCGTTTTGCTATACTTTTCATACTTTGTATAGCTGGGAATGTTAGTATTGGCAGTGATAGAAGAAGTACTCAAAACTCAAAACCGCACAGTAACAGTCCTGCATTCAAATGTTAACTTAAAGTGAAGCGTGAAAGAGAGGCATTATCAGCACAATGTACTTCAATTTACAAAAAGTCCGTTCAAGGTGTAGTGTTCAATTCTTTTATAATGCTGGATAGTTTATTATACTTTAACAGTTCTCTGTCAGGTAAATGTAGTACTACAATGTCTTCCTCACAAGGAGTAAAACAGTAAACACTAAGTAGTACACAGTTGAGTTGCATATTTTTTTCTTGCTGTTGGGGCCTTTTGAAAGTTATTTTGGGGTACAATGAGTTAGAATAGTAATACTTTTCATATCTAATCATCATAATACATCTATAGCTGTTTGGGGCCCTTTTAGTTGGGGGTCGGTTCAGTCTGCCGCTGTTGGTTTTATTATTGCTCAGGAACCAAGAAAGAGCAGTGTCAAGTGTGAAGTTCTTTGTATGAGCAGTTCTCGAGAAAGCTGAAAGCAGCAACACCACAGGCCAAGCAATCAGCCGTTCTGAATAAGCATGTTTTCAACAGGCTCTACACAAAAGTACAAAGGTAAGTAAAATAGATTGGTTGAGATGAATCTAGGTTTAACTATGATGCAGTTCTAGTTTACTCCAGTGGTTCACAACCTTAAGGATCAAAAGCAAAGCCTGCCCCACCAACACCAAGTATCCTCTCCAAGGTATTTTATTTTGTCCTCATCAATTCAACCAATCATAAAATTGCCACATTGAAATAACATGTTTTCCTAATATCTGATTGGTTGGTTCGGCCCCATAAAACATGGAGTGCCACATCTGAGCACAGTGCCGTCACACGCCGCAGTTCACTGTGTTTACCTTCATTAAACCTTCATTTATGCTGAATTTACAAATAGCTTAGGCCTATGTACTGAGACTAGAGCCTGTCTCCTCCCCAAAATAAGTTGATGTTTAAAGTTTCAGAAGTGGAAATGCAATGTGGGCTGCCATCATCCTGTATCTTCTCACTCCCTCTAAACCACCCTCATGCATTTAGCAGACAAGCGTCTGCTCTTAAATCTCTACTTATCTTGAATACATCAAATTATATCTTAGCTGCAGACCTTTCAGAAACTAAAGGCTGAAGAAGATATGATAGGGAAAATAATATCAATTTTGGTCTGTGTGTATCTGAGATACAGCGAGAACAGAGAGAAGGAAAGGCAAGAGTGTGTGTGTGTGCATTCACATCTGTTGGTGTACTCCATATTCTCCTCTGTGATGCAGTGTTATGTTAGGCTGACACTCAACCACCATCTACTCTTAATTAGCGCTGCACTATCAGCGGGGAGCCCTCTCACTCCCACTCTCTATCATCCATTATTTTTCTTCTGCACCCCAGCAGCCACAGAGTCAGAGAATCACTTACATTAAAAAGAAAGTGTGCAAAAATGTTTTTACTCTATCTCTGCAGCTAGCATAGTACGGCGCATTGGGATTTGGCGTTCATTGCAGGCCTTTTATCTTCAGTTGAATGGAAAAGAAATGTTTGTCAGCCCAATTGCTTAGTCTCATAGATCAGTACTTTCCCCGAAAAATGTTTGAGTGATTATTTGACCCCTCTCTCTTCAGAGTGTGTTTTGTGTGGACACAAATACATTTGTATCACTTACTCTAATCATTACGAGACAAAAATAAATGGATCAGTTCACAGTAGCCCAACAGCAACGCAACATTGTACTGTACATTTCACCATTGCACAAGAATGCACAATAACCTAATGTGTGTACCTTCAAATGGCAATGTGTTCTCCATTTCTGCATCTGTGAAATGGGTGATTCTGCTTTGTGTTGCCGTAATAGTGGGACAGAAGTCTTATAAGCCCTTCTAAAAAGCTGATTGTAACAACCCAGCTTTAAAACTAGCAGACAGATTATATCTAACCATTCTTTTGTAACTGTCTGGGCTACTTTTCTGGCTAGTCAGATTTCAAACAAAGCAAAAATATAAAGCCAGAAAAACAAGTCTTTTCATAAACTGAGATGACTTAAATTGTGACTCAGTGGTGCAAAAAAATTGGACAACGCGGGTCGAGTCCAAATGTCTTGGTTACCTTTTTGATAAAGAAATGAATCTCTTAAAAAAATGTCTCTTAATCCATAACATGCATGGTAAATATTTCTCCATTATATGTCCATGGTCAAATGAATCGATGTTAGATGCAGTTGTTACTGTTGGAGACATCCGAAGCAAGCGCAAAGCCCTTACGATACATGCTGTTCTCAGTTTTAATGCTTGGCTCTACCTCTCCAGGTGTGGTTCTACAACAAGGCATGGCATGGCATGGCGTCCTTCCTCAGTGTGGCAAACAACGCCATCCTGAGGGGAAATCTGCCGGCAGGACAGGATCCCAGCCAGTATGGCATCTCTGTGTCCAATCACCCCCTCAACCTCACCAAGGAGCAGCTCTCCTTTGCAGCCATGTGAGTCATCTGACCGAAAAGAAAAAAAAACTGGGTTAAAGGGTAGATGCTGCTGTGCTTTAGCTTTGTGGAACAAAGGCGCCTTGAAAAATCCTTGCTGTTAGTCATTAATACATCACATGTGCCTCGTAGTGGTCCACGTCAGAGACAACAGGGTAGAAAGGAACAGGGCCTCTAAAATGTAAAATGTGTGATTTAACATTTCAAATCTACATGGATAACATTTGCATGTCTAATCGCGTTAAAAGAAATGTTGCATGGTGTCTACAGTGTATGCTGCATTTATTTCCGGAAACTGCATCTTATTTTTCCTCCTTAGAATTCAATATTTAGCGCTGCGACATAAAATTTTTCTCTTTCTGGAAGACAGAGTTTTTGATTTTCTAACAATACATCAGGAGATGCAGAGGAGAGAGACTGATGGTGACTGGGGAACTGAGAGAGATAAAGCAGAGTGAGAGGGACAGAGCAATGGAGTGGGTGAAAGAAAAGCAGCGACAGCATAGACAAAGGGAGAACAGATGAATAAGAGACAATACAATAGAAAGCACAAGACAGATAGATAGATGAGGGATTTGTATGAGCCCTTTATGAGGATATACCCTTTTTTCTGCTTTATCTCAGGGCTAGCAGTAGAGCAGCTCCCCATGAGAGGCAGAGATTAATGGCATGCTAAATCACAACATATGGATCTAACAGTTCTCTGCGTACTGTGTACTGTTTTGTGATTGTGACCAGTTCTTTTGAGCTGGTGTCTATTCCTTAGCATTATCTGTTGTTGGTATTATGCATTTGGTCTGTTCAGAGATTTTGATCAACACTTTCAAAGGAAATTTAAATACATCCAACTGCTGTACCGTGCCGTAGCCACAACTCCTGACATTATAAAGGCAATCCAGTGGCTGCTACCAATCACCACATAGTAGCAGTTTTATTCCGTACTCCACCGTCGCTCCAGGCCAATCCTCAGGTATTTATGTAGTGATCAGGTGCCGACGACAGCCTTGAGTTAGAGAGGCAGACTGCGGCATAGTTAAGACATAATTACGATGGCCTGCCTACCACATATTCAGGATGAGCCTCTTTTCCTCTCGAATTCTCTGTGCAGAGTGTGACGACTACAATTTATGAACTATCATTTCCAGATAGGCTTGGACACTTCTTCACTGTTGAATGAGACGAGAGACGAGAGTGGGGAAAAGGGCAGAGACTTCTTGAGCAGATGACTTAAACACTGTGAGATGTTTTAAGCTCCACTTCAATTAGTTTCATATGAACAGTGGATCAAATCACAATGTGTTATGTGAGAAATGATAAAACCATAAAGAACTGTTGTATTTAGAGTTAACCTTTTTAAGATTTTTTCTATTTTTAAGACCCACAAATTATACTCTTACCAATCTGATTCATAGCAGTAGCTTTATCTGTAAAAAGAATCCCTTTGAAGAAAGTCTTCAACATTTAGATCTTTTATAGAAGTGAAGAACAAAGCTAAGCTAAAGAGGGAGTGAACATAGAATTACTGAGGATTTTTTAACTGGTTATGAAACAGTCTCATTTTAATACTGATACCTCTGACCTATATAAGCAGGAAAGACCATCATTGAAACGTGAAACCTGCTCAGTCAAAAGCCGCCACAATCAACACAAGATAAAGGTTCTTTGTAGTAACTTTAAGGGAAAATCAGTTTTTAAAATGAATTTATATTTCTAATTAACACCTACCTAATGTCAAGGGGAGACAATTCCTTGAGCCGTTCTTTGGATAATAAGTCCAATGACATGAATTACTTTTTCCCTCACCAAAATTTGGACACAAGAATTGCACTGCACCATCTAATTTGAAGTGACCATCCCCTCTAGTGCACCCTCGAGGCAGCTGATGTCATGAGCCATTAAAATTGTGAACGTATGCAGAAGGAAAGAAAGGCAATGCATACAACTATTGAAATTACCACTTCATTCGCGCAAGGTCTCTGTGCTTCATCTGCAGTAGCGCAAAAATAGGACTTTCCAATTCTCTTTAATTTTCAGAAATGTCAGACTTTGGCACCATTTCATTATGGAGATACACAGTATGTATCACTTCTTAATTGCTCACGAATATCAATTTGGCAACTGACAAAAACTTCTGCTCCTCCGCCCCGGTTGAATTTGATGTGTAATTTGGTTACACTCAGCAAATTAATATTGTTTCTGATTCCTGCATGCTATCTGCAAAAATATCCCATTTAAAAACCCTATACGGTTGAGCTACCAAATTAATTGTAATATGCTTCTATCAAAATTGAAATGGTTCTCTATGTTATCTACATAATACTGTATAATACAAATGACAAACTGAATGTTGTGCCAGGAGCTTCAGGTTTGATAATTAGCTCATGCTTTCAGCCCCCCTACACTTTAACATTTAAGACTGCGCCCTGCAGCCCTTGTCATTAAAAAAACCTAAAGGAAAGCAATAGATCCTGTAAAGCTGTACTCCCGCTGCTCATCTTTCTTGCTCTTCCATTATTAGTTAATTAGCAGATTGCTTGTCCTCTTCTTCACAGCAATTAACCAGCTTCAAGCATTCAGGGTTAGATCATTCACAGCATTGTCCCCTTCATTATCAAACCACCCAACCAGAGCACATGGCCTATTGAAACCTGTTGAAATGTGGGCCGGTACCCGCTGCGGCAAATTATTTCATATTTATATGTTTTAATTGTGTCTCGTTGCCGATGATAAATACAGCCATGTTGCCACACAGGGTAACTTATTTAATATGCTAATTACACAGCAGGAAACCGCCGAGGAGATTATGGCGGGCCGAAGGTGAGGATGACGGTGAGGGTTTAAGGAATACACCACAGTGTTATCCAATGCTAATTGAGCAGACACCACGGAGGATATTCTCAAAGCTTGGATGGCATAAATGAAGACACAACAGTGAAACGAAGGTCAACGTCTTGGAGGAGAAAGGGACAATTTGTTTTAAACATGAAAGAAGGAGACTGTTGCCTATAGAAAGACTGGTGAAGACTTTAAAAATCTGCTCCTATATTCTCTTTACCTGGAGATACGAATAAAAGGTGAACGTATCATAGTTTCAGAAGGTTAATGACCATTAAAAGCCTTTTTATTATATACAAACAGCATTCTCAGTGCTTTCAATTAATGTATGTAGTGCTAATGTCTAATGAAGTCATTAATACTGACGCAAACCTAAAACATTAGTTATTTAGAATATTTCTGTCGGTGTAACAACATGTGTTTAAATGCATCCTAAGTATTGCAACGTAATTATGGAATGTGTTTTTTGCGTTACAGGAAATGAGCCAAATACTGCTTCAACGTTGTTAAAGTGTTATCTGACTAATTTCCTAGAAATAAGAGAACCAAGAAATGGCCCATTTTAATCCCCTAGAATTTTGTGTACACTTTTTCCTTTGCAAAGTACAGTACCATTTTCTATTTGTCTCACCTACACCAGCGTTTTTGGTCTTTCTGCAAATGGAGGTGAATGTGAATGCTTTGGGTTACACTGATAATTAGTGCCCCACTGAAATTGAAAACTAAGTGAACCAGTCTGCCCTAAAAAATGATAGTTAAGAAGTCAGAGAAACCATTATCCACACCTTCATAATTAGTAGATTAGATTGCGGCAACTACTTGCTCTCTGGCATCAGCAAAAAATCCCTTTCCCGCCTTCAGCTCATCCAAAACTCTGCTAGGATTTTGACTTTGTCTAGGAAACATGAACAGATTAACCGATCCTTGCTTCCTTACACTGGCTACCTGTTATTTTTTTAGAATTGATTTTAAGATATTATTGATTATGTCCAAAGCCCTGAGAGACCTCACCCCAAGTTATCTATCAGATCTCATGTTGCCCTGTGTCCCTCCCCACACCCTGACATCCTCAGTTATATCGTTCCTTGTTGTAACACGGTTCAGATTCATACATATAGCCTTTGACCTGCCTGAAGAGACTAGGGTTGCTTTCTCTGTCTCATATTTTAAATTACTTTTAAAAACACCTGTCTGTGATTTTATATATATATATATATATATATATATTTTTTTTTTTTTTTTGATTTTAGTTAGTTTTACCATCTCTATTTTATGTGTTAAGCTGTTGGCTTTTAGTTAATTTAGTTCTTTGTTATTTAAATGTGTTCTGTTTATATTGTAAAGCACTCGGTAACAGTGCTTTGAAAGGTGCTATATAAATTAAGTTTATTATTAGTATACATTAAAATTAATACTAGAGCTCTCACCACTTGGATTGAAAGCATGAGACCATTTAATTAAGATTTCAGTTGAGTTAGGTCCTGTATTTTATAAAGATATTTCATATTCCAATCCGTGTCTACAGTTTGATCCAAAGCAACTTACAGTAGCCTGAGGTAACAGCTTACATAGTTTAGCATTATGTAAACAGTGGAAACAATATGATCATCCAATTTACCTGTGTTGTAATTAAATAATTTCCGTCTTCGTGACCTTTTTTGTTCACATCAAAAAGGATATTTTAAGACCCAAAACACATCCTGTACGTCAGCGTCTTCACAAAAATAAAACATTTTGTTGAGAGTTTAAATGGACATCTCTGCTTCTATTTTGATATGTTATTGTCAGTGTCCTGGTACACACTAATAGCTCTCCACTCAACTTCCTGTTTGCTGTTCTCCATTCAATCACAGGGCCACAACCTCTACTGACTTGGTGGTGTCCATCTGCGTTATCTTTGCCATGTCCTTCATCCCTGCCAGCTTTGTCCTCTTCCTCATCCAAGAGAGGGTGAACAAAGCCAAACATCTGCAATTTGTCAGTGGAGTAAACCCAGCTGTCTACTGGTTGGCCAATTTTGCCTGGGACATGGTAAGTATCAGCTTTTTAAGGCTTCTTTATCACCTTTTAATTAAGCACAATTTGAGTACAAAATGTAGCATTGCCATTTTTTTACGTGTTTGATAAATTCTGGGTCAAAACTACAAGATATGCATGATAATGTAACTCATATGACTTTGGTTTCAGTGCCGTGGGCCTCAATTTACCCTATTTTGTTACTTTCTACTGTACTATCCAGCAGATTTTTATCCAAACAAAAAATACCCATTCACTCTAATTGATAATGTAGCTTTGACACCACTAGCTTCTGGGAAAAAGCTTCCCCTGAGCAACAGTTATTGGCTGAGGCGTAATTATTGATGCTGGCTGCCCCCGCTGGTTACACTCAACAGGCTCACTGACAGTTTCCCTGAGGCATAATGGGAGTAAACATTTTATCAGGTGCCTTTGGTAAAGAAATGGCACCAGGATGCTCATCATTATGGTAGATAAATGCTGACTGAGTGGAAGACAAATGCACCTAAGGAGCCAGTCTAATGAGTCTAGCCTGAAGCATTAGTATACACACTCTATCAAAGGGTGATATTACAGGGAATCTATGTTTCAGTTTAAACTTTTTCTGTGAATTGTAAATAAACATGTATCATTGTATCTTGATACATTCTATTTATTTTATATATACTACATTGTTTACGTTTCCGGTGAGAAACTGTAGATTTGTTTTTAAAGAGCTCCGCAGCCAATAAGAATATTACACATACAAGTAAAAGCTCTTGTTTCCAGCATTCTTTGGATATTGAATCAATAAAAGTCTCTTAGTTGAAAATAATTTCAACCTCATTGGGGACACTTGCCTCAAAGACGAGAATTAGATGGGTCTATTATTCAGGTTATTAATTGGAAAATTAAAAGGGGGATGTATTTGAGTGCTAATGATATTACTTAATTACACCTCCTTTCTGTGTGAAAAGAAATGGGGGGATAATGTCAATGATTGAAAATGTTTTTATGCTGTCACTAATGCCTTGAAGAAAAATGTATTTCTTAATCATGCACTGGCCTCTACTTCTGATGGGGGTAGCTGCTTATGTGTTTGTGTGATTGTTTGTTCCGACAGTGTAACTACATCATCCCATGCTTGATTGTGATTGTGATCTTCCTCTGCTTCCAACAAAAAGCCTACGTTTCACCTCCTAACCTGCCTGCTTTGATTCTGCTGCTTATTTTGTATGGGTAAGTAAATAAAAAAACTCACTTCCAATACCACTTTAAATTTCCTTTCAGTCAGTTGATCAGTGATAGCAGGTTCCAATTCTTTGGTTAAAGTTTTGGTTGTTGGGTATCCCTTGTTGGACATTTGGATCATGGATGGTTCCATACTAGATTCCTATATCCACCCTGTTCAACAGCATTGCATAATGTATAATTTCTTCTGCATCCGCTAGTTTGAGCACTTTAAGAAAGCTACAGTGCGACCACACTTGGAATATTTAATGATCATCTATACTTTGGATATATTGAACCACTCTCATAAGACGTAGGGGTAACGGCTACTATGTAGTATTGCAGGCAAAATGTGCAACAAATTCATTAAAGCTGATTAATACAAAGCAGGTAGCATGTCATGGTGGTGATCAGAGCATGAGTGCAATGTAGTGGTTGTTGCATCATTGTATGTCTGAGTTTCCAAGTGAAAATCAATATGTTAACGAGGTGTTACATGCAACGCACCCAACAGGACTGGCCACATCATGAAGCATACAGTAATGGGTCGCATGATGTCAAAAAAAGTATCAAAGAGATTTGGAGACTGACCTTTACATTCTTTAAGCTGACAGATAAAACATTAACACTTAAAATTCTGTGGTCAATTAGAATGTTTTATTCCTGCCTACATGCCCATAATCATACTGAACTCATTCATAAAATGATATTTGAAATATTGAGCTGTTGTTTTACTACTTCAGGGATTCTTTAGAGCAGAGCCTCACTTCTACCTCTAATACTGAACGTGAACTACTGCAGGCCAAGTGTGGGTGGCATTTATTGTTCAGCAGTGTTTTATGGGTTACTTACTGAACATGCAAATAATCAGAAGAGGCTGGTTGGTGATGCCATGAAACTGAACAATTTACCTGGTAATCTGCGTTTATGAATTATAAATCCTGCTAACATGGCATTGGCCACTGCCGTCACATAAACTGGTGTTGAGTTTAATTAGAGTCCATCCTCGGGCTATGTTTTCTAAGTATATTTAAATTTTGTCTATACAGTAGTTTTACTAAATCAGTTCAAAGGATCCTTATTGGCCCTCTCAGTCTGTTTGTGTGACCGTGTCTTGTTTTCTGTAGGTGGGCCATCACCCCCACAATGTACCCAGCCTCCTTCATCTTCAGCGTGCCCAGCACGGCCTACGTGGTGTTGACCTGCATCAACCTCTTCATTGGCATCAACGGCAGCATCGCAACCTTTGTTTTGGAGCTCTTTGATGATGACGTAAGTAGCTGGCACACACAAACGCACATACACTGGAATGGACAAAGACTCACGTATTGTAACAGGTGGTGGCAAGGACCCAGACGCAGTACGACGGACACAGTGACTCTTTTGAGCAAGCTTTATTCAGGCAGAAACACACAACGGGGAACCAGTCTCCAATTCTTGTAGGGCGGTCCCCTCAGTCTGGCAGTGAATATGTGTGCAGCCAGGGCTTATATACCAGAGGGAGTAGGTGCAGCAAAGTGGACAGGTGAGAGTGATTGAGCTGACGAGGTGGGTGTGACTAACAGGTGCACTGAATGAGCTGATTGGGTGAGTGAGAGGTAGAATGGCAGAAGAGAAGGGAAGCTGAACTGTGACACGTATATGCACAATTTTAACATGGTGGAAGACACAGTTCCTGTAAAACAGCAGGCACAGACATCCAGGCTCCCATAGCTGCATAAACAATATATTTTGGGGGCTGTAGCAGTGGATGGCTAATTGACTTGAATCATAGATAAATGTTTTTTCGAAGCAAAGGCTTCCATACACATGTGGGTGAAGTGTGTACCCACCTGGTATAACTTTTAATTTATTTCTTTTATCCTCTCAAGGATTTTTCAAAGGAGTTATTTTCCCTATTCTCTTTAATGTTTAATCGTTTGGTGAGAATTGGGTCTTCGGAGAACATTCCTCATCCATCTTTCAGCAAGTGTTCATTTTAACTGCAAGCTGCTTCATTCTCAGGGGAATCAAAAGACAAAGACACCAAAAAAGACCTGCATGAGTAATGGAGATCTTAGGAACAAAAAGAAAGCTAGAAACAGGGATGTTGACTGTCAGTCATTTTACTTTTGATTAGAATTTAAGTGACATTTTATTTAAAACGTTTTTTTAAAAATGGTGAGAAATTAGCCTATTCTGAATATGCAATTTGTGTCACAGCCAGAGCCCTGAATGTGCCTTACAGGTTGTAATGATATAGAAAATGATCCTCTTCTCTTGACGTATTTTTCTTTTGGTCTCTTAACTAAATATGACTAATTCGATTTGGAGACTTAATTGTTATTTGCGTGATTAGCATACATCACCTACTTTAGGATTTTTTTTTTCACTTCATATTTTTAGCCTTGTTCTGATCAGTCAATTCCTTGTCAACAGACACAATGTCGTTTCACTCTCTGACAAGCTGCTTATCCATCTGATGCTTCATCGAAATGTCTCCCACAGCTCTGATCCCACACTTCAGACTGAGCGTAATGTTGTCTGGATGACTTTGCCTCCGCACACTCTGTCCCCTCCGACACGCCTGCCTCTGACTTGATGTTTCCTCTGGCGCCACTCGTCTATGGCACGGAGGTTTCCTGTCTCCTAACGAGGCTGCCTCATTTGCATTGGGATTTCATTATCACAAACATTCATTATCAATTTGTATTGTTCATCTGGCAAGTCTTGTCTGTCATTGTCTGTCATTGTTTCCATTTTGTTGTCTCTGCATCCACTTTATTTATTGATACGACGTTAGAGGAGCGTATTACTCATACAGGGTGCCATTGGTAATAATTTAATGGACAGCATGTTGCCCACTGGCAGTGTAAAGGGACAGATTTATAGTCCTCTTCTCTTGTCCAAGGCGTTAGGGAAAGAGATAGTGTTTCTCTGAGGCTTGACAGGGACAGAGGTCCACGGTAATTCTGCTAATCTGACTTGATTTCACTGCCGATAAGAGAGCCTGATGGGTCAACATCAATCAACAAATGTTACAACTCTCCAAGTTTCCATGTGTCTCCTGTTCGTGGATAACAGTACGACAGTGTGCCCAAGTTAGGCAGAAAGGGTAGATCCTACAATGACAGCTCAACCTAGTCTTCCCCACGTGCGACTTCTACTGTTTCAAAGCTTTGTCTCATCATTTTTAGACTCCTCAGCGGTGGCATTAGTTAAACAATGTCACTCAAAAGTAAAGCCACAGGCCTCAATCTGTTCTCTGTTTTCAAGCACAGGGTGAATCTAGATCCCTTTTGGGCATAGCACTATTTTTCCAAGAGAGGAAGAAGAGCTACAGTGTTACAGACTCGATGCCCCAGTTTTGTCTCGAGACCAATGGGAGATTTTCTTCCCCTCAGGACTGTCCAACTCCCTGTGGATTGCATCAATCCCAGCCTGCCTTGTATGCTTGAAGCAGTGTCTGAGTCAATACCTCCACCACGTGCCCCTCATAGATAACCACAGGCACAGATAGATTTTCCTGGATAAACATAAAGGTGTGGGGAGGTACCACCTACCTCATGTAGTGTAATTGTGTGGAGTGCAGCATCCTTTATCAGCAGGGTGTTTAAAATAGGCATTAGAATCAGTCCTTTTATATAGCATTACAGAAGCAAGGGCTCCTGCTGACTAAGTCCAGTTAACTCTCCACCTCTTTTAAAAAACAACAAGTATAGTCTCACAAGCAAAGCAAAATTATTGAACTTGGTGGTTGATAGCACTCCCACCTTTCCAAAAGAACTGCAGTAGCTTAGAAAAACATGAATATCATCTGCAGAAAATATCCAACTAGAGCCGTATATTGTGTCAGTCTGCTCTCATTGTAATTCCCGGCATTATGAATGAATCTGTGCTGTGGGAATAAGCACATGTAGCAAAATGGGTTAAATAAGCGGCTCGCCGACTACCACCTTTAAAACCATTTGAAAATGATTCATAGGCATACAGCACAAACGTAAGGAGGAAAATTGTCCAGGATTTCATCATCCCCAACCAAGAGCCTCTTAGATCTCCGTGATGAACACCCAGTGAATGAAGATGTTTTACTTCATGTACTGATCTCAAATTAGGTCTTGCTTTCTTTGCATTCCTCTGCCAGACAGATGGGCCGCATTCAGCCAAGGTCATAGCTGTTTGTTTATTCGACTTACTTTATCTCTTTATAACTGAATGTTAAGAACAGAGGTGTCTTCAACAAATCCCAAGACATGTGTGTATTTGAACATTTACATACGGGTATAAAAATATGTTTGACATCAAATGTTTGCAAACCTTAAGGAAAGATAGTGTTAACGCATTTTAAGATATACATTCCTCTCTTACGTTGAACTGCCGATGCAAATATTGTTTTAGTTTCCATATTTAAATATTAATCTGGCTAGCTTACTGCAATGAAAGGACAAATACATATCAACTGGTTAAAAGTCAACGTTAAAAAAAATAGTTCAAAATATACACCCTTAAGAGTAATCTGTTTATTGTATTTGATAATGTCAAACAATGTGCCTGAACGCACCTCAGCTCCACTTAGTATGAGCTATTATAATGTTTAGACATGAAAAATGTCACCGTTGTGCTCTATTGGCATTATCTGAAACATATTACCATTATAGTTGAAGACATTGGCGGACATCTGAAGGTTTGATTTGACATCATGATCAATGAGGCCTTTTTATCACACCCTAATATGTGCCTGAGAGAAACTTAGTCATCTCTCCATATGCATGTGCCCACTTTTGTATCTTGAACTCCATTCAGTTTGATTCCTTTCTTCTTTTTGACATGAAGCCCTTGTATGATGTTTTATGAAAAGCTATATATATATATATATATATATATATAAGAAGATCAAGACCACTCTCACGTCTGTCTGCTATATAATATAATATAAAACTATGGATATATGAAGTAGCATCAAGATTGGACACACCTAACCAGGCTCTGTCCAAGGGTGACAAAATTCACCCACAAGCGATTCACGAAAATGACAATTAGCCATTTCACGGCCTGACTGTTTCTTGGCAGGGATCAGTTGCCAGGCAACCTGTAGAAACTCCTGGAAGTTACTAACACAAGATATAATATGATAAGTAGTGAACTTTAGACGTGCTGGTTGATGGATTTTATTACCTTTGGACAGAGCCAGGCTAGTTCTTCACCCCTGTTTGCAGTCCTTTAGCGAAGCTAAGCTAACCAGCTGTTGGCTCCGATATTCACCGTGGAGACATAGTATTGTTATCAACCTCATCTCACTCTTTGCAAGACAGCAAATAATCATATCTCCCAAAATATTGAAATCTTCAACTAAAAAGACAGAGATCCAGTAAAGTTACTATCTGATTAACATATCTTTTATTCTAGCATTCGGCTTTTCTTTTTATTTGAGGCAGACAGGCTTCATGCACTCATCCTTAACTGCCAATTGAAATCTTACTCAGTGAAACTCATAAATCACAGAGCAGGTACACGAAAACAATTGCTATCATCTGGAAATCTTGCACACAGCTTCAGCAAAATGTACTGCCACCCCCGCCCTGCCTACTCTTTGCTTGGGCTCACCCAAAAACAGAAATGATGAATTTATGTTCTTCCGCCGTGTATGCAAGAGCTTTGAAGACTATTCTGCAATGAAGCAGTAGCCTATGCATAATGCATGAACTTGCTTTTGAACATGCCAAACGTAGTCATATTCAGTCTTCCCTCTCACATACCTTCCTTCCTCCCTGACTTACTGTACTTCCTTCCTTATTTGAGCCAGTTTGTTATGGCCCAGGCCATTGTGTGTTCATTAAATTAATTATTTCCTTTGTGCTTTACTAGGGCCCCATTGAATTGCAGTCTCAGGAAGGAGGACAGTGAGAAAGGGATAGGACAATTTTGGGGAGAAAGACAAGTTGTAGCTGGGAAATGCCTTGTCAAGATAAGACTAGCTTTTTATGTATGCCTTGTGAAACAGTGAAACAATATGCTTTGTGTTTGTGTGTATCTGTCTCTTTGTTCTTGTATACATTATCAGAAAAAAAGAACGGAGGCAGACACAGAGTTTCTGCAGGTGTTTTCACAGTTTTTGTCTTTTGCCAGCTGTGTCTTTTTGGTCTCAGGGTGCTCTTTCTACCCTTAGTTAGGATTTTAAGGATGAACATCTGCTTACCTGAGCACAACCTCATCAATTTGTGTTTACACATTCTGTACGTGTGCTACCTCACAGATCACACAGTATGTTCCCTAATGTTTGTTGAATCCCAACATCAAGAAGGTAGATGAACTTAGATGCTCTGTGCTTCCTCAGCGGGCCATTTAGAACCTCGCAACACAGCAGCTCGCAGCGTGCAAATGTAGTGCAGGATGTTTTTTAATTATCCGTGCTTGTGTCCGGGCAATATGCACTGTCCTCCAAACCTCTTGCACCGCTGGCCCTGCTGAGTCAAGACGGCGAGTCAACATATTAGGCTTGTGCTGGCTAATTCACAGTCGGGGCTTAAATATTCAAAGCTTCTACTTGCCATTAATTATTATCTTGTTTGTGTGATTGTGTGCATTTTCCTCAACAGAATGTCTCCCGCATCAATGACATAGTGAAAAACGTGCTGCTGATATTCCCACATTTCTGTCTGGGCAGAGGACTGATTGACATGGCCAAGAACCAGGCGATGGCCACTCTCTTCAGCAGTTTTGGTAAGAAGCCACCACCACTATGACAGGATAACTGGTCTTCATCATAAGCATGTTTGTAGCATAACAATATCTGAGCACAGCTCCACAAACCTCCCGCAGAGCTCTATTCTACCCTACATGTGTTACATTTACACAGCAGACATGGAGAAGAGGCGACCAGGTTTGTAGAGCTGTAGGCAGGGTTGAGGAGGCCATCAAGAGACAAAGAGGCACATGAAAGAGGAAGAGGAGTCTTATCTGTAGAGAGATGGAGCAGGAAATAGTGGCTTGAGGAATAATTTGCGACGGTATCGGAGAGCAGGACGGGAAAGCAATCACAACCTAAAAGGGCTAGTGTGGAGAACTGCTATTTACCAGAGAATGAGACTGCAAGCACTTTCGTTTTACTTGTCTACTTACTCTGCCCCCTCGGGCTCAAGGGTTGTAGAATCTGAGAGAGGGAGGAAAGACAGAGAGCAACATTTAAAATGATCAGAGTGGGGGGCTGTCACCAGTTTACTTGAGTGTTAATTAGCAAAAAAAGGCTTCAACATGAAAAGAACAGGATATCATTGATTTCAGCACTTTTTTACATTTATTTTTTTAAGGCTAAGTGGCATTTTAAACTGCTGGCTTTCAGCAATGAATATGTCTCAAAAACACTTCAAAGAGCTGACAAATTCCAGCTCTCCTCTAACTTTTGACAAAGACATATTTGGCCGTCCATAAAAGAAAACACACATCTGCTAATTTCTTTTTTGAAGACATTTCTGCTAAATCATACGCTGAGCTTGTAGATAAGGGCTAGATACTAATATGAATTGACACACAGCATAAACACATTTAATTACTTCCCATTTTCTGTGTGTATTGGCTTTGTTTATCACCATATTTTTTCAGTTTTTTACTTTTCTTTTTGTTTTACTTTTTCAGGGGAAGACCGTTTCAAGGACCCACTCAGCTGGGACATGGTGGGAAAGAACCTTTGCGCTATGTCCATCCAGGGAGTTGTCATGTTTACCATCACAATCCTCATCCAGTATAAGTTATTCTGCAAACCAAGGTAAAAGTAGCTGTCAAAATCTGTTATTTCAGAATCAATTAGTCCAAAACTGGTGGAAGAAAGTTCCTTACACTACAATCATATTTCTTACTGTTACAGTTTCATGTTTTCAGTAAATTTCCATCTTGTATTTGTTTCTGTCAGATAAAACATACCCCTATTCTCTCCCATTTGAATTAGTAATGTACTTCATATTCATTTCATATAAAATGTATCTGTTGCACTGTGAATCTGTTTGGAAAGTACTACCCGATTTTGTTTCCTTCTTTTGTGTGTTTAGTTACTCCAATAGCGAGGCTGCCATGGAAACTAATACCTGTGGCTTCTAATATTCATGAAAATTGCCGAGATTGTTTCATTGAGCTTAAACTTTGACCGAGATCATTCGCCATGCGAGGTCATGTTAATTTTAATGAATATTCTTATGCCAACTGTGGTTGACTTCTTTCTGCCAGGCTTATTTCAGGAAAATCATCATCTTCAGAGGAAGAGGATATTGATGTTGCTCGGGAACGCAAGCGCTTGTACGAAGGCAAGGCCCAGAAAGACCTTCTGAGGATCTGCGACCTCACTAAGGTATTGTGTAGTGCATATTTTAGTTTTTGCTTCTTAGTATTGCAATGATTGTAGTGCGAAGTTCCCACTTTGTTATTCAGTCATTTTTTTCATCAGGCGTAGATTGATTGCTTTATTTATTTATTTATTTTGTAAAAAGTCCAACACAGAGAGACTCAGAAAGCTTATTCCCTCAGGCCATCAGGATGGCAAACTCTGTCCTTTGACGTCTGTACATCCTTGACCTCATTTTTCTCTTTGTGAATGTTTTGCTCTGCCCTGGACTTTTGCATTTTTGCTCTCAATTGTGTCCAAATTCTTGTGATAAATGTACATTTTAAATGTTTTTATACCAGAAAATGAAACCGCCCACCTACACAAGTTTATTTTATCTTCGCTTTCTATTCTATCCTTTTTCATTAATTTCTAATTCTTATTTTTACTCTTGTTCTAATTCTTATTCTTAATAACAAATACTCGCTAGTGCAGTATGCTACTTTGCTTTTCACTGCACATATTTTATGAGCATAACAAATGACTTTGAAGAATAAGAAAAACAAACAACACAGTTTTTTTCCCCCTGTAATTAACTTCTCTGTTCAGGCCTTACGTTGTTATTTTCTGACACAACACAGTAGTAACCTACACTATTTAGAACACTGTTTAAAAGGCCGTAATCCACTTAATCTGTGCATGTGGATGTGTGTGGGTGGGCATTTTTTTTTCCTCGCACCTGCATAATTCAGTTTGCAAGGCAAATGAGAAAGACATATTGGGACTGTGCAGCTGTGAACATTCCCAAACATCATGATGTGGGCATCCTAACTAAACAAGATTGCATTTTAAGGGTGTAAAGGTCCGCACTCCTATACAGCTCTGGCCCTTCCCACATTGCGGCAGGTGAAGTCAAGCATGGCATGATGGTGCATGCCTTAACACAGCTGAGATTAACGCTTCATCCATCGGCAGATGTTTCCTCCCTGCGGGCGGCATGGCAGCAGGAAGTGTCACCGCAGCAGCCTGCTTTGCAGCTCCAGTGCCGACAGCTGGACGATCTAACAGCCTCTTGCTTCTTACCACCCTTCTTCGCTCCTCGACTCCCTCTGTCTTCGCAGTCTCACTATACTTAATCTTTCACTCATTGCTCACGGACACAGACGTGCTCCACACTCCCTAGAGTAATTACCGAACAAGCGCTGGGTAAATCAGTTGGACGGGTAACGTCTTACAAATCATCTCGCAAGGTGAAACCATGTGGAGTGGAATGTTCCTTTAGCAGCAACAACTTGGAGGGAGAACTTTTTAATGTTCTGCAAACTTGTGAAAACATTAAAATCTCTACTCTAAATACATCTTAAAACGGTGCCAAAATGTTAAGAACTAGATTTGATTGTGCTTTGTCTGCTGTTAACAAGCAGCCATTGTTCATACACACCTTGATTTTTTACAATATTTCCCTGAGATGAGACTCAGTGGCCCGTCATCACACAAAACAGCAGTGCAGTGGCAGAAGGCATCAGGATTCTTCCTGCAGTGCCCTCATTGACTCCCACCACAGCTGTGCCCTATCCATTTGGGATGTAGATAATAAATTGATCAATGAGCGCATGGCTTCGGCGGCCATGTGCCACAGGCTGAGCCCTGTCATTAATCTAGGCATGCCTCTGAAGCGATCGACAGCCTATCAATCATGTGTCAGAGTCCTGCTCCTCCCCTTCCTTTTCCTGCTGCTCTAAACAGGAGCATTTTGCAACGCACCCCACCTGCTAGCCCCCACTTAGCTGCTGCATTAGCGTCGGCACTGTAATCGATGGAGACTGTAATGGAAGTATGTCCGTCTGTGAGCATTTTCCAGGCCCAGTGCTGTCGCTTTAACCTTCCAGTCACTCACTAAGTTGACAGAGGAAGTTTTACAGTACCTTGTGACAGCTGTTTGAGTTCAGGAGACTAAAGAGTGATGAGTTGCACCTTGGAATACTTCAAGTATGCCGATGTGATTATATTTACTCTGGGCATATAAGTGGTTTGGATGAGACTCGTTTGACAAGAGCTGTGTGTTGTATGGTGACACAAAGGCTGCCTTTGTGGGCCAAAATATTTATATATATATGATCTGTTAAAACAGCCTGGTTTTTGAGTGGATACTGGTCTTTTTTCTTGTACTTGAATGCATTTTAATGACTTCCTTTTGGGAAATCTTTTTTTTCAATGATATTTTTATAATAATATTTTATTTCCTTTTTCTTTCATTTGTGATGTTTACTTTCTCACAAATTTCTCACAAAATAGTTATTCCTGAGTAAAGAAGGGTTAGAATGAATGGTTCGAAGTAACCAGCCTCTGCCACTACAAGTGGACCAAGTGGAAACTTGACCAAAGTCATTAGAATAAATAGAAAAAAAGACAATCTCAGTTAAAACATTGTCGCTTTACGTATAACTTTGTTTTGTATAAAGATATATGATGATATCAACTTTTATACAATTACACGTGATAAATGGCATCCAGTTTAATGTCAGTAATAATGAAAATAGATCATGCAGGTGGTGTTGGTGAAGGGGTACTTGAGCTACTCTGGTCGGGCTGTGGGGGTACATCAGCCCAAAGGAGTTGTATACACACCTAATGCTGTTGTGAATGAATAGACCTTGGAGGCTCCTTCATGAATATAGCAGTGCCAATGTCATGGTTCACTACCTGAGCTGTAGCATTCGGCGTTTGAAGCTTGTGATTTTCTAACCTTAATCTATATTTTAGGTTTGCACAACTGCCGCCATCACGTTCTCCCAACGATCTCATCTGATTAGACGTCAGCCTGCTCATCATGACAGCTGCTGTGGTGCTCGAGTCAGAGGGGAATTATCCTTTAATTGCCTTCCTCCATACATGTATATGCTGCTTTGATGTGGCTTTAGCACTGCAAACTGTCACTAAAAAGTAGTATGTGTAATCCAGGTTGATAAGTACTGAGTGCAGCTGCCAGATGGCACTGAAAGAATGGTGGATCTATGCAACTCCTGCTTTTATCTAATGCTTTTGATGTGCCAACTGTGTAATAAATGCAATGTCATTGTTTGTCAGGTTTGATGTGGCAGTTCTAAATTTATATTTGCCTGGTAGCATTCTGAATGTGTCTGGGATGGCTGTTTTTATTTTTTATTTTTTTTATTGGTGGATAATATTTTGTCTCGAGATTCTATACAGGAAATGTAGCCTTCGTACCTGGAAAATGTATGTTGTCACTTTGTTTCTGTTTTAACATTCACTGTTTGAGTCTCTGACACTCACACACAGGCTTGTAAACACACATAGCACTCATCGAGAAACAGCCAACAGTAGTCACTCTTTCATAACCCAAAGGGGCACAGTGCTGTCCTTGATTTAGAATTTTAAATGTCTTGACTGTCACAGTCAGCAACAACAACAAAGGCCTTGTCTTGTCTTGTCTTCTTGTGCTAGAGTAAGACAACGCTTCTTTCAAACCACTTTGAAAAGATGTCAAACCCTAACATGCTGGTAGTCTTGGATGTGGAAAAATACCTCATGCACTAAATATCTCATTTTGTTGAATGTTCGACTGCTGAATTTCTCTTAAGATTGTAAAAAAAAAAAAATCCTGGTCGCTTTGAGTGTGAGTTACTTTACCTCCTCTGGTAGGATTTTTAGATGATGCAGACTATAATTCAAATGTGCATGAATGAAGCTGGTCAGCAGGGGAGGATGTGGATGCAGCATGGAAAGTTTTCACGTGAGATGTGGTGCAACATCAATCACCTTCACCAGTGTCGCTTAATGGTCTTAGCAGGATGCTGACTTACAATCAGAAAGTGAGAAGTTTTGTTCTTTTTCCCCTGAGAGACTGGATTCTGCATCCGATCTGGTCTTAGTTTTCTTTTTTAGCAATGGTAGGAGTTTTAGGGATGGCAATGTTCATCCGTCTTACCGTCCTTCTGTTTGGTTAATGTCAATTGGACTACAATGGAATTTAGTGTACATATTCGTGGTCACTAGACGCTGTGTCTTAATGACTGAGGAGATTTACTAACTTGTTACTGTAACAACACCAACAGCTCAAAACACTTTAATTCATAACAGGACATCTCTAAAGCTAAAAATCCCATCAGTCTCTTTGTTTTTTTGTGATTAATGCTAACATAGCATGCTAATATGCTCATGTTATCTTGATATTACAAGCTTAACAACAATATGTTAAATGTATTAGTTATCATAGCTGCAATTTTCAATACTTGCATATAGATAAAGGGTGCAATATGCAAGCTCATTGTTTTGGCTTCACTGCCTGTAACTTTGTTTGTCTGTTTTCTTTCAGTTTTACACTCTTATCAGGGGCATTTCCAGCAGCGACAAGCAGCTGTTAAAGTTCAACATCACATCCTTACACCGTCCCTGGTTTGGCTATAGACTTATACCATTTGTAATAGATTTCATAAAGTACTTTTTCAGATTACAGACAACATGCTTTTTCACCAAAGTCATCTCTGTATATTGACACCACTAAATGCAGCTGCAGTAAAGCTGGTGTCCATACATAGAATATTGGGTGACTTGTGAGTGTGCTGAAGGTTATTGAGGGTACTGAAGTGGTACTCAAAGTGGAGACAGATTTCCTCATGAATACTGTCATGCGGTCACAAATACTAATGTTCATGTCCTCCTTTTCTCCCCTTGTGGAAGTGTCTAACTTTTTTTTACTACCTTTTCCCATCTGGATGGCTCTAAATGTTGCAAATGATCCCTTCTTGATAATTTCTTATCCTCCACTTTCTCCGTCTCTCTCCCTTCTGCTTTTCCCACCTGCTCCTTCCATCTCTGCTCTTCCCTGCTGCTCTGGGCTATCGCTCCATATTTCGTCGTGCTATCCTCTCTGTTGTCTTCCTCACTGTCTGCTCCCCACCCATTCCCGCCCCCTGCCTTCTCTTTCTCTAGCAGGCTGGTTGATTCATTTTATTGTCTGCTCCCCGTAGGTATACTCTCGGAAGAGCACCCCTGCTGTGGACAGGCTATGTGTGGGAGTACCTGCCGCAGAGGTGAACCAAATGCCGCCGAATCACACGCGCACCTCTTCAAGCCTATAGTCCGTTTGATTTGGTCCATGCAAGACGACTTTGTAGCACCTAAACATTTGGATAATTTTCAAAAATTCACCAGCAACAAATCATTTTGTTCTCTGTT
This sequence comes from Ophiodon elongatus, assembly GCA_016806645.1. NCBI lineage: Eukaryota > Metazoa > Chordata > Actinopteri > Perciformes > Hexagrammidae > Ophiodon > Ophiodon elongatus. The sequence continues at coordinate 2,623,404 of JACSYO010001725.1, forward strand.
GCCTGTGAATATAACATTTGGATATGAATTGACAAAATTATACATATTCAAGTAAAATCTTTAATTAATGACCATATTTACAAATTGTTGACACATGAGAGCAGGGAGCAATGAGCAGATATACTCTGTCTGGGCTTTGATTTGCAGTTTTCCAGTTATTTCTTGAAGATTTGAATTGTTGTCTGGCTCCGTCTTGCCTTTTACTGAGTCGAATCAAAATATCTTCCAAATGCTGCTCAGAGAAGGCGTTAGGAGAAACACTAATCTCCTTATCGGGCTTGTTTTCTGCCATTGTATTACTGCCAAGCATGTGTGTGCTAAAAATGCACACGCAGGCTAGTAGAAGAGCATTGCCAGAGCAACGGAGTCTATGAAGCGAAGGAATGAGGACCCAGTGCTGTTTAGTTCAGAACACTGCAAAATTAGCAACGGCAAACTACATCCACCAAATACAACAAAGAAAACTTTTACACAGTTTTTGACTTCGGAACCTTTGTGTAAAATCGATGTACTGTAAATCCTTTTTCATTATGAAATGTTATACATTACACATACCCATACACACACTTAGGGTCTCACACACACACATACACGGTACCGCTGGAAGCTTCATTTAAACATAATCTGAAATGCTGACAGGCAGTCGTGCTCGATGGGCTTTTCTGGTGGTATCAATCCTCCTGGCCACTGTTTACTCAAAGCCCAATGTAAATGCCAGTGGAATATTGTGATTCACAGGGCTCTACTGATCACACACTGCATTTCCATGCATTATTTACATCAAGTTTAGTCCTCAGCTATGCATTCACAGGCCCAGGTCACATACAAGCAGGGATCAATGAATGACAGAAATCAAATATTTATGCCGGAGCCAGAGCACCTAAGGTGGGTCACATGACCGCGGGGCTGCTTAAAGACAACTTCCTGCCGCATGTAAGAAAGGGAAAGGGAAGTAAAAATCAGCAGCATCAGGGAGAGGGAGAGAGGGAGAGAGAGAGAGAGAGAGAGAGAGAGAGAGAGAGAGAGAGAGAGAGAGAGAGAGAGAGAGAGAGAGAATTGTTTTTGTTGTAGAAATTTACAGAGGCAGTAAGGAATGCTGTTGGATGCTGTTGGGGGTGGGATTTTTTTTTTTTTACAGTATTAATTCCTGTGTGCCTGCCATGTTGATTTAGTGTCTGTTGTTTTGTTTATGTACAGAAACCAGGACATCAATTTGTTATTTTTGCTAAACACTGAACCAGTCGTGCATACCCTATAAATTGTAGTTTCAATTATTCTGTATGTTGTGAACAAATATTTACAGTATATAGATAAACTTCATTAAAGGTGTTAATGGGTCGTATTTATTCAAAAGAAAACTCATCTACATAAAGAATATTTGAAATGTCATCCAGCACCATTGTCTGCTGTCTGTTTTCCAATGAGGCTTGTATCTACAAAACACTGTGTGAAGCCTCCCCCTTGTCTCCGTCAGTGTTTCGGCTTGCTGGGAATCAACGGGGCTGGGAAAACCACCACGTTCAAGATGCTGACAGGAGACATCCCAGTCTCCAGTGGAGAGGCCTTCCTAAATGGATACAGGTGAGGCGCTAACTCCCACTAGCGCACCAAGTAACTCATCATAATTAGCCACCCAAGATGGCTGCTCATATGGGGATCGAGCGGAGGTGTTTTTTTTGTTTATAGCTCACACCGTGTCTTAGCTTCTATTGTTCTGCATAACTCGGCTTTCTATTCCTCCCTCTCTCTCATTCTCACTCTTTGTTTTTTTTTCTTGGTAGTTTTGATATCTTTTATAGATTCTGCCATCTCTGCCTTTTTTCAACTTTTGTTCTCTCATGTCATCTCACTGCGAAATTCTCATGCTAAAAACTCTGCTCTTGCTTTCTTTCTGCCTCTTGCACATATTTCATTCCTTTTCACATCCTCCCCCTGTACCTTGCTGTTTTTTGTCTCTGCCTTACAGAATCAGTCATAAGAAATCTTTGTACAAGCCAAAAAGAAAAAAACACTTTGACACCAACAATATGAGACTCAAGCACTTGAGCGAAGGAAGGCTTGCTCTTCTTTATTTTTAGGAAGAAACAACTGTGTTCCTTTGCCTCGGCATGCATCTCTCAGGCTGCACAGCCGAGCATGGTTGTGTGTAAGCTGCGGTTGGTTTTGCATCACAACGGTTGCTATAGTTGTTCATTTATACATCTGGTAATTGACTTTGTGTTCAACAAAGGAAGAGAGCTGAAAAAAACAAGGCCTAACACAACAGTGTTAATGTTGATGAATGTGGGTAACGGAGATCAAAGAAAATCCCAGAGACCTTTAGGGGGAACAAAAACTAAAAAGAGTAAAAACAGATGCGAGTACGCCCACTCATCTGTTTTCAGCTTTCTGTGCATTGGCAAGACAAATTATCGTTAGCAGAGAAGTAGCATCTTTTCAATGGAAGCTCTTGCTCTCCTGACAACTGTCTCTCTTATCACAAGGAATAGTTGTTCATACCTGAATTCGGCATCTCCTCACCACCTGGTGTGTTACTGTCTGTAGAATACAAAAGACAAAAGCTTTCCAGTATAACATTGGAAAACAACCTGAAAAACAAACTGATAGCAGCAGTGGACTACCTTGGTTGTGATTGTGTTTAATACATTTCTAACACTTGGTTGTGTGTAGTAGCCTCTCAGCCACACTTTTACCATTATTATTGTTCTTCTACTCACGTTGTTTCCAAGAGTTAGAAGAGAAGATACTAGTGGCATGTCCATATGCCAATTATGAAGCCATAGCCAGCTGGTGGTTAGCTTAGCTTAGCCTGAAGACTGAAAGTGGGATGCTTTAAAAGTGCTGCTAACATTTGACAGATCCAGCCTAGCCTTTTTCCCCTTCAACTTGTAATTATGTTTGCTTTACCTTTTTATATAAAACCTTTTTGTTATAACTGGAACCATGGATTCAGCTCATTCTGTCCTCAGAGCACAGAGAGAGGAGCCATGCAGAAGGCCTCTCTCCTCCACAACAGGGAGCACCATGCAGAAGCTCTCTCTACTTAACACCCTGCTTCCTGTATTTATGCTAAGCTATGCATCTTACTCTTCTCAAGAAATTAAATAAGTGTGTTTCCCAAAATTCCAAACATTTCAAAATTGAATGGAAGCAGAAAATAAAAACTTTCAAAACTAAATTATGTCAAATTTAGCTGGTATGCTTTTCGCAAAACAGCTGTTTTTGAATAGCCGTTTGTTTAAAGGCATTTATGCTAATAACACTTTGAATGTTAGCCAATCACTTTAATGTACATCTCCATAGATACAACATGATTGCAGTTTAGGACCTGGTGTATTGCTGGAACAACATTGATACCTCTAGTTTGATAGATTGCATAAAAGACAGAACCAACCTGAACCAGCTAAAGGTTATATAAACATTTGGTTTTAAAGATACTTAAAACAAAACATAATATAAGATCAGTAAAGCTTTCAGTACAGCCATTGGCCTCCACACTTAATTCCTCTGGCTTGATTTGGCATTGTGGCTAGTTTGATTCCATAGCAAGATGGTCTCTAGGTATTTTGTTTATTTGTTAATAGTTTTTAGTTAGTTTACCTTTTTCTTTTTGGGACGCTGACTTGAGACCACAAGTAGATAGATAGATAACTGAATGTAAAATGAACCACTCTTTTGCTCTGTATTAGTTGAGAAGAGTTTTGTAGAGAAACACAGGCCTGGACACACTCTGCTCTTTCCAAGCTAATCAATGTTAACCTCAGTTGTCTTTGAAATTAAATAGGCAACATAGATGTCATGCATGCTTTTTGGCCTTCTAACTATTCTCATTGTATATTTGATATCATACTCTCTGTCTTTCAAAAGGCATTTGATATAACCTTTTGATCTGTGATCTCAAACATTAATGACATCCATTTTCAAATCTCTAATTATATTCTCTTCCCCAGCATACGAACAGAAATGAGGGACGTGCACCAGAACATGGGCTATTGTCCCCAGTTTGATGCTATTGATGACCTGCTGACTGGACGAGAGCATCTTGAGTTTTACGCCAGGTTACGAGGGGTACCAGAAAAAGAGGTCACCATGGTAACCATTACATCCTTTCATACATCTTGTCCTTGTCCATTGAAAACTGAGTAAGGTGTTCTTCTGTTTTTAAAATAACTATCAAATATAGAATCATGCATATTTAAGAAAAAACATGAAAAAAAACATGGACGGTCTGCTACTTTAAGACATGTTTATTTGCTTCCAGAATGTTTTTTGTTATATTTTTACCATTAAAATTATTGAAGTACATGTCGAAGTGATAGAAAACCTCAATGGGAGAAGCCATACATAATGAAAAATGGCTAGTGGTGGAAAAGCAGCAGCTGTGGGTTATGGCTCTACATTATTCACCATGCCCAGTGGTGTGGCCGGCCCTATGCGGCCTCCCTGCATCCTTTTTCCACCGCCCTCTCCTACATCAAGAAGATCAAAAGAGGAATAGGCTGGCGGCGACCATAGGCCTCAGACCCGGCGCCAGGGCTTTGATCTCGTAGCTGCACTGCAAAAGGGATCCAATTCTGCGCTGCTAGCATAACTCTTAATTTGAATGTGGCCCATTGTGATGTGCTTTTTTTGGTGACAATTCTCGATCCAAATTGAGCCCTTGAGGAGTCACATTTGTATAATCAGTAAACAGAAGTATAATCAAGAAAGGTACTAGAAGTCAAATACAGGTGGCACAGCCTGTATTTTATTGTGACACCTCAACATGGTATTCTGCCAATGTTGTTTATTGCAGATGTTTGGCAAGCCGTTATTTAAACAGCAAGGAGAAAAGTTCCTTAAAAACCTGTGATTAAGGTCCTAAAGTGATGCCAGCTGCCATGCCTTGTCCTTGAAAACCACATAGCTTATTTACATTGGAGATTTAAGTCGAAATATCATCCCTCAAAGAATATTTGTTTATGTGAACACTCTTCTTGACACCATAATAGGTTTGGTCACATGGATTTCTTTTTTTCAAAAGGTGGGCGAGTGGGGGATCCAGAAATTGGGGCTGGTCAAATATTCGAGCAAGTCGGCAGGAACCTACAGTGGTGGGAACAAACGCAAACTTTCTACAGCGATAGCCCTGATCGGTTGTCCGCAAGTGATTTTCCTGGTGAGATATATATTTATTGATGTGTTGTACATGGTGACAATGTGATACTCAGCTGTTTTATTGAGACTTAAGAGTGTAATACTTTAAATCAATATTGATGCTGTGCAGATGTTCGGATTAGAGCAGATCAGTTATTTTTCTCTTTTAACAAGCACACAAAGACTCGACTCGCAGTAAGAAGATGATGGAGAACAGGAATTCGGGATAATGTATGCTTTCAGAAATGAGTAGCAAAAGACAAGTTTTGGATTAATCTGGTAACTCCTTAATGAATATCCCAAAGGATTACAAGTACATTACTTGTGGATGGAAAGGGTGTATTTTTCAGCGGTCACTCGCTGGTCATCTTTTAATAATTTTTTTCAAGAGAGAAGCAATTAAAAAACGCAGAGCACACAGAACAGTATTTGCACGTATTAAATTCCTATTCATCAGGACTTAAACTGAGGGCAAAAGCATTTCCTCACTGATGGAAGATTAATGAAGGCGTGACTCAGAATACACCGCATCACATGCCTTCAATTAAGCAGCTTTAATGTGCATTAGGAAGTTATGTCGGTGTAGTTATGAGGGAGAAACTTACTGACCTTAAATCTCTCAGGTTCCCTGTTATCAAAGTACACATTTTCATTGAGGATTTTGCAATTTCTACTTGTTATCCCAAATCCCACCAACCACATCACATGGTCTAATAAATTAGACATATTGCATTACATAAATAGATTTTAATATTATTTCATGCCCACAGATATCTTGCAATATGCCATAATATTGCTGTCTGATTTGCTGCCTGTAAACTGTAATACATGCTTTGCATGATTTAAAGTAACCCATCAGATTATGCTGCTAATAACAATTTTAGTCAGGTAATGAGTAATCCATAATGAATTACATTTACAGAATAATCTTTTCAACCATGTCTCCTTTTTGGCTCAGTGCTTAGCCTATTGAGCTGCACTATCCCAAACCTACTTATTTACTCGCCTGAGCCAGGGTAGCCCTCACTTTGAGGCGGTGGGATAATGTGTTGTCTGTGTCAATTTCAGTATTGTGTGCTAGCCCAGGGAGTTGAGGCGGCCTTGAGGCTGTGCCACGTAGGGTTTGCACAGGGACACATTGGGCACGGTGATGGAAATACCCCATGGGATTTGTAGGATTCTGCTAGTGAGAGAAAACCAGGCCTGGAACGAAACCAGCCAATGGACTGAGTACTGTCACTCTCTAATCATGCATGGACAGACTAGCCCTGAGGAAAAAGAAACAGCAAGTCACTGAGACTCTGTGTGTGTGTGTGTGTGTGTGTGTGTGTGTGTGTGTGTGTGTGTGTGTGTGTGTGTGTGTGTGTGTGTGTGTGTGTGTGTGTGTGTGGTGCTATGTTGGAGAGTACTTCAGGATGTGTCTCCATTATGTGTACATGGGTATACTCAGAATTCTCCCAGACTGTACCTAGGTATATCTGGTTTTAAAGTTGTATTTTTCCTTATACTTCTGTCTCTTACTTTATGTGTTTGTAAACACGCACATAAGACTGACAAAGCAACTGTCTTATTAATGTGTTAGATCAGAACGAGCTGTTAGAACAGCTTCAACGCATATTGGACGAGTCTCTGGGCCTTCACTGGACAGATTGACCACCATTCTTCTTCAAAAAGGTTTCTCCTTTTGATGTTTTGTTAATACTGTTAGAGAGCGCCGTCTCACACGCCAGTCTAAAAAGCCGTAAGTTTTCAGCTGGATTGAGATGTGATAACTGCTTTATGTTGCTTATTGGTGCCCATTATGTTTATCCAGACATCTATTCAGGTGTTTCTTTTCCCGTCTTCACGTCTGTTCAAACACGCACGTTTTTAAATGATCTGCTAAAGTAAAGAGTTTACATTTATTACAGGATGAACCAACAACTGGGATGGACCCCAAAGCCCGGCGCTTCCTGTGGGACTGCATCCTAAGCGTCATCAAAGAGGGACGCTCAGTCATTCTCACATCACACAGGTGCGACGTCACTCTAGATCTACAGATTTTCTCTGATGGATTCACACTTCACCCGCAAAAGATGAAATGAAAATATTTTGACTCTTCACTAGGGATAGCAGAACAACCAAACCATAAAATGAACGTGAGCTGCAAATATTGTAGTTTGAATTGATTGAGTTACACTTTAGTTGCAAGGTACTGTTTCTTGTGTGGCAGTTAATGTTGGCTGCCAGAAACCCACTGGCTGCTATAAAGCTTTCATGAAGCATGAGGGCATATTGACTGACTGGAGCTTTTTTCCCCTCCATGAAAAGAGAAACTGTCAATATCCTTGCTGGAGTCTTTTCATTATCCAAGACTTCCTGAAGCAAAGTTGGTCCCAACATTTTCTTGTGCAGTGTTGGCCAGTTTTTGGCATGGTTTAGAGTGAGGAGAAAAAGATTTAATGCCTAATCTTTTGTGGAACTAAAAACTTGATGGCCCAAGACGATATGGAAGATTTAACAATTAACATGCCTATTCATTTTACTATTTCCCAAATTGCCTAGGTTTTTTAATCATTTGTGCCCCTAGCAGTGCATATAAATAATCTCTGCTGTTGTTTATTTATTTTCTTTCATGTTTTCCCTTCATGGAGAAATGAAAGCATTTGTTGTCCTCCAAGGCAATGTGGCTGAGCCGCATCCAATCGTCCATGGCATGACCAGGTGGTTGTGTTTTGTTAAGTGGCAGATTCACCAGGTTTTACAAAGTCATAATCCTAATTGGACCATTCCTCAGAAAGGCTTCACAGGTTTTGCCTCAACTACAAATGACTCCTGCTCCAGCCCCAACGCCGAAAGAGAAAAAATGAGATAATAAGAACTACAGATGGTCCCTTCCTATCCCTCTAATTACCAAATTTGTCGTCCATTTAAGGTGTCAAAGTAGACATGTAAAAATGCTCTAATCCAAACTTCAACTGTAAATTAGAAGAAAAGGTCTCAGTAAATCAGTAGAGATATTTTTCAGCAAAATAATGTGAGATGACACGGTCTAAATTTGATTGAGTTCCACCCTTTATAAAAACCATCTGCGATGAATGTTCTAGTCTTAAATACATAACATATTAGAGCTTGAATGAGGTCAGATATTACAAGAATCCCTAAAATACCCCCATCATACGAAGAAGACCAGTTTTAAAATGTTATTGTATTTCATCTGGATAGCAGGAGACTCACGCATCTGATGTTATAGCTGCTTCTCATTAATGCATATCCCTCCTTTGCTTTTAATAGTATGGAGGAGTGTGAAGCACTGTGCACACGCATGGCCATCATGGTCAATGGTCGCTTCAAGTGTCTCGGAAGCATCCAGCATCTGAAGAGCAGGTAAGCGTCCTTCTTTTATGACTGGGTTCGTTACACCAAGAGCAGAATAATAAAAACAAATCTTTGAAGCTCCTTGAATTGAGATGAAAGAAATCTCTGTGTCCCACTGAGGTGTTGTGTTATTTATATATAAGGCCATGTATATTGGTAATAAAAATGATTCAGGTTTTTCATGGAAAAAGGAAAGAATGCATTTTTTTCTTTCATCATTTATTACTGCAGCTGAGAAATACTCAATGGGAGATACACAAAGAATAACAGAATGTATCAAAAAGTTTGCGGTTTTAAGTTGAACCTCACGTAAACTTCACAATGTCATTATTATCAAAGGAATACTTCAACATTATAATATATACACATTTGCTTTCTTGCCTAGCAGAAACAAATGAGCTTATCTTTCGATTAAATACTGAAAACTACAAGCCTGGCATGTTTTTATACTTTGGTTTTGTATAGATTAAACAAACAAAGATATAATGTGTTCGGATCAAAGTGCTTTAGAGGTTCTGGTAGATATTGTTTATCTTTGGATAGAGCCAGGCTAGCTGCTTTGCCCTGTTTTCAGTCTTTATGGTAAGCCAAGCTAACCAGCTGCTTGCTCGAGCTTTATATTGTACAGGCGTGATAATGGCATCAGTCCTCTCATCTCACTATCACTCTTAAGAAAAAATATTAACGTATATCCCAAAATGTAAAACAGTTCTTCATATATTAATATTGTATACAACTCCAGTTTCTAAATCTGATTTAGAGGTTCAGTGGCTTTGTAATGATAGTATATTCATTTGTTTTTCTTACCATGAAGCTTCGTCTTAATAAACCTACAGATATGACCTATATATTTTGGGGCACTTTTCAAGACTCATCAACATGATTGTATTGATTTTACATAAAAAGATCCATATATGAGGCAAATGGACAGTCGGGTCCGTCGGCCTCAGGTTAGTGTCCCACGTTTTTCACCATTATCTCAATTTCACATGTTTCTCTACAGACTCATAAATTTTATTTCCACCATCCCTGTCGTTATGCACATCCTTAATAGGCTTTGTGCATATCTCTTAATGGGTTTTGTTACGTCTCCATAACAGATATTCGCTGCCCCTATCTCCTAGCACTCGGGCCTCCTCTCTGATATTCATCTGACATTTCCCAAGGCCAGCACTTATGTCCCGAGCCCCGCATGTAGCAGTGAGACCGATCCATTACCTTAGGTACAGTCTGGTGACATTATTACCACTCCATTGTGCGAACTTGTAAGAGGAAGGACATTCCACACACAGACACAAGAGCGACACACACAACAGGAAGATGTGGTGGCAATCGTTGGGTGGAGAGAAAGATCAATACACCTGGGATGAAGGGAGGAGTAGACCATTTTTTAAGTTGCGCTGGGGATTAGGAGAAACGCCTGGAACAACAAGGGGGGGGGGGGCAACAGTATCAAGGGTATTTCACATCAAGAGCATTAATGTCACATCGCTGGCCACTGTCTCACTGTGGAGAAAGGCTAAAAAAAGAGTGAGAAGGAGGGACAGTTGAGAGGCGAAGGGCTAAAGTGGGAGAGCGATGTACCAATCAGGCCGTCCCAGATGTTAGGGTAATTGACAGATCCGCTGTGTCAATTACATCCTGTCTGTAGGGGGAAGAGCAGGGTGGTGTAAATAATTTATGAACCATGCAGGAGGTATAGGATAGGTAAGAGCTATTGGAGCAAGGGGCAGAGGAGAAGAAGCAGCGAAACAAGGGAGGAGAACAGAGGATTCACACATGTCCTACTTCCTTTAACCTGCTATCAGGTAAAAGGGAATCACACTTCAGAAGACAGTGAGAGGAAGCCAGAGAAGCATGACGTCTACACAGATTTTTGCCGTGCTTATTTTAGATCTCACACGGACAATTTACATGCTGCTGAAATGCTATCGCTCAGTTCTTGCCACGCAGTGAATAATTTCTAATTAAGCGTCCCTATCTCCTCAGCGCTTGGTGTAATTAATGTTTCATGAGGTGTGGGACCCTGTTAATGACTGAAAAGGCAATTAAGGGCCGTCTTCCATTTGTTTTCTTTTCTCGTCACTATCCCGCCACATGTTTGTGCTGCCATGTTGCCCCTCCATCACACACACACACACACACACACACACACACACACACACACAAACAACTACACACCTACACACACACCTACACACACTGGTTTAGTATGTGATCCACCATCATTTAAGTCGTTGTGAGCCTTATCAATCTAGCTTTGCAGGGTAAAACACTGAGCATTTTGTGTTTGTCTCCACATCTGACTCCATGATGTGAGAAGGGAGGGGCTGCTTCTCACAAATGCACAAGCTGTTGCCAGTTTGCAGATGGGAAGACTTCCATCAGACAGCAGGGGTTGAAGTAGAGAGGGGAAGCATGCCGATGGAGGCAGGTGTTGTACGCCATCGTCACATGGCGTGAGCGGTTGACCTGGGAGGCTGGGAGGGTGCCGCTTCTTCCCCCTGCCCCCCACCGCCCACCCACCACCAACGTCTCCATCTCTTTTTCATCACAGGCTCCTGAAAGGAGTGCAGAATCTCACCGCAGGGGAAGCTCTCACATTTTGACCCCCTATTGCTCACTCTCCCACATTCGCAGCCCTCACTCCCCCGTTGCCTCCTCTCCTTCAAAAACCTCTCACCATATTACCCTTATTTATTCCTCCCTCTGCTACTCTCAGGTGGCAAGGCTTCCAACCCAGCCATCCAAGTGCTTGTTAGTGCTGCCCCCTTTAGTTCAGTGGTGACCCTGTCTTTATCACTGAGATGCCCTTCTGCTACTTTAACAACCCCCGCCTCTGCATATCAATCAAGCCCCAAATGAGCCAAAATAGTCCATTTAAACTGTTGAAGAGATGGTCAGTATGGGAGAGGGGCTGAAGAATTGTTTTGGGTGGTGAATTCTGAACATTAGGGCGGCCATTTTACGAAGCTCCTCCATTATTGTCCTCCATGGCTGTTAAAAACATCCTCCTTCATCCCTCAACTCAATCAAACTTCTAGGAATTTATGAAAGGCTGACAGAGAAGGGGGGAAATAAATAAGTAAAAAAAAAATGTATGAGAGGCTGTAAATAGTGCGTTAGTACAGCAGTGTGCTGGTATGAAAGCTCCCAGGTGTTAAGTAAACCCAAATGAAGTGGAGGAACCAATAAAAGAGGCTTCAAAGATCCCCTATAATCTTGTCAGTTAGAAAGGACACCCGCTAGCCGATACCGGATTTTTCACTGATTGATATCATTCATATCCCCTCTTCATAAAGTACCTGCAGTAAGCACACACCACAGCTCGGAGTCTTATTTTCTCCTTCCTTAAAGCACGTCATGATATAAAAGTGGAGGGTAAAAGTGCCTTAAGTGCATTAAGGTAATGTGGTGTAGGTACTGAAGAGTTTTTACAAGAGTGGTGTCTAAAAGTTTGGATCAATCCCCTGAAGATGACGTTGAGAAGTCCAATAAACTCCTTCCCACTCCTTCTGCATCAGCTCTGCAGGTGTGCCATTAACTAAATAGTTTATGGCTTTTAAGTGTGTGTCACCGGTGGAGATGGATGACAAAATAATTCTCTCAACGGTTTATGATGCATCAGCAAAGTAGGTGTAATTAAGACTGCTAGAACACTGACAGACACAGATGGTGCACTGTATATGTACTGTACATATATGAGAGCTCTCCATCCATACCGGGTGAAAATAGTTCTTGTATTGACATCGGTTTCATCATAGCTTATTTTTGTGCTTACAAGCAAGGTAAGCTTGCATCTATATTTGATCCTTCAAGGTCTGTAGAAATTGTTACATGGCTAGATGCCTTTTAGTTGGGTGAGCTATGCATGTTTGAAAATCCCGTATTAATAATTGCACAGGGCAGATGATGGCATTCATGTGAGATTACTTTTAAAACACTGACATAAATAAATAGGTCTTGAAGATAGAAGCAGATTGTCACTTATGAAAACTACCAGCAAGGACAGATTTAACAGTTTTATTTGAACACAATAATCTTCACTCAAGGTCCAATCTACCTTGTATGTGAAGCTGTCAACTGCATCTAACCACTACTACTACTACTACTACGACTACTACTACTACTTCTGCAAAACTACAATATCCAAGGTCGAAGTCAATTAATTAATGAAATATTAAATTAGGTTACTTTAGCCGCTCACAATCTCATATTGAAACCTCATGATTACTTAAAGGCTCTGATTTAAAGCACACTTCCCACTCCAACCACAATGATAACTTACACTGAAAACACACAACCATCATTAGTCTTCACAAATTAATTTTAGATGAATCGAAGCTATAATAACAATGTTCTGATTGGACAAAGATAACCTATCCATCAATCCCTCTATCCATTCATCCACCCAGCTCTCCTCACACTGCCCGTGGAGCCTCTGGCTGGAGCTCTGTTAGCTCCCCCTCCAGGAACTAAGGAAGTTTTTTGGATGACTTCCTGCCTGATCAAAGCGTCCAAACACCCAAGCCACGCTGTGACCTCTTGCCCCACATCCGCCCTCCCCCCTGTGGACACAAATACAAGGTTTCGCCAGTGGCGAGGGTGACCTTTCTAGACGTCGTTAGATGAAGGAAGACAGCAGAATTATTTTCTGCCTGTCATGCCCTTATCTGTGTCTGGCTGTTGTTTGTTTTAAATTACATGGAAGAACAACTTGCAGACCAGGGTGGAGGAGAGGTTTGAGGCAGAATAATGAAAATGAAGGAGAGAACTGCAGCTATTACAGTGTCTCTGCCATGCTGTGTTGAGCAGCTGTATCATTTCCCTAATGTAAAACAATATGAACGGATTAGTTGTGACAATGTGGTGCAGCAATGACATAATCCATTCATTATTTCCTCTTTGCTATATTCAACCCCAAATTGCAAATATCTTGCTTTTAGCTTTAAAATCACCCGTCACCAGCTGAAAGCTTATTAATTGTTTCAAGCTTTCTGCACTATTGTTTAAAGATATATACGCCTAACTTTCCTTACACAGACATAGTTGATTTGAGGAGAGCAAAGACAGGCAGTGTATCAAAGATGAAAGATCTTGTTTTGTTTTGAATACAGAGGCACAGTAAAAATGATGAATATAAAAGAAAGACATTTCCTCCAAAGTGCTGCCTGAAGCCTCTGTGTAGCTGCAGACAGAGAAGAAATAAAAAATAAGGTAGGCATGAAGAAAGAATGAGGGAAAGCTAATTGATAAGCCCTTTTACCTTCAATGAGGAGCAGCATTTCATTACTCACGTACACCCCAAACCATATTGCCAACCCCTTAGCCACAATGCCTCCTGGTCTTATTGGATTTTTGCAAAAATGTTTTTGCATCTTGGCTGAGCTTGGCAGTCCTTGGACAAAGCACATTTCCTGAGCCGGCAGCTATAATAAACACAACAGGATTATGGTCATAGTCTTGATTGGATGATGAATTAAGCTTGATGTGTGAGGATGGCTGTGATATGTTGGTGGTGGTGTCTAATTACAGACTGTGGAGACTTATAAAAATCATCGAAAATGATGTGGCTGCGTCCTGGATAAACATTTCACTCTTGGAAGATGGTGCTGTGTGTGCAAATCAAAGCCGACAAGCAAGTTGTGACATACTTTCTTTTTGTGACAGTCCAGCCACGGTGATAATATTTGACATAGCGGAAGCAGCCATGCATTATTATAAATAGTCATCTGTATTATTACATTTTTTTTATATAGCCCAGTTATTCACAATACTATACCATTTACCCATTGCTGTTGATTGTATGTTGTAAAGCCCGGACTTTGCAATGGTTTTATTATGGATGCATATATATATGATGGTCTAAGATTTACACATCTTCATTTAGCATAAAGAGTACAAAGATATTTTTGCACCCAATGATTATATTGAATTATTTCTATTTTTTCTTTGACAGCAGAACCTACAAATTATTTGACTTTTTCCACTTACAGGACTCTCAATTTTACACAGGACTATTCTGCACCTTACAAAGCCAATTTGGGCTCAAAATGTACACAATTTTAATAGATTTATTCAAAGAAAAATTCAAAATTACAATCTTTTGGACTGACTTTCCTCACTATAAATGAGCATGTTAAGTTTCAAGTTCCAAGTCCTACTGTGTAATATTCCTAATTATTATAGTCCCTTCATGACTAATTTCATTAGCAAATATGAATCATAAATATGAATAGGATGGAATGTAGTCATGAAAATAACAAATTAAAGAGTTTAAAATTTCAACTGAAGGGAGCTTCTTAAAGAAGGACAAAGCAGTGCTACTATGGTATAATTTGTTTTGTGCTATAATACCAGAGTTGCTGAGACCCCTGCTCCTCTGATGATAATCCTTTTCCATTTGCACTTTGAGACGATGAAGCTCTATGTACACAATGAACGCCTCGCAAAAGAACAGTATTTCATAGCAAGGTTGAGCAGGGCTCAGGTCAGTGTGGAGTATAATTTGGAACGGTTGAAGGGCTGTCTAAAGGGCAGCTGCTTAATGAAGTGCTAACACACTGATACATGCGGGGCACCCACAGTTTTATCCACATGATGTGTGCTAAATAATATGTCTCCGAGGTTCACGGGGATGCTTTTGATCACCCTCGGTGTGCCGCCCCTTGAGAGATCAGAGCACAAGCGCAATTCTCAGATCCTCCTTATATAGTAGGCTTCATGCCAACGTGGTTGTGGATAGCATGCCATTTGGTCAGCTGTATCATGAAGTGGGAATAAGTCATTGCTGCACATTGTCTGCATTTGTGTGTGCATTTTGATTTTTAATTTCCCCCTTGCGTTGTAGCCAATCTAAATGTGTGTATATTCAAACTATTATGTTATTTCCTTAACTCTGATATCAGACCACAATGCTAACAAATGCTAAATATTACGTACTGCTAGTGGCAGGAGGCATGGTTACAGAATGATATAGCATGGTTGATTGGTTCAAATGCCAGCTCCTGTAGATTGTCAGTATACTTCTGACATCTGGTATAAGATGAAGTCTGGCTCGTCCAATCATAATGCCAGAACATTCCAGTTAAGCAGGCTTCAGACCTGCCAGTCAATGTGCCTGGGTATAATTCTAAAAGAAGCATTAAAAAGACACTCATGCATTCTTAATGAAAATTAATATTAAATAAGCATTTTCATATACAATTCATGCAAAGTTACAATATTCTTGCTCTGTGGCTCTTCAACTTCAAGCAGTCAGGTTTAACTAAAGGGACTCTGCCACCCATGGGGTCCATTCATTGTGCTTCTCAGTACCAGCACACAGCCTCACTTCCACTCTCACTCCCTTAGGGACTGTGTAGGCCTGCAGTTTAGTCACCATATCTCTAATTGCCACTAAGGGAGCCTCTGACTCTCGTTGCTTGTTGCTCTGTACTAGCCCACAATGGACATTTCCATGAGTAAATCCAACATTAGGGAATTAATTAGGCAGAAAACAATGGGTCATAAGAGTGCTAACGACAGAATAACAAGGCACAGAGTCTTATTTGGAACTCACCAGACGTTGCATACAACTGGGAAGATGCAGAATGCTAATTAGCTTTAGAGCTTAGCTGTGGCATAGTTTCATCTGGGACAATATTTTATGTCTGAGCATATTGTTCATGTTGTAAAGCTATACCAGTAGAGCATGTTGAAACATTTTCCAAACTGTGGCTGTTCGACATCATTGGTAGTATATAATAAGTAATGCAGAGAGGATATTAATAATTGGAGTTTCTTGTTAAAGATTCCTGAGACAGTTAGCTTTTAGGTGTTCATAGGTTGTCGGCCCTCCACAACGCCAGGAGGCAACAAACAAAAAAAAGATTCGGAATCTTACTTGGTATGCAATCTTTCAGGATAGTGCCGATCAAACTTGCATTATGGATGTAGCTACCTTGCTAGCGTAACTGGATTCTCCAGCACAAGATCTGTCTGTGTAGTGATTTCAAGTAATTTATTGGTTGTCAGATGAAGCTAAGTGGCTACCGTGCCTAATTCATTAATTAATTACCTGACCAAAAAAAGATGCAATGTTTTAGAATCCTTTTTTCCTTTACTTCTTTCAATCATGCAAAGGCCTCTTCACTAATGTACACCCTGAAACGCAATTTCTGTCTCTTTTGGCTGTTTTGCTTGACTCAAATTGATTATTTCTTTGACATTTGGTGCAGACGATTATGTTGAAACCTATTATTACTTTAAAAAGTTGAAAAGTACCTGATTTTGCTTTCAGGTGCTTGTGGCTCACCTGCTCCTCCAGCTCACCACATCCAGAGAATTTAAGGCCAATTATATTTTGTCATCTTTTTTGCTTCCCGTCTCGTCACGTCCTTCAAGTGCACCTCCTTATTATTCATCACCATGCCGTGATCATAGAAGAAAAGAAAAGTTCATTATTTAGATGACCAGCCGTGAGCAATTTGGCACTGGCGTGGCATGCATGTTTGCATTTACAGAAAGCTTAACCTGATGTCTAGCTCTTGTGTCCTTAGAGGACAAAAATGTCTGTCAAAAAATTGCCATAACATTATGAATGAAAATTTGTTTCCACTTTCACTGATATATTTCTTTTGTTAAAAAATGCTGAAAAATTTGATTAATTTCTGTATACTCATTTGAAGGGGGATTTATTTGTTCACAGTCTGGATTTATGTCAACAATTTGGAACAACCCTGATTTTCATTTTTTTTTTTGTGCATGGGCCAGATAGAAAAATAACTCAAAATTGTTCCCTTCATATAATCGCTGGAAAGATAGTACATATTAAAAATTACTTTCCACTTTCGGAGTTACATTTATTAACCAACAAATTAATATTACTTTCTACTTTCAGAGTTGAACTCTGTTGCCAACATTGACTGTCCTAAACATAACTACCAAATATTCATTCATTTTCAGAATTTCTTCCCTTTGAATGGCAGTTTCTGAGAGTCTGTATTTGTCTATACTGTTTATTATGTACTTATTATAGGAGTTGAGGTTGAACTTCCAAAATTAGATAAAAAAACTCACACCCTTTCCAAAATGAATGCCATGTGCAATATACATTAACATCCTAAATGTTCGAAACATTAACAAGCCAAGAGTGCCCCTAGTCATGCATATTGGCTAATTGTGGCTTCTTGTTCTAGATTTGGTGATGGCTACACGGTGATTGTGAGGGTTGGTGGCTCTCCTCCTGCATTGAAGCCAGTAGAGGACTTCGTCCAGCAGTCCTTCCTGGGCAGCGTCCTGAAGGAGACGCATCACAACACACTGCAGTATCATCTCCCGTACACACAGGGAGCTTTGGCCAACATCTTCAGCCAGTTCACCACCCATCAGCAGAGGCTGGGTGTGGAGGACTACTCTGTGTCCCAGACTACGCTCGATCAGGTAAGGCCCCAAAAGAAATGAGATAATGGCTCAGCTACAAATTAGATATGTGGAGTCTACCCATATACTACTGTAAGATTTCTTCTTAATTGACCGATGTAAGTGAAAGGATGATAGACAGCAATTTGATGCATGTAAATATTTAAGCTAAGATAAGATACATGTCTGCTTATAATGGAGAAATTGCCTGAAGATGGTAGTTTGCCCCAGGTCTCCATTCTCTCTGCATCAGATGAACCTCTGTAATTTCTAGAGCTGATATACTGTCCCTTTGATTCGTAATCCATGGTATCATTCCATTTTTAGTACTACATTTATTCATCGACCATCTAGCATCAGAAACTGTAGCAATATATTTAAAAAACATGATAATAAGGCTTTACCCACACAGAGTCCATGCTTTTTTTGTCTTGTACACATGCTTTGTACAGTTGTGGCTATGCATTGGGGACCTGGCAGGCTCAGAAAAGAACAAAAGGAGCAAAAGCAAACCATGCACTTGATTATTTCCAAAGGTTTGTTCACAGCAAAGAGTTGGTGATGACACATTTTCCTTTATACAGATGTACTGTAATGTATTATTCTTAATAGAAGAACATCAGTGTTTGCTGATTTCAGCTTGTACAATTAGACCCCTAATTTCACTTCTGACATAGGCAAAATTTAGACTGTAGAGTCTCCGTGGCCATGTTCATTGTCCCACTGTAATTCTGTGGAGTGCGAGCTCAGTTTAACACATCATTAGGGCAAGTGTCACTGCCTGCAGCATTTTAAGTGCTCTCAGTTAATGCAAGTCTGCTCAGTTCAGGATAAGATTTAAGATCTATCATTGCCTACGCTTTGTCCTCTCCCATTTAGGCTGTCAGACTGACCAATGAGGACTACACTGAGTTTGTGTAGCCAAGATAGTTCAGCCGCCAGGTCCCAGTATTGATCAAGAATCTGGACTGAGGTCTCTTTTGTTTTTAAACATAAAAATCTCCTCCAGCCAGTGCCTGCTTTTTTTTTATTTCCAGTCCAAATGCACTAGCTAGACCCCCTGATTGGTGAGATAAACTGAGCCCTGGCAGGTTACGGGCTGGCTTCACCTTGTGTTTTCCAAATGGCCCCAGGGACCTGATGCAATCAGCTGCTCAGAGGCAAGTGTGTCTGGTCTTGCAAGACCGCCATTAGCTCAGCAACCGTAGACCAGGTGGGAGATGACC
Source organism: Ophiodon elongatus (assembly GCA_016806645.1). Lineage (NCBI taxonomy): Eukaryota > Metazoa > Chordata > Actinopteri > Perciformes > Hexagrammidae > Ophiodon > Ophiodon elongatus. The sequence continues at coordinate 2,642,525 of JACSYO010001725.1, forward strand.
TCCGAGGGATCCAGACAGTTCTCGGTCCACTCCACCATGGGGCGGGGTGGGCAGGGGGGGACTCTTCTTGTATTTAAAAACAAAATTCATCTGTGCAAATATTTGCACTGTGGCACTGTTGTATTTAAATCAAATTATGTGATATAGAGAATTCCAGGAATGTTAAGCATTTAATTATCAACTTGATCTCTCTGCGGAGAACCCCAAATTCAAGATAAAACCATCTTTTGTAACATTATTAAAGTAGAATATGCCCTTCAGAAAAAGAAAGGAGGAAGGGATTTATTAGTTAAGCTTAATGCTTTAACTGAGCCCGGGTCAGGTTGGTTTCTTGAAAGGATTTTCAACAGAACTCTGCTTTTACCTCACAGATCATTGGTGTTCAGCCGTACTGCCGCCTACAACCTTGTGTAATTTTTGTTTTAACATTTTCAACTAACCCCAAATTCTGCACTGGTCAATATTTACCAGATAAGAGGCAGTAAATAAATCCTACTTTGACCAGGAGGTCACATTATTAAAACACATAGGGGAGGACTGGAGAACCTGTGGAGACCCAGACTGTCACCTTTCAGCTGGTGATTTATAGAGAGGAGCCTTGACCTATTGTATAACACAAGACTTGCACTACAATTAATATTGATCCACACAGCCTGCAGCTCAGGCATTAACACTGATGGCCAAGACAGAGCAGAGCAGATGGAGCATTTGAAAGGAAAAGTGACTTTCTAAACTGTCTCATAGAAGCAGATTGTGTGGAAGTATTTGCTGCTTTACGTGTGGACAATGGTACACATTCAACCTTGCCACGACTGTACCACTGAAGCAGATGACCTTTTGTTACATTTTATATGTGGTCTTAATTGTCACTCTTCTCTCTATTCGTATAATGAACTAAAATTGGATTTAACCTCATTAACATTTTAGTTTCATTTCACACTATATGATAATAATAATTTAAAGTAACCTGACCTCTTTAGAAACACGTATACCCTTTATAACCCTCAGAATGAATATAACACAAACCCTTGCTGCCTATTACTTTTTAAAATTCATTAAATTATACAGTGCTATTTAGAATCCTTCCCCTCATGAGAAGTTCACATGCTCACACACTGAGTATTGTAAAGGTAATATACAGCCCGTCCAATTACTTCTTATTTATAGAAAGAATTGATGCAACTCTAATATAAACAAATAAATAATACATTTTCCAAATAAAATAACAATTATGGGTAAATGATAAGATGCTTAGAAGCCAATGTGAATGGGAACTTTAAGTATTTAAAAAAAAAAGCAGTTTACTACATGTAGTATGCATCATTTGCAACTCTAAAAGTAAAAAAAAAAAAGAAATATGTGAATTGTTTAGTAGTTTACTGTAAAATAATAATTAAAGCTGCAATGGGTCGGATCATGTTTAATGTGGAAAGGGTTGCTTGTTGTTAGAAACCTGCATATAATTATCCCCCAACTCTGTTTTTCGTCTTTCAGTTTATTGTTTTGAGTTTACTTTTACTAAATACATCCACTTTGAGAGCTCAAGAGCCAGGTATTTTTCTCAGGAGATTATAGAGTTTAAAAAAATTACTGCGAAATGAAAGTGAATATTGGACTTACATTTGACAGGTTTTACTTACAGCTGTCCTGGAACACAATGCCAAAGAAATTATATTTTTGCCTCATATTTGTATATAAAAATGTATATCCAAATATATGTATGTGCTGCCCCCATATTACCAAAAGAATTCAATTTTTGCTGGTTTTAACTAGGCATAACAACTTTAATTCCTTATAAGTAATGCCTAATGGCATTCAATGGATGGACTCAGCATGTACGCACGACCTCTACTGCATTGTGAAAAAGAATATTCCACTCTTTGACAAAAATAAGATCTTCCACTGCTAAAAAACATTTCAAAGTTGGTGTAGTATTAAGCTGCAGAGCCTGAACATGTGGATGGCATATATGTAGGATTAGCCACATTAGATTCTACAAAAGCTCCTTTAATATACAGGAGAGGTTTATTGGGTGATTCACGTCCTTTCCCTCCTCTGTTCTACCTCAACAGGCATTAAATAAACACCCAAATGTTCCCTCTGCAATGTAATTAATGCCTGCATCCATCTGTTATTAAGAAAATGCCACTCAACAGCACTGGTGTATGACATTCAGGTCATGAGTGGTTGGCTAAATACAAAAAGTCTACATTATGAGGAAAGTCGCAACACAAAGCAAAGAATGAATTAACCGTGGTTGCACTTTTTTCAGCCGTATTAGGATTCCTACAGAAACTTAAATACAAACAGTACTTTGGAATTCTATTGCAAAACTTTACAGCCTTGACTATGAATATGAAATGCTTTGCATGCCTCAGCACATCAAGCCAATATCAGCCAGTGGCAGGGTCAGAGGCCGAGAGATGGGTGGAGGCTGTGTTTGTTGCTACTGTCATTCTTATCCTCCAACTCATTCTCCCTTGATAAGATGCCTTGACAACTATGACCTTGAAACATACTGCTGATGGTCCGCCATCACACACACAGAAGCATACTTTAGCCTCAGGCGTTCTGCAGGCATAGCTTGTTCCTCCATTACAACGTAGTCTGCTGTTTTACTTTTAACACAACCAACTCGCCAGCAGCTTCACGAGCGTTGAGGTCAAGAAGCTTTACATATGTAGGTCCCAAATTCCAATTAAATGGAACAAACAGTATTTGTATTTGTCTGCATGGGAAAAAAAAGAAAATATTTTGCTATAGCTTTAGAAGACCAGTACACGAAGTCACAAAAGCCTGTTTTACATTGGAGTGAACAAAGGACTGTAATGTGCATTACGAATTCTGAATGGAAGCACCAAAGTTGATTCCATGAAATTCCTAGTTTTAAACAATCTGACTCCTTAGTAAAAAGGCAGAATTTGCCACAGCTCGTTACTACCACCAAGCAGCCCTTGAGCGATGTCTTTAACTCCCAACTGCTGGGCGGCACAATTGTGCCCCACTATCGCCACACAGCAAGCGGGCTCCGCCTTCGAACCCTCTGGCCGGCTCTTCTGTGTGGAGTTTACATGTTCTCCATATGGGTTTTCTCCGGCTTCTCCCTACAGTCCAAAGGCATGCAGGCTAGGTTAATTGTTTACTCTAAATTACCGATAGGTGTGAATGGGAGCGAGAATGGTTGCCTGTCTCTATGTGTCAACCCCCTGTGCCTTTGCCCTATGGTAGCTGGGATATGGCTCGATCCTGAATAGAATAAGTGGTTCCAGATAATGGATGCTTCAGCTGTCTGGAAGTTCTTTGTCTCTACTGGGTTGCTGCCAAGAGTGACTTTGGAGCAGTGTTTTCAAGGAAACAAATATGTTTGCTCAGTAAACTTATTCTGGATAGAAAATAAGAGAAACTTACTTACTTACTTAAATTTAAACTTATCAACTGTAATAATACTAGAACCATAATGGCAAGGCTGTGAGCAGGACTTTAAGTCTGATGGGCAATACTAAATAGTAACACTTATTACTGCCATGCACCCTAGATGTACTTTACAAATTATATCATAATTAAAAATATGCCTACACGCACCTGTAAAATGTACTTATATATAGTTTGTATGGTGTTTGTTTATTCAGTACGTTTTTATTGTTAGTTTTAGAGAGAGCTAAGCTAAGATAATTGTTTCAGTGCTCAAGGTCCATACTTAATGCACAGACATGAGAGTGAGATTGATCGTCTTATATTAACAAATACACGTTTCTCAAAATGTCTGACTATTTTTTAAAGGTGCCGATGTAAATTCATTAATATAGCCTATAAGAGCAATGGAAATTGCTTCCGTCCACATTTTTGCTACCAAAGACAAGATATTACACAGCAGTGACAACGGCAATAGTTCAGAGTAATAGGCAAACCTCTTCCTTTGTTCAGAAAACAGAATTTTCTAAGTTTAGACTTTTTCTTTATCATTAACATTAAATTTTAAGAGAACCGATTATATAAATTGGCTAATTAAAAGCCGAAGCTTCAAAGGCTGACAGGATAGATCTTTCTTACCCTGTCTTAATTAGCTGAGCCTCTCAAAAACAAAAGCCTGAAAGGACACTATTGTTTATTTCTGTTCCTTTATGATCTATCACAGGTATTTACTTTCCATCCCATTTAATTTATTGGCAATGTAGCTATGAAAAAGTATTTATTTTGAATTGGTCTGTATGATTATTTTTTTCCTCCATTGAGATTTTAAATACAATCTATTAATTCGCATATCCTTTTATATTCACACAGCCACTAAAAATCTTTGAATGAAAAAGCAATGCTCTTATCATTTTTTATGACCCTCTTTGTTGCTTTTTTCCTGTGGGGTAAAACTCTTTGTGTAGCTTTATCACAACAGACAGCTAATGCAAAGAGAATAAAAAACCCTGGACTACAGCGATGTTTACGGCACGCTAAAATACACACAGCTTTTTATGAATGCCATAGGATTGATTTCTTCTGACATTAAATGGGTATCACAGAGAGAAGAATGATTGTTTTATTCTCTTTCTCAGCTGGTCAAAGATGTCAAACTGACATTCACTGTGTGAGCCGAGACGCTTACTTGATGCTTCATAGCCCTTGTCTGGCAATTCATTCACATGCACCCCGTTGTCTGTGCTGCGATTCTGTTTGTTTTAGAGGCAGAGGGTGGGGGTGAGCAAAAATGAGATGGGTAGAGAAATATCCACAGGCCCTTCAGCATTGTGTGTATTCTAAGTTTTTTATCTTGCATTTGCCTTTAAGTACCTTCTTCTCCTCGTTGATATTCCAGGTCTTTGTTAACTTTGCGAGGCACCAGCACGGGGAAGAGGACTCTCAGGCCTATGACAACGCAGTGTGCACTTCAGATGAGCTGCCAATGGAGTCGGTGAAGGCCTCCCAAGAAGCAGAGATCGTGTAACACCCATTACACACATTACAATTACAGTGGGCCGGCAATATACTTCCAACAAGCTTAAATTGGTGTCATTTCCACAGGTAGGATGATGGGCTCAAACTTTTTGCACAGTCACCAAGTGCATCAATGACTTCCATAACCACCCTAGCTTAACTATCTCTAACACAACTCATCTAACTCTCGAGTTACAGTGAGTGTACACTGCCAAAACTTTTATGCTCTCAGGCGTTCTGTATTTCCTTCAAATATTTATTCTCCTGGAGATCAGCTTTTCTGGGTTAAGGCTGTCACTGCAAAGTCAACAACATAGACTGTATAGAATATGGATGTATTCTCCGTAACCTCACCCATAGGTCTCTGAAGATCTGTTGTAAAGCTCAAAGTGGGTGGCTCAGGCTGTCTCCATCTTGGCAGTGACGACACCGACTAACTCTGAAAATGGGTAAAGAGGTCAGGTGATGCAGCAGAGAAGTTAGCAGCTAAGGGAACTGGCCACACCCTCAATTATGTTTAACTTTAAGCCTTAATATAATTTAAACGACTGAGTTGTATAAAAATTCTGCCCCCGTACTGTAAATTTCCTATAGAGAACAAAACTGTTTTGGAGCGAGGCTGTAAACAAAGATGATGCAAAAAAGTTTGCTCAAATTTTGAGAAGGACAAGTCTATCCTCCCAAAAATATTGGTAGGAACATGACCCTACCGGTCACATGCAGACCTACATCCGTATATTCAACAACTGAGACAACGCCAGTTCAATTTAGTTTGGAGTATATTGCTGACCTGAGAATAGTGGAGTACAAGGACCAAAATAATCTTCTGAAAGCATTATACTTTGCACAATATATATAGGATATCCCAGGTTTGAACTTAAAATGTAATTATGTTTGAGATGTTTTGTTGTTTGTAATGATCATATTTTGAAATGTAAAACTGTATAAAAGAGAGGAGCTTGCCCTGATGTTTTAGGTGGTCTACATACATATACAGTACATATCAATATATATCAACAGGCGACTAAATGTAAGAATGCGTGTCTTAAAACACATTGAACCACAGTTAGGTCCTACCTCGTATTGTGATTTGCTGAAAGGCACTTTAAAGATTGACTTTGATAAGAAATGAATAATAGCAACTCTGTCTGACGCGCTGGCTTTGAACAATTGAATGAGCCTCCGATCAGCTGTGGAGTTTAATCAGAGACATTGAGGTTACAGCAGTGGGACGATGAGTCAGAGTCAACCAGCTGTTAAGACATGTCGGGTCTGCAAGAAAGACAACACATCCCATGTGTGCACCAACCGCAGCTTACAGATCACTACTATTCAGAGCCTTGGTGACTGTAACTGTGAATACATTTTGAATACATTTTGACACAATGTGCCTTTTGAACACCCATGTTTGGAAACCCTATGACAATAAAAAATTAAAGGAATGTTTTTTTTTTTTAAAAACTGTAATGTGGATATTTTGTTAATTAATGTTTGCATTAAATTATACAACATATTTGTAATATGTACAGATATTGGAATGTACACTTCGGACAACCACAATGTATAACTGTTAATAAATTATCTATACTGCTTATCTCAGACCAAATAGAATGTTAAGTAATGTTTCATGTGCAATCTTGACTAAGGAATATCTACATTTAAATGTAGAGAATAGTTCATAGCTAGATTATTTTCAACATTATTTTATGTACTGTACAACAGTGAGAGACTGTAAATGGCTTAACGATTACAAACCCGATGCTGCTTACATTACTTGGCACTTAGTTCAGAATGTAAATACTTCCTCAGTTCACGTCTCACAGGCACTCTGGTTTACTTTGAGAGCTTGACATAATTTTTATGCTGTGCTCAAATGACTGTCATGCCCGTTGCAAAGAATAATGAATCCTATCTACACTGAATCCTGCCAAGACAAATGATTAAACATTTGCAAAAATTGTAACGTGACTCCGACTTTAATTTTTGGCAAATTGCTTTATTTGTACACTGAGTCATCGGATCCCGGTTAGAAAGTCTCTTTAGTTAAACTTTCTATATGCGGTTTTATTGTCTTTCTTTTCACTCCTTCGTGTCTTTCAATTTGAGTGTAGCATTAAGTTGCAGGTTCACATTGGTTGAGTCTCTCATACGTCCATCCTTTAACTGAGAACATGGGATGCGAGGATACCGATTGCACCAGGCATTTTCTTTTCACATTTAGTGGGGTGGGAGAGACATTTTGTCTGCCAGATGCCTGAGAATGAATTCATTTTCTTGTCAAACTATCACACAGACACTTTTACTGTGTTTCTTTTTTTTATGTTCCTTTTATTCCAGCAAATTCAAAACCAGTATGTCTTACTGTTACATTTTTTATTTTGTTTCTATATCAAAAAAATATGTAGTTGTTGTTTTGGAACAGCCTTCCTTCCAATAATTCATGAAGATGTTTCATTTTTCTGTAATTTAAAAAACAAATTCCAATACTGATTTCCTGCTTTCTCCCTTCTGGATTAGACAGTGAAAGCTCGCCTGATCTATTTAAGTGCCGGCTCTACTTATCCTTCTAAATTATAGAGATACATGTATATGTATTTTCTTTTCCCTCTCAGCTGCAAATGTGTTTGTTTGTTTCTGCTTGGGAGTGGCAGTCAGAGGGGGTTGAGGATAGCCGTGATCCTCTGTAAGTTTCTGTCTTTCACCTGGCTGAAGTATTTCCTCTCTATATTCTTGGCCTGCATGCACATCTGAATAAAAGAGATCCATGATGACTCAGAGCTATACTTTAATTCATTTAATTTGGTAAGTATGGGTCATGTTAGTTTCTTGAAGTTATAATGACTTCCTCAGTTGTGTCATGATGTGCAAGATGTACTAAACTCCAGTCTGAATGGAAAAACATATTAATATATTAATTGTGCGATATAAAGACACTTAATTACATATGCAATCGGCTATATATAAACTATAATTAATATGATATGCAATATAATGAATTTCCTGAAGATTATTTTCGTGAAGAGCTCGATTTCAAGGGTCATTAACTGTCTATAAGAATTAGCAAATCCGCTGATTGTTCATGTGAGCTTTAATGGCTCTAACATGATATCTATTGTTCTTCGATGACTCCCTCAAATTCACCACTCATATTTCCCACATACAGTAAAAAGGCTTTAACTTGAGTATCTTGACTTAATGTTGACGTTTTCTGCATGTATCACACCTCTTGTCTCTCTATGCTCATTAGAGCGCCAAGCTCTGGGGCACACTGCCAGAGGCAATCAGTCAGGTGGGAACTTCACGGAGGCGATAAAACTCGTGTCTTAAGGTAAGATTACTTGTCACATTCAGCCATTATTCCCTCACACTTCACGTCGAAGTGTAATACTGCGAAGGTTTATGAGCAGAGGTCACATTACAGAGCTGGAGTGTTGGGTGTGCGGGCCTGTGTGAGGGCTGTTAATTAATTTGAGCCGTTGATTCTCTGAATGTTTCTTTAATATATATATATATATATATATATATATATATATTTAGATTTGCAGAGCCAGACCTGTTTTTTTCCATTCAGAGCAAACTATTGGTGGCCTTTCTTTAAATGTTTAATTAGTTGTCCTTGGTGTCCATGGTGACCATTTGCAAAAGAAAATTACTTCTTTTGGTGCAGTAGTAAGCATTATTATTTGCTATGAAATGATCGAGAGTGGAAAAACACACGCAGGATGACACATGAAAGGTATTTTCCATTTTAGTAAATTGAATGCTGCGGCAATATTGTTGGAGTGAAGTTTGTCTGAGTTACTCTGGCAGTGTATCCTCATTTTTCCTCAAATTATTTGGCTTTGATTTTGTTTAGTTCGCAAACCACCACTTATTACACCGATAATATGATTTTATAGCTCATTCTATACATAATAATCTTTCTCATGACTTGGCATCTTGCCAGTCTCAGTGTCAAGTTACAAGAACACAATGAAAGGCATTGTCAGCCGGAATGGGAAGATTACAGGAGTTAGAGGAGATGATCTGTGATCAATGATCTGCTTGACAGGCGAGCTTTACAGAAAGCTCCTGCCACCCTTTCAGACTGTAATCACCCTCTGTACTCCGAGATTGCTGTTCTTCCTTCGGGCTTCCTGTGATAGTGGCTGCCTGGTTATCTCACTGCAGTTTAACTCTAGACTCTTCAGAGCAACTTGTTCCGTTCTGTCTGTCTGGAGTGATTTTTCTTATCTTAGATATTTTTTATTTTTTATTTTTACTGATTGTGTTTTTGATTTTGCTTTCATTTATTTTCTCTGGCGTAGTCTTTGGACAAATTGGAAACCATGAAGTCAACTGAACTTACCTCCACTCATTAGAAAGATCCATCTATCCATTATCTGTAAAAGCTTATATTCCGGGTCGCCCCCGCCCCCTCCTGGGATCGGTCCCAGCGGACATTGGACGAAGGCAGCGTACACCGTGGACAGGTTGTCAGGCAACATAGACACATAGAGACAGACAACCATTCACACCATTCACACCTGCATGTTTTTGGACTTTGGGTAGAAGCCAGAGGAAAACCCACGGGTAAAACATGCGAAACATGTGCCATGTGAAAGATGTAAAAAAAATAAATCTTTCAAAAATGTGTATCTTACAAAATGTTAAAATGCTTGTTTTACAGTTGGAATATGGAGACCTGAAATGTTGAATATTAAACAAAGAATTTGATTATATGAAATAAGAAATAGTGTGACATCCAAAATATATTATTTGTGAACAAAATCAATGTTTTAAAACCCAAGTTATTATTTTAAACGTTTCATATAAAAAACTCTGGATATGTTATTTAAGCAGTTTTTTTTTTATCTAAGTTGTTATTTCACAACATAATTTTTCCTTATAACCTTTTCATATCATAATGACTTTGTATCACAATAAAACAGTATTCATCTGTCAGTCATGACAAATGCTACAGAGCCAGCTAATGTATGTGGTTGTCAGTCTGCTCATTCAGACCAAAGCTAATCACATAGAAATCATTTCTTAACATACTCTTTCTCTGCATTGTAAAACAGACCGACACATCATTTAGAAGCTTTATTATATATTATGCCACACTTGCATAAATGAACTGTATTTTAAAGCGCACAGGGTGTAGTTTGGGGCAGCACAGTGTGAAACAACTGTACTTTGAGCTAAAGCTAACTTAAGCATCTAAATACTGCAACAAAAACAACAACAAAAGTGCCATAATTTCTGAAAAACACATTGACTCTCATACTGGCAGTCCTTGAACTTATTGCATTTGCAGTCATTTAAAAAAGATATATGAAAACATCTCGTCAATTTCATAATTGAAAGGTCTCCACAGTACAAACAGTGGGCTGGTAATCTTGCAACAGGCCTCGTGCTTTCAAGGTGTTCAGGAGCGTTCGTCATGGGTTTTAGTATTAACCTTGCTGATATTGACAAATGCATTACAGCTCACTAATATATTGAAACTGAAAATCCGGTTTGACTCAGACTTTTAAAGTAGGAGACTCATTCCAATGCCAAGATGCTAAATCTTTGCAGGCTACAATACAAAAAAAAATGTATTATGCCTACTGAATTAAAGCATAAGACACATATGATATTCACATGACCTGTGGCTATAACGATGTGCTGCCTGAAGCTGTTCCTTACTTTAAAGAAAGAAGCTGACATTCGGGAATAGCTACCAAAAGTTTTTAAATCTGACTATGCCCTTTTAAAGCCTTTGTTGTGATCAGGAAACTATTTATTTTAAAAACCTAATTATGGCTCTGAGTTGTTTTATTATTATTGTCTTACTTTGAATTTACTTTAGGTATTTGTTTGATGTTTTATTATGTATTTACTTTTTTTGTCTTGATAAAAGTAAGTCTAGACTTTCTTCTGCAGAAGAGAGTCAGACCTGTTCAAATGTAATTAGTAAATGGTGGCCTCATGAAGTCTTTTAGCATTGTGATATTCCTTTGTGATTTGACGTTTTTATTGCACAATTTCTATTTTGGTTATTTCAGCGAGAGGCACATATCGACTGCTGCATTTTCGAGCTTCAAAGAAACCGCTGAAGGTTGGCGGGGGGCTGGCTGGAGCACCCCCTGATGTGATCACATTTTATAGGGAGAAAAAGGTTTTTCCTCCAAACTACATTTGCAGAAAGACAAAAAACCTTAATGCTCACCTCCCTGCATTCAGTTTAGGTAGAGCACTATCACTCTACCTTCATTCATTTCCCATCCACCATCAGATAGTATTTGAGAAACGAAAAGAAGCGATCAAAGTAGAGAAAAGGGAAAACAGTTCAGTAACACATGTAGACCATTTTCACAGGAGACATTTTGACATGCCACAGTAGGAAAAGCACAAGTGTAAATAATGAGATTAATAATTCCTGAATTTCATTTAGCCGCTTCAGTTTCAGGGTCCTGGTATTATGTATACATGATCACTGTCACACTGTCATGACTTACTGGGACACTTGTATAGAACAGAGCCATCGTTCACTATATCAGTAACACTTCTGCTTTACCCACTATGAGTGCTGAGTCAATAAGCATCTGAATACGAACTACTAACTGCTCCTCATGAATGGTGTGCATCCAGTCCCTCAAAGCTGAATCAATGTGAGTGCAAAGCTTTTTTTATGATAATTGCTTCAGACAAAACTGGCTCATTATGCTCAGAATTGTGCATCACTCATGTGTGCAGTAGGCCCTTTTCATGATGGCCCATGTTTAAAAAATCAGGTATGTATGTTTTGCATGTAGCATATTCAAATCTGTGTGCTGGTGCTGTATTTTCTGTGGAAATGAATGACAGCAGCATCTCGTAGACAAAAGAAAAGGGAAAAATAAATGCTGCCTTAACTTTGGACTTTTGGCACCCTGCCTTTCACACAGCGCAAACCCCAATCTGTGCTATTGTGTAAAACAATGTATTCGCTTTTGTTGCCTTGTGGAAAAAGCTTCTCCTCTCCTCCTGCAGTTAATTGCCTTTGTTGACATTTGTATGCATACATGTCACGCGGAACCCTCCATCTTGTCTCCTGCTTTGATTTAAGGGGACGGAAATACCATCTCCTCTTTTTTTTCTAACTGTCCTTTTTCTCCCTTTTTAAGATAGGAAATAACCGCTTCCAAAAAAATGTTTTCACAGCCTCTCTTTTATGGCGGCCATTACAGTTTTTGTTACTGATATTTCTGTTTTATTAAGTTCGTGGCATTTGTTTAATTCCCATGCTCCCCTCTGACGTGTTGCAGACCCAGCAAAGCTCACACTGAGTGAGTCTGTAATTTGTATGCAGCGCCGCTCTGGACTATTTTGAGCAAGTTCAGAGCTTCATACTGTCTATTACTATATGTCGCTGACTGACCTCTGTGGAAGCTGCGGTATTGACGTACCAGGGGGTTGTGATGACACATTCTGTGAAAGGGTTCAGTTTAATCAAATCTCTAATCTTCAACAAGGCAAGACTGCGTCAGAAATAGCTACGATGACCCGAGTATTGTCGCACTTTTAGTCCCAGGCTATTTAAGTTACACCAAATGCCTTCTTCTCAACAGTCACCCACCTCTCCGGGGCTTCATGCTGAGGGATGATGAGGGTTCAAGCTCGCTGTGTGGGCCTCGACTCCCTTTTGATTGGTGTTCATTTAGGATCTCCCGCAGCGATGAATGCTTCAACACCGCTGCAAATTCAGAGACATTTCTCAGCACCCTCCAGCGATTCTCTTCCTGTCCGGCTAACGCCTCCTAAGTGCTGCTTGTCTTTGAAGGTGGGGTTCGCTGTCACGGCAGAATCAGGTATGGATTGTCTGGGGAGCTGACTGATTACGGCCATTTTAATTATTCAGCTTTCTTTAAGTCTCCTTTGCAATCAATGGTGAATTACTTTCCTTCCCAAGTCATTATGCCATGTCTCCTTTTGGACTTGCTTAACTTATGCAAATTGCAATTGTCTTTTTGGGGGGGAATTTGAATATTGCACCTCCACAATTACCTCAATGGAAAATGAGCCATCCAAAGACATCTTGACGACAAACCTGATCAGCAGTTGATTAAGGCCAAATACTTAACTATTGTTTTGCAACTAATACCCAGTAAATATGATTCCGTAATGTTTTTCCCTGCTGTAGCTGTTCTTTCTCTCAAGTGTTAATCACAAAACCTAATAATTGTCCAACATAAAGTGCACCATACATACAGTATATAAGCACAAGTGACTGTTTAAGTGTTGCGGATGTTACATGACATCCTCAGCTTATTCTCAGTTGCAAGTTGCAGTTTTATGATTTATAGGACTAGGACTGAATAAACTGTATATTTAATGGTTTATTTATTGGTTTATTTGGTAGGGACCATAATAAAACATCACTGTAAATGAGCCAGAGTTAGCCAATACGCTATTTCTCATCTGTAGTCCCATAATTTACCCTTTCTAAGTATGCAGATATAATAATAAAAGAAGAGAGAATATTAATATCAGTATAAACATCATTCAGGACACCCTTATACTACATTGCCAAGTACTATTATACATGCAACGGAGAGGCTCATAAAACAACACATGCAAAGCAAATAAATGAGGGATATTTAAGCTAAATAGAAACGTGGTCTAAAGACAAGATCGACTCGTTCGACTGGCAATTGCAAGACAGACTGAAAGAAGTTCAGCGTGAACAGATTGAGGACAGTAAGGTAATTACTTTCTAGTGTTGAAAGAGCTGGGTACTAATTAACCATTTCTTTAAATGAGCTTTAAATGTGTCCAGGTCTGTTATGGTCACTTGGATGGAGTTCCATTCTAGTGCAGCTTTTACAGAATATGCAGACTGACTGAAAGCACTTCTCCTGAGTGGGATAATGCAATCCCCTCTTGCTGTCCCCACCCACACTACTAATTTGAAACAGCAGAAATGTAATGCCTCCCAGATAAAAATGTTATCAACAGCACGAGGAAACATTTCATTAAAGCAATTTGTCACATATATTTAATTAGTTCTTCCAATAGAATTCTGTTTTAATGTTTGTTTGTTTTTAATATTTTTTATTCTTTCCATATTTAACAAAAAACTCAATCATCTCCTATTGTAAGGTCCTTAACATAACCTAACAAGTATGTCGTGGGATCTATGTCAAAATCCTGAGCTTTCTATAACCTCCTCAAGACCTCTGTGTGAAAATATAACACTTCATGGACGGGACAAAATGTCCCTGTTTAACACAATCAACAACATAACATTATCCAGGCAGCAATTACATTTCCCAACACAACACGGTGTATAAACATACTTAAGGAGACAGGGTTGAATTTGTGATTTGTTATGTCTTTGCTTGAGTGTGTGCAAGCATTTTTTTGTTTCAATTCATGATGCCACTAGGGCTCAGCAACAAAGTTCACTTAAATAATTCATTTGCTGGACAGTTTGTGTAGCTTGTCGCCCAGAAAGGTTGGAGGGTTTGGCAGTTGGGTGAGTCGAAAACAAATCTGATTGTAGTCCCTGTAACATTAGAAATGCATGATGGACCTTTGCAGGCTGACGTCCAAGCCTGACCACACAAATACATTTCAGTAAATGTATTTACATAATAAAAAAGTAATGCTGTCCTTCCAACCAGGCAGGTTTGTGGGTTTGAACAGTATTTCTGGCACGCACACATGTGCTTGGAAGCCGTATCCCTGTTTTTTGTAGTTCTAGTTGGGTGTGTTTTATGGTTTTGTCTTGTCCACTAAAGGGTGCCTTGAAGTCTCAGTACTGGTCGAGTCTTTGTATGTAATCTTGTCTGGAAAGGGATGCACTCGGTTGAAAGGGTACCAGTGATCTCGTTGACAATAGAGGTGAAATAACGAGCAGGCTCTCACCGCCTTTTGCCACTTCACATCCTCACTGTCTAATGGGTTGGTGAAGAGGCTCGGCTTGCCAACAAGGTTGGTGAAGTGGGGGAAGGGGAGTAAAAGAGAGGGGAAAGAAAACTGAAGGAGAGTTCACGGCCCAGACACTCTCATGCCCGGCTGTTTCTCTTCTCTCTCTTCCCAATGCCTCCCAGCGCTTTCCAATCTGTTTTGTATCTGAGCGTCCTACTCCACTCCCAGTGTTTATCTGACATCATGAAGAGTTTCAGCTTCCCCCGATTCCAATGACAGCCCAAACCCTTCATAGTGCACACATAAGCCAACTCGGCAGATGACAAAGCGCTGCTGAGCCTGTCGGCAGAACCACGCAGCTCCCAGCATGCTTTGCCCCCAGCACGTCACCTACCTGGTCTGGCACAGACTCAGCCTCGGAGACCACCTCATTATTCACTTTGACAGGGTTGTATGACCCAGCAGCTACGCCCGGACTTGTTCTGGGAGCATGAGCAGATGCTTGATTCTGTAGCTGTGGCTCTGTTATCAAACTGCAACTGACTCAGGAAGCATCTTCCACTAAACTTATGTAGTAAATAAACTGAGACAAATTAGCTGGTTGGGGTTGTGATCTGTGCTTATTTGAACAGAATCATAGCTGATTGGATGACACAATAGTCAAGCCAGAATTAAGAAACGCAGCCCATATACGGGAAACAAAGTTTTATTTCCAATTGAATTGTTATGCAGAGCATGGTTATGGGGTAAAAAAGAAAGCCAGGAAAGAACCTATTAATGCACCACACACATCTGCCTGCAGGTGCATACTGATCAGCAAAGCGTCATTGAGCTCAGGATGATTCACCCAGGCTTTTATTTTGATGGAGTGATTCAGGGCCGCACTTGAAGTGCCACCTTGGTCTCCCTTTGGTCGCGAGTCCCCTCATGAAACACCAGGGGGGATTTATATATATATATATATTTATTTTTTTTTTCTCCTCCCTTAAATCCAATGAGTTTTGACCTTACCGTCATTGGAATACAAAGTAAGCGAGACAGAGGGCCCCCATTTAAAGCCATATCTGAATGGGGTGCCACAGCTTGGAAACAAACAGTATCAGCACCCTGCACTCTCACAGATAAGCACAGTCGGCTAAAAAAGAAAGAGATACATATGTTTACCATCACTATACTTTGCTGCATCAGGGAAAAAAAATTAAGGACACACAAAATGGCTGACCTTGAAAATGCTGCAGCAGCTGGACAAACTCCTTCAAATGATCCTTATTTTTTTTTCATGAAAGGCAGAGACCAGCATTGATATTTTGGATAAAACACATCAAGACATTTGAGTGCAGTTTTTCATCAATAAATTGTTCAATCATTTTGCTGTATCAAAACCCAATGCTACTTTAGTGGTCACCTCTGAATGATACATAGTTTGTTTCTGGCTTCTAGTTTAAAAGGCAAATGAAGAAGTCATGATGGTAAGTCTGCCATGCTTGTCATCATATGTCAATGTTCTTTTCATACCTCTTGTATAAGTACAGGCCTTTGTTTCAATATAAACTTGGCTGTAGCAGTAACCCAGTGAACAAACTTGGATTCTTATTTCAATTCCAACTATTTTAGACATTGCTACACCAATACCTTTTATTAGAAAGTAATAAAGCTTATGTGACGCATTTCACTCTGGTTCCCTCCTGAGGGGCAACTCTACAGAGCAAAGGTATCAATTGTTAGCTACATTAGCCGTTATGCTAAACACACAAGTATCATAGCTGCCTTTTCCCTGTTACCACTGAGCAGCATTTGTCAAAAGATCCTACTGAGACAATTTACTTGGATGTGTGGTTAGATGAGCTGTTGACAGTGTTGAACAGTATTCATAGCAACAAGTGGCATTGTGTTGGGTCCACGAACAAAGCAGGAAGTCTTTTTGACATGTGCGCACGCTTGTATCGGTTTCTGTTCATGCATGTATGGGCGAGAGGGAACAATATCCTACTGCGTGTGTGTGTGTGTGTGTTTACAGTGCCAGTAAAAGGCCAGGCCAATCGATCAGCAGGGGCTTAACAGCTTTAGTCAAAGAGCACATTTCAGCTTGCTGCTCTATGCTCTGTGGGCTTCCTGTGCCGTGGTTGTTCTATTGGTGAATTCAAATGTCCAGACTCAGGATGCGCAGACTGAGCCCTGGTGGACTAAGATTTTAGGGAGTCTGACAATGACTGAAGTGCTCGTCGTGAATGCGTTAGTTTGCACGGATGCAAGGCTGCTCCAAGAGGCTGAAAGGGACACATGCTGCCTTGATGAAGGTCAAATGCTTGTCGAGGAGTTAAAGGATTTTCTCTCCGTGGAGCTTGCATTTCATGATAGAAACAGAGTTAAAATTCACACATTTAACACAAGAGTTATACAAAGCTGTCAAAGGCAACATTAATGATTGCATTAGTAGCAACTTTCTATATATTTTGATTGTGAACTCGACAGACCAACACCAGATGGACTCTATAGCTCCCTGCTATAGAGTGCTGCAGGGATGATGTATTTTTGTAGGCCAACCCAAGAAATAAGCATTGCACTGGTTCCATCTGCAAAAAGCCACTACATTTTGGATTATTGCATACACAAACCTGCCAATGTGGCAAAACACAAGTTTATGATACTAACACGTTTTGTTCAGCAAGATAATCTTCACAAATGGACACCACTTTTATGATTTCTGAAGCATGATTGCAACTGGCAGAAGTAAAAAGCTAACTTCAGGCCTTATTAAAACCCAGGCTGCTGCGGTTAGGACTCAACCTTGATGGTACAAGCTCTACAGTACCTAGTCAGCTACCAGGACGCCCCTACCTGATGTCTTTTATGATCATATCAGCAGAGCAGTGAGCTGTGAGAAATCTTACTTGTACTGTGTTCAGGCTAGCTGTCTCTGGAAGTCCAGACAGAGCCCACACCAAATATTCGCATGAGAGCCCTTGCAGACTAAATGCATTTTGGCAAAGGCCTGCCGTAACCCCTGTGCAAAGCCCACAAGTCTGGGCAAGTGTGGACTTTTGGATTCAGCACGTCTTCTCTCTTCACCGCCTCGAGTTGTCTTACCGCATCTGAAGCCTGTAAGGAAACAAGTGGCCTGAGCACAGCTCAAGTGAGGGACTTTAGCTCCGTGGCCCAAATTCCAGCATTAGTGACGTGTGACAAGCTTGTGACATGTTTTTATTGTTGACACCTTGTGCTTGAGTGACTGATTTATCTATAAAACGTGTGACATGTTTTTATTGTTGACACCTTGTGCTTGAGTGACTGATTTATCTATAAAAGATTGTGATGTATTTTGATGTTAAATAAAACACTATGTAGATAAAGAAAAATCTCACATCTCATGAACTCTTTTAGTGTGTTGAGGCAGCGGGTTGGATATTTGCAACAAAAATACTTTCTTCTTCTAATGTAGGTAAGCTAAAAACGTCATTAGTAACAAACTGCTTTCCAGTTGTTACCACCAATTGATTGCTTCTCAGAGACAGGCCATTCGTTATCAGCCGAAACCACATTTTAGGAGTCATTCACCGTGTTACAACCTGCACATGTTCTTATCTTAACCTCGCTGTTAGACAGTTAATCAAACCACTTTACTTATCAAATGGATCAGCTAAAAACCAAACACAATGGCTCACGGCTCCGAGGGAAGAGACCTCTGCAACGCCTGAATGTGTCTGGTCTCAGTCTCGCTGCTGGTTGTTTGTGTTTCCAGCAGCTTTGATTACCCTGCTCCAGCCCACTTGGCGTTCCAAATCACTGGAATATATTATTGACAGTAAAGGAGGCAAAGCTCTTCTGCGTGTAGTTGTCTCTGAGGACAGGTTCACTGAAGAGGGCTACGTACTGTTGATACTGGGGTCTAAAAATAAACCCGCTGGTGGCATCATGAGGCGCAAGTCAACGGCAATGACAACCTGACTTCTCATTAAATGGCTCAACCAATCCATGTCCGCCGACACTAAATTAACAGTGTAAATGTCAATTTTCTGTTTTTTAAATTGAAAATGTCTTATCAGGGTATGTTTTTCAGATAATTAAATATGCGTTTTGTGGATAAAGGAAGCCTATTCAGGGAATTGGAACAGCTCAGACAAAATGTAAAAAAAAAAATGGAAGCTTTTGCTTTTTACTATTTCAGTGAAAAATGAGTACGAGTTTTCACAAACGTATGTGTATTTGCTTTCTTTATCCTGTGAGGGTTAAATAGAAAAAGCTCCTAAAGTGAACTGTTTTATGCCATTCAGCCTAAACTATTTTATAATTACCGTGTGCCTAAACTATTTTATAATTACCTTGTGTACAAATTATGCCAAAGTAGTTAGTTATGAAAAAGTACTGTTACATGTATTGCACAATAGTGGGAGGTCCTTTGCACTCGACCCGGAAGCGGAGCAGAGCGAGGTCGCACATGCTGACCTTTGCACCCAGAAGTGGAAACCTCGCGGCTTGATGACGTACTGAGAGTGGGAGGACTTCGAAGGATAAAACACGGCACGTGTCGACGTGACGGGGCTTCCGGCGCGCAGACGGCGCAGCGTTTGGACAGCGCAGCACTCGGAAGACTATCTTGAGAAATATAGTTTTTATTGTGTTTAATGTGTAATTGCTTTCATTCGAAGTAAATACTTTTTTACTTAAACTTCGAACCACTTTTGGGCTTTATTTTATTGTCGGATTCCTCATTGGGCCTTGGAAGGAAATAGTCTGGTTTTCCTAACAATACCATCCACAATGAGAAAGCAGCATTCGATTTATAATATTTACAGATGAGGCTCATGGGAGAATACATATAGATGAAATAGGACTGGCAAAGTAAAAAGCCTCTTGAGAGTAGGAAGTCAGTCAGCATAGTTTAATCTGACCAGTGGCGTCATTACGTCTGGCCGCAATGGGCCTGAAATCCTGCTTCACTAGACAGAGAGGTTTTCATTATTATTATTGTTTAATATGATTTTAGAAAAGAAATCCACCAAAAAGCAAACGCATTACAGGGAATTCATTTTCCAGGACATTTACTGTACATTTTCAACAGCCTGGAGCAAGTATCCCAAATGGGAAACACCACGTTTCTCTCAGAAGAATACAAAAAAGACTGATTAGTTTGTGGTCAGAATCAGAATATGATTTATTGCCAAGTAGGTTATTCACTAACAAGGAATTTGCCTTGGTCATTCGCGCATACAATATATCTATTTAGAGGAAATAAAAATACTGGTGAAGTACTGCACTCTTCAAGAACATAAATAGGAAAGAAAAGAAAAATGACATTTAAAAAATGAGAAAGATACTATAGAAAAACACTTTACTATATACTATATAACTGTTAAAGAATGAGAGAGCTGTATAGTTTTGGACAGAATTACAGAAACATTTGATTAATCATATAATTAAGACACAAGTTACAACTATTAATAGACATATAGCTGTACCATTAAGTGATGACATACAGATAACATTGTAATTCAATATCCAGTCCAACGTCCAGTCTTATTTGTCTGAACTGCTATGCAAGCCATACCCTCATATGACCTAATTATGCAACTAAACCGCAGTATTTTAAAGGAATAGTTCTACATTTCTAGGATTTTGTTTTGCCAAGAGTTAAATGAGAAGATTAAACTACTTAGTTACGGCGTGTCTTAATTTAATTAAAACTAGCTGTCTATACAGGCCACCTAAAGGCTTGTGTTTTACTTTCCAATGAAGCTTATTTGTATGCAATTTTCATCACTATAGTGATTGTGGGCTGGGATCTGAGTGCTGTCAAAACGCGGATGACCTATGCTCAGTACTGTTCCTGAACGCATCCTGTGTAGACACAGACGGAGCTGCTGCTCTGCGAAGGTGCTGCTTTCGCTTTGGGAGCTGTAAAGACACAGTATGGCACTGGAGGCAATTAGCCTAGCTTAGCATAAAGACTGCCAGGGACATTTTCTTGTCATCACCACAGGTTACCAAGCAACCAGGGGAGACACTGCACATACACATTGATCTTCTCATCTAACTCTCTGCTGGAATGCGAATGACCATGTTTTTAATAAGGGGCATAATCGGGACATCTGGCAGTTTGCTTTGCAAAAGGAAAACGTATGAATTATTTTCCAGGAAAACTTTCGTCTGGGTGGAACTTCTAAAAGTTTTTTTAGGAAGAAGAAGAGTTCCCATTGCAAAGCAAAGTTTGTAATTGCGTATATACCCGTAAGATACAGGGGTATCCACGTTGTTGACCAATCTTCAAATCCATAAGAGTTTTAATCTTGTCTGTATAACCTCCACTGATATTGGAGGTTAATGGCTGTGCCGTTCTGATCGACGTACCTTCAGTTGGATCATTTTCTGATGCAGAACCCACAGAAACCCCATTTTCAAACAGAAATGACTGTCACAAAGATTGACACTTTAATATTCAAAGAGTTAAAAGTTCACTATGACTTGCACCCTCAGTATCATTCAGAAGCTTCCAGTCACCCCTCAGTGGCCTCACTTGGCGATTATCCGATGATGCCCGTTGCTCATTTACACAGAAGGGGACATCTGCGATGACATTCTGAAGCAGATGCAAAGAGTCCATTACTGTTGCCCCCCAGCTCCGCAGCCATATTTCCTCTGTCAGTGCAACCACGGCGATGAGATTCTAAGGGAGGTGACCAAGAGCTTGGCCTCGTCTCCAGTGCAATCTGCTTTCAGGACGGCAGAGCACGAACGGTGGCATGGGCATGCATGCATACTCACACGCTCACACTCTCACACACACACACAGAGCGCAGTGCCATATGGCCAAGCCACATAATGAGGGTCATTAATGTGTCGGTGAAACGTGTGATTGACAGGTGGCGGGGAGCGCAGAGTGGCAGATCCATCCACAATAGAAAAGATGGAGATGACGGTGTCACGGCCACACAGGCAGAAGCACATCGGAACAGTTTATATTATGACGCGCCGGTGGCAATGTCAAAGCTTTTACCTGGCATGACCGAGCCATCCAAATGAGACTCCTGATGAAATTGTTTGGATATTTATGTAAAAAGTCTAAGAAGCTTTCCTGTCTTCCTTGCACTGGAATATTATTGATGCCTTTATAGTCTTGTCTGTTCTGCTTGGTTTGAAGTACTGTCATGGCTCGATATGATTATATTAGGCCTTTTTCCCTGGCAAAGGAGAGAGCACTCTCCGAAGGCAGATACCTAGAAATATAGCAGTCTTCCAAGGGACTTTGCTCTGTTCACCCAAACTGTTACGAATGAGAACGATCATGAAGACGAATGGCAAACTTACCCTCCTTCTGAACCACAGATTTTACTAATTGGTGTTCTTTGACAGCAGCTCATATATTACTGTTCTAACATTAGTAAACAGGTGAAGTAACACAGCATAGATATATTGACTTTTGAAGCAAACTCAAAGCAAAAAAAATGGAACATTGTAAAAAATAATGAAAGTTTATTTTATATTCTCAGACAAAAGGCGTATGACTTTTTTAAATTGTAATCGATTCATTGTCGATTATGGAAAGCTTTTTTGCTTCTAAGGCGACAGTTTCTTTTTTCTTTTCTGACTAAGGACAAAAGAGCTACAAGAGTTCTTGAGGTGACTAAAATATCTTTGTCCTGAAATTCACTCGGAATGCAGAAATTGCTTCTGTATGGATGATTACATGCCATTGGTGATGTGGGGATAAGCCTTTGTTTGTAGCAAGTTAGTGTTAAATAAATGCAGGGTTTTTGAAGCCTTGAGCAGAAAGTGTTGAACTAAAAGGAACAAAATATAATAGGTTTTCTAATGATGAATACCACATTTGAAAAAAATAATTATAAGCTACAGTTCTAAAAGCTCATCTCTATGATGCTTGTATTCCAGCTTTCAGCACACCAAGCACTATTAACTTTTAGTCCTGCCGTGTATTAGAACAGCGAATCAATGTCTATGTGAGTGTCTGGCTCACCTGAACTTATTAGGCTGGATCAGTTATGACAACTGGCAGACTGATGTTTTAAAATGTTTACAGATGCAGATAAAATGATTGAGCTGCAATAAATCATATTACTTTAGGCTATATGGGAAAACAAATAGATGTGTCAGTAACTATACACAGCCAAATGTATGTTTCTTCTTCTTCTTGTCAACTTGAAGAAAATTGTAACGCTCATAAAAAATAAACAGCACTGCAAAATCAATAATACAAAAAATATTGGCCTGCATTTGGATTTGGATTATTGGACCATTTCAACCATGCAGCCACTTTTCTCAAGTTTTATAGTGTTTTAAAATTGTTTTATGACAGAGGTATGCTTTAAAAGGCACTTACTTATTTCTTTTGAAATGTTATGAGTTAGAGAAATTCCTCCTTTTAGAGTTAGTTACTTGTGAAGGGTTTATAAGCAAAGAAAATTCCTTATTCCAAGCATTACGTTTTTGTCTTTAAACATGTGAAGATGATATTTAAATATTCATGTTTGAAACTTCTCCATATGTGTTGAACGTTGTCTCAAGACAAATTTCACATTTTTGCATGTTCAGCAGGTCTGCTGTGCACTGACTGAAAGACTCAACTATACACTGTCCCTAGTTTATTTATAATCATTGCCAAATTACGTAGCTTTTTTTCAGGGAAACTTGCTTTGATATTATTAGGAAATTACAGATTATAAAATAAAGCCTCGTGACTTTTTCTCCTTATGATTAATGCAGTTCAACATTTTGGGAAATGTACTAATTGTCTTTCTTCTCATCTCTGGAGGTTTGTTCTAGGCTAAATATGAAGCTACATCCAGTGGAAAGTTAGCTTAGCATAAAGACTGGGAATAGTGGAAACTACTAGCCTGGCTCTGTTGTCTTGTCACCATGAGGTTGCCTGGCAGAGATGCCAGGAAGTCATATGTTGATTTTTGTATACATATGCAACAGGTGTTAGATTTGTATCAATCATGTCGATTAATCTTCTCATTCTATGCAAGAAACTCAATAAAGCATTTTTCCCAAAAGGCCTGACTATTCCTCCAAGAACTGCATTTGTAGAATATGCATAGTTTTGGAAGTTAATCTGCAAAATAATTTTTCTGTGCTAGGACTTTTTGAAAATACAACTTCCCTGGTAGGTCACTTCATCATGGTGGAAAGTCTTCAAGATTATCATAATTGTTTGAATTGAACAATAAGCCAATTCCACTAGAAGAAATTGCCTATCGAGGTGTTTTTGACTGCAAGAGAATTGCAGGGCAGCGTTTAGTTGTAAAGCCCTGATCCCAGCATGTGGGTCGAAGGGCACATGATTGGCATTTCCAAAGACCTCTGGAGCCACAGCCAGAGCCCAAAAGCTGCCGGATTTCCAGCCGTGTAAGCGACCCCCTTGAATGCCCATCAATGCCGAGGCTGTGTGTGTTCCACCCACATAAGGCATCTCCCGCTGTCATGGAGACATTAACAAGGCAGGTTGTGCCCTGTCCTCTGCACTCAAACTCTTGTTGACTGTTGACTGTCGACTGTTTACTGCATTCTCTCTATGCACTTCCTGGGTAGAGGTGACGGACGTGGCATTGTTGCCTTGAGGCGCCTACAGGAACATGACAAACTTTTTTCGATCGCGCAGTGACTGCTGACATTGCTTCTTTTATTTATTTTTTGCTGTGATGTTTAGAAGTTTAAAAAAAAAAAAAAAGTACCTTTTGACAGCAATTATGTCTTGTTGGGAGTAAATTTATCAAAAACAGTTATCTCCCACAGCGATTGGTTCCCACGGGTAACAGTGACAGTCATTGAGAAGATTAAAGATTGAGAAGATTAAAGATTGAGAAGAAGTGGAGTTCAAGAAGCAGACCTCTCAAACGCAAAGTCAACCTGATGCCCTAAGTCTTTTTGTTTTTCCTCTTTGTCAGACAGCCTTTGGGGAAATTAACTGATGAGATCATGCTGGCAACATGGTTGCTATAGAAACTTCACATATAAGACTTGGGCTGGATTTTGTCACCGGAGAGAAAACAGGAGGGTGGGAGGGGGGGGGGGTGGGGGGGGACCGAGAGCGAGAGCGACAAAGAGGTGACTGTGTGGAATGCTCACTGGAGAGGCATCAAAGGTGGAGTCATTTGCAACACAACATTGATGCCATGTTGTATTTCATCTTTTCGGCACCGCATCCTTGCTGCAGTAACCCCATCAAATCCTCACATCCTGCAGCAGGCTTGACTTGGATACCTGCGAGGAAGGTTTCTTTACGTTCCACTAGAATGTGTCATCAATAGTGAGGGATACACCGTATTTTTTTCATGTGACATTATGAACAGAAATGGACAATAAACATACATCTTAGCCATCAGCAGTGCAGTCCTTGCTATCAGTGCTCTTTTGTATATTTCAGATAATCACTTTGGAAAAAGCTCGTCTTCGGTGAACTGTCCACCCGTGAGAAGTGTTAAGGTGCATTCTGTATTGTTAAATTGCTGTGAACATATTGATTAGATGTTCTGTTACTGGCCCCTTGTGGTTCAGGTCAGGAATGAGATTGCAGTGGTAAGTGTGGATGTACTGTGTGTCACCTTTGTACTGTACAGTAGGCTGTATATGGTGTTTAGGAAAGAAGTGAATATATGAAAGTTGGAGCACTTATGCTTGACCTGTCCAGCTAAAGGAATGTGAACTTGTATTCTGCTGGGAAATCTATCCAGCAGTTCTGCTAGATAACCAATACATTAAGGTTTATGTGAAACTCTTTAAAGTAGTTTGTATTGCTGGTGATTTAGCAGGACATGCTGTACCGACTGCACATGCCGGCAAAGCAAGGAAACACTTCCCAAAAGGACAGGTTGTTTTTCTCTCTACGTCTTACAGTAGCATTCAAAACCTTCATTACTGTGATTGAAAACAAATGGATAACGCTATCACATCTAATGGAGTGAGGAAAATAAATGGGACTGTTCTTTAACAGCTGTCCTTTAAAAGACATTACTTACATTCGTTATAAAATCTATTTTCAGTTTAAGACCAGTTGAGGAGAGGACGTACCTGTAGAGAAGGCAGATTAAAAGTGATTAAATGGTGAAATTCATTTATAGCCGCAACAGTTGCGAAGGCTCTGCCCCTGATTTATGACTGTCAAAGCCCATCTTAATTTCGCTCTCGGTGACACATGAGATGAGCGTCAGCACTAGTCAGGCTTCAGGCTCTGACAGGAGAGTTGCAGCACTGTCTCCCATCCCTCACTCTAGCATCCCACCACTCTTGATCCTCCTCTTTTTCTTACCACCCCTCTGTCTGCCTGTGACTTTTAGAGGAGAGGAGTGAGCGTTGTCATGCTGAGCTAGGCTTGCACATCTCTATCAAGTATCAATGCCCTCTGGAAAGTGTTTTCGGGAAGAGAGCGATATTTTGAACATCTTTCTGCCCATCCTCATCACTCCCGGTAGACACTGCCAATGGGTACAACTAAATGTGCATAGGGAGACCATGTTCACAGGAACACAGTGAGACTTTCAAAGCCAGATGCTGTCAATTTGAGACTCTTAAGGAGACGCACTCTCCCCTGCTCTCTTCACATTGTAAATAGACACCACTCTCTCCACCTCTTTTTGTAGTCAGTGCAGTGGAATGCCACACTTGGATCTAAGCTTTCTCGGAATACATCGAACCCGGAGTTGTATGGAGTTGGAGCGAGAGAGACAGAAAGTTGGAATGTCACCTTCTGCTCCATGGCATCTCGACTGGGAGGGCCACAGAGAGTGCAATGGGGCACAGTGGGGGCCCCTCTGAACCTTAGCCTCGGGACAGATGGCGGGTTTGGACCCTTGGACCTGCTAATGAGCAGGTCATGCAAAGCAGTGTAGGACACAGGGACATTAGGTTAGGCTGCTCCATCAAAGCCATGATCTGCCATGTCAATGGGGTGAAGCCACGCCCATCTGCTTCGCGGACGGTAACAGTACAGTAGTTGATTCAGCCCTAAGCACCGACGAAGCTAGGTGAAACGCATTGCGTATATGTAACACGATGGGACGTACAAAAAAAAAAGCCCCTTAGAGGTATGCTCTAAACCTAACCTAGGTCAGCCATTTGGAATTTTAGGATGTTTTTTGACCATTTACTTAGGAGGCAAAAAAAAAAAAAAAAAAACCATTCGCCATGAAACAGGAAGTTGATGTAACTCGGCCGTACGTTGTATAATCTTCTTAAATTCTCATAAGTCATGTTAACTAGACTCTGAAGACCTGTATATGGCAATTTAGAATCACAATAATAGCGCCACCTAGTGGCAATAGGAAGTTACAGGTTGTTTACTTTTATATCGACCTCACAGATTAATCAGATCCATCTAAGATGTTGTCAGAAAAGCCTAAAGACCTTATAATGCTTCATAGTGAAGAATGTTAGAATTATCAAAAGTTTGAGGTTTCATGGAACGGCGTGTACGTGGCTTGGCGTCCATTTTACATGGTTCGCCATCTTTTAGCAAGCTGTTATAACGAGACTGTACTTTGTCAAAACTGACCCGAAGTTGCTATGCTTGATAAGAGTCATGGCTTTAAGGTTTCTGCATGCCAATATTAACAGTCATAGCGTCACCTATTGGCAAGCATGGCCATATGAGGGTTTTCAGAAATACAGACCAAACACTGAGCCAACTAGGGGAGGATCTGGGGCACAGCTTCTGAAAAGAAAATGTGGTTTCCCTTATCCAAATATATGCATTTTAAAATGTTTGGAGAGCAAAAATTTGCCAATAATACTTTTAAAGCCATATCACTAGGCATTAGTATAAATGACCTGTAAAGCAGTAAACGGTGAGTTAGGTTACATGAATGATCCACACTACGTCCTGAAAATGCAGAAGAAGCTAAATTATCACAGAACATCTACAAATTAAAGCTCAGTGTTTGATTTAAGTGTTTAACAGGAAATTCATCTGACTTCTCTCAAACTCTGTATTCACTGGCTGTCCTTTTCTCTATGACTCTTCACTTGTCTTCTTTGCCAACGTGTTTTACAATATTACTTTTAGACCCTCCAGCACAATCAGTTGGTTTAGACAAATGCAGTTACTTTGACTGTCTGTTAAGTTACACACTATAGCACATTCATAGATATTCAGTTTTATACAGTTTCTTTTTTTTAATCATTACAGGCTTACATTTAAAATTGTATTCAGAGATACTCAAAACAGTCGAGGTTCAAGCCCCTGCAAAATTACCTGACGACGCCACTGCTCGTAGCAGGAAATACTGTCTAACTCGTGCATGCAGTGTCTGATGGTCAAGGAAGTGCAAGGTCGCGTCAACCAGCGTACAGACAGTACCCTTGTGCAAGAGTGCCTGATCAATGATGCTTGCAGCTTTAATGATGGATTATGCCCCATTCAGAAAAAAATGGCACTACTTTGTAAAGTAATACATTTTTTCCTAAACCACTGTCCAAGGAAAAACACATTTTCTTTTCATAATTTTCTTGCTTATCAGTTTAATTATAAAACCAAAGGATTTGTAATATATACCTAGAGAGGATTGTCATTAGATTAGTCACTCTTACATGGTCGATCAACGGTTCAAGTACAAGAAGACGTCGCCAACCTCTCGTGGCCATGACAGGAGCAAATGAGTAAGTCAGGTGACTTAGGATGTGGAGCGACAAAGTTAGGAAGTCGGGGTGGCTGGATGGGTCAAACACAGGACACTCACCCAGAAGATCATTGTTTCCCATTTGTAACCAAAGGTCAATGTTAACTTATTTTACTGTACTTTCGTTACTTAACTTGCATACTTAGCTCACACAACGTACGCAAGTTACATATGTGACGGGGCTTTGGGGGGGAGAAATGAAAGGGAACCAACAACGCCACCTGGGGACTTACACCGCAGGAAATATAAACTCTAACAATGCTAATACATGGTTTTGAATTGTTAAGCGCACACAGATTCGTTACTGAGTTTGGACAGACGCGTTTCATTAAAGGTTAACCAAATGTTTATTAAAAGGAGTCAACCAAAATTCTTAAAACCAACCCAAAACATGCAGAATAAAGTTAAAACAGCCAAACCATGAAAAACAGATAATACAAGCACAATGGAAGCAACCAAATAGGTAAAAATAGAGGAAGCTAAACAGGTAAAAGAAAGACAGCAGCAGGTGAACCTACAAATAATAAACAGAGGTTAAAATGCTGCAAAACAACACACATTAAGATTGTGCGCCAGGACAATAAATACATTTCTGAACCTCACCATGAGCCAGGACAGGGGCCAAAAGGGAGTGGGGCCAAAAGGGAGTGAGGCCATGGCAACAGGTGCCTCTTATATACTGGCACTGATTGGGGGAGGAGCCAGCCTGAGGGCTGCGTTCACAACCTACACTTCCTTTTCTGGGGAGCCTTCCCCACTACACATACTTATTGTAATACTTATTTGAACCCAAACCACAATCGTTTCCAAAACCTAAAACAGGTAGTTTTTCTTACATACACCAACCTACACCAACCAATCATAGCGTTAACTTTCACTCTCACAAAGTGGAAGATGCAGTTTGGCCTGTATTAAGCATTAGAATGATAGTGATCACCACAGATAAGTCCCATTTAATCAGCTGATAACATTTGAAATGGGTGTGTCACTTGGGTGATACAGTAGCGACAATTTTTTGATTCACTCAACCCAGATTTAAAAGAATGACAGCCTGCAAAATTACACCATAAGCTATGCCATACAAATATAAAACTTTTTTTCAAGAGCAGTCATCGTCTTATGACATCACAAATGCCCTTTTGATTTGTCTAACTCAATTGCTGAAGCCTCGAATTTGTTTCAATGACATTTCTGATAATGTTCTTCTCAATGAACAGTAAGAAGAAAACTTGAGAGAAGAAGAGTCAACTCCAGACATGGAAGCACATGTACACATCATAGATTCTTAGTTTTTTGTAGTTATTCCCACCCTTTGCCTTCTACTGATCTGGATACTATATACTTGATTTTGGGAATTGGCACCATTTCTGGGTGTGAAAAACAGAAAAATGTGTAAACAACACAGGGAGTATCCCTGCCAGGAAACAAATACCACCTTCGACATCTGTATTCTACACCTTAGATGGGCCTCAAAATTGGTCAGTACAGCAGATTGAAACTTTGATTGGCTCCATGTAGAAACACATGAGGTCACATCCAGTGAAGTATTATTAGGTTTCTTAATAACCTTAACTTTTACCCTTGTAGTCTGTCAATATCTGAAATTAATGTAACTGTATAAATGCATATTTGTTGTGTGTTTTCTCAGATTACGATGCAGATTTGTAATCTGCAATTCTGATTGTAAAAACTAAATCAGGATGGGCTATTTCAGTTCCTGTTAGAGCCAAAATGCTCTTTGTTAGCCTTCATTTGTGAGTCTTTTCATTTTCACAGTGAGGCAAAAGCATTATCTGCATTCATATCCGCCCCAGATATCGATCTGACTGTTGGGCTCAGATATAGAGCAGTTTTATCTGAGCTAACACTTCAGCTCCACTGTGAAGAATAGTGTGAAATGGCTAATATTGGTGGGAATAGACAGGCTGCATCCTGGGAGCTCATTTGTAAAGAGTACAGGTGTAAGGAGAAAGAGAAGAGACAGGTAGGAACGTGTGATGGATGATGAGGGTACACAGTGGACCAGTGACAGGAGAACATCAATAGTTAAAGCATCAGTGATGTATTGCATTTTGTAGTTTTGCAGCACTCAGTTGAAGTTGAAAGTAGTTTGGGGATTGCAGCAGCCCACACCCAGCGCTTTGCTGTGTCATATTTAGGAGGCGTGATGCTTTTGAAATGGTATTGTCAGGCATAATCAGTCATCAGCCTGCTCACTGGAGGCTTTTTTTTTTGTTCCTCCAAGCAAAGAGCTGAAGGGCGGCTGATAGACAGCGCATGACAGACCCAGGTCCTGTCTATTTGATATTCCCCTATAATGTGTGTGAGTTTATGTGTGTGTGTGTCCTGTTAGGTTTTGCTCAGCATACAAACATGCTCAATGGCACCTTAACAACCAATGTCAAGGGTGTGGAAAACTCTGGGCCCCTATCCACTCCCTTTGCATTCGAGCATTATGTAGTTATTCCCTTTTGAGTGAAAAAATCAGACCCATATCCATCCATTTATTTATTTCATATCTAATTAAAAGTATGTATGTTATCCTGATTGTGCTAACTGCATAATGACATCAACAATAGTATGTTTTCAATTTTATCTGAGAGGGGGCTGTTGTGTTTTTCTCTATAAGAAAAAATATGTTTAAAAAAACAAAAAAGACCAACATTAAATTAATGCAGTCCAAAGTGGCATGTCATATTCATTAGTATTTAATTTATTTAAATGCATATTTCTTTAAATGTTAACCAATTAATTTTCAAACCAGAACAAAAATTAAATAAAACAATACTTAGTGTAGAATTTGAAATATAATTACTTTTGTTACCAACTGAATTGATGTTAATGTTACTGAGACCACTACTACTACTGTACCACTACGGGCAGATGGTGCTTTGAGCTAAATGCTAACGTCAACATGCTAGCATGCTCACAATGACAATGGTAGCATGTTCACCAGTTTAGTTTAGCATGTTAGCAACACTAATTAGCACTAAACACAAAGCATGTTGGCTGAATACCTCCATGATGCAAATACTTAATTGCATCCACAACAAAATATTTAAGTTCAAACTACAATGAGTAAAATGTATTTTTCAAATATGTATATCAGGAGTGATATATTGTAAATGAATAAGTTCTTCATGCCATGAGTCAGCCCTGCACCAAATTGTACTCAGCCACAGTCAACACTTAAAGCAAATCAATTGCATAATGCTTCGAATTGTTCCATTGCCATTCGGTTCAATCAAAAATGAAACTGAGAATGGTACGCTGAAGTTAATATTCATCACAGAGGGGCTATTAATATACCCTTAAGACTTACAAAAGACATTTAAGTCCAGACACTGACCAGACTCCTGAGTAGTCACTCCCACTTCTTCCGTCTACAGAGTCTCATGGGAGAAAAATAATTATTCTCTTCCACCGCCTAATAGGCCTCTGACATGTAAAAATTCTTCAACAGGAATTATATTAATATATATATGATTCTGTTTTTTCACAAACACATTTTTCATTTTCATTTCTTTTCAACAACACCTCTCATGGACCACCAGAAATGTTGGTTCAGTGCTTGTCACAGCATGACATCATACTCGTGTTGAACTGGAGCCTGCCTCTGCATCATTGTTTCTGGGCAGCAAAGAGGAGCCAGACTCTGTCTTCTGCGATGAAACAGTGCCATCTATGGTAATTCTGAGTGTAAGACCTGTAGTTAATGCAGACGAACCCATGGCAGTCCTCTTAATGCTTTGATACATATCTTCCTCTATAGATATACTGAAGCAGAATATATATATATATTTATTTTATCCGACCTGATTCACATTTCCTCTTCGAAAGTCTTTAAGCGATAGAGTGAGGGGAGGAATTGCTCCAAAATTAGTCATGAGTAAATCCAGGGCTTATGTGACTGTAAATATTCTTCTGACAGTTGGAAATTACTCTAAAATGTCAGACTTGGCTGCTGTCAGTCATACTTTGAGGTTGCTGCAAACGCTTGTCCCTTCAAAGCTACCTTAGGATGCATCAAACTTTTCTATGTTATTTCCAGAATTCCTGCCAGTGAATTTGTAGGGTAAACATTATGGTATGATAATATGTTTTATAAGGTGAATCTTGATTTGATTACATGGTGTTGTTTTTAAGCAGAAAGGTGATTCGTGATTTGTGATTCTTTTGTTTTTATTACATTTTTATTACCATTAAACATAACAGCAATGATTTACAGAGCATTTTGTTTTGTTTTTAATAATTTGTGGAGCTTAATTGTTGAACATAATTTAGCCTGCTACAGTGTCCTATTTTAAAAGACAGTGACAAGACCAAATTATACAGAAGATATGTCCAGGCTTAACACATGGATTTTCTCTTTTTGGAAATATTCATTTTACAGTTCATTGATACATCTGGTATGACATATTTTATGAAATGAAAGCAGTTTCTGCCTACATTACAGTATAGCTCTGCTGAAGAAGGGTGAATATATTGTAGCAATACAATGTTCATTTATCAGCAATGCAATCAACCCTACAAAACTAATGACATTCCCAAATGTAAGCATGCTGACAAGCTTGCTTACATGCACAACCTAGGCTTCGTGTCCCAGGAATGAACCAGCGCCCGGAGATTCTGGCAGGCTAAGGGTTGACCCTTGAGGGCCGAGATACTGTCAGTTTTATTCCCAATCTTAGCCCTCAATTACTGAATCAAAAGTGAAAGGAAGACCCAATCCCATCCTGTGCTTGGTCCTCATCTCACCCTACTACCCGACAGGCTATCTCTCTCTGCTTGTTCACGCTCGCTAACTCGAACGCACACGGAACACAGCTCCTGGGAACCTTGCAAGTGAGCTGCTGGTTGTGCTCCAAAGAAGCTTCAAAGTTCATTGCTCTTTCTCAGCAGATGGGGTGAGTTCCAGATATCCTTTTCCCACTCACTCCTTTATATATTGCTTATTCCTAAGCTGCTCCCACATCAACATGTGCAGATGAGACATGTCAGTGTCGTTTTCATCCCACTTCCACTCCGTTATCTCGCTGCCTGTCCTATGAAGAAATGCACTGTTTTATCTTATTATTTAGTAAACAATTTCAAGGCTTATAGCCTGAGTAGGGAGCAGCTTATCCCAGCAGAAAAAAAAACTAGTGTGGTGACAGCTGGAATATGAGTATGACTGACATCACTTGACTGGTTTATGTGAAATGCACACCAGCTGTGAAAAAAGCCTCTTTTTTTATTTTCCTTGGGTACACCAGAGATTTAAGATGGATGTTCTCGAGAAGATTTTTGCTTGGGATGGAGGAATGAAGCGTGGATTTGCTCCAACTCTCATGAGATATAATAAAAGTCAGTCTCAGTCAAAGTAATGCATTATGGTGTTTGGCAAACCAAATTTAGAATGAGAGTACAGGAAGAACGTTACGGAAAGCCATTTCCATGCAATGCCATGCTACCTTACTTTAGTCAGTTACTGTTTCCTGTGGATTTTTCTGAAGATTCAGAAAAACTAGTGATATTTTCTAAAATGTGATTCAGTATTTAGCATGACAGGTCATTTTTGACCTCAGAAACCGTAATTGACAAAACAACCTCAACTCACTTGCTTGTTCTGGAGCTTTCAACCACATCACATTGACTTTGCTCAGTTGCCATGGAAATTTCGATGCGGAAACTTCCCATGAACCTGAGCACCTCTAATCCATGTTAACTTAAAGTTGAGCTTGACAGTTCATTCTTGGCTTTCAAGTTACAATTCAGTCAGTTTGACAAACAAACTCACATGCTGTTAGTAATCAGTCAATGCTATGTGCAACTGCAAACCAATATTAAATGAGCATCCCTGGATTACATTATACGTCATTGTCTGTGAATCTGTCCTGCAGAGGCAGACAATTTAAAATAAGTGCAGGAATGGCGGACTCAAGTACAAAATATAAAGAGAATATATTAAGTTCTAGTTTGGGGCTCCAACATTGTAACATTTTAGGAAGGTGAGGCAATATTGATTGCTCTGCTTGACATTGCCAATACTTCTTAAATTCAAATGGAAAATATTCATGTTCATATTATTACATTATTTTCACTATATACGAATGACACCAAAACAACTTCAAGAATGCCGCTGTGATACCTCTGTTTGCTGGCATTTACGGGGATGACATCCTGTATTTGTACTGTGTTGCATTAAAAAAGATGAAATGATTGGAAGTAACCCCGCTATGTAATCTTAAACAATTATAGAGGAAGACAACACATACTGGCTAAACATTGGCATTCAACAGCTTTTAGTCTTCTCCTTAAAAAACAACTGATAGCACCACATAAAAAACACTGAATAATGGCACTAAAGAACCAATCACTCTCTTTCTGGCTCAGGATCACAATACAACAGCTCTCCTGCTTCCCTCATTCGGCATGTTGTTAACTTAAACATCAATTGCTCTCACTTAAGCAGCAGCTTTTCTCCACGGTGCTGCAAGGCAGCTTGTTAGAGGACTGCAGAAACAAGGCAGTGTGTACACAGTTGTTGCCTTGAGTAATGAAATCAAGAGATGTGTATTAAAAATCTATTAACTACCTCGCACTGATTTGTAGGAGAACTCACCAGGAACAGCAGTCATTGTTGAGTGAAGGTTGTTTGAATCAGGTGGGATTCAAAGGCAAAACAGGAAAGGAGAAAGACTCTTATACTTTTGCCTCCTGGCTTCTACTAGCCAGTGTACACTACAGCAGAGGTGTCTTTAAAATATGCATGAGCCTGCTGAGGTTTGAATTAGACATGTTAAAGTGCACCAAATGTACAGCCTTGTTGGAATAAGACAGTGGGAGCTTTGAGAGATCGTCGTGATGCAAACGTTGAGACATTACTGCCGAAAGAACCTTTAGGAGAAGTTTCCAAGATTGCAGTCAAAGTAAATGAAGAGTATACATCTAATGTAGTTCAAGACACTTCGACTTTGCCCTCCACGGACGGATAAATTAATGAAGAAACTACGTGGTGGAATCTTGACAAAAGTCACAAAGAATATTATCAACTAAGTTAATAATGTACAAGAAAAATATGATAATTTAGAATCAGTTGACAAAACAACCAAATGTAAATTTTCAAAAGAGGACTTATCATCCATGAAAGTTAAGGACCATGTCATGTTTAGTGATCATTGTTTTATCAACTGATGTTTGTAAAGTTACGATCCTTAAGATTTTCATGAAACCACCTTGTTTTTAATAGTTTATGGTCAGCATTTTGTCACCAATAGCCATTAACTGATTTTTAAACGAGACAAGTCAGTGGTAGATATATCGCTGATATCAAAAGAAGCACTTTAAAAAAGTGGATAAGAGTACTTTTTAAGACAAAATATTGTCCACTGATTAAAATATCACACCTACTGACAACTAATACCTTAGTTAAAATTAATTGGTGACAACTGTCAGCCTGCTGCACAAAGCTCTGTAAGGATAATAAGTTTGCCTATAAAGCAAGGGTTATTGGGGGATGACAGCTGAGGATACTTACTGAAAGCATAGTTAAAGACACTGGACAGCCATTAAAATGGGCTAAATTAAAACTTTTCACTTTTGCTGTGGAGCTGCTAGGGCTCTTCAGCCATTGGAGGAGATTTCTGGAAGACTCATCTCCAAACCCTTCAGTGATGGGCAATTATCTGTATAGCTACACAACTTTGAGCCAGTGTCATGATATTAAGGCATCTCAATGTCAGCGGTCTCTCAAGAGACTCATTCTCAAAGGACAAGACATGAGATTTTGTTAAGTAGGCTTTGGTTAGATTTTTATGCCACTTTGAGTATAAATAATGTGTGCTACGTTGGTCAATCAACCTCCAGCTGTACTACTGGATCACTATAAGTAGCTTGCTTTCAGTTTGGATTGCATCATTGTGTGGACACATTTTGAATCATCAAATATTGTACTCACAATCCCAAGCGATTTCTTTAATTACAATTTTATATTGCTACTTGGCCTATCCAAATCTTGAATAAAACTATGTAAAAAAAATGAATGTGGTTGATTTGTGTGCTCCAAGTTAAATTAACACAGACTTTATATGAAAATTGTCTTGAAAATGTCTTATTGCTTAAGCAGTCTGTAATGATTATGCACACAATGCTATGTGTATATATATTTCGGTATAAAATGCAAATTCCAAAAAAAGGAATGTGATTCCCATACAGAGAATCAAGGCCTAAAAACAAAATAGATCCCCCATGAAACTACATACACAGACACATACAACAAGCATCACTTCATTGTTTGTTGTTTATTTTGTGTTGGCTTTTTTTATTTTTTATTTTTAATGTTTTTATTTTATTTTCATTTAGTTTCTTATTCACTTCTGTTCTTGTTTTTTCTTCTTTGTTTGTTTTCTTTGGTGTGAGCTTCTCTAGCTTTA
Source organism: Ophiodon elongatus (assembly GCA_016806645.1). Lineage (NCBI taxonomy): Eukaryota > Metazoa > Chordata > Actinopteri > Perciformes > Hexagrammidae > Ophiodon > Ophiodon elongatus. The sequence goes on from JACSYO010001725.1 coordinate 2,679,369, forward strand.
TAATTTCACTTGAAGTAATTCCATGTGCTTCTTTCTGTAATTCATCATTTTACTTGCATTTTACAACTAGACTAAATCAAATGAGAGAAAAAAGCAAAACCATTAAACTCACTGCTGCACATCTTTTAACTAGCCACATTTCCTCATTAGACAAGAGAGCCTTGATGTGTATTCAACAGACAATCTATTGAAGACAACGTGAGAATCATAAAATGCTATTTCTATGAGCAGCATCTAATTTAAGAATGCAAAAATGTGTTATTGTGAATAGAAGTGTCTCTTATCACAAAACTCTGCTTCGTAATTTTAAAATTGGTTAAGCTATACGTCTCCAAATTTCCATGTTCATATACAGAATGTGATTGTTTTTCGGGTCCTTTTCATGGCTCTCAAATGCAATGTCCCCTTCAACAGTGCCTGCTCCATCATTGCCCTTTTAACGAGGTGATATCCAGACACATGGGAGCAGATGTTGCAAAGAAAACACATTTTGACATGATTGTGATCGATGCTCAACTCCTACCATATCCACTGCATAATTTGGCGGATGACATCAGGATAACAACCTGCATTATGTGGAGACAGCTGTCGCCATGGCGCCCGGGCAGCCATTGCATTGGCTCCTGCCTCCTTTTAGGCAGAGGCGGGTAAGCCAATTAGAGTGATTTATAACTTGCTTGTGTCGTCACCACCTTGAAACCTGTGTCTCGGTCCAGCTAAAGAAAAATGCATGGCCACCTCGGTGGTAATAAGGATGACACACTGACGAAAGTTTTTTATTCGGGAAATGTAATGTAATTGTGCTCCAGACGGGAGATTGTTTTGTTCTTTAAGTAAAGTTAACAGATTGTTTAGGGGGTATAAGGATTGTGTTGCTCTCTGTGTGGTTGTTGATATAATTTATGAATGGTATATTATGATATTACCTGTCTGAGGATATCTATCCTTCAAATTCAATCTTAACTGCAGTATTTTGTGATCATGTCAGAGAATGTGATGATATCTGTATTTGATACCAAATATCCACAGGAAAACATCCATGCACCACATTTTTTCATTTTGTAAAATAATAATGTCACTGTTTATGTTTCAAGTCACAGTTTTATATTTTCTATGGGTAATGCATAATGCCCTGTAGCCATATACACTACATTTTCATTTGTCTCTTTTTTTTGGGCATAATTATTGGCATAGTCTGATTTCTGCAAACATTTGATACTCATGTGTAATGAGTATATGACCACACATTCCTTTGTAATTTCCTTTGAAAGAAGCATGCATTACCAATGAGGATAGTGCTGTCTGATTTAAATCGTGAAAACCTGAACGATGTAAATGAGCAGCGGCAGTGTGTATGAAGGTTGTTGCGGTAATGAATCCGATGAAATGGTGAGGCAGATGGAAACTGGGTGATGGCAAGACCGCGTGAAAAACAGGAAGAGGACTTGTGATTGACTGTCACGAGTAATCCGAGGAAGCTTTGAAGTGTAAAATGTTGATGGGGATACAGTTTGAATGTATTTTCACTTCCATCAACAGCTTGAGAGGTCACAGGAACGGCACATCAAGGCTCACTCACAGATACAGACAGATAGAGTATACTATAGCATCAGACACTCTTTGTTGTTGTGGCGGCCAGAAAGAGACAGTTGGTATACGGGAACTGAAAGCATCAGTCACTAATTAGGCATATGGACACATAAGCACTGCAAAGTTAATGTAATAATAAGTCTGGTAGTAAATGCAGTACATTTTTTTAGAGCAATCTTTATCGTGTTAAAACAATTCTGCATTTGTCTACAGTGGATTAGAAACGAAATAAGATACAACAACACAACTAAACCTATGGGATAATAAAGAAATGTTAATTAATTACATAACTTAACATGGCAGAAGTTGCTGCGAAATACAGGTGAGGATTTTGCCTCTTTCTTGGTAAATCGAGAAAATACATAAATGCAGCACCGCCCCCGTCCAATAGGTGGCGGTCACTCAAAGCAATGGCTGCTTTACGCCGACACCAAACTAAGATGTCGTCGCTTGCCAATGACACATTTTCCCCCGCGACATTCAACCATTCAGTTTAGGCAAGTGAGCTCACGAGTAAACGGCTTTCTGCAGAAGGGCCAGTGTATTAACCTCGAAAATGCTCAAAAAGAAATCAAGTGCCACTGAAAAGAAACGGAAACACTCTCAGTCCGAAGAGCGACACGAGGGCAATAAACGCAGAAGTGCAGAATCCAACTTAGAGGTAAGAGATCCAAGCTAACGCTAGTTTCATGCTAGTGTAATGTTTTTATTTTAGACATCCAGAGTCACGTTAAACTATATTCTGTTGACCCACAGTATCCGGATGCATTTCCCCAAATAATACGAATTTTGATAACGGCATTTGTAACAGACGGTTTGCTCCTGCAATATTGTAGCAGTGTTTCTCTTCATTCGTCACATAATAACATTCAGGTTTCAATTGTATTTTAATGTAATAGCGGTTCTGTTTGTTTGGTTTTGTGTCTTAACTTTCCCCCAAAACGAACATGGAGTTTCGATCCTGTCGGGGCTGAAAACACTGTTTGCTGTTTTGTTAGCCTGTAGGTTTGTTTAGTTGTTGACATTAATACATACGTTAATATTTAGTGTTGGTATACTTTTGGCTTTGCCAACCTGTTTTCAAAGAGAGCTTGGTTTATGACAAACACAGAGCAGGAATTAATCAGACTTTGGTACAGCTGTCTTTTAAACATGAGGTGTTGTTTTGATAGTAAGCTGTGTCCATTAATGGCAACAATATACTTATATTAAACTGAAAAAGGGGGTTTGCCGCAGGATTGAACATTTCACATCACATTTAAGTGAAACATGTGCGTAACTAAAACTGACATAAACATTCAAAAGAGGACAAAATGTCAGAAACAGTAAGTCAGTGTGACCGAATACAGAATCACAAACTACAGCCTCCACATCACTCCAAAACGCTTTCCACAAAGAAAAATTGAAAGGATTAGGTTTTATCTGTGCATTTGTTACTGAATTCATTTTAGCTAGATGTCAGACAGTCAACGTGAGTGTAGGTTCTACAAGAAAACCTCTTTCACAATAGAACTGACACAAAGAAGTAAAGATGGTCACGCGGTTTGCTTTTCAAAGGCACTTGTCAGTGACACTTTGGTTTTGCGAAAGCAGGACTCCAAAGATGAACTCGCTGACGCAGAGCTGGACAGGATTGGCAGCGACATTGAGGAGGGCGGCCTTGACCTCAGCATGCCGTTCCAGCCGATCACTGCTTATGTCATCGACAAGCGGGAGATGCTGGAGCAGTGTCTCCATGTGCTGGGGGAGAAGAAGCTACGGAAAATGCTGCCTGATGAACTCAAGGTGATTTGTGTTATCGTGTTGACACCATGTTCTGTAATTGTAAACTCGTGATCTCTGCATGTCCTATTTCAATAAGACATCCTGTCGTATGACAATGTAAATTCTATCAGTGTTTGAAACCCATGTGTTTTTCCATTGCTAAAGAAATGATCTAATGACTATTGATCAAGGAGCTTAACCAGCCTGATAAATTAGCTTAATTTCTCAACAGTATCAATGTAGCTTTTGACTTCCTTAAATGTTGTCTTCAAGATGTCTGTTCACCACAAACCTAAAAAATATCTTTCGCCGCCACGCTGTATTTTTGACTGACATTAGCTTGTGGCTTTATGGACCTCATTTTGTGCGTTGGCAAGTGTTGTATTTCAACATATATGGCCATATTTTGGACTGTTGGCTACTTTCCAACAGCTTTGGCTGAAAAAGCAACAACACCTTGAGCAGTAGTGATCATTTCATGAAAAGGTTTGTTCCATCTTTTTGTGGGCATATATCCTATTGTGTTGCATATTATTGTTGTATTTTATTTCATTGCAACTGATTGAAAGTCACCGTATCCATATTCTAGTTTTCCAGATCACTTCAAACATCGCTAGAGTTAGATAGTTACCGCTGTTAATTATTTATCTATTTTACTGTGTTTAGTTGCTGATAATATTTTATCTATAGCTATGAATTATCTATAAATCTGTATAGTAAAATGGAAAAGTTAAGTTAAAAACGTACCTACGTTTGGGCCAACTCTAGAAAACGTATTTATTTCTTGATTTAAAATCTAATACAGATAGAGAAGTAATGCCATAGGCTTCTGCTGTTTGCTCGGGAGGCTGTCAAAGCAACCCATCATAAAATATACTATTAAACACATTATCATTTACAGGACTGTAGTTTAGAGGAAATCCAAAAGATGTGCTGGGAGCAACTGGAGCTGATCTCAGAGAAAAACCTTACGCAGATCTTAGCAGGTAAGACTTAAGGCCAGTTTGGAAAATGTTTCACAGCTACATACTTTTTGGAAATAATTTTTTTTCTGTACAGTCCTAGTATTGCAAACAAATCGTTCACTTAAAGCTCTTGTTTATAGGGGAAGAACTGACATCTGGGAATAACGACGAACAAACCGAAGAGACCTTGGAAAGCCAGTGAGTGTTTGCTAACTTATTCTGGGCACTATTTCTGAATGAAAGTAGTTTGTGTTTTCATGCATTCCTTATACGTTTATGTATTTATTTCCCTTTTCTTTTTTTTTTTTTAACCCATCAAGGCAAGACAATAATGTGGACTCTACATCTTGCCTCAAAGAAACTGCAAAAGCTGAAGACCCAAAGCAAGGTAATTAATATGTAACGCGCTGAAAGATAATGACCCAGGCACTCAACTTAAAACTTCAAAGACGGAATAAAATCTACCAAAAGGACCATTTTAGATGTAAAATCTTGGTGTAATGTTCTTTGCAGAGGGTGTTGGTTCCGGCGAGGAGAGTGACGTCCTAAGCATAAACGCAGACACTTACGATAGTGACATAGAGGGACCCAAAGAGGAGCAGACTGTTAAGGCTGTGGACGGGGCAGTGAAGGTAGTGGACAGCAGCAGGGAAGGAGCCGACCCAGTTGTTAACCCAGACCCAGCAAACCCTGAGCCTCCCACACTTCAACCAACGGAAGCAAAGAAAGACCTCCTGAGCGACATAGACAAAAGTGTCAGTGAGATTTTAGCCATTTCATCCTCTTCGAGCAAAGAGGAAGCTAAAGAACCGAGCGTACCTCCGCAGTCCACAGATGTTGGTTTACCTGTTCACGGCGGCCCCGTTTCAGGTCGTGCACCTGCAGCATGTCAGCCGTCAATTCAGCAACTGGAGCTTCTGGAGCTAGAGATGAGGGCGAGGGCCATCAAGGCCCTGATGAAAGCAAGCGATGGGAAAAAGCCTTGTGTTGCAAAAGATGTGTAGCGTGCCTTATTTGTTGTTGGCTGAATGATAGTTTTGCAACATAGGACTGTTTTTCTCTTTTTAAACCCCTGATTTACTGAGTGTACCTTTTCAAAACCATATTTACACCATATTGGAATGGCGTTGCAGATTATTTGACAAAAATGAAAACGCCGAAAGCTGTGTCCTCCACCTACTGAATCAACGTCTTCTGGGATGATTAAGTCATAGGTGTTTCCAGATGTGTTTTTCTCTCTGGTCACTAGATGGCAGTGTTAACCTGCCGTGGCACAGTCACGTCCAACGTGCGGAGGAGAGCAAGAGATGATTTATCTGCTCACGTTACAGTCAAAATGGAAAGACGGCATACAAGTCTTCTTAGTTGCGATGTCAATTAGTTCTACAGTTACGGTAACATTTGATCAATGTTGTGAGGATGTGAGAATATCAGAAATGTTATTGGTACGTTGGCTTGACCTTGCCAGCCAAAGTAGGTGTTGTGCTGTCATTTACAGTAGAAAGACACACCTGCAGTGTTTCTTCACTGAACACCTGTTTGACTCATCACTCTGAAGTATGCATAGTAAGAGCATCCACTGCCTCTCTCTTTCATATTTGCATCTTCTAAATGTTGAGGTTGGTTTCTAACAACAGATAAGGCAGAGACAGCAGGAAGTAGGTCCCATGAATCCCAAACACGAAATAAATCTAAGCTAAATCAGACCAGCTGTCCCCACCTATACATCAACTTAAAGAACCGGCCAGAGTTACTTTTATGTTTGCGTTCCAGTCGTCTATGTAGCAGCGGGAATAAATAGCATCCTCCCGCTTAATGGCGCATCGTTGCTGTAATTTATTCTGACGCTGCTTTGTTCTAGTATAAACTGTAATGCTCTGCTATGTGTGCAATTACATGCAGATGCGGAGCAAAACGGCTCTGTGCCCCACTACCCCAAAGGAGACAATGGCACATATGATAAGAAGCCAATTGCCTCCTAGGTATTTGCATTTAAAAGGGTTATTCCATTGGAGGAATGAGGGTGGGGAGGGTTAAATGAGTCCCTATTCTTGTATGTGCAGGTGTCTTTGTACTCATTGATTATTTGAAGAGTAAAAATGTCCACTTAGAAAAAAAAAAAAAAAAAAGGATACAATAATTCTAAAGTGCTCATAGTGTATAATTGGTGAGTGTTTTTTTGTTTTTAACCCTTTGCCATTTTACTGCTATTGGAATACCAATTATGATTTGGTATGAGCAGACAAATGGCTTTTTAAGCAGACATCAAAATGAGTAGCCTGAAAAACAGATTGATGGAGGTGAGGCGATACTGTTTTATGGAGGGAGTACTTTTTGATTTCAAATGAACGTCGTGATCCATGTTAAAATATTGATGTGTGATGCGTCCACGAATGGTGCTGTGATGAAAGTCAAAAACAAGGTGGCACAAAAAGTATCTGTGCTCACTGCTTCATCTGTTAAATAGCCCCACCTAACATTCCCCCCATTGTTGCGACCAAGCATCGTATGCATTTCTCCATCATCATTATTTTTATTATTATTATTATTAATACTAATACTTTAGGGTGGTTTATCCTCAACTTGATGTTGAACTTTTTCTGCGTGAAAATCTCTCAAAACCTTCAGAGACTCTAGGTTTCTGCAAAGCCAAGTTTTCTAGATGGACTCCCTGGAGTGTTGAGTGGAGTGACTTGATGTAAAGTCCATTTTAAAAGCCAGACGTAATTGTGCATTTATCGTGCTCTACGCCCACTTCGCCGCGTATGAAAATATTAAGTGTTCAACATTTTGTTCAGTCTTGGTCTGTCTTTGGGTCTGTTGAGCCGACACTTTGGTTCAGAATGAAATATTTCAATAATTACAGCATGGATTGCCACTAAAATGTGTATAGTCCTCAGAATATGAATAATTTGAGCCTCTTTTCATCTAGCTCTGCCAATAACCGGTAAAATGTCCTCTCGTCCTTCATGTCACAAACATTTAACATGAAAAATGAAAGGCCCGGGTCCCGTGTGCCTCGGCTGTACTTCAAGAATAGTAATGTTGCACGCTTGACATGCAAACATGCTAAATGGTAGCACGTACGTACAAACCTACCGTTTAGAAATACACACATGGTAGCACGTTGACGGCGGCTCTAAGCACAGCTGTACGTGTAGATGGAGTACATCTGGATGCTGACAAATGACAGCTGTGGCTGTTGGATGCTGCTACTCGGCTTGTCAGGCTCAGCGCTACAGGATCTGGCGAGCTGCGCGAGGTTTTAAGGTAGTCACTGTTGAATTACAACATGGCACCACATTTTAATGCTTTTTCAGAAGCGGCGGTAAGGTTCCATGACGAAAGCGCTCTTTCTGATTTTTACTAATTCAACAATTTAGTTTTCCTGTGTGCGGTGAGCATTACAGCCACTGAGCCTCGACAAGAAAGGTTGAATGTCTTTGCTGTTGCTAAGGCAGAATGGGCCCACCGCCTCCCTCCCTGTAATGTTTGTTTTGGTGCACATTGCTGCTATTGTGATGTTTACAATATTAGTTTTTTATTTATTTGAGGCACTTTTCTTTTTCTTTTTTTTTTGTGCTTTCATTTTTTTCTTTTATTCAGTGTTTTGAGATTTGGGGTGAATTTCTCTCAATATTTGTTCTTAGTAGCCGCAGGTATACGTTGCTGGAAGCACAGGCGTATTTGTGAAAAATGAGAAAAGACAAGAAAAGGTATTGAAAAATGTTGTCATTTTTTTTATTTATTCTTTTAAGAACACATCCTGTTTGCATTAATAAAATAATTCTCTTCAAATTTCCTCTAGCGTCTCTGTTCTTTCTGCAGCAAGACATTGTGAACCAGCACCTCATGCTGACAGGCAATAAATAACTTAGCACCTCTGTATGACTAAATGAATTGATTTCCCCAAGCAATGACTCATCAGACACATTTCATTTCCTTCAAGTTTCAGACAGTAGAAGAGAGGTTTAATGTTGAACGTAGTTTGTTTTGATTACATTTGCAATTCTGTGTTAATGCTGTTGCATTAACAATATTCATGATTGCCTTTTGTAAAGAGACTCCCATTCTAGAAATTATGGCTCGATGACTTGTACATGTCACTGTTGATTTCTGGCCTTTCTTTTTTTAGATTTGTGTGGACTACTTGTGGTAAGTAATTTGAATTGTGTCCCTGGAAAAATAGATCCTTCTGTTCCCTGTTGTGTCCTCTGTCATTGAATGGAAATGAATGACCATTGTGGTCCTTTCATCTCAGGTGTGCAGCGCATCTGTTCACTATTCACTTAATTTGCGTGCGTAAATACCAGACTTTTTTTTTTTTTTTTTTTCCCTCAGAGTCCTATGCTTGGAGGGGCTCTTTTTTTGAAAAAAAAAAAAAAAAATGTGAAGTGAGCGATTGTACTTTGGTGCTATTGAAAGAGAAGAGCTCCCTTTTTTTTTTTTTTTTTTTCGTCACACTCCAAAATCCCTAGAAAAAGATTTGAACATTTGATATTCCACTCCTGTGGTTTCTGCATTTTGAGAAAATTCCTCCCCTCCACTGACTCCTCTGACATCTGACTTTCAGATTCCATGCATACTCTCACCGCATGGGTTTCCTCCCCTCCCCTCAGCGCCAGGCTCTGCATTTAAATGGTGCATTAATACCATCAAACAACCATTGGAATTCTGTCAGGTAGACCAGCAAGCCAATAAAGCCTCCTTTCTCACCAACATATTCTGGTCGATAGCCTCAAGTGAATATATTTTACCACTAATGGAGTTAGCTCAGTGTAAATCTGTAATACCGTGTGGCTTTTAAATGTTCATGCTATCTATGGTTAATCTTCAATCCGTAAGTGACTGATTCCCACTGAAATGAGTATGCAGACTGCAACCCTGATCTATGATCGTATGCAAAGATGTAGCCCTCCTTTGAGAATTAAGGGTTACAGCGCCCAAGATAAATATGGGAGCATCAGATTAAGTTTTATCCTACATCAATAACACAAAAAACACTGAAGCTCATTTGGTTATAATAACTATAAAACAACTTTCAAGTCTTTAAACATTCTGTCACCATGCCCAGGGGAAATACATCACTTACTTGTGCCGCCATGTAATTTTGATTAAACCAAATTACGAATATATTTTACTATGTGGATGTGTATTAATTGGGAATGATTGTTATTTTTATTACAACCATTATTTCAAATATGTTGAATTTGTAAAGGACTGTGTGTTCATTATAGAGGCAAGATAAAGTAAAACAAAGCCCAAAGATTTAAAATATGGTACACACACACACACACACACACACACACACACACACACAAAACTATAGTAGAACAAGCAGCAAAACAAAACAAAAAACAGTTATAGCTGGTAAATACAATTCAGGAAATAATAGAAATAATCTGAAAACAAAAAGACAAAGCAAAAACTAGCTTTGGATGTGATGCACCATTAATAGGACTGTATATCAAGCACGTGAGGTCTACGGGTCACATGGATTCCGCTTGGTTGTCGACTATTAATCGAGGTGGTTGCCAGATTTTTAGGAAGACATTTTCCTTATTGGCTAGTTTATATCGAAGGCCTTCCACATGAATCACATTTCCAAGCTCCCTCAGCCATTGGTGGAAGAAGTCTAGCCTCGCAATCATTTCCTGTTAAATATGTTCAATGTTTATTGAATTTCACAAATGTGCATTGATTCTGCCGCGAGAGCGATTTAAATTTGGCTCGCAAAAATATCGATGCATAGAACCACACAAACCTTCAAACTGTTCTACATTATCACATCTTTTTGGCACTTCACTACGGCAAGTATAAACCACACGTTTGCTCTTTTTTCGAGTAAAATTCTTACTGAATTTGTCAAAATACTGTGCTGTAAGAACAAACGAAGCCTCCGTGTTGAAAACTCCTCAGTGTACTGTAATGGTATACACACTGATCCTAACTTTATGTGGCGTAGAACAAGCATTTTTTTAAAGACCGAGAAATGTAAAGAATAAAATCTAAAGCCGTTCCAAATCCTGTGTCTTTAAACTAATCACAGTTTCTGGGAAGCTAAGCTTTAAACAGCTGTCTGGATATAGTCCCAGCTGTCCTATGAACGGCAATGGACCACCAAAGTGTCCCCCAGACAGATGATGGATCACTGCACACAGCCCTGGTAACTCACACTTTTATGACGCTAGGTTCAGACTACACCATTTGTGCTAGGGTTAGAAGACATTGAACTGTCAAATCCTAGTGGGGTGCCATTTATTTATTTTTATTTTTATGATTTATTTCCCACAGAAGCACAACAGAACTGAGCCGAGTAAATTACTTTTGTCAAAGTTGTGATAAAACTGTCAGATTGCTACCCACCACCAGCTGGCAAGCAATTGTATTACATAAGTAATTGTCAAAAGGAATGTCAGGAGAGGAGTATATTGCTGGATGAGTTTCTGTGTCTTTCCATGAGGGTTTTTACGTTCCTCGCCTTACTTTAATGGCCTTGTCGTGTGTTTGAACTACTGCAGCATGTAGACATTGGGGGTAAAGTCATACTGTAGTCCAAATTAATCTGAACTTTTTTTCTTTCATTTTAAGTCGGACATCAACAGTAATGAACACGTCTTTTGAATTTCTTTTTTGGTTCCTGTTCCGGCGAAACTCTGTTGCGCCTTCTCTTTATGGTCCACAGTTCCAAATGGGGCTTGTGCGATTTATCACTTTTTATTGATGGCTGTTTTCGTAGAACTAAACAACCTTCAGATTCTCATAAGCTTTTAGACGCTATAGAAGATCATAAGCCAAGACATGTGAAATATGTTGTCTTAGCCGCCCAAATGATGAGACAATAGGCAATACAGACAATGAGTCATACAGCCAATAAACTGAGTCACACAAAAGCTCACCCTGACGCCACTTCAAGCCCAAACATCCATACTCTCCTCCTCTTCATCACATCATATGAAGGCAGTGCTATTTCAGTTGCACTTTTTGACAGCCAATTAAGTGTCTGCTTTACGCTTTCCCAAAAACCTATTGCTTATCCCTTGCTCCGATTGTGAGGGGTTACACAGAAACTGTACTTTTGCAACTCGAATGGCATTTTGATCTTAAAACAAGATCAATAATTGGTTTTACTGAGGGAAGAGACATTTCAAGTGCTTCACTGAGTAGAAGAAGAAAGAAAAAAAAAAAAGGCCTAAAGTTTATCCTCAACTTGGATGTCTCACATAAGTCTAGTTTGTCACATCATCTACATATACATATGTCTATACATCTATATCTTGTCTGTCTGTCTATTGATATATATAGAGAATGATATGACAAACAAATACTAACACATTGTCCAGTTTCAACATTGAGTGTTAGAATGCATGGCAGTTCCTGTGAGCCCTTCATTGTGACAAGAGTTTTTTCTATTTTATTGGGTTAGTGGCACTTAATTAATGAGCTTCTCAAGTTTTGTCTTCGATAGTGAGCTCAACATATCTGTAATGTTAAAGCGTGCACAGATTCAATGAGGAATTGGGGGAACAGATGTTAAAATGTCATTCCTGATACCTCAGCAGGAACAGGTGTTACCGGACCTGCTGGTGAATGGAGTCCGCATGCTGGGAGGAGAAGAGGGGGGCCGTTCATCTCCGGGTTCAAGTGCCTGAAGCTTCTGGACCGGCTCCAGCTCCTCGGGGCCTGCACAGCCTGCCTGAAGCGGTACGTTTGCACAAAGTGTGGCGGCACATTGTTATTCATTTGTCGAAGCCCTCTGCAAATAAGTCGGTCTAAAACAATGTTTGCATATGCCTTCAAATGCAAAAATATCATTGTCAAATGAGTTCATGCTGTGCGCCTGGTTATGAGCTTCGGAAATCAACAATTTGTTTGTCAGAGGCTAAAATAGTTCGGCACACGAATCGCGACTTCTTTGGAATTAATCAAGGTGAGCTTGAAGTGACTCCAACATTAATCAGCATTCCCTTGCCATTCAGTTTAATCTGGCCCAACCCAAACTAATCAGTAGCAGGCAATGCAGCCCTCTTAGGACTTCACAATCGAGCTTTGATGCCATTTTTCCTGCAAAGATGAATTGACTATCACTTTGCTCAATTAAAGGTCATACGGAAGTGATGAGTCGCTTCAAAAATCAACGTCTTAAAACCAAAAGATCCATCATGAGTCATTCTGTATTCACGGCAAAGGTCCACCTATGATGGTGCTGCTCAGTATTGATGAACTCACCTATTCCGAGGTGACTCATTAGTCACAGAGGTAATGATATGTCATAATAGAGCAATCAGTGTTGAGGAGGTGAGTGATGGCTGTGGCTTAAGACATGCAAGCGGTGATGTAGTACATGTCTGTTCAGAGTAGGGTTGGTATTTGCAGTAGGGGCCAAAAAAGATGCCCACCGTATCTCTGTTTTCTCTGCTCCCAAAGGTAAACAAACAACATCCTGCCACTGAGAGTTACACTCAGCGTTCACCAAAGCCTTTATTTATTTATTTTAGATGGCTGAGAAGTCGTAACGGCTATTTTGAATGTTTTATCAAGCCTTTATCCTCCTTCCGCCAGACTCATTACACGGGTGCAGAGACGGCATAATAAAAACGTGACTTAATCAAAAACAAGCAGGCCTCCAGAATAATGTCTCCCCACAGCAGAATATGTGTAACAGTGGGGCAGAGGCTACCGTTGTACTTAACCTCATCAAGGACCATTTAGGTGATGGAGGACATGGATGCTGAGACGAGGGGCTGCTAGAGGGTTCTTTGTTATTTTCAATTTATGCTTAATGAAATTAGTCAGCAGTTTAGAGGTAATTACAGTAGTGCATTTTATTATATGCTATTCTGTATGAAGCAAAGTGCTGTGTTACTTCTATTTCTTTTGATGAAAACTACCTGTACAGCCTTAATGTTGAACAGAAAAACCTTAAAAAGCTCCAACAAAGTGTCCCACATATCGCTGCACAGGTAATGCAAGATTCAGGTTTCAAGTCTGAGCAAAAGACAATTGCAGTATTTTTACACTGGGGTTGAAATCTTCCCCGAAAGCTTTTCCGAAGTGATGTGCAAGTGTCTGTTTCTGTAATGGGCTATGCCATGGGAATGTTTCCATGGTAACATGGCAAAGGCGCTAGTACAGCTCAATGCCGCTCTCTGGGGAGTATCTGGGGAGCTTCTGCTTAGTGGGAAATGATGATAATAGTGCAGAGTGTTGGATAAAGAGTCTTGGATAAAACTCAACTGGGGAAGACTAACCCCTTCATATTGCAGGGAAAGAAGACAACGTTCATCTTCTTTTGCACAGTCTCTTACTGGCATTTTTCAGAACCAGTTTCCCTAGTTACCGTACTATGGATTGTTCTGTATCCATCACTTTCATGATTGTAATTTCAGGAATCGCACTTTGACAGATGTGAAAGTAACTCTTAAAGCATAAAGAGCACAGAGAGAGAGAGAGAAACAGATTCATATTTCTTAAATATTTTTGTGAAATGATTTCGTTGCGAATGCCTCTGACGTTTTTTTTTTTTTTTTTTTACAGAAGAAAAATATGCCTTTATTGCAGTAGTTGCACGTTTTGTGGAAAATGGTTATTACTCATATACATCAAAAAGTATCTACTCAAAGTCGCTCACACAGTTGTCTTTAGAAAGTAGCAGCCCCAGTCTGTGAAACTATTTGACCCGGTGACTGCTCTGCAGTGAGAAACCTCTGCTCAAATCAGATACCTGCTCATACCCCACCGCCACGCCGTTGCTCTTTTACCAACGCTGATATGCGCGCACATGTGCGTGTTGTTCGGTGTTAGATGTCGGATTCCAGCAGCTTAGAAAACACAGCTTTGTATTAGATCACAACTGTGCATAAATTACATGCGCGGCGAGTATTAGGCGTGGAGAAATCGCTGAAGACTGAAACTCTTTGGAGTTGAAAATGTCACATTAATTTCAAACATTACCCCCTGCCGAAAGACTTAATGAAGAAGCCCATTAGAATGTCATACCTGCTTACTTGTGAATATTGTAGAAAGTTTATTTGATATGTCTGAGTCAATTATCCAAAGTCTTTGTGATAAGGAACTGCTCAGTGAACCTGAACCCTTCGGTTCTACTCGGGGAGCACTTGGATATTTTATACACGTCTGTGCTGTGAATAATTTCCAGGTGGAATCTCGTCTTTGGCAAGGCACTCTATTTTCCCCCTGCCAGCTTAAAGGTTTTGTCCTTGACGTCACTTTGCAAAGTGAGCAACTGATACAAAATAAAGACTTAAATGTGTGTTTTAAGAGGAGCCGTTACTGCTCTTTGTTCAAGACCCTGCATATAAAAAGACCGACAGGGTGAGGGGAAGAAAAATCAATCGAGTAATAGTCTCATGGCTTTTAAACGGTACTGAAAGCTTTTTATTTCTTCTTTTTCCTTTCCTTAAAAGCTTCCTTCTCTGTTTTCATACAAATGTTATTTTTTTTAAAGGGATAATCTTGCAATTTAGCTTTCTTTAAGTTGGAGGATGCAACACATTTAGAACAAAGAGGAATGGCTTGAGTTGCAGGAGAGGCCACCGTATCCCGAATTTCAGTTCCTAAAACTCAACAAACACGGGGTCCTACATTTCCCATAATGCAACTGGAGGTCCCTGAACTGTTTGAACAGGTACTCCTAATGACACATTTACGCGTGAAATAGTTTGATAAAGTGCTGCATATCTTTACGTTTCAAAAGATACATGAATTATTCTATCCATTTGTATGGAAATGTATAGAAGAGTGTGCCACTGTGCAATGTAAAGACAGCTGGACTAACATACACACGCAACATACATTTTGGTCCAATATTTGCGTTGCGTTGTTGTGTCAACTGGCCTACTTGTATTTAAACTACACCCAGAGTCATTCTTATTTGTCAGCATTCTCACGGTGGAGTTTTGTCTCTCTGTGGACGTGGAGCGTTTCATGTCCTCCTTCGACACATTGCGGGAGTGCTGGGGACAAACACCGGATGAGTGACTAAGAAAACAATTCCCCTGGATATGCCTGTTGTCTCGCTCTTCCTCTCTCGCGTGCTCTCTCTGCGTCTCTTCGGGGTTGAATCACATTTCTCCTGCTTCCCTCCAATGTGTTTCTGTCATATATAGGTGCATGGGCACACGCACGCATACACACAGACAAACGCTTACTCCTCTGGCACGCGCGCACACACACACACACACACACACACACACACACACACGCACACACACGCTCACGCTCTGACAAATCCCCCCCTTTTGCCAAAAAGTCGATAAATAAATGCATTGTCTCTTCACTTTCTGCTGTTGGCATCAGCCTGTCTAAATTGTCTGAGAAGGCAGTGGAGTGTGAAATTGAGTTCAGAACTGTACGCTGTGTGAGGGGGCATAAGATGAGCGTATGTTTGCTTATTTATTCATATTGCAGCAGCATTCAGTGGCGGGTTTTGCAAGAACGGGTCAGTTAAACACGTTTGAGGTGTTGTTGGTCGAAATTTGACAAGTTTAAAGGAAGAGTCTTTTAGCCTTGCAAGGGGAGCAATAGGTTATTCATCTAAAGGGTAAGCTTTAAAGTGAAATCGTGCAGTCACAGAGTCCAGTAAGTTTTGTATTTCTTCAGTCCCTGGGTGCCGTGAACCAGGGCGGCTTCTTTTTGACAGTCGCTATCATTGTTCTAAATGCCATCGACACTGAAGCTCAGTAGTTGCATACAAAGCAAAAAGGTAATTTTACTTGAATCACTAGGCAGTGATTGAATAACTTCACAGTGATTTGCTCTCTCCTATTTCTGAAAAGATGAATTTCTTTCCAAAAGCCAAAGAGTTCATGCGAGAATAATAGCACCTGCCCACACTAATTTGCCAAGAACAAATGATTTTGCTTGAGAATGTAACTTTTGTGCCGCTTTCCCGAGATTTAATCAGAGGTATTACGCAGACATCCCCTTCCTCAGCTCTTTTCTTGCCATTCTGTGATGAATGTGTTGTTACCGGATGATGTATGTTTATAGATTGCTGGGGATAACTGCTGTTTTGAAGAGTTATAGCTTCCCCTCACATCACAGAAAGTGCCTCTATGCGGAAATCATTCAGGGATTTCAGGTTTGTCTCTCAATTTCACTGAGCACAACACATGATAAATGTGCGTTTGTTTAAAAAAAGAAAAAAGAGACATCCCTAAACTTTGTTTCCAGACTTTTTGACAAGGCTGTTTGAATGTCAGGCCCCACTATAAAGTCTGCCCGTCAGTGGAAAAACGATTCACGTTTTTCTAAGATTAGCAGTGATTTAAGTGTCCTTCACTGTCGCCACATTCACCAGTATGGAGGTCATCCTCTTGAACTTTTTTTATTTTAGAGTGACAGAAATTGTAATGGCAGCATAAATCCCATCAAAGTCTTTGCATTCTCAGCATTACCTGTAAGAACTGTCCAGAGGTCGACTGATAGTAGAGCTTCCATTTTAGCTCACACGTCCATCTGTAACGCTGAAGCATTTCATTTAGAAATGTATGAAAATAAGGTAACCACATTATTTAACTTGTTTCCCCTTATCGACATTGAATTAGATATTGTCAAACATACAATATATAACGTGAAAGACAATTTTACAGTATAATAAATAGCATAAAAATATAACACTTTAACGTGGAACTTAAAGCTGCCCCTTCTTGGTTTCTTGTTGTTTCCATTTAGTCTCTCTTAACAAAAGGCTTCGTGTGTCCTCGAGGTCTAACAAATGGATTTGAATCTAAAAAAATGTAATGCATTTCCCTCTGCGTAAAGCCAACATTTTAGATTATTTAATATGGTATACATCCATATTTAGTCTTCTTCTTCCTTGCCTTTGTTGGATCATTTCTACAATTGTTTGCATGTTGCCACCACCGACTGTCAATCAGGACTGTTTATTGTGTTGCCTGCATGCCCTTCTGCACAAAACAGGGACCCACTCATAAAAACATCTCACCATAGTGCTGCCAGTGGTCAAAAGCTCCACAAGGTACTATAAAAGTAGTGTTATCTGTACTTATCTACACCCATTGCATTTAGATTGATGTATTGTCCTATAAATTGTATCTTCTTACATCTGAAATGAATACTGTGGCTAGAGTACAGGTTTCCATTCCTCAGTATCACTCAACATAGCCCACATATTCATTTATTATCATACCATTGAACACAATGTGTTAGATCATAAACCTTGATATGGAGCGTGACCATGCCTGAGTGGAAAAAAGAAAGCTCATTTAATGTTAATCACAGTACCTTAAGGACATATTGGCCATTATCTACATTTAAGCATCCGCACTCATTAACTGAGTAAATAGACAATTACTGTCATACTAATTAAGGTGTCGTTTGCCCCCATCTTTAATTTCCACACAGCTACCTTCTCCTATTACCACGATACAATGACACACAAACTAGCAAACCGATTGCATTTTATGCTATAGAAGTCATTTGCCCTTTTCTCAAATGCAAAGTTGTTTTAATGTGGCTAATGATGTAATTAGTTCTTGAGAAAAAAAAAAACGCTCCACATCTCTAATGCCTGTGCCGGTTTGATTTCCATAAGCTGTCACATTGAATGGAGAATATATTCATCTTGACTGGCTCGAGGTTTGCTTTTGAGGCGTGAACTTGAAAAGTGCAAAGCGCATAATAAACACAAGCATGAAGGGCTGCTGTTTGGGGATGTTCTTTAAACATATTATAAACTTTGATTGATCTGTTAACCGTCCATGCTATGGTAAGGAAATGCCATCGGTTTGCCGGCAAAGCCCGGCCTACAAATGTCACGCTCTCTCCAAAATGGTTGTTGTTGTTCACTTTAACCTTTTCCTTTTTGTTTAAACTTGACTACTTGCTTCACTTGGACATAACTCTGATGAAGGAGTGTCAATAGGCAATTATCAATGCATTCTTTCCAACCACTTCAAGTGTTACTTTTCACCTAGCCTGCTAAATATAAAGTCCAGTCTGTATTCGGTCTTATTTCTTTGAGTCTCAGAAAGCCATTAGCTCCATAGACACTGCCATTATACTAGTTGCAGCCAGCAACCCCTTGAAGTTTACTTGAATCAATATTTCAGTGCTGAATGGCAAGTTCGTCCTTAAACAAAAATGATTTTCCTTGACAACCTGAACAAGCGTTAAGCCAGTTAGAGGAGGTTTTCCCTCTTCAGAGCCCATTAAAAATGTTTTAATGAGGGGAGAGTGGCAGGCAGCAGCAGACCCCCCACTAGTTTTTGATACAATGCACTGTCACCTCATTAAATCCTGATGACGTTCAGAGATATTCCAGGACAGTTGTGAGACTCATGTGTAACTCCGCCGACGCTCAGTCGCCATGGGGGCACTGCCGGGGGGCTGGGAGTACCAGCTGGACTTGGCACCACAGCTTGGCCCTAGACCGTGATAATGGCCTCCCTGCTTCTTGTTCACATCACATGCTTTGTCACTTTAAACTGCTCTGTAATGGCCTTTATGGGCTGCCATGAATTCTGAAATAAAGAGAAGCATACATGCAACACAACCGGAATAGTAAGCAGGCTGGTGGTCGAAAGGTTGCTGGTTTGATGTGCCGTACTGAAAGTGGCTAGTACTTCCCTAAATGATCAAGAATGCAAAGTTACTTAAAAACAATCAATATCCGTTTAAATTCTGTCAAAGGTGCCTTGTGTATTAACTCGATGGTGCCATGTCCAAAATCTCAGCATCCTCACCAGTTGAAGATCCATTTATCCAATCTAGTTCTTGTATTTCAATGTAGCGCTAGTTAGTCTTAGTATTATGAGAAAACATGTAAGCTCAGGCTGTTTTGTTCTAACATAACAAGTACATACGTACATATACGTTTTCATTTAACGTTACAAGAGAAAGTGTTTTTAGGATAGAGATTAATCAATGTGTTTGGCACACTTAAGTTATATCGGGTAACATTGTGCTTCCTGGAGTGTAAACTTGCCTAAATCCAATAAAGAGTGGGACAGAGCTTTTAATTCCACTTTAAACTCTGACAGCATTTATTTATTTATTTTGAGCACAACCTGCCTCTGATGTAGTTAGTGAATGATGTGCTCCTTGGCCCTGGAGGTAATGCGCTGCTACTATTCTAGGAAGTAAGCTTGTTTGCCGGACATTCTGAATGATTGCAGCTTATCCTATAGAAGAAAAATACATTGTGTAATCGACTTCTTACACTTTTGCTCTTGTGTTTTTGGGTTTGCAGAGGTTAGAAAAAAAAGACACCATCCTCGAAATTCTTTACACGGCGTGCATTGCTATTAAACACTGCTTTGACATTTGTAGGAATCTGTTAAGTTGTAGAAAGGCTGTCCCAGTCGGACTCCAGAAAAACGTAGACCTCGAGATAAGAATACTTCCAGTGCCAAAAATAAACTCTCTTTTTATAGCAATAATTTACTTTTGATGAAAATCCACAATTTGTGGCTAGGATGTTAAGTGCCATTTATTTTACTATTGTGGTCGTATGATTTTATAATCAAAACTCTAGCTTAAAATGATAATTCTTGTCTACCTTTCAAGTATGACATGCTCCAAAACTAAATTAAATGTTAGATTAAGCACCTCAACATAAACTGTAAGTGAACTCAAGTTTGAAGAAAGGATTTCATTTTAAATATGACAACAGAACTGATGGACATATTAAACTCTATTTTCTCCTGCTTTTCTCAGAAATCATTTCCAGCGAAAAAGCATTTAATAAATTGTTGTTTGGGGAAAAGAAAGCATATTAGTTTGCTCGCTTTGTATTTAGGTTTTGTGAACAATAAAATTTATATATCAATATACAACAATATAATTGCTTTTGTTTGAAATATGTAAAGTGCCCCAGCTCCTCGAATTAAGACGTTTTTCAGCTCTAAGCAAAGCCATCGCTGAAAACAAGCATGTGCAAATCATGTCACCCTTCTGAGCCTATATTGTTTTTCAATTTGAATTAGAGCCTAAATGAAACATTATGATACACGCACACAACCTCTTGGTTTATCATCCCAGCCTTTTCTGCAGTTGCTGTTGTTTTAATTACATTGAAGCATGGTTTAAGCAGAATAATAATAGGAATGAAGAGGCTAATTGTAACGGCTTTCATTTTTCATTTGAGTCAACCAGGAGGTATATTTGAGGGCTGTTTGTAATTCGTATGCATGCTGAATATTATGATGTTGAATGTCTTTAGACACTTGAGGCTCAGCAGCCCCATACTATAGACATGGTAGAAATTAAATAGAATCTATCTTCAACCGTCACACTGAGTTTTTCAATACAGGAATGACATATCTGCTTTGTTTGTCTTTGTAGTTTTACATGGCCCCAGGTTGTATACATGGGAATATCATAATACGATATTGAGACATAGCAGGTGGGAAACAAGTAATGGAAACACAAAGCAATATACTGGTTGAATATTATTTACCTTTACCTTCAGAGAAGCTTCATTCTTCGTTGTTATGCTGTGCCGTGTTGAACTGAGTGTAGAGTGCAGAATGCAGTGCAGAAATCTGCACTGCATTCTGCACTCCAGAAATTCCTATAAAGGATTATTCCAGTGTGATTGGAGTGCTGGCTTATTTCCTGCCTGCCTGTACTGTTTTTCATCCCATTGCATCACATATATCTTTTCCCAACTTGTATCATGTTATATTGGTTTACTGGTCTTGATTTTATTTTAAAGTGAAATAGTCAGAGACTATTCCCAGTGGAAAATGATAACCAGTTAATGCTAATTCTGTTAAATCTGTTTTTTTCCCCCTGAAAATGTAATGAACTACAGCTCAACAAAGTGGGTCTGTCTGTGTGCTTGAATGTGCTGTGATTGACAGAAGCCAGGTCTTATTAATGAGACCACTGAGAATTTAGTTTAATTTTGGAGTTAAAAACATGAAAATCAGAGTCTGAGAAACTGGGTCTAAGATTTCCAACTTGGCTGTCACTGTGTTCTTCAACCTGTGCATATATTTAAAAGATGTATGTTGAAATACACAGATTATGGAACTTCTTTTTGAGACTATCACAGAGGTGGAGTGATTTGGTGAGGTGTTTCCAAACTGGTGTACGCTAACACTAAACCTTCTTTTTCTTTATCTTACTTATATCATACAACACACTGGAGAGAAGCCCATATATCGTTAGTTACATATTGTAACTCCAGATTCTGTGAGCGTAGGCATACAGACATGTGGATTTTAGTTCGCAACTCTCTTACGTCTGCACTTGGGATATGCGACAGCCGTCTAACCATGTTTCTGCTCCCACTTTGATCCAGCATGTCTTCAGCTGGCGCAGGTGGAGCCAGAGGGGTCCCCAGCTTAAAGGGCTATGCCTTTACTCATAGAGCCTGGAGTTACAGTATGTTACTAACGTTCTATTTCGCATAGGCTTCGCACTCTAAGGGCTGTCGCTATTCGGTTTAAGGCAAAGCTGATGTAGTCTATGCCCCACTGAGACACCAAGGCCCGCTAGCAGACAACATACACCAGTTCACAAACTGTGAAAGCCATGCGTAATAAGGCAGGAATGCAACGAGACTGTGTCACGGTGTACACCGTGTCAGCCCTGTGTGTAGAAAAAAAATATGTTTCACTCTCTACACCCTGCACTGCCGCTGTAGAAGATTCCCCATGCAGCCCACTAATCCTTGATGATCAGATTAGCGGCGCATCGTCGCGCACATGCGTAAAAGCGCCAGATCGGGCAGCGCTTCATCTGCCGTATAGCACATTTAACACTGAATGAGTCAGGAAGGCTTTATAGCTCGCAGAAACGGATGAGCTCAGGATGCCGCTGCGCAGATGTCTGCCTCTGTCTTCCCTCTTAGGAGGGCCTTGGATGAGGATAAAGTTCTCTCTGTGTGCGCCTTGGGGGCAGGAAAACAAAAATGTGTAGCCCCTTGAAATTAGCCTCAAAAACCATGTAATTATGGATAGCAGGCTGTGCCGCGCTGAGCTGTGCTCCATAAGCGGGCGCGCACCTCTGTGCAGCGTCTATCAACATTGTTTTCTTTCTCTTCATTGTCCTTCTCCGCTGTTTGCCCCCTTCAGATGGGAAGGCTGCCTTTTTAAAAAGGTCCGGCAGTGGTGTTGAAAATGCATGACCGCGTCAGCATTGTGAGCTGCGTGTCCAAAACCTGAGACCGACACCGGTCGTGCAGGGATGTCACCAGTAACTCGCCCCGATGGGTGAGACCAGGCAAGGGCATGCGGCCTACTCTTAATGCCATGGGTTAGGGTTAGCTGTGGAGGAGTGGTCCAAACAGCCCACCAGGGGATATGGGACCATCCAACGGCTCCCGTCTGGTGAAGCTGCGACTTGTGGGGCCAGCTGTAGCGGTGCATCATCGTTTGCCATGCCGTTATTCTGGACACCGCCATCGTAATAGCCGGGGTGAGGTTCAGGACAGCTGTCGCAGACTTCCAGATGTTTGTGTCCAGCTCCGGGGAGAGAGCCCGGGGCTTAGTGGTCATGGTGGAGATGTTGGCAGCTCGTCTGTCGGCAAGTTGATGGTCTGCCCAGCTGCTGTGCCCCCACTTTCAACACGAAGCATCGAGAAGTCCTCAGCTCGACGCCACAGTTTGTCTGAAGACAAGCGGGCACAGACTGGCCGGTGGCCTACGGGGTAGCTGGTAGCTAACCCAGCATGGAAAGTGAAGAGGCAGCTCTACAGATCGGAGGTAGAAGCCGATCTGGCTGCCGGTACACTGACGGACACCTGTGGACACCTTCATCTCTTTTACTTCTTCACTTGTTGACTGCTTGACGCTGAAGACAAAATGGCGGCAGAACTATGGTCGCGCGGCTGTTAAATATCGCAAGTGCGGACGTAAAAGAGGCCAGTGCAGGGATAGACCTAATAGCATCAGCTCTTAGAGTGTGAAGCCTATACAAGATAGGAGCACTAGAGACTAGCAAGCAATCTGCTCTCGAAGCTAAGCCCTTCTCTACCCTTCCTTCTCTTCCTCTCCCAAGGTGAAACTTATGCCCCTCTGAAGACAAAGTAGGGCAAGCCTTGTAAAGTACCGAGGCATCACGGATAAAGATGGGGTAACAGAGAAGACAGTATACTATTACATAGCATGCGTGGCTGTCGGTAATATCAGTTTCATGCATTCATGGTCTTAAGCTTGTATTTTAAAGTCACTATGACCTTGAGTTTGAGTGTATGCTATTTTCAACAAATGCATGGCGTGCTGTTAAGGAAGGAGCTCCATGCAGAGAGTGTTGGATTGAGAGAAGGATGGTCAGAACGGAGAAGAGTTTGTCAGCAGAGTGGATATAAAAGCAGAGCAAGGAAAATTAATGCTTATAGCGTCTCTCAAACACAGGCAATATGAAGGGCCTCAGAAAAGGTATAGCAAAGCATTTAAAACACACAAAGCAACAGGACTTAAGCCGTAAATAACAATAGGCTGGCTAGTTTATCAAAACGGATGCATTTAAAATAGCTCGGGATGATTTACTGCAACTAAATAATACTTATTAATGCTCCTTTAAACCTGCAGTGGCTCATATTTTGGTCACTCAGGAACAGAACAAACAAGCTGTTAACGCAAAACTAAACTTTTCTCATCTTTCAAGTTGATATGGTGAACTTGTTAGCATACTACAACTAAAACAAGGAGCTGAAAGACGCTAAAACTCTCAATAGTGCTGAGGAAAACTGCAACTTCTCTGTGGGTTCACCTTAACAACCCCTTTAACGTTCTCTCTAAAACTCTTTAAATTACTTTACTTTTGTGGGTGATATATGCTCAGCTCAGACACTAATCTTCTCCGCCTCACGTTTTATTGAAAGCACCTGTATTTTGTGTTTCTGTGCCCTTTTTAAAAGCTGACACAGAGCCATATTCACCTGGTCAGCGGCCGTCAGAATAGTTTTTGATGAAATTTGAAGCATCTTCCTTATTTGTTTTGTCCTTCATGTGTATCAGCAGTGAATTGATTGTGTTTGTGTATTTGCTTCGTTCGTAATGATGTTTCAATGACTATGCAACTTATTAAACCATACATACAGTCGTCACAAGAGAAATGAGTATATGAGCTGTCCTCTGCCTAATTTCCCTGTTTACATGTATAAAACCGTCTCCGTTTGACAGCAGCCATTTGCCACTTTGGCATTTGTTGTAGCAATTAGATACGACTCCTTTTTCATTCCCATTGCTTTTCAGTCATCTGGACAAAGACAGAAGGAGTAATTCTTCATAGCATTCTGCATGCCCACTTACTCACTGACAGAGGCACTGTTTGTAATTTGACTACTATTACTGCCTGCCAAATTACTGGTTGTTTTTCCTTCAGAAGCTTCAAACCACCATATGCCTATATTTGCCAACTGAAACTGCTTTGTCCATACTGGGAGAGATCCATAATTGATATTGTGAATTTCATTTGAAATATGTAACTTGGCTGAGAACCTGTTCCTGGCTGCTGGAGATTTGATAAGCCTCCTGCCCTTTTGTCAAGTTGAACAGACTGTAAAGGCAGAGCGATGTACCCCAGGGACCAATGAACAGCTAAACAGATGACATGAATCCGAGCAAGAGTTCCAATGAACTTTCCTTGAACTAGAGAGGACCGGTGATCCATGGCCGTATCTTTCTTCTCTCTCTCCTCTTTCTTTCCTTTTTCTCACCTCGACTGTAACTACTCTTTCTGCTCCCACACAAATTTTTTTTTTTTTAATTCCACATTCCCAGCTCTTTTCTCTCACTGAAGGAGCCAAATGCTGTAGTAGTTCTTAAGCTAAAGTCACTAACAAGGCGCTGTCACAGTGTAGTGCCACTTCGCTGCTTTCCCATCATGTGGGATTTTGGTTTGAAAGACAGCAGTTCATTTTCCAATGTGTGGGCTTTCACTCCTACCATCCCCTTCTCTCTCTCCCATTGCGGCTGACCAGGAGGGTTCCCGGGCCATTGGTTTGATTTATCCACTCTGCTCAGGCAGTAAGCAACAATAGACCACATAAAATGAAAATCCCCCAACCTCTCAAGATACGGTTCTGTGTTTCTGCCTGGAGTGTAAGATTTGGCAGTATTACACAATGGCTTTTAAAGAGTCATATATTTTCAATAAGCCTGTGAATGTTTGTATTATTCTCCAAATGGCACACAGATCGTGTCGCTATTAAGTTAGAGAGCATAGCAGCCTGTCATCCAATATTTGATGTGCACAGACATGTTAAAGGCCTGAATAAAACTTGCATTGTAGAGGTACATCATTTACAGTGGCACTTGTGGTCTGCATATATTTATTTATTTTATTAAATGCCATAATCCTCATCTATACAGCCAGCCATTTTCTATAAGTTCTTAACCAGATGAGAATTGTATTTATGCCTCATTGTGCACATCTGTGTATCTCCAACAGGGGGCAGTGTAGGAGTTCATAACAATGCCGCCTTTCTTTCTAGAGATGGCCACAGCCTGTCTGACACACAAAGGAGTGAAGAGGCATCAATTTACATACATCAGCGGTGTCTTTAAAATACTTTTCAAACGCTCATAATCTCGCTGTCTCTTTCTGTCTGTCTTTGTGCTTTTTTTTCATTACCATCTTCATAAGAAGAGCAAGAAATACATTTTTCTGCTGCGTACCTGTTGTTTTAATGCAATGAGTGCAGACTAATACGCACTAAAATGCACCATACATTGCCCCAGAATTTACTTTAAAACATGCTGCTATAACAACTAATGCTTTCATACACTAGTATTAACACAATCTAAATTTGCTGCAATAAAAAAATATTGGAAAAAGGTTTCTTGAATACCATCCGCATACTCGAACAGTAAACCCTTTTGCCAGTGGGCTGTGGAGATTCCATGTTTGTAGTTTCTACCAGGAAACCTGTCGAAGAGTTGATGCTTGCTATCGGAACCGCCCTCATCCATCTTGCATGTTTACATTCCATACTTTTAATTTCGGCTCCGAAATGAAACATCCACCATCTATGACACGGACACGCTTGTGTTGATTGCTGATGTTAAAGTGAAGCACCTCACAGATTTGCACTAAACTCATTGAAAGAAATTGCTTGTATTTTTTTGAGGACGGATCATGTACTCCCTAACAAATTTAACAAAGCAAAAAGGGCGATTGGCCATTTTGGAGTGAAACATTATTTACACGTTGCTGTAATCACTTATCTTGCCTATTTTTTTCTTTTGTATCAGCTATTATAGCTTATTGTCTCAACCTTGAGACAATATTGTGAATAAGAGCTTCACAGATCTATTTTCTTCTACCTGCTCAACCTCTGTTTATTTTCTTCCCAGCAATATAAACAATTTACAGAGTGCATTTAGTAATTTATAACTTTCATCAACCTCTTTTGGCAACCAAGAAATTGGCAATAATATTGACATGCCTCGGGCACAGCTTTATGTAGGTTAAAGATGGGCCATAATATAAAAGTGACGGTTTAACAATGGAACAAAGAAGCTAGCTAATTCGAGCAGAGATCCAATCGAAGTGAACATAACAATTCTACTTCGTCACTATTTTGGAGTAAATTATGAAGTACTTGTTGGTAGTAATCAACAACCCAAAGCCCTACTCATGTATTAAGGTAAAGTTATGCTTTATATTCGCAATAGGCCACGGTAACCAAACTTCTCCTGATTTATTAGTTAAATGTTTAAGAATATAGTTCAAAATTATGACCAATGTTCATCCAAATACTTCAGTTTTTGCATAAGAAAAGACACGAACACTGTTTTTTACCTATTTAAACATATTTCTGTGGTCTCTCGCTGTACTTAGTTTTGACTGATCTTGATGCCCTTTGGACCTGGTCTTGATTCAGAATCGATTGGACCTGGTCTAGTGACTTGCACATAACTAAGGTAGACGTCTTGGCTGCAGCCCGGGCTCGCAAGGATGTAGGAGAGCGGTTCACTAGATGATTTGTTGACATGAGAAATCTACACCTGTCAGTGCTAATATTTAATGGAAGCAGTCCCTCAGGGTGAAAATGTCATACTTGTTTGCAAATCCCCAAGTGTTTCACCGTTTGCTGAATCCAAAGAGCAAAACCCAAGAGAAATGTTACACTGGTGCAATATTTGCTCATAATACTGCCTAAGAGGCGCAAACAGTATATTCAGGGACATACTATAATGCTTAATGATGAGTAATGAATAGATAATTAAGTATTACCTTTGCGTCTGGCAATGCATTCAGCCTTGCATGTACTGGAAGCTCACTGAAATTATTAATCTAACATAATTGTAATTATGGACTGAGTATTTAGTCAAGTTTTCAGGGTGGCACAGCAGGTAGATTATCTATTAACTGGCAATTACAGATTTAATTATTCTTAATTGTTGTCAAGTAACTAATTATCTACAAATAGTCCATTGCACACATTAAGCTGCAACCCCAGTATAGATGTTCTGATATCATTTTTTTCCTTCCCGATTCTGATATTGAACTAGTGTATAGTCTCATACCGATTACTGATCAAATACCAGCACGTTTACATTTTTTTTTTATTATAGTTTTTTAACAGCTAAATACTACTAACCCTGTATGGATGTGATATGATTGCTATTATTATTTAATGACCTGCTGCTGGTAAACCATTTTTTATGTTTTGTATTAAAATGAACAAATACATACAGAGAATGAATAGTAACTACAGAGAATAAGTTTATTTTATCTATTTTTGACACATTTTTCACTGTAAAATATTGCCATTTTGCTATATCTGGTTAAAGTTGCACTCTCTGCTAGCACCTACCCCATTGGTACTGTGTTTGTGCAACTCTCAACAGAGTCAAGAAAGAAGCGAGATTGCTCACACATGTTAGCTATTTCCATCATCAATATTCAGACGCAACATGTTTTTTTTTTTTCTGGAGCTGATGATCAAAGTAGCTAACAAGTGAGCCATCCCTCTTCTTTCTCATCTCTGTTGAAAGTTACACATTGAATTGGGCAGGATGTATGGATCGGGTAGCAAGTGACATCTGTTGTTTATTTTCCTGTGTAGCGTAAATGAGCTGACAAACTATATGATAATGTGATATCGAAGCCTGGGTATCGTAAAGAAATGATGATGTCAGTACACTAAAAGAGATTGCTTCATTCGATAACCATCATGTGAATGTAATCTCTGTGTCCCACTGGCTAGCTGCACTGCACCGCACTCATATAGCGCTTACAGCTGATAGGACTGACCCCGACCCACCGTGGCGGTAACGTGTCACGGAAGCATAGCGTTTTTCTTTTAATTCCGAGTGCAGTGTTTCAAACTTTTTAAACTTTAGTATTTTGATGCTTCGGCAACATTGTTTGTTGTTTTTACTGTACTTATTTTTGTTCCCCTCCCCTGATGTACATTAACAGGCACATAACACGTACGGTTGTATCCCTTCTAAAGGTACAATTTTGTACAGGTTCAGGCTGAACTAAAAGTGACAGTCAGCTTCAGTCTCTTTGGTCAAACACTTTCATACGATTTCTTGAGAAGAACCTCTTTTGGCCGTGTAAGAAGTAAAGAAGTAGCTAATGTGGTATTGTCATGGTAATACCAAACATTTAGGGCAGTTTTTCTCAAACTGTGGGGCGCAGTGGTATTACAGGTGGGGCGCAGGGGGAAATGCAGAATATTTTTATTTCAAGAACTTTATTGAGAACTTCACATATTACAAAAGTACAAATTACACGGACATAAAACGTGCTGTGTTCACACCAAAATATGAATATTATGAGCGCTGGACTATTTGTGGTTATTTCGCTTCATCGCGCTAGATGCGCCGGAGGGGGCGTGGCTTATCGCCGTGGAATATTGTTCATTTCCGCCATTCACCATGGAAGACATAACCACTATTTCTGCTTGGTACGTGTTGTGGAAGTCCCACAAACGTGGGAACATCAATCGCCTTCGTGTCTGGGTTCATAACATCATCCGTCGCCGCACACAGCTTCTCCAGGATCGTGATGACTGCCGCTTCCAGTCTATCAACTTCACCTCCATAGTTTCTCGCAAGACGTCAGTGATGACGGACGCAGCTTCTCAACGCTGATTGGCTTTAAAGGACACAGCGTCACGCGAATGAGGCGAATTGTTTGCGTCGCGTAATTCGCGCCACCCGGCGGAAATTTGCAAAGTACAGATCTGAGCTCAACATGGAGCATTAATTGAGAGTGGCCGTATCAAGTCTGACACCCCGTTTTAAAAATATTTGTAGTGGAAAGCAGGCTCACAGCCACTAATACTGAGACAACTTGATGGCTCACACATATCTGACCTCATTTGGTTTGGTTTTGCACAGGTTGCACGTTATTGTTGTTTTGAAAATATATGCAGTGTAAAACTCAGTAAAACTCTTTATTGTCAAATATTTGAACTTGTTTTGTTTAGTTTTTCACAGGTTGCACTTTATTGTTATCTTGAAAATATAATCAGTGCAAAACAGGTTAATTGCAGCCACAATAAGCTATGTTTTGCCAAATATTGGTTATTTTTTGCACAGATAGAACTTTATTGTTCTAACAAAGTGATTGCACATTTAATTTTTTGTCTAATGGAGCAATCTGGTTTACTTGAAAGTGATTGCAATTTTCTTTATCTATTAGTTGAAAAAGCACAGATGGAGGAGTCACAAAATGTTGCTATTTCAATAAAAAATCAATATGGAACATTTTTTTACAATTTTGTTGGGGCGGTGGGGCATGAACATTTGTCTTCCTCCAAAGTGGGGCGTGTTAGGTTGTAATAAAATAAAATGACTTACACTGTAAATATTCATAACAGGCGTGACAGAAAAAGTTTGACAACCACTGCTTTAGGGTGAAGAACTTAAGGCCTTTATACACCGGGGACAGGTTTTTTTTGTGCAATATATTTGGCTGTCGACATATTGCCTTGTCAAAATATTTTTTAACTGTTATTTTTGTCAAGGATACTTTCACACAGAACGCAAATATTATGCAGCATAAAAAAGATTTTCGGAGTTTTTGCACCGTGAATAAAATCATCAACCAATCACATTGTGCGGAATGGGTTGAGTTGTGCCTATATTTGACAACCTTGACAAAGGCAGTGCATACCAGATCCACTCCTTCTGTTATCACTTTTCACAATAAAAGCCCTCGATAGATAATATTCACAGACAAGTATTTTGCATTTCTATTCCATTTATTTGTTTCATCCCCAGTGTGTAAAGGCCTTAAGACATAGGTGACCCCTGTTCACATCCCATCTCCTACCAATATTCAACATTGGGTTCCTTTTAGTTATACATGATCTTGCGGTAACCTTAACAGAGTTGTTTTAGTAGCCTGAACTTAATCAAACCTAAACCATAGAGGTTAGGGATTATATGTGACAGTTTTGAGGGGCATTGAAAAACAACATAATTTTACCCAAAATTACGCCGGATCAGAAAAAAAGCGCTCATTTTGGAAGGCAATGATAAATTGCCTGTGTTGTTTTAGGTTTTGTGGATTTTTACAGCTACTAGTTAATAAGGCACTGATCAGACTGACTGATTGGAGCCCAGGTTGTGCAGAGCTGTAAAAATGTCAGAGGGAACTGACATTCCGACATTATGTCTGCCAAAAAAATGCCTTAAATCGGCAGTGTGGGAGCATTTTGGATATAGAAAATGACCAGGGAGTCATGTGAACTGCAGATCAATTACACAGTTTAACCATCCGTGTTGAAATCGTCAGGGGGAGAACTCGTAACGTTGGCAGCAACAGTTAACAGCTGTTGTTATAGTACAGAGGTTCAATTTAGTTACATTATGGTGCGTTCATGCTCCATTCAGTAAAAATGATCACTGGATAAAGGTCGAGAGGGAATTGAGACCTTTTTAACTTCCTTGCACTAGCTCTAAGCATCTTATAATACATAATCAAAACTGCCAATGCCAAGTTTTTTCAACAAAAATACAATATTTATTTCCTAATCATTTGAATTGTGTTTTTATGTAAATAACCACTATAGATAACTAATAAAGTAAAAGTATACAGTTGATGATAATTCATATTTTAGTTCATAAGCTGTTCCCTATCGAACACGAATGGCATTGTTTACTGAGGAGCTGTTGCAGGATCCTTGTAAGAGCACTAGTTGACCCCTACTGGTTGGTATTTCAACACTGTTCCCTTCTGTTCGAGCCCTCCCTCGTCCACCAGTGCTAGTTAGCAAGACATAAGGTGCTGTACAGGATTCTGTTTGTTTTTATTACAATTCTGATTTACCTTTTTCTGTGAGTGTATGAGCAAAGAAAAAACAACTGTGACTTTATGCCATTAGTGGACACACAAGGGACACATGCTGTATATAATTGCTGTTGTCTCTCGACCAAACTTAACAGCGGAAATAGTGTAATGTGACAAAATATGAATGTCACTGCAAATAAAAAGTGTATTACCTGCGCTGTAATTATATTCCATGGGAATTAACTAGCTGTTGGCAATGAAAAGAAGTGATATCTTGAGGGTGTTGTTTTTAAAGAATCCCATAAACACTGATGCCCAGCTTAGCCTCTGTTGCTTTTTAAAGCAATGCTTTAAGACACATTGGAAATCATTACAGGTCTGTTTTGAAAATAGTCACCAGTAAGCAATTATATCCCTAATTGTGATTAGAGCTGGAGCTTTCGTCAAGCGTTTTGTTTACATTACTTTTTTTTTCGACATTTACTGGCAGAATGCTTCGTGAAAAATTAGGCTACAGCAGAGAGATACTGTAGGGATTGTAGTGGGTATTGGCAGACTGGCTGGTGGTACCGTTTCTTCTGACTTCCTGAGGCCACAGGAAGCTCCATTTGGGGGATTAAGGTCACACTATTCCTTATCTGTAGTGCAGAGTCCCCCCTTCAGCCAGCTGGTACTTACAGATGAGATCTGGACCTATACTGCTTCTGACAGATAGATTGGCAGCCTACATCCCGCTACTCCATACCTCTTATCCTTGGCCTTCTCATAATAGAATAGAAAACAGCAAACTGGAAATACTGAAGAAACCATCCAGAATCCCTATGTTATTGTTCTGACACAGCTAAAAATTACAATCATTGCTTTCTCAAGTATGGATGACCAACATTGTGAAAAGAAAAATAGTTGCAGGACTTGAGGCAAGTCAGTATTCTCAGTGAAGAAAATGAACTTGTGTGTTTCCTATTACCTCAGCATTGTTTGGAGGCACCGTCATCAATTCTTGCTGTTTCAGTATATGAGAAAGCGTTTGAGCTCTTTGAATGTAAATTTAAATAGGCTTCATTAAACAAAAACAAAAAAAAGTGTTCTTAATTTTTCCTCAGCTCTGTATGTGGTGGATCATTAAGACAGCATTTTTTACAATGCACAATTAAAGCATAAAATAGATTTGCAAGCCATTAATGCAAATGAACACATTAGGAGTACCACCAAAAACAAACCGCATGGAAGGAATCTTGAACAAAAAGAGGTGGATTATGTCTCTAAAGTCTTTCATACAACAGTCAGGTCATGCTTTCTGGTTTCTGCCAGTGTTGCGTAAAAGATTGGTCATTCAACTTGAAATGTAAAAACAATTACCAACCAACAACAGATTTTTGAGGCTTGTACCAACATTAAGATTTGAGAGTTACAATAATCAGATAAGCATATGTTGGCTGATATTCTTTTTTTATTTACATAAATATACACAGGCATTTTTGATACTATTATATTTGTACTAAGTTGGACATTATAACTAACATAACATATCTTTGGCACTTCCACTACTAAAATATATTGTTATTTATGAGATAAATGCTATGATATGTGGATAATAAGCCACTTTCTGCCAATATATCTTAGTCTGGTTCTTGTATCAGTCTAGTTGTAAAGATCACACATTTTTGCACTTGTTTAATTTGACTGGTAATTTCAGCTATTCAAATTATAATGTTTTGGGCCATTTCATTACTTCAGATAGCAATAGTGGAGAGATGACAGGAACCGAGGAAAAGAGCAATGCAACAACAATCCCCGGTAGAATTCTAACCAAGTACGTTGTGGTTCATACATAGTTGCCATCTTAACCCCTAAGCCTTGAGGGCATCCCAAATAAGCTATATCAACAGTATTACAGTATACCTATACTTACAAAATTGAAACCTGGCTTGGATGTGAAACACTGGAAGCAGCTACAGTATATGAGAAAGGAAAAGTGGTGTATACCTTCCCACTTCAGCTACTATAGCTATTTATACATCCCTGTCTTAGTCATGAGATGAATTTATACTTTAAGGCTACTCAACAGTATCTTCCCTTTTCAACCATACTGGTTGCTCCTCTCAGCTGCTTTGGAATTTACCTTTTGTGACTAAACTTAAGCCTGGATGCTAGGACGTCTGTGACTCCCTGTATGAACAGGTGGTGGATGTAGATGGAGCATTTTCCTGGCACCGTCTTCCACACGGGCCGTCCCTGTGTTTTCAGCCTCACTGCTGAGCCTCAGATGTTACTCTGTTGTATTTGTGTTTCATTTGTATATATGACATTTCTTTGTCTGGTATTTTGCTGTTGCTGACAGTTTTCTCAGCCGGTAGTATCTGTTCTCTGCATCTGTCTCCTCACACTTCTTATTCTCAATATTTCTCTTGTGCTTCATCAATAATTACCTCCCAACTTGTTCTCCTTTATGTTAAAAGCCAGTTTGATGCAAGGTCTTCTGCCAACCAGAAGATTTGCCTTTGTTTTTATCAAAACTGTTGCTGCAGAACATTTTACTTTGTCCTCGGTAAAAGCATAACATCCTGACAGGGAGTAATCTTTGGACAAGAATAAACTTTCTATTGTTACAGCAGTCACTACTAGACTAAAGTCTTAGCCACTTGCTCCAATAAGACTGTCCTTCCCTCTTGATTATGTTTAAAACACATTTCTTTGTCCTGGATGTTTCCAGGACATGAAAACTACCAAAGTTATTGATTGGGAGGGGGGGGGGTTCTCATCCCCTAGCCAACATGTTAAGAAGGCTAAGAAATACAGTCAAACTACATTTCAATACTTGTGTCACTTTGTATTATCATTTTATGCGTATGCATTTGACCTTTTTCATTGACAACTCACTGGTCGTGTATAGCATTAATAATCCTGTTGATATATGTAGTTAAGAGTTATTTACTACTTTACCTAATGCCCATTATCCAGTGTTTCATGCTCTAAAAAGTGCATGCACACGTAACTCAAGAGTTCCACTAAGAGATAAAATGGAGGCTGTCCAACTCCCCCTTTGTGGTTTCTGTATTTAAAGCTGTGTGGACAAGTTCATAAATCACTCACTTAGCTAATGTGGATATCCTTTTTGGAGAAAATTACTATGGATTTGGAGGTGATGGTGATTGCAGAATGAAAGTAAGCACATTTGTCATTGTTATCATTCAGACTGGGGTTGGCCGCTGAGGATGCTTTTCAGGAAATGATGACACGGGGGACCTAAATAGGCTGGGCGAGCTGAAGATAAATGGGGAATGCACTTAAATCCGGCCCTTACATCCGTTAGCTCTTCTTTTTAGGTGTCTTCAATGTGGGTGGATAAATGGTTATGTAATAGAACATGTGAAGAAAAGGTATCGAGGCAGAAAATAATTTTAAACGGCCTGTATCCATAGGTGACGGCAGCACACATATCAACAAACCATCTTGAGATTACACATTTCTAAGAACATTGGCTTCAATCGGAAATATATCACCCTTCAGATTGTTGACTTCAGCTTCAACTAGAAGTTTTCAGATTTTCTTTTTGAAAGAACCAATGTATTGACAATTGCATCATTTGAAAACAAGAAAGGGTCGGCTGCTTAAAACACTTGCACCGTCAGCGCATTTTAAACACTTGCCTGTGGCGATAAATGATAATGCAAAGTTTACCAAGCGCTCTCATTTGTGGTATCAGATTGATGCAGCTCCATTAAAAAGGGGACGCAGTATGACTTTCTGCAGGAATGGACGAATATTTGAATACTACATTAGCAACTGTAGACGATGCTCATCATTCTAATCAGTTTCTCATTCGTTGGCAAAACAATCGCACCTTCAGGTCCATGCTCTCACTCACATTGCATCTATATCAGCAGTTTACTCAGCTGTAATATAATTGTAGATCTTCACATCTTTCTTTTCTTTAAATATGTCATCCATTTCAGATTAAATGATGACCGTGGATACATTTT
This sequence comes from Ophiodon elongatus, assembly GCA_016806645.1. Classification (NCBI taxonomy): domain Eukaryota; kingdom Metazoa; phylum Chordata; class Actinopteri; order Perciformes; family Hexagrammidae; genus Ophiodon; species Ophiodon elongatus. Next base: position 2,714,866 of record JACSYO010001725.1, read on the forward strand.
TGTAATCCATGCGCAGTTCCTTCCAATTCAAGATACGATCCAGACTAGTGTCAGACTAGTGTTTTTCAACCTTGATGAAAGGGTGAAATCATTTGTTTCTTAGTTTCCAGTGCCTTTACAAATTACAATTCTGTCATGGATAAAGGAAACATTTGTTGATGGTTTGTATAGGAAACAGGAAGCAGTGGTCTCTTGTTCAAAAGTCAAAATGTGTATCAACTTGTCCATTCCACCCGGACCTCCTCCCTCTGCAAACTTTGTGGCTCTTTAACATCATAAAGAGTGTTTTTTCTTGGGTTGACTATCTAAAAAAATTATGAGACATCATTCATTTATCTTATTTCATTTATCTTATTTCCTGACATTGAAAGATTGGTTGTGAATGAGAGGTTGTGCCCCGCACAAAATAAATATTTTGATGAGCAAGGTAAATAATTAATTAAGCACACTTCATTGTGAACATTTGTGATCTTCTTACAATTCAATAGTCATAGTATAAATGTTTTCTTGTCTTCTCCAGACTAGATAAGAGTAACAATACAGAGTAAGATACTGCTCTTTTACTGTACTATAATAATGACAGTGGATGCCCACTTTCTGTTGTCCTGTTTTCATTCGCCCTTTAAAGCCATTCCCATGGGCCACTGGAGGAAGGAGGAAAAAAAAAAGTTTTGACAAAATCAAATTTGATACAAATTGCATTTGCTCCCAAGGAGGAGACATTGAAACCTTTTCGCAAGAATAAGCTGACAGTGATTTCATTTGTCTAAGTAGATAAATCATACATATTGAACTTGTCTCTGTCTCTCACGGCGTGTCACTGCTCAGACCTGATTTAATTTGCCACTTTCTGCTGGAGCAAGAACCAGGCTTAAACATTAAACTCTGAAGGTTAAACCATTTCAGCATTTTAATTAGTTCCACAGTCCCCCTCCTTCTCCCTTTCCTTCTACCAGATGAGTTAGAGCCCACTGACATTTCTCCTTTTCCTGTCTGTGGAGTTCATTGTCTACTTTTCAAATTTCTTTGAATTACAGATCCACAAAAAACTATTTCTTGTCATTGACCTCATGAGATTTTGGACATTTGTGGTCTTTGTGCATCTTCTGCTCACTGTAAAGGCATTGCATGAAATCAAATGAGATCATTTAAATAGAGTCCTAGTGAATGCTCTGTAAATTGGGAGGGGTTGGAGGGTTCAAGTGTACCTGATGTGAGATTTTGAAGTGTGGCCGTAACACTTACTATGCTCTTTGCAACGGGGTGGGGGTGACGGGTGCCATGTCTGACAAGAGGACAGAGGCAGTCACAGAAAAAGCGGTGATGAAAGACAAACCATTTGTGCCCACGACTGAATACTGAAAGCTATGTTTTACGGCTGCTATTCTACCAAATTGCTTTTGTGCGTTGGGGTGGCTTTTTAAATAATGCAATCGGTTAAAAGCTCTCTGTAAAGGCTCTGCTTGTATGGTGTGGGAAGCTGGAATGGAATTGAGTGCATTTTTAGGAGAGAGGGTTATAATTTATGCACCATTGAAATATGACCACGTTGTGCTTTTCTTTGCCACTTTGATTCAACAGGGTTCAACATGTACACAATCTGTTTGAAGATGAGTTCAGAGACCCTGTGATCCAATGTCTTTAATAACAGTCATTCAGACGATTCTGGACTGTTTTGATAGCAGGGTTTTAAGAGTATTATGATATGATGATGTCAACATGTGGCCTTTGCTTCATTTTGCCTTTTCAAGCAAATTATTCAAATTCACACTTCTGGTAGAGCACCATTACCGTGTTTTGTACCGTGGTAATACTGAGCTGCATGCACCTCTTTTACCTCTGCCTTCTGCTCTGATGTCATTATAAGCTGTAAATGGCAGATTCTAGCATGGTCACGCATTTGGCAGGGAGGAGTCGCTTGTTGACCCTACCCACCGCTGCTGCTTATCATTGGCCAAACACGTGGTTCACACTCTGGACAATGGCGGATAAAATGATGGATCAGTTCTTCCATATTGGCTTGTTGATCCATAGTCACCCCTCCCTTTGCCCCCGCCAACAGAGTGGATATTGGCATTTGCCACTCAGGCGGCTGTGCCCCCGAGTCCCGTAACTGCTGATTAGTCAAATGAGTCCCGGCCTGCGGAATAATTAATGTTTAACATTGGGGTCTTTACTCTGCGGATGATCGAATGGCACCGAGGTGAGAGTGGTGGTGGACATTTGAAAGCAGGGGCCCGGCGCCCTGTGAGGAGGGAGGCTGCAGCCTGATCAATGTTGACGTTAGCCCGGCTAATCCTAAGCATGCTAGTGAGCGGCTGCGTGGTGAGGCTGAGGGAGGGATTGGTGTCTGACAATGAACATTAGCATTTAATTGTTTCTTAATTAATTTGTTTATTACTTGTCCAATCACAGCGGGGCTCTTTTTGCAGCAGGAATGGAGAAGGGCCCACGAGTGTTTGGCTTTCATCAGGACTCTCAAATGTCTTGACTTTTTGCTGTTCGATGTTTGCTGTGACAGTTGCACTGCAAAGCAACGCGGCTCAAGGGATGACGCCATCGTCTTCTGGATCTGTTGGTCAGTCGTCCCACCATTTAGGTGCAGATGGATATATTTCAACAACTACTGGATGGATTCCCATGCCATTTACATGTTCACATATTCATGTTCCTCACAGGAGGAATCTTAATGTCTTTGATAATCCCCTGACATTCGTGCCACTAGAGCATGCATGTCAGGGGAGGTTTACATCTCTCACTCTACAGCTGTTGGATGGATGATTTGCAATTTGATGCAGACATGTATGGTCTCTGTTAACTTCTGTGTTCCCCTGATGTTTTTTTATCTGGCAACCATCATCCAAAATTTTTACTTTTCCAATACCTTTGTTTATTCAATAGTTTGGTTTTCTTTACTTCGAGCCTCAGAGCTGCCACTGTGTCTGTAGACTCTTATGCCCGTTTGGTTTTCGTCCATCATATCTAATGCATTATATTACATTGACTAACTGTTCAATTAAGCAAAGTGCTAACATTTTTGGACAGTTGGTAGGCAAACCTTTGGGCAAGGGGACATTTGTATGTCATTTTTCTGAGACCAAATGAGTATTAATCCAAAACCTATTTTGCAGATAAATCTCTAATCAAATCATTAGTTGTATACCTATAATCCATGAAGAATTTTACCTCATGCCCTGTTTTACTAATCAAAGCGAGCTGATTCAGAACACAACCTGTAAACTTTTAATAGTTACCTTGATGTGATAACTTCCATTTGAGACATTACTTATGATGAATCACTTCTCTATTGCGAGGATTATAGAGAACAAATAAACACAATAATCTAAACATGATAAAAAAAAGAAGAAAAATCTCAACCCTGCTTATATTGTAAACATAACATCTGAAAGCCCCTCTGAATGACTTGCAGGTATGTTTAAATTGGATGTACTATTTTTCATTTTGAAGTAATGAAATATTTAAGGGGCAGAGAGAGGTCTATGCGACATGCTTGACCTTCGCAGCAGAAAGTCTGCCCTGTTATTACAGTATTTATATGGCTGTCTCCATCCGCGCAAGCAGGGATATAAAAAAATATTTAATTACTCAATTAACTGAGGTAGAATATAACCCCGTAGAAAACAGGTGAGGGAAGAGGGCACACATGACCAAATTCAACAATAGGAAAAGCAACAGAGGAACAAATATGAATAGAGCAGATGCTTTTAATGTTGTGTTATTTAGTCAAGATGAGGTGACATTAAAAAAGAACAGTTAGATTTCAATCATCATCCTGAGACAGTTCCACATTGAGATGACACCTCTGAATGACATTGATGGAGGAATAATGGTGGGCTCAGTGGATGGATACCAATGGATTCCTAAACGGTTGAGAGTGCTGCATTGTCTTCAGTTTGTTTAAAAAAAAAAAGAAGCTCTGTGCACTGAGAGCATATTCTCTCATTAGCTCTGTCACTGCGTTTCACCCGTGATGCTATGGATTTATGGGGGGAAGAGAGCATTCATATCCCAGATGGGGCTCTAATATGGCCACATTCAGTTCATTATCGATTGTTCCTCTTTTAACTGCACCGAAAGCGTTCAAAGGAGTGACGAGAAAGGGATTACCGTCAGCAGGTTGGAATAAAACTTTCATAGGAGCAGTTTGCTATCCCTCAATGCTCCAAGCTACTTTGAAAGTAAAATTCCAAATTTGCATTTCACGCCGATCCACCAACCGGTATGAAACTATCCAGTCCATTGGATAAGAGCTTGAGTGAGAGCTTGGGGATGAAAGATTTTATTTTTCTGATGAAAGATTATACATGTTTTTTTATTTCATCGACACTGAAGTTACATACTATATCACCCAGAAATAATTGCATAAACATCTTTGAAAGCCAGTCGCCTGCAGATTAGATTTGTTATCTGAATCCTGCAAGTGACCATAATCACATCTAATGTGATTTGATTATTTGTCATTAATTAATCAAATGGCACATTTGATTCAGGCAGCATCAAAGGTTCCTTCTGTATTTATTTTGAGATGTGAGGTCATACACTGGATTACTATGTAGAATATATATTTTAAGTCACAGTGGCTATGAACAATGTGTGTCATGTAATGATGGTTAATACAAAGCCAAATGAAAAGAAAAAAACTTAATTGTAATCTGCAATGCTACAGGGAAACTCAAGCTGACTAAAGTAATGCATTTCCCTTAGAAAATGAATGTTTTTTTTCTGTATTCAGCAGACATTGATTAATCATCTCTTGAGGAGTTTGAAGGTCCATTCCTAAAAAGGAGGCTCCATTTCACATACTTTATGGGAGAGATTAATCATGTTTTGGTTTGTTAAAAGACTGCTGACTTGAATTTGTCACATAAACCCATTTGATCTTTTCTGTTGACATATTCAGCCGCACAGTAATGTATTCCCTTCCTTTTTACCTGAAGTTAAGATGATACTGTACAGGCAAAAAAGGAATAAAAGACAAAACTAATATGAATACTTTAGTACCTTTTATAGCTTGTCATGTTCATTAAACCCCATGATTTGTAAATATTGGACATAAAATAAAAAAAAAAGCCTAGTCTTACCAGTAGTGGCTAAAAAACAATATTCGGCCTAATATTGGCACTGTAGGAGCTTGACTGATACCACGGATAGCCTGCCATTAGTTTTTGATATCTTTGGTACATAGTTAAAATAGGACCTCAGGTTAAAACCTGATCAAGATTATGAAAGTTGTTTCATGGTTATCTTCACGTTACATTTACATTTATTTTTCCGTGGCTTCTTCTACTTTGTGTATGATGAGTTCGGTATATGCCTCATCCTAAGGGGACTATGAATATCCATAGCAGATTTCATGAAGTTTTACCTCTTAATTTCAGTTGATTTGGCGACAACACTTCACGTGAAGCCGTCGCAGTAGGATGTACCATTTGGATTAGCAGTAATTCAATACAGCTTTGACACGGTGTAAAGAAACAAACAGTTAACAGTGAGGCTGTTATCAATGAAATAAGATTTCACTGAATTACGTGCTGAATTATTTTTCCGTGAATCCCTTGTCAAGTGAATGCAATTTAACTAACGATAAAACCCAACATATAGAGAGATAGAAGCTGGATGTAAATACATTGAATGGTTAAATGGCTGAACATTTTGAACAAAAATCATGAATCATTGTAAATAAATGACATTTTTGTCCCTTGATGAAAAGTCACCAAAATTCTGAATCATCCTCTGCGGCCTATAAATATCTAAACCAAATTTCATTGATTCATAGGGGCCTAAATATCTTGCTTTCATTGTGTAGCGGTGAGGGCTTTTTTAACAACCGTATTAGCTTGCATTTGCTAGGATAAATATTCCCAAAAGGTAAGTACAGAAAGAGCACTGCATTATCACTTATGGGGAACACACTAACACAACTGAAATGACATGTTGTGAGCATGTATCAAACAACGAAGCGTGAAATCTCAAGGGGATCCCATGACAGAGGCATTATCAGGAATAGTTTAACACCGTCACCCCACACATCCCGGTGGGGACGAACTATTTGGATGTAAAGACAACGTCTTGCATATTGATAGACTTCCGGCGGTGCCACCCATTCATCTTCACCTTGTCACTCTCGTCCAGTCAACAAGAACGGCACGCAGTCGACACATTCTGACCTTTTTTTTTAGCATAAAGAGCATCAAATAATCTGCATGCAAGAACATAAACATCTATATGTAATGATACATATCGGCAAATTGTGGCATTGATAATCATAGTGTAAAGCTAGAAGCAAACCAAAGGGAGGGAGATGTTGTGTGCGTCATACAGTATCCTCACTGGTAGATTTGGAAAGCAGTCTTCCCCAAGCCAATTTGTTTAGGAGGACTAATGCCAGACAGCTGCGCAATTACACCTCAGCACAAAGCTAAGCCAATCTACTATAGAGCGTAATGGCTCGCATTGATATGCCAGTGTCTGTCTGAACAGTACCCACACACAGAATTGTCAACATAATGTCACACTCGCGTCTCAGGTTGAGCGGTGGAGCAGTGTCTTCTTTTTTTTTTTTTTTTTCTCCAGCGCGTGTTACTTGATAATGCAAGCGAGATGATGGCAGCGAAATGCACCCATATTAATCTCTCAGCATTTTCTACCATGACAGCGCAATTTTCAGTGCCTCCTCGAACAATCAGCCGCCTCAGTGTATATGTCTTTCAGAGCAGATGCAGACTACGCTCGCATCTCCCAGATCCAATTTGGAAATAATGTTTAAGGTCTGTGAGAGAGAGAGAGAGAGAGAGAGAGAGAGAGAGAGAGAGAGAGAGTCTTTTGACGTGAAATACAATGAAAAACATGTACAATTTCTGGATTTTTCTTTAAAGTTATATTGCACAAGTTTGATTACTATTGCTGTAGTTTTGTGAATATGTACTCATAATTCATTGCCCAAATTTGAGTGACTATGGATACAAATACGCACCAATAGGGAAATGGCTAATTGAGGATTTGACGTGCTCAGAAAAAAAAACAAGCCATTTCCTCGTCGGTTCTGATTACTTGCAGCTTCATTATTTGTCTCCAGAAAATTTAATGTAGTCCAAGTTACTGCTGCTCTTCTGCTGCAATGTTCATCTCTTCATTTTTAGATTGCAGACTTTCTTCAGATTGAATTCTTTAGGGCTGATGGGAAATATGGCTGTATCTTTTGCTGCACTGTAGTAAACAGAATTATAAACTCATGCTCGTTCTATTCCTTCATATAGTACACACATCATTTCCAGGGTGCTAACCACTTTTAATGATAGCTTCATGTTGTTTCAAGGCTTGTCTCACAATAAGACTACAAGAAGGAAACAGCATATTTGAACGAGCATAAAAACTGCCCTGGCAATTACAAGGCCATCTGAAGATATTCTATATTTTCAACAACTCTTAGAATTTTTTTTTTATGAAAATACCAAAATTAACATTGATCTTTTTGAACAATTGATCCTAACTTTCTGTCTATCCAAAGCCGGATATAGCTTATATCGTGTCGTGCCATATGTTATCCATAAATTATTAAAAATAGTCGGTCCAACATAATTCTGAAAATACTCATTGGAGCAGCAAATGTGTATTAATTTTGCGCCTAAAAATAGTCCCCAACAAAAACCTACAACGTCCAGCAGTTTTGGGATATTATTGTACCTTAAACTTGAACTTCTGAAAAAATTTAAATCTATTTTATAAACAAATATGTCCAACTATATATCCATGTTCCACTTTGTTCACCAGCTAGTAACTTTCTCTAACTCGTCTGTCTACTGTTCTATGGCTACTGTTTGGAGCTGGAGGTAGTGTGCAGTGGGTTAATCAGAGCTTTTTTTGTTGAAAATAGCCTTCTATGGCTTGAAATGACTGCAATTTTATTTTAATAATTCTCTGTGGGTTTGTCAGTTTATATGTCCCCATTGGTAATATAAAAATATAGTTTATTGCAGCTTAAAGGATTGTTTAAATTGTTTGTTCTGCTCTGTCTTGATGATATTTCTGATCATTTCTCTCGAGGATATAATGTTGGCAGAAGTCATTATAAGATACATTAAAATTTCCACCAGGTAGTTCATTGTCACGCATTCTTGCAGATTGTGACTATAGTGCAACACAAAACATCGTTATTGCAGCTAGTGAGATACAGTAAGTGACTTGCTAGCACACAAGGAAGTTTGTTTTCTTTCTGACGTAGTTTGCCATTATAAGGAGTGTTACAGCTTTTTTCACATTTGCTTGCTTGCTGTATGTTCATTTCTCTTCCATTTCTTGCCTTTGTGACAAGTTGAATGGACTGAATGCATAATTTCCAATGCGAGCAAAACTTACTCCCTACATAGGTAGCTGAATGAATGCACCACAGAAAGAAATGTTTGACAGGCACAAAACCAATTATGTAACATTACAAAGCAAATATATGCACCCAGTCGTGAGAGTACACAATTTAACAATACACAAGATAACGGTATGTTAGTATGCAAACAGTTTAGGGAATAATAAATCAATATATATCCTGTAGAAACTGTCATAAGTCATAATCAGGCTCTGGATTTTTCCCTTTTTCAAATTCTGGTTAAGCGACAAATAGGTGAAATTCTCTGACAGTTTTTTTCTGAACATTTGACTTCACACTCTAACTTGGCATTGAAAAAGGCCTCAGTCGTTTCCAGTTTATAGAAATCTAATGCCGATCTTTTTCCGTGACATAGAAAATAGCAACAGGCTAACGAGGCACTTTACGGCTTTGTGAGTGACAGGGACAGCGTGTATAAAATGGAAGCCGGCCGCCACGGTGTCTCCTTAAAAGGCAACATGTAAGTAGTAGCAGCGGAATTATGATGCCTTTCTGTTTGCTTATTCTGTCCCCGACCTCCAAGTTTTCAAAGAATCAATAGGAATAAGCCATTTTGAACTAACAACCTCTCAAAAAATGTTGCTCTGCTCTGCTGTGCACATACACACCGAGGTTCCGTGATTGGCTTTCTGTCTTACTCATAGGCGTAGGAAAAAATGGGATGAGACTGCAGATATAAGGGGAAGGCAGAGGAAGCAACAACAATAAAACTGCTGTGGTTCTGACTTTGGACTGCGATATTTCCCATAAAGGTTGTCTGCCTTTCTCTGTTATCTCCTCTTCCTCTCACTCAGTCTCTTATTCACACTTTAGCTTTCTCTCCCTCTCCCACATCCTATTTCCCGGCACCATTTTCTGACAGGAAACATTACCGCCATTACAGATCACTAGATACTGTTCACTAGATGTCAAAAGAATCAGATTGATCACATGGCACGACAGAAGTGTTGCACTGTGGCAGAGGGGACAGTCAAATGGCAGAAAATAATAGGGTGCTTGCCAGGCCTGACAGATAACTTGGAGGCAGCCATACAATAGGCAAGCAACATGGCTGAGCTCCACAATGGAACAAGCAGGAAATGGCTTTGCATTTCAGCCATCCTCTCATTTCAGCTGACATCCCAAATAGTATATGACACACTGTAGAAAAATATCTATGCAAGGGATATGGTGAATCACAGCTGCAGGCAGCGAGCGAACTCCTATTACAGCTCAACCTGCAACATGTGCAAATGTAAGAAAAACTCAATGGTTGTTTTTGCTTGCTTCCAATACAAAATGATTTCCTGATTTATGCTCAATTAGCTTTTAATTCGAAATCAATTTAATTTGTATAAAAACATCAATCCTCATTCAAAAAAAGCAATTTATTCGCAATTACAAAATCCATTAAAGCATAATTAGACTTTCACACTGAGAATCACATCAAGATAAAACAGAGCATTTCTCAGTGTATATCTTCAATGCAGAGTAGTCTGTCACTTTCTCCAATGAAGGCGGCACAGTGTTGAAACTTCATTAGAGCTGAAATGATTAGTCAATTAATTGATTAGTTGATTGACAGAATATTAATCAGCAACAATGTTAGAGATTTATCCTTTAGGTTATATTTAGGGATGGAAATATCGATTGTGCACTCAACCAATTTCGTCCTGATGGAAAAATGAACCAGGCAAAACAACCACACTTGAGCGAAGCAAATATTGTTTACTAGATATCAATAATATATGCATACATACAGTATGTGATTCAGATACCAATAGAGATAAAACCTTTGGCTAACAAAATGCCCAGACCTATGCAGGAACATGTGTCTTATTTAGGTTGTATAAAATTCATAGAATGTTCATAGAATCTGTGGTCCAGTGTTTTTGGTACAATTCTGCCATCCAGAGACTTGGCTTGTCCTCCCCCTCCTACATACAGCAGGCTTATTTGCTATCTTTGAGCTTCATGTACAAAATACTTATTGTGAACCTGACCCCGTCACCCAGATTTCGCTTGCTGTGGTTGAGGGGAACAGGGCAGATGACCATGTTCTGCAGCTCAATGATGGGGTCAGAGCGCCAGGGTTGTGTGCCAAACTTGTCGGGCCACCACAGGTCGACAGTGGAATACCTCAACAACTATCTGATGGACTGCCATGGCATTTTGCGCAGACATTTGTGGTGCCCAGAGGATGGATCCTACTGATTTCCGTGATCATTTGACTTTTCCTGTGGCCAATCCAGGATGTTGACATTTTTGGTTGCTAATAAACTATCTTGACAACTATTGGCTGGATTGCCATGAAATCAGCATTACTTTTGGTTTAGTGCTAATTACAGTAGCACATGTTAGCATGCTAACACTCAACGAAGAGGGTGAAAATGTTTAACATTTAACCTTCTAAACATCAGCGTTTTAGCATTGTCATTATGAGCATGCAGATTTTTTTTTTTAAAGCAACACTACCTAAGTGCAGCCTCAAAGAGCCGCTAGCATGGCCGTAGAGTCTTAGTCTTGTTTTGAGGAAAATGCCAGAAATTTAGTGATTTCAGTGTCTCACTTGTCAATACTTTGTGGTTTCCATGCACCATCTTTGATAGTAAACTAAATCTCTTTGGGATTTGGTGTGATGAGCATTTTGAAGAAGTCAACTTGGGCTTCGTGAACTTGTGATGAGCATTTAGTTTTACTTTTTGTGACACTTTGTCAGCCAAATGATTAATACAAATGAAATTATGCTTTAGTTGCAGCCCTACACGTCACATATTTATTTCTTCATAGATGATTGTCAGAAGTTGAGCACATAAGAATGATTTACAACATGCCCAATTCTATGGACAGCATTGGATAAATCGTTGCCAAACCAAGCAGAAAAATAAAGAAAACAATTCTTAGCTGGTAAAAAAGTAATGATCATTGATTTCCATTGAAAGTCTGATGGTTAAATGAATGAACAAATTGTAAAATGCTTCATGTGGTGGGCACAGTCAATTCGTCACAGGATATGAGATTGATCATACTGTACATTCCGTCTTCTGAATGTCTCAGCCATCACATCTCATCTGTAACGCTCCTTGTGCTGAGCATTTGTAGCAGCAGCAGCATGTCCTGCAGTAAAATCCAAAGCCTTCTCCTCCCTGTGTGGGCGTTGGCATTTCCCCCCTTCCTGTCATAAAGAACAAACTGCTCGTGCTGTTTAACCTTGAGCTGTTGGAGCTCGGGCACATATCACCTTTGCAGCCCCCTTGACGACCGATATCAATCAAAATGTCCCTCGCCGTTTTAGGATGAATCAGCAGTTTTGGGGGATTGATTGAATTTTATCTTGATTTCATAAAACATTTAGACAAACCAATTAAAGAGGTGGCTGACTGCAGCCACCAGCACTTAATCCATCATGTTGTCAAGGGGATGAGATCAGATTGACACTAATGTAGTCGATATGTTGGTGTATTTGCAATCTGGTACAATAAAGTGGAAATTAATTTGAATAATCCAAGAAAAAAAAGAGTCATGATTGGTATGAAAGTGGTTGCACCTTTGACAACCAACTTGGATTATTTTAAAGCCTGAGGTGTACATTTTTAACCATGTTGGTTTATCACAAAACTTTGTTGTACCCCGTTGACTCCAAACATTTAATTTACAATGTATTCCGCCTCACAATGCAGCAAATCCATTGCAGGCCGATGGTATTATACTGCAGTGCGGTCCAAATATTATAATAAGATGGATGGCTACTGCACATTTTCCTGGAGGACTGGCTTTCTTGGTCTTGTCCACCAACTGCAGGTGAAATACAGCATGGCTATTAACATGCAGTGGTCCTCCGCGGAGTTAACGGCATACTCCCACAGAACTCCTTCTCCCTTTGTTTTAAGGCGGGCTTCTTAATTACTAGCTGTCCCATTCAGGTTGTAAATGGCCCTTTATTGCCATTCTGTAATCAGAATAAATCCTCAAGCCTATTCACTGGCCTGATGCCCCTCCATTGATTTACAAATGACCCATGTATTATTAATCCAATGTTTTCCCCCTTTTTACCTCATTATAAGCCCTATCTGCAAGTAAAGGGCACCTCACCACAGCGTTATCGCACATGACGGTGTTTCTTGAGAATTCTCTCCGAGGTTTGTTTTTCGATATGATACTGTGTCGTGTTGATAACAACGAGCAGGCAAAAGAGTGTGGTGATATCAATGTTTCTCCCTACAGTTAATATGAAGCATATCGCTTTTATCTGCAATGTTCCTTTGTGCATTTTCTCCTTTTCTTTAATCTTTGTCTTTGTAGAAAAGACAAAAAATTACAGGGCGACATTGAAAAGCTGTATAAAATGTACTTAGGCAGGAAATTAAAGTTTATAGCCGTCTGTGGCGGCGCCAGGATTTATTCATTAATTTCTTTCAGAGAAAACAAACAAACAAAAAGACTTAATCTGCTTTGATAAATGATGTTGGACATAAAAGTATGTAGACGTAGTGTAATCTTCTAAGATATATTGGGCCTCATTAAGTAATATGTGCGTAGAAATGTTGCACAAAATATGTGCACACGCACAATTGCCGTTGGATTCACGAAATGTGCGCACCGGGCATATTCCCTAAAGTTTTATGTCAGATAATGTTTCACTAATATTATTAGTATTATACTATTAGTAGAATACAATTTAAGTGCGGCCTGCGTTGTTTCTGAGTCGTGTGATCCAAACATTTCAAAAAACTCCAGAGCTGTAAAGTATAAAAGTCAACATTTATTGAAAAGAGATGGATGTTATAATTTCCAAAATGCACAACATATTTTTTGTCTTGCGATACATTCTGCTTCAATCTATATTTTATTGGCATTTAGCTTTTCAAAAACATCTCGCTTGCCGCAGTTCTCCTGTGTTAACCGGGCAGTTTAACAGCAATCTAACAGATCATTAAAGTTATATTCATAACCAAAATAGCATCAAATTATTATACATATTTTTTTTGTGTGATTGCATTATAAAATATGACCACAAACCGCTGAAGCTTCATTTGAAAACCTCAATAGAAGCTTTGAAAACAAAGCAGCACGACAATAATTAATGTCATAGTTATTTAATAAATTTGGCCAATGCATTAGTAAGCTCACAGTTTTAAATGTTGTGTATTAAAGCTTTTTTAATGAATGTGGTTTTAATATGAGATGCATTTATTTAAAGGTGTGTGTTTACATTAGAAAACAGCTTTCTGGGCATTCATTATGTGTGCCTATGCATGATCTGAGGCAGTTCCACAGTTGTTTGCAGAGTAAAAATAAATTCAGGTGAGAAAACTCTTATGAATCCCAGATTAGTCCATACAACTTTCATACGCATGGCTAAAGCACAGATTTGTTCATGCACAGTGTTTGTGAATGAGGCCTATTGTTATGACAACATTTTGATGGCTTTCATGCCAAACAATACTCTTGAAGTCTATGTCAGGTGGCACATCTTCAGCAATATAAATTAATCTTTTATAGTGTTTTACAGTGTTTACTATGTTAAAGAAAAACTTTTTAGAAATACAAAACCTGTCAATAATACATAAACCCAATAAGGACATTTAAAATGCCACGGTAATGGTGAAAGAGTACTCTAACACAAGGCAAGAACGAGTGCAATCTGAAGGGAATGGTCTTTTGAAACCAAGCAGACATATCAATGCAACGCAGCCTGTGATGGGAGCTTTCACCCGCTCTTAAATGAAACTGAAGATGTTTATCGTAGAGATGCACATCTTCAGTTCTTCGAACCACTGAACCGGCCAAACATGGGAATAAAATAAGACATCTTTATTGACCCTTTAGTTTCACATTACAGCCTGGAATGTGATCATAGGAATGATAGAAGCGCTGATCAATATCTCAGTGGAGCACTGGTATTAATAAAAGTCATTGCTATATTGATGAAGCCTTTAGCTGAGAAAGGCTGTAAAGAAGAGCATCACAGTATATCAAATTTATAGAGTCCACCTTTTTTTCTTTTTTTTTTTACAAACATGTTTGTAGAGCAACATGCACTGACTCCATAGACTGAGGGCGTTACTTGGGGGAAAAAATAAATATTGGGATGATTACAGACCAGCAGGAGTTGCAGTACTGCTTAATGTCACATTTAAGTCTGAACTTTGAAACCATCATTAGCCACCAAATGACACCTTAAGGCCATTGTCTAATATGTTACATGGAATGAACTTTAAAGGAACATAAACGTTCACTTTTTCGCCATCTTTGAACTTACCAGTGACGCTCTACAGTCGTTTCATTGCACAAGAAATGTAAAGACACTGAATGCGGTCATCAATTCTAATCAACATGCTGCCTCAAGTCCATTGTACTCAGTTTCATCTCCTTCAATTTTCATGGCAAATTGACTTTGAAGCCTGAGTCAACTGATGCAGTTAATTTTTAATCAGCATTATGAAAGTAGGTACGGTAAGCATTAGTCACATAAACATATTATCATTGATTGTGTTTTATTTGATGTGGAAATGTTTTTGTGTTTAATATTACCTGCAGCAGATTTATTCTTTAGGAGTCTTTGTATTTAGGAGGGGAAGTGTTGTATACATTGCACACCACGTCTTGGTGTTGTTCAAACAATGAATAACAAAGAGGGCTCAAGGAATTATTCCGTACGGAGAGCAAAGAGTGCAAAGACGCTTTGCATATCCACAGTCTGTCAGAGAAATAAATAAATTACCCCAGCGCTTCTTCAAAAACAAACGGCTGTCAAAAAGTCACTCAGGGGCACCTCACACACACCTCTTTCCCCCCGGAAATCAAATTCAGCAAAGAGGATTCTTTTATTGTATTCCACTTTTTTATTGCTCCATTCCTTTGTATGTTTCCATCTAAGAAACAAATCAAGCAAATGCCATCCGAGGAGGTGTCTGTGTTTTAATGTGATGTCTGCTGTGCCAGTGTCTCACTACAGAGTAATGCTTCTTTAGCCTAAGGATGTGCCTATGATTTCCGCTTTGAGGGAGACAAAGAGACTTAGCAATAAAAATGTCATTATTATCATGTAGTACCTCGCAGTAAATGCAAATAACGCAAATGAAGGGGGAGGGAGCTGTTTGTAAACAAATAAAACAGTCAAAGATGAAAGCGTACAAGTGTTTCCTCCTTTGTTTTCTGAATAGTGACGCGGGTGGATTTGCATGTCCCCTGCCTCTGAATGCTCCGACTGTATGACGGCAACAGGCTGACTTTTGTTGACTTGAGTATTTGCACTTTGTTGATTCAATGATAAGCTGCTGCTTTTTAATTCTTTAGACGTTTCATAGAGCTCACATTCTCGCAGCTGAAGACATACATTTTTACATGAACTGCATTACATATATGTGGGCGTTGTTATTTAATATTACTTAATATTTACTTGCTATACTTCCCATTTTGTAATTTAATTTTGTGACGGTTGGTTGTATCAGTTTTTGAATTAAGGCACTGAGAAATGGGTTCTTGCAAATAGAAGCATCAGATTGGAAACAATATAGGTTGTTGCTGAAAAGAATGACAGACAATGTATTTTGACTTTTTGGCCATCTACACCATATGTGTTTTTTCTATTAGCAATCAAACACGCTTCAATGTAAATAGGTTTCTGTTGAAACTGTTGCAGAAATATGTTCAAGCTCAAGTGACCCAGGTTACAGGAAAAAGGAATTTAGACTCTTGTCCAATTGGAGTAAAGGAAGTAGTCTGGCCTTGTTACAAAACGTTAGACTTTAATACCAGAGTGCTGTTTGTTTCCTCTTTTCTATGGTCAGCGATAGTTTATTTTAACTGTAACTACAATAATTCCCCCACCTTAAACACTTGGTTAATTTTAGCCATGACAATGAAGGTCCCCTAACCTAATGAATTAGTCAATTTTACTCAAAATGTTTTTCCCCAAACCTAACCAAGTAATGTTTGTGCCAAACCAGCCATTAACCATATTGGTGTAATATCAGACAAAGGATTTATGTTTGAAACTAAGTTTAAAGCACAAAAAAACAAAACAATGTTATCCTGTCAATAGGAGCTTCAGATCCAAATATTATTATGTGTTGTTGGGTTAAAATATTTTTTTTGTTTAGGTTTGAAGTAAGTATGGGTACAACAAATCATAAAACTCACAGATGATATCGGATCGGCACAAAAGAAACAAAGGGAGAATTGATATGTTTTTGAGATGCACTGATCACTTTTTCTTGCTGCCAATACCAGTTCCCAATCAGCAGTGATCCATACTGGTACACATATTGTTCACTTTTACACAATTGTATCCATTTTGTAAATGTGTTCATGTCTGAAAGGTCACAGAGGCAATCAACTACATTATGCTGTCAGGTGCTCTGTAAATATCTCAATCCATTCTGACAACATAATTTTCATCTGACGTGAAGATGACTGCCGGCTCTGTGTTTCACACCGCCACTTAATGAAGTCACCTGTCCATGTAAATCTAGATTACGTAGAGAAGTTGCACGTCTTTAGACATCTGATGCAAGGAGCGTGAAAACAAAAAATAGAAATGATTATGAAACGTTGGATTACATAAGCACAGAAGTCAAACAGCAATTGAAATCTAGTGAACCCAGGGCTATATCATGTTTAGCTACATAGTAAGAGTCATCCATTTCTTTATTTTTCCAAATCACAGCAGCAAGGTACAGTATAAAGGTGGAGCCTTGACAACAAGTAAAATCCTTATTGTAAAAATAGATTTGGACATAATTCAGTTTTAGCTCTTTCTATTGGGAATGGTAATATAGCTGGAAATATAGAGCAAATTAAAGAGATAAGTCACAGATTTAACAGTATCCCCTCAAGGTGTTAAATACAAGTGGCAGGATAAAGACAGCAGACATTTATGCACCGGGCAGATTTAAAGCATCCGGCACTGGTGTCAACAAATGCACCTATTATTCTGAGTAGCTGCGGGAAAACCTGAGGCGTTGGCGCATCCTGTGAAGCCTCCTGTCGAGGGATTTTAAGGGTAAATCACCACTGAATTGAAGCAGGTGTTCTAAATCAGCTGTCAGAGGCAGAACACCTGCTTTGACATATGATTGAGGTGTGGTGAGAGATGCAACATGCTAGAAAGTTTAGATGCCTACAAAGCAGGGCGGCAGTAGTCTTCTGTGATTCAGTGTTGATTTGCCAATTATAGCCATTTGGTGGTGAGCAATAGGTGGGGACACACAACAAGAGTGTGCCAATTTTACAGCTTGAATATAATTTGTAGATCAAAGTACATTCTCTAAAGAGGGCCAGCACATAGGTGTTTTTCTGATAATATGAGCAGTTATTTCTAATTTAAAAAGAGTCTGGGTGTTGATAATTGAAAATGTAGGCTCTAACACTGTTAGTGATTCACTCTGAATGCTGGACCACAATACAAGATTATTAACTGAGAGTGATCCAATTTACCTCCCAGCTGATTTCCTTTAAATTCCCACTCATTTTTATATCTCTTAAAACCGACCCCCATTTGCAATTCAAATTTAGACTCAATGAGCTGCACAAGCTATTTCAAATCTTGAGATAAATATGAGCTAACTATCATTCAAAACCTCAGTGACAAAAGCTTGACCTCTATTATATCTAGTTAGTTAATTTTTGCTATGTTAATAGGAATGTTGTAATTACCAAATACAATTACCCCCCATATTTGTGTCTATTTAATGAGTTTAGACAATCTAGAGGCCTAGTGCTAAAAGAAAGTTTGCAAACGTGTAGGGGGTTGACAGCTGGGTTGGCCAGCTCCCTTTGGGGTTGCACACGTTTCACCCGTTAGAACCACCCCTGCAGAGCAACTATGATTACCAAATCACCAATGAGGCTTAAATGATGGCAATGCATCAATCCAACCATGTTTTCTAATGGAATTCAATGTCCTATACAGCATTAGTTATGTGGGCCTTGAAGCAAATGGTAAATGTAAAATGGACTTGCATTTGTTTAGTGCCTTTCTATTCTTCCATCCACTTAAAGCGCTGTGCACTACATGTCAACATTCAACCTTTCACACACGATGTTTGGAAGCAATTTGGGGTTTAGTGCGGACAGTAGCCCAGACCAGACAAAGTAAACTCTTTGTCCGTTTTATGTTACCTGAAGGCCACCGAAGTTCTTCGACCCGCTTGTGGAGCGAATGGCATTACCACGGTTTTGCACTCAGTAGTAGGGCTAAGAGATCGTTTTGTATTTCATATCGTCCAATTTCTGATTGCCATGAGGTGGCGCCGTGGCTCAGTCTGACAAGGCTTTGAAATAATTGAATCTTTAAGCTATCTGCTACCAATACAGTTAAAGTTACGTGGTTTAACATTTACAAAAGAGTGTGAACATTTAATTAATAATCAATTTAATAGCAATTTCTCCTCTCTTCAAACAGTGGTGTCTCTATGCTCGGTGCGACAATATCACAGCTTTCATGCTCTATTTAACATTATTATATCATATTTAATATCACAATCCAGATCCTATTCATAACTTTAACTACTCTTATCGAGTGCAGAGCAAAAAACTAATGTGAGCAGTAGGTGGTGTTTTACTGATGATTGTTATCCGCCAATGTTCAGTAAAATATGCGATCAGGACATCGGCATTCATGCTTTCTGTTCGCCGATCCCTGATAATGTTACCTTGTAAACAACTAATCCATTCTGAAATTGACCCGAGGAGAGCTAGTAAAGTGACTTATGGACAACAAACGAAGGTTCCGTTCAGTTAAATTATGATGCGTTCAGGCTCTGTTCAGTGAAAATTACTTCTTGGGCGAAACTGATAACATTATTATGATGTGTTCACATGTAATCTCGTAACATGTAGTTTTAGTGAGTTACGTGAATAAATCCAGTTGTTTGAAGGAGATGTTTTCAAAACCACACTAATAGATATTAGAGAGGGAACTATGACCAGTTTACACTACCTCTAAGCAGCTTACTAATGACAAGATTTGTTTTAATCAATGAAAATACAATCTTTTATTTCCTAATCATTTCAATTGTGTGCCTTTATTAAAAAAACACTATAAATGACTATAACAAAGTAAAAGGATTACATTTTGAATTTTTGATTTGATTTGGTTTACACTGACTTCAGAGTTGTTGGAATTATGTTTGGGATGGTGTCAAACATGGCTGGAGCCTTGTAGACCAGCTGCTATAATCAAACAACAAAGGGATTTGTATCTGTAAAAGTTATATATGCTCCCTTTTTTTTCTTTTGTGCTAATCCGATTTGTGATCCGATCCGTGACTCTGATGCGTGATACAAACCGATCCATGAGTTTTATGATCCGTTGCATCACTAGTGAGCAGACATTTGGAGAACAAAGATGTGGGGATTCATGGAAAAAAAGAGGGTTAACTGATTTATAATTAAGGATTTAAAATTCATGGGTTTCTCCGTTCCAATGGAGTGTACTTGCTTAAACTATAACTACTAAAAGACATAAGACAGGAAAACTGCATCATACCTTTCTGAGCAGGTTACAGTATTTTTTCCATCATGTCATATAGGCTCCAGAATAATGTATTATATTTTAAGAAATGCCCGTTCCCCTTTAATGTTTTTACCAATACCGAGGGCAGAAATTATAATGTTGACGCTTATCAATACGATGGTCTTTAATCATTTCTCCCCAGGGCCTGCTTGATAGCGGATTTTTGTACCCATCTCTAGTTACAAATGGCCATGGAAAAAAAATATATAATTTAATTTCCAATGTTGTGAAATGGATAGGAGAGAAATAATCGATGCAGGAAGTGTGAGAAAGTGTAGGGAAGGAAAATTCAAATAAACTGAAAAAAGTTGTGGCACATCAATCCTCTCGGCCAGGTGTCAGAGGTGACATTTCATTAGTACACTTTGTCAATAGAGAAATCGTCTGCAGAGAGAGCAGTTGGGTGCAAGTAACAAGGAAGGACAGAGACACATAGAGATAGAGAAAGCCTATAAAGATGAGGAAAAGAGCACAGTTCTTTTTCATTAGACCCATCCTGATTCCAGCCAGTGGAAATTACGGATGCTGTGGCTATATAGGCGTGATGAGAGCGAAGGTGGGTGTCCCCCTTCCATTTTAAGTCTCTATCAATCATCCACCCTTCGTTTTTTTACCCCCTGCCGACGTGGCATTGCCAGCCCACATGTCTTTCTGTCTGTTCAGGGTCCAAGAGAGTTGTTGTTCATCCTCTCCTCCACCAGCCAAGTGGCAGATACATTTGAAGGAAAATCACCGGCATAATGACTGCTGCCATTTCCCATAAAATCCTCATCCATCAATTAAGAGGTTTCCAGTAAGTGGGAGATGGATATGGCAGAATAAGGCCAGACCTTTTGATGACTACAGCAGAGGGGGAGTCAAGGCACCCACTGTTACCCCCATGTAGGCCCATAATCACAGCAGTGGCTGCAGGGGCAGTCTGAAGCAAGAGGGGCACTGTTGGTCACACAACTCAAACACCAACAGTAGCTTGTTTTCATCACTAAATTATTTTGAGTGCAAAGTGGTTGCTTTTTCCTTCAAATGTCAAATTCTGAAATAGTACAAGTGACATTTAAGTTCCAAAAAAAGAATCTGCTTTTAACCGTGTAAAATTCTGAAAACCCTTCAGTCAACTTGTTTTTTATTCTTGATGTAGTGTGTTCTCTCATTCCCTATTCTCTACTGTACAAAATAAACTTTAAAGATACAATTTTAGTGAGCAGTAAAGTATCATCATTTTGTGCCATAATTCAAGTTATTTTTTGTCAATGTTGAAATGGAACTCTGACTTTTAGTCACTTAAAGCCTTTATATTCTCCAGGATATATTAGCCACTTAAATGTCTTTTAAAAAGATGCCTTAGTATATGCCAACTGTTTGCAACTAGAAATTGAGCCCTTACTCATAAACAGACGAGACTTAGTTTCAAAAGCTTTTGATCAACTACCAGTTTAATATAACTGACTGTTATACTCTGAATGACTCTGTCTTTCACACATTTATAACCATCCAGATATGTAAATAGAAGCGTCAACTTGTCAAATTCCACTTCCAAGTGTTCCAACCCTTCACAGCCTACTTAGCCCATATTCCCCCAGCTCTTCAGCACATCCTTTGCTGTTGCTAGTTCAACAGCGATCCATTGGGCTTCTCGTTGACTTCTCCTAAACTGCCTGCACTTAGAAGCTTGCAACATGCACATCATAGGCAGCAAAAGGGGAGAAGTCGTCAGTTTTCAGTCTTTTCAAGTGCAGAGCGGAATACCTTGAGGCTCTCACGGTGTGAGACGGCGTTTCCAGACATTCCTTCTCACTCCTCGCCTTTCATATTGGTCCAAGATGTTTTTCTCTTCATATTTGCCCATCATGCTCCACTGGGTCTGCATCATGCTGGGACACACAACACAAAAGATAGCAGAAATAAAAAAGAAAACGGCTGTGTTGAAAGCTTTAGTTAAATTGTTCTAGGTTGGGGGCTGCGGGAGGGGGACTGAGTACAGCGTCTGTAGATAATTAGACCTTTTGGGCTAAACAAACAGCACTCCACTGTTTTGGAGCAATTGGCGCTGTCTATTATGTTAATTTGCATCACTTGGTAGGAGATAAATAATAATTAAGTACCGATAATCGGTATGAGTGCTGGAGATTTGTGTTGTCCAGAAGGACCTCCACCTCTGAGTATTTATATCCATTGGCCAAAGCTCTTTAGTCATATGGTTGTTGCTTCATACTAGACACTTAACAGTTTCTTTACTGTTGCGAGATATATATTTTTTTAAGCAAGCAAACGACAACGGTTAGTTATAGCATTTTAAATTGTCAACATGTTCATGCCTCTGTACCGGCGGCAGCCATAACTGGATGCATTATGTTTCGGGTTGCCAGTCGGTCCAGTCCATTCTCGTGAATGTGATATTTCAGCAATGCCTCGAGGGAATTTCTTCAAATTAGGCACAAAGTCCACCTGGACTCCAGGATGATTAGATTCGATTTTGGAGGTCAAAGTTGAAAGTTAGTGTAACGTCACATTGGTCCCATTCCTTCATCATCATGTTGTAAATGAAAATTGGCAGTAAAGAGTTCTGTTTCAGAGGGATGATGTATTGTATTTTTGCTATGCTAATAAGGTACGGAAATGTAAGTCTTTTAAGTCAAGTCAAATCAACATGAGCATCATCTACTAACACATTGAGTTATATCCCTGCTGTACCATTCAGCCTGTCAATTAGGGTTCACCATTAAACCATAGACAGTGCAGCTTTGATGACTGAGTAATCTCTCGAAACCCTCAGATGTGGTCTGCTCCAACACATAAAAAGGAAATTAGAAAACTGCGGAAGACTAGGGACCGTGGGATTGTGGCACTTCCCTGTTCTCTGTCCAGGGATTACAGATGAAAAATAGCCTCTTGGCTAACTGTAGCGCATTTATAGTGATGCTTTATTAATGTGCACTGTCCCTACCAAATAAACCAATAGAAAAAAAAGAAAACACCTTCGTTTCAGGGCTCTGACATAGGCGGAATTCTTAATTGAATTCATGATAAATGGTTTTCTTTCACAATACTTCAGTGAGTTTTTTTTGCTTTAAAACAAGCTAGAACCCTCTTTGTTTTGTTATCACATCCACCCTTATTATCCACACAGTTATCCACACATTTGATTCCACAGAAGAATAATCTGACAGCCCATTTTCTATGCTAACATGCTTGTGCTAAGCAGCTATAATGTTGACCACTTTCACCAACTTAGTTAAGCTTGTTAGCATGCTACCATTATCTAATTAGCTATAAGTATAAAGATTTTATCTCAAGGAATCAGTCTATTGGAAAGAGGTCAACAGAAGGTCCTAAATCCACATATCAAAACACTTCCTTTTACTAAAGATAACAGTCAAAACTCAGTTCCCTTTGGTATTTTATTCACAACTGGATGCGTAAATCTTAACTGCTCCTCAGGAAAGTAGATGCTCGTAAAACAAAAAAGGTGGCGTCATAAAAGCTAGTATTATCAGCCCTTACGGGGGTCTTATACTTTATAAATTGGTTTGAGTGTCAAGATGGACCCCAGTTGTTGTGTCTTATCTGCTGTGAGTCTATCCAGGCACATGGTAAATTAAGATTCTAACCACTTATTGGCCTCGGGGTCCTGAGAACAGCAGAAGTTGATCGGTTTTAAAAATTTTATTTAATTTTTTCTTTATTGTCATTGTTATAATCACATTTCAGGATTTATCATCTTTCCGTTGGCGTCAGCATCAATCTCTGGAATTAACTTGTCCAATGTTATCATAAGCATCTAGGGCCAAACCTACAATGTAGTATCCAATACTAAACTTTCTTTTCAATAGTTTTTAATCAAGCGCTTCATTTCAGTTTATTGTACATGTCATAGCCATATTCTGCTAGCTGGATTGCTAGCAACATTGTTGTTATTGTCACACGAATATCTAAGCAGCCAGTGTCCAACAAGCTAGATCTCAATTGCATCAACTTTCTTTTCCTCCTAATTTTTATCCTTGAGACAGACATGTCATGGTCCATTATGGTGATTATGCAAATTCTGGATGATGCATGTATGATTACAGACACTCATTGAAGCCATTTATATCTCAACACGACATGAAGAACAGATTTTGATCAAAACTCACTTCATTTATGCACACAGCCCTTTGCAGAGAACTTGAGTCTCCTAAATGAATAGGATTAGTCTTTGAAACAAATGTGCAACAGGATAATGGAGAAACTGTGAAAAATGTTTCCAGAGTGCACATTGTGTTAAGCCACCATTTAAAGTCCTGTCAATACTTGCGGGAAATTATTGATCTCCTCAGTCTTCTTGAAGGCGCAAAGCTTTACAGCGTATTGATAGATTATGTAGATTTGCTTTGCAGTGCTTGGATGAGCTGTCTGTGCCCCATGATATAAGACCATGACAACAATCTCACCTATTTACATGACTTAAGTTGTTGTGAATTTTAAAATGGGCCTTCCCATAGGAAATAAATGCAGATACATTGTGATTTTAGAGTAATCAAAACTGATGAAGACACTGTTTATGGTCCATATGACTATATGGACTTTAATTTACTATTCAGCCAGGAAGCAAAATATCAGTTTTAGCACTAACAGTGTTTAAAGTTACTGAGAACACTATCTTAGTTCCCTTTAAGTAATGCAGGTGTTGATGCTTCTGTTGGGGAGGGTTGGGCGGGGAGACAGGATTAGGGAGTAAAATAAATTGCACTGTCACTTTGTGATGGGTACTGAGGCTGTATTTCCCTGTGACACCAGTGCTGCACAGACTGACTTAACCACAGATGACAAGGTGTTGCTATGGCGACCTTAGCGAGGAACCTGCAGCAGCCTATCCATGGACAATTTATGCAAACACAAAGATGAGTGTATCTATAGCACTATTTTGTAAAGAAGACATCAAAGGCAGCTAGGTCAAAGTCTGAGCAATATTTGGTATTTCAATTAAAACAAAGGAGCAATGTGAGAAAATAGTGTTTATGAAAGTCAATACTGAATACCATTCAAAGGTGAATGCATACTATATCACATAATGAATACTGTTAGACTTTGTATTTTCTGAAATGGTGTCAAAAGGTCTCATTTGTATGGAGGCGTAATGCATTAACTTGAAACAGATCAGAGTCGGCTTTACATTTGAACGAATGCAGAGGTGCCTGCGTACAGTTGACAAACTAAAATACCTAACGGGTCTCCCAAAGTCTCAAACCCAAACCAGACTAAATTTATAAACTAGACAGGTGGGATATGTTTGCTTCCATGAAATCAAGCTCTCAAGTAAATGAGAGCTTCTCTTGGGATTTTGAGGAATCTCTTTCTTGAAAAAAAAAAAAGCAGCCAATTTCTTTTTTACGAAAACTTTGCTCAGAACTACTGAGATAATTACCTTGTTATTTCAGAAAGACAGAGTAGTTGTTTTTCCTATGAAAACTGATAATTATCACATAACTCAGAAATACAGAGATTATTTTTTACATGAAAAACTTTTCGCAGAATTACCAAGATAAAAATCTTGTTAATTCAGAAAAACTGGGCAAATATATGTTTATATTTAATACATTAAGCTTGAGGCAAATAATGCCATTCCCAACGGCTTCAATACTTTTTGGGGGGGCTAATTAGCAAATGTTAGCATGGTAACACACTAACTTTAGAAGATAAGCGTGATAAATATTACCTTCTAAAACATTAGCATGTTGACATTTCCATTGTGATCATCTTAACATTTAGCTCAAAAATAATTTCATGGAGCTACTTGCATGACCAAATACTTCTGTAAATTCTTCTGTAAAATGTCCCACACAACGTTTCTTTTAGTTACAATTAGCCTATTCATGAACAAAATTTAAGTAACCCTTTTTAAAAGGTTTGTTTTATTAAATTTAGTTCAGTTAAAAGTTAATTTTAGTTAGTTTAGTTTTCCCATGTTTCTGTGTCAAAGTGACTAATGGGGCCAACAATTTTTGTATTAGTCCAGTATTGAATGGAAATGCTGCACCCGTCAGCCGGCTAAACAGACTGCAATGTAAAAATATTGGGCAATTGCTTTTTGTTTGTTATTTTGTGACACGGTACACCGGCGTTGTCAGAGTCTGTTGTGTTGGAGAACAGAAAGCGTAGCTTAGTGTTTCCTGAAATATTTTCAATGTCATGGCTGCGTAATTAGCTGATTGTCCAAATGAGAAAATAACAAACAGCGGATTAAGCGAAAGGTTAAGAGATTTTTTTTATTACTCTGCATTTTCCATAATATTTTCAGATGCATATATTAACAATCCAAACCTGGAAGTGGAAAAAACAACCACTTTTAATGGACATAAACTGACAATGCGTAACTGACCAATGTAATAACATTGCAGCCTGTTTAGCAGCTGCCATCTGCAGTGTATTCCCTCAATACTGGATTAATTTTAAGAATATGTGTCCCATTTGTCCCTTTGACAAATAAAACATATAAAATAGGGTCCAGATAAAAAAAAATACCAAAGTTACACCCCGTTTGGGGAGAGACACTTCCCATTAAATTACAATAGTTGGTAGTCACAAAACTATCAAGAGTCTGCCAATAAACATGTGACGCCCTTTCTTTTCATACAGTAGCTACCATATATATATAAAAAAAAGAAAAATTGAAAAATAATTGATCGAGTGTGTTCACCGCTTCAGGTGTACTGCAGCAAGTGGTAATTTGTGACACGTAATCATGACCCACATAAAAACAGAGTTTCTAACTTCATTTCTCTTTGTGGTTAAAATGACCTAAAAATTGAATAATTCTGGGAACTATGCAAATAGGCTAAGCAAATGACCATTATGATTATGCATCATTGAAATTTAGATGAAAAAGATGAAGCGCCTATTTTGTAACATCCATCAATATGGTAATTTTAACATTTACTCCCCCTGTTCTCCATTTCTTGGTTCTGTACTTTATACTCTGAGACTTGAAAGCGCTGCAGCTGCTTGAAAGCACACAGACACTCACACACAACACACATGCTGTACACACAAACGCACACCGCGGCGGAAAAATGATCATTCCTTTTAGGTGAAGTCGCCTTTTTTCTCCTCACCTACTTTTTGTGATATTAACATCCCAAAATATAAATCACCAAATTATCTTTACTCAAAGTTTCATTTAATTTTCTCTCGGCATTCTAGTCTCTGAACAATTCCTGATGGTCAAAGTATGCAAATAGCTGAGGAGTCTCGGTAATAATTAAATAATAAAAAAAACACATTAAAAATAGTGTCATCTAAAGCGAAC
Source organism: Ophiodon elongatus (assembly GCA_016806645.1). Taxonomy (NCBI): domain Eukaryota; kingdom Metazoa; phylum Chordata; class Actinopteri; order Perciformes; family Hexagrammidae; genus Ophiodon; species Ophiodon elongatus. The sequence goes on from JACSYO010001725.1 coordinate 2,742,049, forward strand.
TGAGGAGATCCACATTATCAGAAAAAAACAGAGGGATTTGTGCTGTTAGATATCTACTTTGTTTTAACAGATAATAATCAGTTTCAAGATTAATGTGTCCACTATTGAGGAGATTGAGCTGAGTGTCAACTTATTTGAATAATGTTCAAATAAGAACATTAGGAAAAAACGTGTCGCAAAAGAGAGATGCATCCAAACTTAGAGTAGAGGGCTGAATATGTTAATTAAGTGAAAGATAGAGTAGTCATTGCTTGTGCTGTGTGATGTTAATACACATTATCATAATGCCCAACCATGGGCATTATGATAATGTATGTTACATACCGTTACGCTCTTTCTTTAATGTCTCATGGGCAGTGTTGCAAATCATTGCTGTATGACCATATCAAAATCCACAGATCTTTTTCATCCATTTGCTCAAGAACATTGACTTGTCTGTGGTATTTAATTCACCGTGGTAACCAAAAACAGACACTACTACTATTGTACCTATAAACTGTAAATTAATTGCATATGTGTGTACAGATATCCTTGTCCTTTGATTGGGGGATGCGGAATAACTTAGTCATAAAAAGAGCTCACGTTGATGCTTCAAAAACAGTAGTTTCTTTGCGTTCATCAAAATAAAAGCATGGTTAGGTGGAGTGCTGATGGGAAAATGGTTGCAATGTTGTCCATATCAACAACACACGGCTAGGTTTCTCCTCTTCAGCCTGACTAAAAATAAAGCTGAATTGCAGCCAGGGAAGGTCAGTATGGATTATGGAGCACTGCGCTCCCTGTGGAAAAGAGTTGTTTGTTGTCCGTCCCAATGTCAGATCGAGAATCAGGAGGGAAAGTGCCTCTCTCAGCAGGTCCAGACTTCCTGTCAATGATAATCCGATGGAATGGTTGATCTGGGCCTGATGGACCGAGGCCAGCATGGAAGAGACAAGCCAGAGAGTCTGGATGTAGCTTGTATAGTGCTCAGAAACTGTCCATGCGGATAAAGCAAGTAGAAGGAATTGATTGTTTACACAGATTTTATGCTGGATGTGGCTTTTTTTTTGTATTTATAAAATAAAGCAGTTAAGCGATGGAACATTCATTCGATTAGCGTGTATGTAGTCCTTTAATTAGGCCTTAAGTCTTTAAATAAAGTGATGTTGAGATTTATCTGTGCTTAGGAGAACAAAGTAGCTTGTGCCCTTTCAGTCTGTACAGGAAAGTTAATTCCACTTATTCACAGGATCATCACAACTCCAGTGTGACATCTATACCAACACCTATTGGGCTGTGAACATCACATGGGAAGGCCCAACCTTAATGTTATTTATACATTCCCTCAACTTGATTCTAGGACAACCAGAGTTGTAGTATAGTTATATTAAGTTGCACAAATTGAAGAAAAAACTAACTAATTCACTAGGGGACCTGAAATAACATCAATGGGAGTTTGGCAGAGATGGAGGTCACACCTGTGTTTGCTTATGGGACAGCATGTTCCACACTCAGGGCCACCACATCCAGATGGTGAAATCTCATGGAGGTATGAGGTGATGCCCAATTACTGGAGCTACCGAGTAAATCTTCTGCACCAGCATGCTTTTAAACAGTGTCCAAGATCTGCCTCTGTGTTTTGCGGAATGAGCACAAACAACACCTGGCAGCTCAAACCTCTTTGCAATTAACAAGAAGTCTGCACACTGCCAACTAGTGGTGGTTGTGCTCTCTCGCACGCAGCGGTGCACAACCGGGTGCGGTCACAGGTACAACCACACCTGGTGTGTGACAAGCCAGGGCCTGACAACTTCTCTGGCAGAAATCCTGAAATGAGAATAGCTGGTCAGTCCACTTTAGGTGAGCCTGGGCCGAAGTTGCCACTAGCTTTGGGCTAACCCCCTTCACTTTAATCATCAGGTGCCAAGCAAGTCACGGGAACTTGGCTCGGGTTTTGAGGAGTTGACTAAGTTCACAGCTATAACTTTATGACTAATAACTTCACACTCACTGTCTCTCTCTCTCTCTCGCTCTGTCTCTCTCGACCGCACCCAACATACACACCTACGGGTTAATATTTTGCTACTTGTATATCACAAACAAATCTTTACAATATATTTATAGATTTTTTTTAAATACACTAGCTGAAACCCTGCTAAAGAACTGAAATGATATCTTGGAAACTATTACAATTACATTTTTCCCTGTTGATTAATCGATAGACTTATTGCCTCAGCTCTAAAGCAATACTTTATCTTCATACAATTAGTGCTGGGTATCAGAAACGAATTATGAAGGTCCTACCCGATATCGAAAAAAACAGAAACGTTGCAACGTGCGATTCCAAAGTATGGCCAGTCTTTGCCCTCTATCAGTGCACAGAGGCAAACATTTCACACAATCATTAATATCTTTTGCTCTTGTGTTTCACTGAGTGCGCTGGAGCCTCTCCACACACACACACACACACACACACACACACACACACACACACACACACACACACACACACACAAAGAGCGGAGCAGAGCAGAGGACAGATGAAGGGAAGATAACATTGTCGGTACTGTTTCCAAACAGGCTCGTACTAAACGACACACTAACACGCCGGCAGATTGCGTGTTTTTGCGTTTTTAGCCGAGCTACACCAGAGAATATTCTGTCAAAACAGATCGGGGATGCTGTCTTCGCCTCATTGTCCTCTGTGATGTTTGCTGGAAGTGTTGTAATGTAACCTCAATGCGGTTTATGTTGAGTGACCACTGCACATATAAATGTTTCATTACTCTCTCAATGTAGCATTTCAAAAAATTGCCTTTCAAATGCTACATTGCTTGTCAGCAATCCATCGTTAAAAGTGACGTATTTATTTCCTCCAATGCAAAGAGTCATGTGGAGTTCGTGAAGTGACTGATACATTTTTTGGAAAAGAAACTGTTAATAAGTGTTACATTTGGTGAGGTAGTAGCAGGTGGAATAGTGTTTAATTGGTTTATTTTCTTTTGATGTTGTCCACATGTTGTTTTTGCAGTGAATTAATACATATTGTCATTAACAATGACGGAGTGTTTGCATAATGAATTGGCATTTCAAGAAAACTGAATGTTTTGCATAATTAACTATTTTACATATCGTAGAGAAATGAGCTGTAGTCATTCATGGAAACATAGTCTACCAATTAGGCTATGCGGTTTTCATTCACTCAAAGTATCACTATGGTATATGGATAGAAGTAACAGTATCAGAATTTGGTTTAAGTGATACCCTAAATACGAGATGAGTGCCTTAAACACTTCATGCTGGCATATAACATTGTTTTCCTGTGGAGTGAAAAGATGCTAAACTTAGCCGTGTTACCTTGGGAATTCAAAGTCTCAACGCTTTTTCGGCTTTTGGTGAAAAAGCGCTGCAACCAGCTGTCTGCAACGTTACCAAAAAGCGAACTTTGATGGAAGTTAAGGGAGAAAGTTTATCACACCCAAACCGTGTACTCGGCACCGTGCTGTGAGCACGGCTCATTCTGCTGAGCATGTGCAGAGGGCCTTAGTTCTGAGCTGGAATGGCAAAGCAGCAGATCTCATAGTCAAAACGCTGAGGTTAAGAGAGATGTTGCACCTGTTGTGGAAAAACGCTCTCAACCCACAATGGGATAATTTGTGCTTTTCAGTCGCCCCCTTTTCGGAAACTAGGTTTATAATCGTAAGCTTTCACAAAACGAGGCACAAAAAAGTCCCTGTCTTGATGCTGAGAAGGGAGGCTCATATAATCGTGCCGAATCTACGCAGCGCAAGTGAGTCATTGAATAAATTATGTGCTGAACACCAAATGAACACACACATACATTTATCAAACTCACCTCATTTTAAAGATCATTGCTCATCCTCGTCTTTATCGCTGATGTTGAATTACTTGTCTGCTCAGCATGACAAAGCATTAATGTCCAGTGTTACCAACAGTGACTCTAAAGGTTGACGCCGCCCATTTGTGTTCGCCCCTGTGTGATTCGGCCACTTAAGCAGCTGCAGCCTATTGTCTTGCCGGGGAAGGAGAGAGGGTGTAATTGTGTCCTTGACTAATGCTAATGCATGAGTGATTGATGCTTTAAGTAGAAATCAATAAGTACGCCTGTTCAGAATGATGTGCCTTCAGTTTTTTTGTTCTGTCCTGCGTAATAGTTTGCGGCATAGCGGCTTGCATTGTTGATGTTTGTGAGCAGAATTGTTAAAGAAGTCTACCACAGACATAATAACACTATAGAGCAGAGAATGGTTGGTTACCTAATGTCCAGTGCCAATTTTCCACTTTGTTTATGTGTTCCATCTTCCACGTCTTGCATAAACAGCTTCAGCAATGTGATTCATGCTCGTGTACAAGTGTGTTCCACCAGTTGTCACATGAAACATGAGCTGTGTCTAAATTTGATCATCTTCAACTCAACTCCCAATCCTCTTTTTTCATACTTTAAATTCAGTTGTCATAGAATGTCAACCATTTAACCATTTTAATTAGTCTATCATGCATTGTATTTGCTTTAAATTACTGCTCAGTTTTTACACCACTCTTAAGATTAATCAATATTAACCTTAACCCTATGAGTTTTAGCTGCCTGACCTTCGGTAGTTTCCAGTCTCTGGAAGTGTGTAACAAAACATTGTCACTGGAAGTAATACAGGGTTTTGCAGCAAGATATGACATGAGCTTTTGTCTGGGGATAGGCATGAAACCGTTCATTAATTGATTGATCAAACTAAAGAACATTTATCAATGACCAATCTGTCATTTATAAAGTGGAAATGACAAATAGGATTTATTTTAATATCATTATATATTATAATTATTTATTTGACTTTTTCTGTTTTATATTTTGCATTTAACGTTGCTCAGACACTTTTAAAAGGCATTGGAGATTTCCAAGTAGAGATTTATCACTACATTAAAACTCTCTCTCTCTCTCTCTCTCTCTCTCTCTCTCTCTCTCTCTCTCTCTCTCTCTCTCTCTCTCTCTCTTTTTTTTTTCTCTCTCTCTCTCTCTCTGTAGCCTACGTTCTGTATAGCCTATTCCCATTTAACTATTCTAAATTATTTTTAAGTAGCTAAATGTTACTTGATAAAAACTGACTGTATATAGTTGAAAATGATGATATTCTTTTAAATTTATTAGCTTTATTAGAGCTATTCTGATTAAATAATTGTGAAAACAGTGAAACCATGATGTTTCCTCTGATAGTAGTCATGATATCAAAACCTCAGAACGTTGAATACCTAGTGTTATGACGCCCTTCGTTTTTTTACTACTATATACATAGTAACTATTCTTGAGTCATCAAACAAAAACCTCAGAAAGCTCTTCCGTTTAATATTGTGTGGGTTTGGCGCATTTTTCTTTGGCGCTGATCTGTACATTAATGTTGTGCATGATGGCAAAGAGGTCCGGTGTTATGACAGCCAGCCTAACTCCAAAGGACAGCCTCCATGATATCATCCTTCATCTGTGATGACTATTAAATCACACTGACCCATGATTACCTATCCTCTACCTCTGTTGTAATTGTGCGTTCAGATTTCTTCAGGTGGCAGCTTTAATTGTAGACTAAGAAATAAACCTGTGAAAGGACAAAAGTTGAGTCCTTTCCGGAAAGCAGGCCATTAATTATGATGTGCAGTAATTGCAGATCTTTGGGGCAGGCCAATTATCAGATTGAAGTGAGAGCTGGCAGGCCCACTCCCTTGTGTTTTGGGAACAACCAACACTACTAACTGCTGGATTACCACTGCTCGCAAATCAGTCAGATCAGATCATATTTACCATAAATAGAGCTGGGGTCATGAGGAGGTATGTGGTTGGAAATGAACACATGACATGTCCGGACATCTTTGCCAGAAATGTGAAAAGAACTTCAGAGTTGGAGGACAAAGATATACTTCTTCATTGTTTTAAATGTTATGCAGACCTTTAAGATTTTAATTACATTAGCAAAATCTTGATCCAAGATCTTTGGAATGGATCTGCCATTAAAGTTAGCTGACATTACCTTGTCAGCTCACATTACTGTAATAAGTTGTGGATGACTGTTTGCCTTACATAGTACCTATACTAATATGTACAATAATATTGAATGAGACGGTGGAAATAACAGAAACATGAAAAGCCTTTTCATAATGCTGGTGTAACGTTTGATTGAGTGGTTATTTTGATAAAAATTATGAAGATAGCATGCCGCTATATTTATCATTAACAAAACCACTGATTCCAGTTTGTGTCATTTGCATATTGATGATGCTAGAGGCATAGCAACCTTCTACAAATTCATACACGAAACGTTTTGGTGAACATTTTTAGAAAGCAGATGGCCGTTTGTGCTTTGACTGTTGATAAATGAAAGCTTGTTGCAGCTTCAGAATGTATCCTGTTCATCATTTCTTTTTTCCATCCTAGTGCTTTTTAAAAAGCAAACAAACAATCTCTGCAAAACATAGAGACCTTCAGATGAATCTAAGTTTATTGCATACTCTTCAGACCTTGAACAGTTATTTTTTCTGCCCCCCCCCCTCCCTCCCACCCACACACACACACACATATCCCAATTACAATTCCTGCGTGTATCTCATCTGTTTTCATTTAGCTATGCATAAGCCTTTTCAACCCCCATGTGACCTGACTCTGGGTCTCGCTCACACCATCCATAATGAAATCAATTGTCCTGAGTCACTAAACAATTATTGCCACCTATTTAAAAATTCTCATGTGTTCAAGTAAAAAAGGGCACCCTTAGTTGGCTGATTAATTTGCCATTTGTCTTAGATTTCCTATTGAATGCATTACTTAACGCACACGGATCCCTTATGGGGGTCATCGCCATTAGACGCCGCTTCAGGCGCTCCTGTCCTTTACCGTTCCTAGTGGACACACATCAGTGACAGGGTGATGAGAGGGAGGCATGGCTGCCCTTTCCTCTACGTCTTTGTGACCTTTTTAAAGTTTGGAAATAGTGCTCTGGGCTTTCAGTTGACAAATATGGGCCCGTGCTGCTGAGAAATTATCTCTTCTCAGAAAATGATACAGCTCTTAAAAGAAAGGCCTTGGTACTTCTTTTGGCCAAGGAAGTGATGAAACTGCGTGGAAAACAAACCACACTGTGAAAGCACAAAATCCCCTTTTAAAGTCAAACTAAAATCTCTGTTCTCCTTCTCTTCACTTTTTTGTGCCAAAGAAATATACTGTAAACTGTAATGATACCGCATATATTGTGCACATTTTTACATTGTTCAAATTAGGACAAAACCTTATTTGGACCTGTGGTTAAGCTGTGGGTTTCTGGGTGAGCGTTTCCTATGGCAGCAGTTGTCATTTAAATGCATTGGGGCTTTGCTAGACATGTCCCATAAACCTCCGTGGAACGCAACTGACTGGAGAAAGTCATAACCCTGCTACGAACATTGATACAAGTTTGGTATCCTTTTTCAACAATCCCATATAGTGTTAGTTATGAGTCCCTTTACGACATTTGGGATGCCCCGTCATGCTGTTAAGTTAACTAACAGCATAAGTCCACTAAGAACTATATTTTGATCCGAATCATGCGATAGATGTGAATCAAAGCATACCATGGCCATAGATACTGATTTCTTAGCAAAAATGAAGTTCAAACCTGCCATGTTGGTCAGTGTCTAACAATTGATTTGACCCTGTACTTTGTGGCTGTAAACACACCATCACCAGCTAATCTCAATGCTGATGTCCAATTTTAGTGTTGGAAAGCATGCTTTCCCTGGCGGCTCACTTAAACACATTTGCCCTTTCAGCCATACTTACCTAATAGCTGTCGGCACATTGATCAACCCCCAAGCTGTCTGTCACCTCCCGTGTGCCCACCCCAAGCACTGATGAGCATGGACAGACAGCGACTCTCGCATGGCGTTCCACGCACGGTACCGGGATCTGTGACCTTTACAAGTTTGGACCACAATTTACTGGAGATTAGCGGAGTCCAACATGTAAATTATCTGGAGAAAGGGCAGTAGAATCAATTTCTCTTTAGCTTAGATATTACTGTATCTTCTGCGAGGAGAGGCAGTGGGACAGAACACAAAACAATTACAGAGACTTTGAAGCAAAACGAGGAGGGAAATGAGCAAAACCGAGACAGAGAGACATGACCTTTTAGTTTTAAAAATAAAGTGTTGGGCTTCTTTCAGAACTGTGCACTTACAAGTGATCATTACCAAAATTAGTTCACAGCCAGCAGGGAAATTTGCACACTGATGTGGTTCTCTATAACTTACATAGTACAACTTTCTAAGTTTTTTTCTCTTAATTTTTCTCCCATTTAAGTTAGTTGAATATGCAGTTTTGAACACAGGAATGGTTTCGTGACTACATATGCTCTCCTCCTGCTGCATGACAACTCTGTGTTTTCATGGGGCCTTGCTCTTTAAATCCTCCGGTTAGGTCTGGATATCAAGTATTGATAGGCTCCCGCCAATGGCACAATACTTTTTAAACCAATTAGGTGGCCCTGCCTCCCAAGACATCCCCATTGACAAGTAGCCGATGCAATTTCCATAACAGACCGATTGGCACCCTCAAGGCCAGTCCACAACATTGGGCAATGCGCTGCCATGCATCTTAGCGTTGTTCTCCATTTACTCGTTTGGAAAGTCAAATTGTCAACAAGCCAAAGACTTAAATGGCTGAAAAGATTTCAGTCAGCAAAGTTTTGAGCTTTAATTGCCGGTCCGTAATAATGTTGTCAATGTAACTCACGACTGGCTTGATGCGCATTACTCAACCGGTGGTGTTTCTCAAGGACAATTACCAGTTTCCCTTCCTCTCCCGTTGTCTGAGAACACTGTGACCCCCATATTACAGCAATGCAGTGAATCAGCTTTATTGGATTACCTCCCAGCCTTGACCCCGTCTGTCTGAGGAGGAGGAGCCCGTCTCAATGTGGGAACTCATCTCCCACTAAACTGCTTCGGCCTGACTCCATGCTTCAGTAATGTATTATATCCCATGGACCCTCTTGGGGTTGTTTATGTTGACCTCTGATCAGGCAAAGTTGAGATAATGGATGTGAAAAAAACTCCAAATGAGAGTACATGGAAGAATTATGATACAGCAGATACATAATTAATCATTAGAGAGGATAGCCATTGATACTAGTCACTATTTACAAGCTGGTTTTATCCTAAATAATATGGATATATTGATGCTTTAAGCTCGTCTGCATGTTCTGAAGCTCTGCACCGTTTTGTTGTCTTTTTAATTGAGATGAAAATGTTGTGCTGTAAAGCAATGACCCCTAATGGATCATTGGATACTTCTTAGAGGTCATGAGATGATTAATAGAATAAGACCGTGTCCTTTTCCGGTTATAGTTTCACTTCTTCAAGCCTCTAAAATGACTAAAATAAAACATTCAAAGAAAGAAACACAATTACGTGCATTAGGCAGCATGCGATGAAGGGTTGTATGTAGATATTGCTGTTTTAAATACTCGAGAAAGTGATGGCTGCCTCGAATGTCCTGGACTGTACTGGACTTTGTAGCATTGGTTTTGCCCATTCTCAGAAATTAAATTGAAGGTACGTGTCCCCAAGATGCAATCAAGCTTAATCTCATTTTGGGTTTATCGGATACAGGCTACTTGAAATTATAATTATGAATGTGGCTTTAATGACACACGTGTTAGCTAAGCTCCGCTTGAGTTAAATTTGTTTAATTCACATGCAATATCGATGGAAGTGGGTTTCAACTTTCAAAAGGTTTGTAAGTGACAGCGCGTGTATAAATCCAGCACACGCATCTATGGAAATTTTCCCTTTTGTCATGAATTGTTGGTAAATGTCATGATTCAAACATCAGCCTGTCTTCATGGTCACCGCTGCCCTTTAGAAAGCCTGCAACGCGTTGCATTCACCGGCTCAGGCCACCACATGAATAGATGGCAAGAGATGTTATCACAAACATTTCAACCTTTTTGAAGTATCAAAAGCCTGCCTAAACATGTCTGAACATGCGGCTGAATTACTTAAGCCTGCCAGGACCCCTCTGATGTCCTTGATGGGATGTGATATCCATGTAATCAATCCCGAATGGATGCCTCATGCTCCGAACACTCCTTGCATTGTAATTTCTATAGATGTATAATCAGGGTGACACAGACAGCGGGACAATAGGGGAGATGAATGTGCAGCATACAAAATTTTACATGATGTGTCCCTTTTTAAACATCTGCTTTGTGATAAAAACGTGTCTTATCAGAGATGCTTGCTGTGATAACGTGCTACTATGTGAAATCAATCTTTTGGTAAAACATTAAAGGGACTTTTGTGGCAGCTTTTCTATGACTGTTGTGAAAGATGCTTGATTTAAAGGGGCAGAAGCCAGTATGTGGAAAACAGCAACTGAAAGCAGAAAAGCAGTCCCCTCCTATTAACAAATAAACAGGCATAAGTTTAATTATAAATGTCAATGCGCCCTCGATCACCGTGTCCATCATGTTCCAGTTGTAAAAAGTACAAAGATCCTGGGACAACCACCATCAAAACAGACATTTTGTAGCCACATAGTCACTGAAAAGGCAACTCGTAACACTGGCCAGGGCATGTTGCTCTGCGACTGACACAAAACCCCAAAAACCTCAATTGAAAATCATTTCCAAACAGCGGGAGACTGATGTAACAGACTTCCAAGGCAGCAGCAGCGGCAAGAGCTGCTGCATCCACAGTCTCAGGCTCTTCAATTGAGTCTAGTCACGTAAGGTGCGTGGGCGAGTGAAGGCTCTGGTTTCTATGTCTTTGCCGGCCTGTCGGTTTCATCAGCGGGTGCACCGCTCTGTTACTCGACATCCTCCTCCAGAGAAGACACCTGCTGTTTTCATCTTGGAATCTCATGTCGGTCTGTGATCAATCACTCCCTGTCAAGAGAAAGCAATATTGATCCATAGCTGTAGCGTTTGGCTGTTCTGAGTGTTTTGGTTGCACCGCAGCCTACGGTACTTGAGTTGTTCAGCGTTTGCATGTGGCTTTCCTTTTCTAATAACAGCAAAAATATCTGAAATTGTCATGCTTAGGGAGCAAAAGTACATTTCAGTGTTGCTACCTTTAACACACCAGCACCACTTTCCCCTGTAACTCTTATGATTTTGGGTAATGTAGAGCTTCAGATGCGCCACAAGAAAGAAAAAGAAAGTGAGAGAAGACGGCCCATAGAGTGGGTGACTTTTCTAGCTAATGGTGCTGTCACTGGCTAATCACACTGTCAGCTACCATTACCGTTAAGGCGTTCATCTTGTCTCTGTATCGCTCTTTAGCCTGAACTTTAAAAGACTTGATTTCTTAGATGGACACGATTACATAAACCTTAAAGTCTCCCTTTAGAACCTCTACTACGTTAGATTGTGTCTTTTGCAGGTTATTTCTCTCATTTGATTTGCTGTTATTTTGGTATTGCCTGCCTGTTTTTTTTCTTTGCATTGCTCTGCCAGCATAGTCAGTTAATGCTCATGTTGAGTTATAGGTTTTAAATGATGCTGCTATTAGCCCCAGTGGGGACATTTTGTCTGTGCTTTTGACCCTTCCTAACTATGTAGGAGCAGTGTGCAGCTACGGGACAGTGCCAGGGGAGCAACATCAGTTCTGAGGCCAGCGTCTTGATCAAGGGCCAAGACCTACTGTAACATGCATGTCCTGAGAGAGGAAAGAAAGCAGTTCAAACCAACAAGCCACTCTGCTGCCTGTCATATACACGTAGAAATGAGGATAAGAAGGATGTAGTAACAGTCTCCCGTTGGCGGTTATGATGTCATCACAGTTGACAATCAGCATTTTCACGAGAGATCTGTTTGTACACGTGTGTGAAAGATAGTGAGAAATTAAGTGAGAGAGACAACATGGATATGTATTTTCTTTTTCATTCGTGACTTAACTGTCGATTGATGGATGAGTTGTTTAGTAAGGAAATATCATCAGTTTCTCAGAACTCAAGACGATGTCCTCAAATTACTTGATTCGTCTGACCAACAGTGCAAAACCCAAAGATGCTCAATTTATAATTATATAAAACAGAGAAAAGAAGCAATTTCTGTTGTCTGCGAAGGTGGAAGTAGCGAATGTTTTGCATTTTTGGCACAGATAGCAACGTGGCTCTCGTGCTAGTTAGCCGGTCTTAGCACGCTAACACTAAACTAAAATGGGGAACATGGTACACATCTTATCTGCTTAACATCAGCATTTGAGCATTGTCACTGTGAGCCAGTTCGCTTGCTGATATTTAGCTCAAAGCACCGCTTTGCCTCGTTACAGCCTTCACAGAGCTGCTGGCATGGCATCTCATCTTGTCAACTGTAGATATCACAACTTGTCAGTGCTAACTGGCTACCTTTCCCTTAAGGATAGACAGTTGCCCTTGGCTTTAATGCCTCCTTACAGTGATTGATGCATGGCTGTTAGAAACTGTATTGAATCCTCAATTAGTTAAATCGGATCAACCAAACCCACTTTTTGAGGGGACTGTGCGTCAGATTTCTCCTTGCCCCTTGCATGCTACATCAAAGCGGCTCGTAAATAGATTCCTCCCCCAAATCCAGGCAGATCAAACATAGTGGTTGTTGTTTGTCACTGTGCTGACATTTGTGTGCTCTTATTAATCTCTGTAATTTCAACAGACATAAGTGGGGATGCCATCGTTTTTGTGTCACAGGCTGGGTGCTGGAACATTGGCTTATTGGTTATGGTTGAATAATTCATTTGAACCACAGGATTGCTGCTTGGCTATGTGGTCCACGTCAATGACTGTCTGGGGGCTGACGGGCCGAGTGCTGGGAACGGTACAATGACGGTAGAGGGAAAATGATCCAATGATCTCTCTCCGCTAGCTCTTATTCATCAGCAGAAATGCTATATTTATTTTTTTTTACCAGCACAATGGATCTTGGCCTTGATCCAACATTGCTTTTTTTAATCACCAACCATGAAATATTTTCAACATGCTCAGATATCTTCTGATGAATTGATCTCAACCGCTGCGGCAACCGAGTAGTATGTCATGATAATGCATGTTTTGATGGAATTGATCATCTCAAACTGCTACGGCTAAAGCAATTTATGCCAACTGCTTGACAGTAGCAAGTATCTAAAGGTCTTCTTTGCGCGGGAAAAGTTCCTGACAAAGGTGAAACTGTCATTGTCTTTGAGATGAAACTTTGATTGTGCTGGTTTCTTTTCATACATTTTCCCTTTTGACAGCTGATATGCTAATAAGGAGTCTTGGGATCGAAAGGCAAAATTGTCTTTTTTGTCACGGTAACCTTTATTTGTTACTTCATCATATGATTATTTGGCACCTCCTAATAGGGAACCTTGGATAAAAGGCTTTGAAGGAAATCATGTTTTTGTAATGGTATTTAAATCATTAAGCAATGCTTTATAGAGGAGTCAAAAGCCATTAATACGAACGATATTTGTGTTGTCAAGTTGTGAAAAATCTCTGGCTGTTGGGTTATCAGTAGTCTTCTCATGACTGACTTTTAAGTGGCCAGCAAATCAGCTTTTATGAATGTTACCACGTCATTAATAAAGACAACCATCAGGTCTGCAGCGCAGGTTGTTCATAAATGGAGTAATAAATTAGGACTGGATAGGATTTAGCTAAAAAGAACAGATGGATTTTCGAGAGCTGAAATGATTAGTCAAATACATTGATGAAATGTCAAAAAATTCTATGGAGACTATCTTGAAAATCATTATTTGTTTCTGCTTCATAAACATGTTAAGTAAATCAAATAATTGATGAATAATTAGTCCCTTTCCAAGGGGTGCCTTATTAAACCTAATATTTTTTTAGCTATCTGTTACTCGAGCTTGGTTGTCATATATTTAGCAAACATTTGTGCACAGCCAGTTCTCTAACGGACGTCCACAATGGTGCCAGATATGTTTGGCAACATCGTGAGAGTTGACGTGGAACTTAAATTCCATATGTTGACTAAATTGAAGGATATCTGGGCCCTTAAGCCCACCAATGATAATGCCAGATAAAATGTAATAGCCCCAGAGCCTATGATTCATGACTTGATCCCTGCAGCTACATTAAACAAGCATTGATCGTCCCCAACGCCCACCCTAATCCTAATGCAAAAAATAAATACCGTGTAAATTCCCCCAGCAGATATTTCTCCGCTTTATCTGAGAGAGCGGCGAGTGCCTGCAATCAATACGTGCTTTTGGGTGTAAAATAACCTTTTGATGACCAGTGAGGAAATGCAAGCCATTCCGACCGTTTCTCACACACCCTTATTGATTTCCCCATCTGTGTGTTTTTTCTGCCTCCTCTCTCCGTACTACAACATACCGCCATGGTCTCCTCTTTATTCTGGCATTCAGTGGAAATCCTCTTTACGGCACATGTGGAGCTGTAAGTTTAACTGCACGTGTAGTTGTGAGTGGAGGCACGGGGGGTGCTCCACCCCTTCTCTTTGCCTCGGTGGTTTTAAAGGTTAGTTTTGCAAGTTCACGTCCCCTCTGTGGTGAAGGGAAATCTGTCCTGCTGTGCTTACTCAGCTGAGCAACCACCGCCACAGTCCACTTAGCCATTTCTTCTCCTAATCAACACTTTCCTATCGCTTTGGTTGGATAAGTAGTGGGAAATATTCAGTTGTTGCTCATGTGTTTGTTAAACATATCTCAAACAGGAGTCACAGTCCCTGTATGGGACAATAGTGAAAGCATTATTTAGAACAGGGCAAATAATAATGCAAATTAAGGTGATTGGTCACCAGCATGCCATTTGCTAATAAATGTCCACATTCTGGCATTTCCTTTTTTCCTCATCTGTTATTCAATGGGTGGCAAGGGATGTTTTACATTCTCTAAAAAAAATCTGGACTCACTCTACCGTTTTGATCAAATTCCCCTTGAAATTTCCTTAATATAGCTCTTGCACCCGTATATTTAAACCCATCGCCCATGGTTGTTCAATATATTTAATGAAATATGTTAATAACTCTCCCTTTTCTACCAGAGTAAGCAGTCCTGCTACACACTCAGCTTTCTTTGTGGACTTTCGCGCCATCCAAATAAGATTTGAGCCCTACATGGTGGTTATTTACTTTGTCCGACGGCTTAATACCGTGCCCGTGTTGCAACATAATTTACAATAGGATGGAAGGCTAAGAATAAATTGCTAGGTCGTTAGGTTAAGGGTAAATCTAACAAAGGGTACAAGTCTATTGCAGATAAGCCAGTGAAAAATACATATGATATAGCGTGAGTGGAATGAAATAGAGGCTCTTTTGCATTGCAACTTGAGGCATTTGGACATATCTCATTATGAAGTGTGTGGTCTCTGGCATATATAGTAAAGCAGCTACTCTTGAAAAGACAAGAGGATCTTTTTCTGGCTCAAAATAAAAATAACTCATAATTCACAAAAGAGTGCTGAATAAAGCTGCAGGTGAACTAATCAATCCACCCATCACTTGGATGTTTGCTGTACACGTGCCGGGGCCCTGTTGTTCGTGTTGGAGTCAATATCAGCCATTGATTGTACATGTGTGGAGTGCATGAACCTTTGTTTGAGCTAGGCAATGAAAATCTTAAGTGCCTCATGTTAAGTGGTTTGGTTAAAGTGAGTGTCATAATATATGCAAGCTTCTGCTTTATCGAATTGTGATTATTTGAGAATGGTGTATTTGTGACACAGGATATCATAGCTCATTTACCTGAGAGCCTGTACTGTACGCGGCTTCGTGTCTGGGATGCTTTTAGCGCGTTGGTGGGGGAGCTTGGCTCCCATCTCTTGGCGGAGCTGTCCCTGCAGCAGCTGCTCCAAGACATCGTCATCACTCTCCCTGTAACGAGCCCACGGTGAGATGGGAAGGTTGGGCTGTAAGGGTGGGCAGTGTCACTCTGTGTTGAGGGAAAAACCCTGCAGTGACACAAGCTGTCTACATGGACGCATGTGAGCGCCAGACTTTCTGGGACTCCTCAGGTGAGGCGATGAGGTGTCCTCATTAATGGAGTTTCATTTAACTTTTACAGGATCTAGGTCTGACTCTCTCTGTTCTCTAACTATCTATCTATACATCCATCTATATATCTATATATCTATACGTGTCATATGCAAATGTATGGTGATACACTAATGATCTCATTGACAGTGAGAGAATACAAGTGCAATTAATAAACCTTTAACAATGTTTGACAATTTTGCCACAGCACATCATAATTTCATGCACTCTTGCCTCTAATCACTTCTAGCAGGCAACGACACCTAATCGGCCGCAATTGTTGTTAATCAGTGGAACGATCCCATCATTTTCTTGCACACAACTGCCTCTTTGTTTCCCCTCGTCTTCTGTTTTCTCAAGGCCCAGGAACCTAGGCAGAGAAAAAGGCAATTAAGCTAATGCAGTATGGGTGTCATAAGGTTGTAGATATTTCAAGAGCAGAGCAATTTACCACTTGGAAAAAGAGGAGAGGGCTTGCATAAAACCTTCCACTCCCTCCCAGATTTATTATGCTTTTAGTTGTGTTATATGTGATATAATTAGCGGTAGGTGCCAATAAGGCTCGCGGCTCAAGGACGTGGTCATCGCCTGGCCATCTGTCATTAATTGCATTCTCTTGTTATGCGGCAGGCAGGCCGGCGAGCGGGCAGGCCCAAGGGGAAGAGTTGAGCTGTGTGTCACAAGGCACATCACACCACAGGTGTGGATTGAACATTCATGTCACTGTGGATTTGTGCTTTAGTGAATGAAAAATAGGACGGTGGACTTGTCCTAGAAACATTTTTAAAGTTAAGAACTGAGGTCTGGATGTTCTTCTGATTACGATGTAACTTTTTGGGCAGACTTTGAAGGAATTAAGATTCTGCAAAGATCCTATCATTATACATGGCTGTTTTGTATTTTTAATAATAAACACATTTAATTATGCTTTCAACTAAAACGCCATCATGGGGCAGTAAAAGCCTGTCCAATTTAGAAATGTGACATTGTCATACAGCAGCCCATTATAGCCTTATCAACTAATTTCACTCTGTCGTCTTCATTAAGAAGCAAATGAGTGTAGAACTGCAGAGGGCAGCAATGATATATACAAGGAAGGCCCCCCGAGTGCCATGTTTGGGTGAAAAGGGAGGGGTGACCAGACTGCAAATTCTCTCATAGTGCTCACACACAGCGGCAGCAAGTATGACTTATGTCTACTGTGCAGCCATGCTGGCTCTTAATCTACTCTTTTTAATCAGGAATCCGGGGCTAGCTTGCTTTATGGCTTCTGGTTTATGGGCTTTACATTAGCATGTAGTCTGATATCTGAGTGAAAACAGGACACCACAACACCCAGAGAATACAAAGCACCTTTTCACCACTGCAGTAATGGACATGCTTCTTTTTGTTTCTGGAGAATGCCAGAGATATTGGTGTTCGTTTTGCTTTTTAACAGCTTGTTTCTATGCCCCTGCGGCATAACAGTAACATCCTTTATCAAAAGCTGTTAAGGTGCACTGTGAAAATTTCAAAGCAGGTGTGAAAAGCTTCCTATAGGTCAAATAAACCCTGTGTCAGGCTGATCTGTGTGGTCTCCTCTACAAAGTATTTTAATTCAAAAATACGCACAGTAAGCTTACTCACAGCCAAGAAGCGAATTGCTATCTAAAAGCAACACAATCAGCAATGCATACAGTACATTACTTTCCATTCCATTCCATTCACCAAAAAACAGTGCAAAATTCTTTCTAGTTTTGTAATCTTTGCAAATATTCTTGTTGAATTACATAAATTGTACATTTAACACATCATGCACTTTTAATTCAGACAGTCTGTGAGAAGCATACTACAATGGACAACAACTGTCAGAGATAATGCACAAAATAAAAAGAGTGCAGTGCATGAGCATGTTATATTAGAGTCCACACCCTCCAACAGTGTGTCACTGATGTTTGCAAGCTTAATGGGATTTGATCTAAATTTAGAAGGATCATGTCTCGCTTGTATTTAAAATTTGGATTGCGGATACCTGGGCAAATTGCTACTTTGCGTAGCTTTCTGACAATGTGTCATGACAAGGAAGACTCACCGCTTCCAAGAAGGACATGAGACACGGGGTCTATTTTTGGGGGAATCGGGAGGGGAACGGCACCATGTCCCACTCTCATCAGCGAGCGTGAGTAAAAGCAGGATGGCACCCCGTGGCGTCGTTGAAGGACAGGTGCGGAGATGAGTTCCTGACACACTTTGGCATGTGCGCGCAAAATTGCCCGTCAAATCAGGGCTTGACAGCATTCATTTTGGTGGTGAGGGTTCGACTTGACAGGTTGGCAGAAATGCAAATGATCATTTCCTGCTCCGTTTTTTTTTTTTTGTTCCATGAAAACCAAAGGTTGGCAGGCGAAAGTTACTTAAGCATGCAGGGCTGTAAGATTGGGTGTAGGGCCCATCTTTGGGTGGGTTGATGGACTTGTGATTGACGTATATTTATGACTGAAATGGCAGGGTACATGCAAACAAATAGACACGGGCAAAGTCAACATGTTTGAAATTTTGGTCTAGTGAGAATGGGAATTGTATTGTTTTGATTGGCATAGCGTCAAGCGCAAATGTTGGTCAATACAGCATGTATTCAGCATGCTCATATTAATATCAAACAGCACTGAAACTGTGGTATGGAAATAAATATGGCATTTACTTCAATCTATTATCTATCTGTTATTAATGAATTCAATAAATGTTCAAATTGTGTCACAAGAGACACTGTGAGAAGTTTTTGGGTTGAAGGGTTCAGAAGAAAAAGCACAGAAAGGGTTTGCTGATGGGCCGGGGAATAGCATGCTGGAATACGCCATCTGGCCCATTCTGCATATTCTCTCAATTTGAATTGCAGATTGCAGGTAGAAGGAAATTTTTGGAATCCGAGCGGAGGCACACCAAAGCAGCAACAACAAATAGTTTGAAGCCAATAGTTTTACTGAACTAATGACTGTCAGGAATACCATTTTATGGGCTCCGGAGCTTCGGTACTAATAAACAATGAATATTTGGAGCTTTAGTCGGAGGGAGGGGCAACTAAACCTGCAGCGCGCGGGACCGCCGTGACTGGAGGAGCATCTTTAACCTCTTGGGAGTAGGCAGCACAGACTCATGTCATTAAAGCAGTACATTTCCTGTCACTCACTTCGAGGCTTCCCTCACACATTTTTTCCAACAATATCGTTTCATGATGAGTCCGCAAACAAACGAATATCCAAATACCAAAAAATGTATATCTGAATACGTACCCAACAAACAAATATCCGAATAGTCGAAAATGCTGGTCCATCACTAATGACAACAAAGACTATTTTAAGAACATGTGCATTTTGGTACTCATTTTGAACTACATGCGTTTACATGTTATTCTTTTAGTGCCTAGTAGGGAGAACTAACTGAAACGCAAACTAAGAACCCATTGGCTAGCAGTCTGATGACAGATAAGACTCTGGGGGGGTAAGGGGTTATTTTTCTGGGGTTCTGGTGTCGCCAGGGGATATCTGGGCTAATACTTCCTTTTCCGTGCAACGCTCATTGTTTACACTCCAATTAGCAACTTGACATGCAGGAATGGAGTTGGAGTAGAGAGGTGACGTGTACGACCAGTAGACAGTTTACAAGCTAATTTTAAACCAATCAAAATCTAAATCATTGTTAGACAATAGCCGGTGGGTTCCCAAGATTGCATTTCGGCCGCCTCTTTTGCTCCCCACAAGGACAGTTTACCTGCATTCCGCCAAAGGCTGCTCAAACGTGATTGGTCAATACTAAACGGACTACAAACGGATACCAGAATGCTTTCGATACTAAAATTGTGTCCCATTGCCTACAGAGTCTGTATATGAATGCAGGATCTGTTCATAGAGATCAACTGAAAAGCAACAATCTAAGAATTTACTGTTTCTTCCTGAAGGACATTTTAATACACTTAAAGTCCTGCTAAGATGTCTTAACTACTGAGGTATAGTAGATCCAGAAGGTAATTAGCCTAGCTTAGCATAACGACTGGAAGCAGGGGGAAACAATAGCCTGACTCCGCAAGGTTAAAAAATGCACCTCCAAACGCCTTGAAAGCTCGCTACAAAGTTCTTTCTTGTGAAATCTTTCATTTTTACACACGTATGTTTTACAACTTGGTAGTTTGTGAACTTCAGAGGTGTTCTTAGACATATTTAAAAAATGTTGGATACATATGTCTAGCTAGTTGGTCGTCTACTTGTTCTTGGTCCTAATTCAGCACACAGGTAGGAGAGTGGCATCAATCTTCTCATCTAACTCCAGGCAAGAAACCAAATAGGCCTTATGCATTTTCTTTAAATATTTCTCGATAAAGTTTTTAGATGATATAAAAAGAAGTGATATTTAGTTTCTCATCATTTCTTATGACAAAGAATGCTTTGGTGTTTGAAAAAATAGTCTTAACTCATGGTCCTCTTGCAAGGTCATGGTCTTCCTAGGCTGATGGTTTGCTAAGTTGTCATATGGTTGACTCAGTTGTAATCACGTGACCCAGTTATGTAACTTTATTTGATGACAGGTTGTCCTATGTAAGGGGGTTATAACCCTTGTTTGTGTTCAACGGTGTTTTTTTTAGCGTAAAATGGCGATTCTTTTGTCAAACTAGCATTCTGAAGTTTAAGATTTGTGGCTGTTTTTATAGATACTTGAAAATGTTCAGTAAGATCCCTTTTTTTTACTGTCCTGATTTGTTTATCAGTGCATGTATTGTAGATGCAATTTAATTAAATTTAATTTAATTAAATTTAATTTAATGGGTAAAAACCTATTTTATTCCCAAGAATTTATCATAATTCTGAGATGCGTGTGATCCAAACACTCTCATCACAGATAATTTCAAGGACTTTGTTTGACTTAACACTTTGAAAACGTCGACCATAATGTGCAGCTGTGGTCAATGTTTATGAACAACCATAAAGGCAAACTTAGTGTAGCGTCAAAGCCAAGCTATTATACAATAAAAGTTAATGTCCATGAAGAAAGGAGAAGAGAGGGGAGAACAATGCAATCATTAAATACGAAATTACTGCTGTGTCACTCAAATGAATGCTGTGCATAATAAGAGCATTGTGGGTTTTACAGCAATGGTAAATGCAGAACAAAAACTTTAAACTGAACTGACAAAATGGAAAAATTGCTGTTTTTAGAAAGCTAGAAAAGAAGGACAATGAAGATATTTAGTACAAAAGACAAACTGAAAGTACATATTGTGATTTCTCAAAAGTAAAACACTTAATAACACCCTGTGGCATTCAAAAACAGATCCGTGGAGCAGTTGTGTGAGGGAGCCGAAATATATGAAACTCTCAAAACTTGGCCACTGACTCAGAGCAGACACAGGAAAAATCAATATTAGCAAATGTCTTATATTCCCTTTGTCTTGAAAACAGATATATAGAAGAAAAATCCTGATCTTAAAAGGTTAATGTCTGTTCTCTCTGCCCATGTCGGAGCACTTGAGCCTGGGGACACAAGGTCTGATGGAAGTGGGAACTGGGATACAGTGCACATGATCAGGAACATCTCTGGCATTTCATCCTCAACTGGAAGTGATGCAACGCTGCCCGGACTTTACTCAGCCCTGAGACGATAAATCAGGTGCAGACAGAGCTTGAGCCACAATGCATTCTCTGGTTTTTGAGGCCATGTAAACCAGCGTAATGAGGATGTCAAATGGATTTTATAAATGGATTTATGACTGATTCACAAAACACTGTAAACCAGAATTTAAATGTTTTAACTGGGGTGAGGTCATCGAGGATCACAGTGCATTCCTGATTCAATCTGTGGCCAACAGGTTCATTTATAAAACACTTTCTATCTTCATAGCATTATTCAGCACTAAAAGCAGTGCACTGAGATAATGGAAAATTCCTGGCTGATCACATAATATAAATCTTTTCTTGCCCTTGACCTAAAAGCTTTGCTGTATCGTAAGTTGCATGGTTTGAGAGGTTGAAGTAATAAGAAATATTATCTGAATGAGTATCATTGGGTTCCAAGTGGGTTATGGCCACTTGATGTGGGTGGCTTTCAAGAGGCACCGCTGTGAAAATGCAGTGAGGCTATACTCATCAGGTATCGACGTTAACTGTTTATTCGCCTCGGTTCAAGGTCCCAGTCACTATACGCCTTCGCGTCGACAGTTACTTCATCAAAAGAGCTTTGCATAACATATTTGTTTGCCGATTGTATAAAGCATTGCATCCCACGCTTCCCAATGGCTGCTTCTGACCACCTACTTGTTAACACATGCTTTGGGGAACTGTACTTCTTTTTTTTTTTTCAGATTAGGTTTTTTAGTGGTGAAGGAAATCGTAATCTCCCATCTCAGGCCATCAACATGCCAGATTTTAGACTTTGATTGTATGAGCTTTCTGGATAGAGGGAAAGACTGACTGCAGACAAAGCAGGCTGACCTCAGAAAAGGACACACGGCTAGCTGCTACAGACAGCAGATTACACTTTATCACATTTAAAGGACTGAGACCTTGAAATAATGCACCTTTAATATAATTACCTGCCAATAGTGCAGGAAGGGAAAAAACACACATCTTTTGAGTGTCACCCCGTATCTGGCCTGACCCTCGGTGAGCCACTTAGAATTTCTGCTGGCGTAAAATCTTTTGTCCGCGTAAATTTGATTTTCGTTTGAATTGGGGACCTTAGGTGAAGCGAAGGCTTTTAATCCGAGACCAAACCGATTAATTCAATATTTTTCTTATCTGTATTTTTTTGATAAGGCATGTAGAATTTTTTCAAAAAGTATATTGATTAAGGTAAGTATAGAGAAGTGACTATGTAGCTTATTTCAATTCTCAGCCCCGCCGAAGGAGTTGGAAAATCGTAGGTATCAAGGATGAAAAATGATGTCTATTGGAGATCCCTCACTTGGTATGAGTTAAAATGTAAAACTTGTATTAGAACTAATAATGTTACATGATATATAATGTACAAAACGTCTAAAGGCAATGTTTAACTTCCCCACTCTGGTTGAAAGATTCAAGTCTGTTTCACCTCTGAACACAGCCGCCGGGGTCACTGATTGGTCATAAGTGTGCTCCGTTGCACCCGTAACCACGCCCAGTAGTGATGCCACAGTGTACTGATATATTCCCCACACTTCTGCATCACTGTAGCAAGGTGATCAGTAAACATGTTAGCTTTGTAAAATATATGTGCAACACGTTTTTTCAGCAAACACCATTATGCAATTGCCTCTATATATAGTAGTTTGCATCGTTAATGGCAGAGATCGTCTTTCCTGCACTGAATTAGAATGTTATACCCAAGCATTAACGATACATGGGAACCAATGTATGTGCAATTTAACTTAAGTACATGCAGGTATTCCAAGTGATGTGGAAGACGACATTCATTCCGTAGTTCAGTGCTTCGAGGACGACGCCCTTTTTTTTGTTGTTGCCTTTCTTCTCCTTTTATGTAACCAACCAGTAAAATACTCTGTACAAGGTCAATCTTCCAACATTAATGAAGTCCTGGGAAATATTAGCTTACTATATTTCACAGGAAACAATTAGTTTCATATAAAAGCTATTGCTTTTCTTGTTGGGGTCAGCTGGATGTGTTTTCCCAGCCAGATTATAACCTGATTGGCTCCGTCGGTGATGGTCCGCATTAGAATCTATTATTGGAAACTATAAAACTCCGCAGAGAATGGACTCAATCCTGTTAATATCAATTTCCTTAACATTAAAAGCACTGAGGTAGATATCTAACGGGAGATGTAGCGGAAAGGGAAGGGGAAATAGATGGTCCGATGCACTGCAGCAAAGCCAATGCGTATCTAATCTGACACCTAACACTCCTGTCTAATGTCTTGGTAGGGCATAAGTGGATCATTTCTGCCCTTGGATAAAAAAAAATTCCCTAGTGCAGCTTGAGAGAAAGACACTAGAAAATCTCTGCCTTTTCGCTGAACTGTGCCCCCTGTTTTCTTACTGTTCCTTTTAATATTTTCTCTGTCTCCAACTTTATTGATTTCGGATTACAGTCGCTTTATGTTTCCCTGTATTCCGGGTTTTGGTACAGTAAAAAAACACCTCACAATGCTGCCTAGTGTCGGTTTCCACCTCATCAAGCCCAAGGGCTGTGTATAGTCCTCTGTTGCATTGGTTCATGTGTCGACACAAATTCCTTAAGACTGCATTGTTCAGCAGTGTGTCTTCTTATATGAAATGCTTTTCCACGTAGATGCAGGAGGTGGGAGGAGGAGCACAGACATCCATCACAGAGTTGCTTTGTCATGGCTGAAAGGGAAGTACGTCTCGCTAGGTGGAGCTTGTTGGAGTGTTAGGTTACCCTGCTTGCCAGCAGTGGTGCAAATGTCTCCAGCTGCACTGTAATAATATGCCTATTTTAAACTCCACAAGGTCGAGATAAACAAATCCCTATTTTCTAATTATTTATAGAACCTTATGCTGTGCTGTGAAGGTGAAAGTACAGAACACTAGCCAACGTATTGTCCTCATGGAACGACTCTGGCTTTGGCGTGAAGCTAGTGAATGCTTCATCAAGAGAGTGACTCACCTCTTAATGTATGCTTTCATATGTAAATATTTGTCCGATACATCATTTAGGAAACAGAACCCGTGCTTTTTAGTATTCACAGGACTAATCACATATAGGAGGCGAGTGCAGACAATGAGGCGATGCTGCGAGTCAACAATTACCCAACGAACGGTGGAAATGACAGGGTGGACGTCAGCTGTTCCCGTGTCCGCACTCGCCAGAATTGATGAGTTCATTTATCTCTCCCTGGCCTGTCTTCTGCCTTTTCGCCCCTCTGTTGCTCTGAAAATGAATAGCCTCCGTAAAAAGAAGAAATCATGCGCTGAAAAAAAAAAACCTGTCTTTACAATACCACAGAGGCATATTTATTTCATCTTAAAGGGGAGGTTTGAGGTCACCCTCCAGTCCTTCCCCAGTGACATTTTCCGACTTGACATTCTGTGACATTTCCAGTTAAATATTGCTGATATTCCTGCAGAGGAATTAAAAGCATGTCTGAAAGGGACACCAGCATTAAAGCTCTTTCTCTCCCTCTCTATCCTCCTCCCTCACTCCCTCCTTCTTTCTCCCTCTCTGTCTCTTCATCACGAACACTCTGTTCCCCTCCTCTCCATGCAGCAACACAGGCTTACATGCACTACCTACTAAGTGCGGTTGACTTGCATCCCCAGGTATTAGAGGAAGTCTTTTTAATCCAAAAGGATTACCGAAAATTCTATCACCCAGAATATACAGGAGACAGACCCAAAGTGTGTGACTGGAGACGGCGGATGATGCTATTTTCAGCAAAAATTCAAAGATTAAGATGCAGTAACATACCTAGAAGCACGCAAGCAAGAGAGACGAAATAGCCTGAACAAGTGTCCTACTAGGTTGTTTGTACAAATGGATTGGATGGAGAATTTAAAGTATCTAAATTCACTTGCTGGTGCTGAATATAATTTCCAGTCATTCAAGCCCACAAAACGAACCATTTTAAGAGCAAGTAGCCAGTTGCACCAGCTATTTGTAAGTTAATAAAGAGAATAGTTGTAAGTCATTGTTATATTTGTACTATTAACACCAAATAACTGCCAGTTGTACTGTTGCACAACTAACTGAACTAGCTTCACTGCTTCATGTTAGCTTGTTGTATAAAGAAGTAATACTTACATTTACAAAGGGTGTGCAGATGTCTTTAATAAGTCATTTTCCACCTGAAAACTGTTTTGTTTTTTTAAGTTATGCTCGCTTGTGATGCTTCCTGTTTATAGTTGATTGCAGTGCCCGTCCGGAGCGGGCCGATTCCTTGGCGAGCCGCTCATTGCTCGTTGACTGCAGGCAAGTGAAGAGTATGGTTGTAACGTTAGTATATCCAGCAGCAAACAGCAGTCAATAAGCTCTGCTGCACAGAATGCTGTTCACTTTTTTTTATTTAAAGTTTATTAACATTGAATATGTACATCTTCGACACTGCACATCCTTGAAGTAGTTTGAATGAATGGTTTCTGGAGATATGCAAACGATACACCCTCATACACAAAGACGGACAGAGATTCCTTGCTTCATACTAAGATACCACTAGAGATGTTTCCCTGCAAATTATTTACACATTATTAAGGTCAACTTAAAGTCTAGGCATTTCTTAAGTTTAAATTGAGCCTTCATTAAGTCCCGCCCCTCGAACGCAGACTGATCAATCACAGTGTAGCATCGGCCAACAGGGTACGACAACTATACGGCTACGCTCCATAAGGTCCCATGCAATCGTTTAACATTTTCTTTGTTTTCAATCTGGTTTTGTGGACTTTGAGCTAGTCATAGTTCGACGCTGTGCCTGGTGCACCTGTTATAGTGATACTCGTTACCCGGAGAGGCTGGAAGGAGATATATGTTTCTAAAATGTACGTTACTTCATAAAAACATGTGGAGCTAACATTAGCAGAGTACGTTAGGACATCATTAATCACTCTTACACTGTGATCTGTCGGCTTTAGCTCCGACCTTTATAATTTCAACTGGTTTTCGCCGCTGAATCAGTTTAACATCCCGGATATATCCTTCCACCGTGCAGCATAGACCCTTCTGTCTGCTTCTCTCTGCAATTGCCTTTTGGTCATTTTTCCAACATTTTTATTGCATTTGGTGACAGTGTGAACTCCATAGTATTGACAGTTTGACGGAGTAGAGCCAGAGGAGGGTCAATTGGACAACTCCCATTTAGAAAATCACTAGTTAATACAAGTTAGTAGCTACTTAGAACTTTGTAGGGACTTTGAACATAGACTTATGGTGCAAGGCAATTTAGGGCAAAATATATTGGTACAGTTTGTCAGTCCCTAATTAAAAGTGCAATGCTAATCAATGTTGACAACCACCTGTCAACCATAAGTCTTTTACTACATTGCCTCCTCAGGGTTGCCTGTCACTCACTGAACGTTACGTACATCAGTCGGACCTCTGCTCTTAATGCCAATCTTTTCTGCATACAAGGTCCTTTAAGTGTTTCCTATTGATTCAATAGACCATTAGCTCTGATACACCACAGAATCCCTAAAAGCTATTACTGACGTACTATCACTGTCATTAACTTCGTTAAACAAAGCACCTTCTTAGTTCAGTCATCATGAGTCACATCCTTTCCCACACTAATATGATGTGAGCATGAACTATTGCTCCCACTGTTAGAGTGAAGTTTGTTTGTCATAATAACACGTGAAAATATATAATGTGTTTAAGTATCCAACTCAAAGGAGGAACCAAAACACCACTCCACATAGTTATTATAACAGTTATTTAAAATCCATTTTAGACTTTGTTTGAATGCAGATTATGAATGAAAATTGTAAATGATGTCACACTTTTATTCTTAGCCCTGTATTTAAACAAGTTGACTCAAAAAATGTTTAGTAACAAATCTTCAGACTATAAAACCAACACAATGACATGAAAAACGCTTCATAGAACCGAGTTGGGTGATAATTGTTTGTGGGTTTTTTCACTAGCGACTGCTTTCTTCTTAAACACATCTGAACATTTGATAGCATGAACATCTTTAAATGAATGGGTTGTATTTGGGTAGTTCTATGTTTGTGGTGTTTGTCGGTATGCTCTTTTTGACCTTGTTGCTAAAGTCACTCTGTATCCAGCTCGTACTGATTCATGTGCCATGTCTCCACTCCCCACACATCATCCACACTCATCACAGAGAATCTCTCTGTAAATAATAAGTGATAAATATGGTACTACACCCGCCTATAAATCGTTGTCATTAGAGCCCTCTGGATTTCATTTTTTACTTCCATTGCAAACAAGATAATGATCAGCGGCTATAGGGCTACTGAGCGAAACAATAAATGCACACAATTTGTGACAGTAACTTTTATCAGTGACTCAATTTTCACTATATTAACCCGTTGCTCGAGCTTACACAGTCAGGCGTTTTAACATTTGGACGAAACCACAGAATCAGATCTGCGACAAGAGATAGTAATTGATTGTAATCAAAATGTAAAGTAAGCCTGAGCTGTCTCGCTAATGGATTTAATAGTTTATTTGACTGGAGAGGTGAATCAATCTTAAAATATTGACCACAGGATCCTGAAGGATTAAGGATGGGCCAGGGGGTCGCAGGGCAGACCAATGTGTTTCCTGCGAGAAGGCTAGTGCTTGGATAAAGTCCTGGGTTCTAAGCAGTTTAGCATATTGAATGGAAATTAACCTTCCTAAAAGGAGAGCCCAAGACAAGTAAATCCTCTTCCTTTTGTTAATCATTCATTAGTCTAAGAATGACAGGCCCACTAAACACACTGTGACACTCAGTTTGCAAAATTTTGTCAAAGACAAAATGATTTCAATAACTTACAGGGAGCTGTTTACCACATTCCCCCAATAGGACGTTATTAATATTGGATGGATTTAATTTTGAAATGCAAACACAAAAAAATTAAAGTGTTTATAGCCTGTGGCTGAATAAAGGGCTCGCCATCAAAGTTATGTGTGCTCCGTTGCCAGGTTCCACTGCGAATATTTCCTTGAGGATAATGGAGGATCAAGCGCTCACGATATTGACATTGTAAGCATGATGGAGGGTCTCAGCGGTTAGTAGTCCTCAATGGAGCACAAACAATAACTTCTCTTGCAGCCAGTGTCAGGACCAATCAATGGCAAAATAATAATAATAATCAAACTCTCAGGAATAAAATATGGATTGTGTGCACTCTCTGTCTTCAGCTTGCATCCATGGAATCTGTACGCATGTGTCCCATTTTCTCAGTAAATGGAGATAAACCACCAACCTATCTATTTACGTGTTGTTGACGCTGGCAACCGACCATGCAATCAACACAGAGCACTCGCTTCAGTTTGCAAAATTAGAAGTGAAATTTTTGATTGTGCCATTAAGGAGGGCCCTCATTACGTCTTGGCAAGGACAATTTGCATGCTCTATTCCACAGAATCTGAATGAGGCTCCAATCAATTATACTCATTATCCAGGCAACTGATTGGTATGTGGTCAGACGCGCACCCTGCCGAGGCAGTGCTGTGGTTACCGGGCAGGCTAACAACTCACACGCAAGAAAAAGAAAAGAAACGAGAAACATCAATTCAGCAGCTGGCCCGTCTCGTACATGTGTACAAACATGGTCCACCCTGCACACACACACATGTAAGACAAAGAAACAATGCGTGGGTAATGCATTATGATGCCTCTGAACCAAGTTAATTAGCTTTTTAAAGCATCTTAAGGAGGGCTTCTTTGTTTTGTTGTTTCTCAGCCAAACATGTGCGTGTGTAAATGTGTGGATCCACCCGGGGTTAATCTCCATATTTACACTGATAGGGACATATGCACCCTTCATTAAATCATCAGTTCCATATTATACATTTCATTAATCCAGGAAAGGACATGGGAGTATAGTTGGAGTTATTTTCACATCAATTAGAAGCTTGTATATATATATATGCGTATGTGTATATATATATATATATATAGTATTTCACTATTATTCATTATGTAAGACCAAACTCTTTAAACTGTAAATTTAAACTGGAATACCAGTGTAATGTGCACCACTATATGTATTCATTTGAAATAATGGCTTTTCTCTGTGCAATGTTAAGCTTGTACTTTTCGAATGAAAGATGAAATAAGCAGATGAATTACATTGAGTTACCAGAGAGGTGAATGTACTGTATTTGAACTTCAACCTTCCGTCCAACACATTTCCGATGAAGGTTTAATGCAGTGGCAATAATAGCTATAGCTAATATAGCATGTCTTCAATGTGATATTTTATAAGTCAGTATTATATCTATCAGTGGACTCATCAGGGAATATCATAGCAATAATGACCTGTAACTGCTGGCAGCTGCTGGCAAACGTTAAAAAGGTTGCTCCCGCCCACACACTGTATCTGTACTGTAGATGAGAGAAGCCTCACCCACCACCCAAGTTTAAATATTAATTATAATGTAAGCGACCTGTGTTTGCCTGAGTTTTTGGAGCTTCAGAGGAATCCCCCAGTGAGCCTTCCCTAACAGCCAGAAGAAGTGCTTGCGAACATAATGCCCACCGACACTTTGCCAACTTGAGGAATGCCTTGGCAGTTCTAAGGAAAGGTTTCCTTCGCCTTGTGGTAGCCGAACCAGACAGCTTCCCTGCCACCGGCTCAGTTCGGCTGCAGGGCAATATTTTCTCTCCTGAGTATCTCCAAGATCATGCTGCTATTGGGAGGTTAAACGCCTGGACACCGGCCAAATGCAATGGCCCACCACAAATCAGCTCACCCCTCTTGCAAATACAATTCTCAGGATAAACACAGTTGGGGACAGAGGCTGTATTTTAGTGTTTGCGGAAAAAAACAAAACAGGGTGGCCTCAGTAATCAATGCTGGATTAACCTCTCATCAAAGAGATATTTGCAGCCTCAATTTAAGCTACCACCGCTCATGTTTTGTGCATTAAACCACAAATGCCATGATTGCTTCGCCTATTTGCGCTCATCTATACAGAGTTGTTTCTGTTGACAGAGCTATTAGTCTGAGAGATACCACAAAATTCATCATAGTCACCCTGCGGTTGTTTGACAAATTCATCATTTCATTACTTTTCCACAGAGGGTGGCGATGGGGAGGGGGCTGGTGGAGACATCATTGTTTGTAATAACATCAAACTCCTGGAAGAAAACAGCACACGGCGGTGCTGCTGGTAGGCTGTTTGGGTGTGGCGTTGAAATAGAATCAACGGCCTAAACAAGGGCCGGAATGAATATGTAAATTCATGAGCGCTTGGTTAGAGGACCTAAAAAGGTTTTCATTATATCTTGATCAGAAAGCCATTTATCTCAAGGCTCTCAATAAGTCTGGCCCCCTAATCTGTCGGACAGATAATTAATATCTGCTTATTGAGTACATGGAAGTCATTACCTTGATTTCATTCAGATAATTTATCGGCCTGTGTTTCATAGAGATGACACATCATGGTGTGGGCCACTTTACCTCAGCAGGTATTGATCACAGTCTAATGCTGTTGGGGCTTTTTGGGTATACTTAGCTGCAAGGTCAAGGTGCTCTTTTGTCAATAAAAGCAGATTACAAAAACACCATTAAAGCAATACATTAATATCTCTACAGACTCAACAAAACTCCAGACAGTCTGAAGCTATTCCTTCTCTTCTTATGAACATGAATCACAATCACTTTTCTTCTATTGCAATGCCCCCACATCACTACAAAGCCCACTCTCAAATGTAGATCTCAACTCACAGCACACATCAGGACGAGAAACCATGGCAACCAGCATACATACATTGATTGCTACATTTACTGACTGCATAGGGGCCGTTCTTCGTTTGCTGCATTAACACAGACACAAAAGAGAGGCTGTAATTTGAAAATGTGTTTTCAAATAATGTTGTAATCACTGATTTTCACATCTCACATTTACATAATAAATGCAGCTTTAGCCAACTGGTATTTCGGCGCTCACACTTTAAATGTCACACACTGATGTGCATGAATGGTCACTGATTCAAATAATTTTGGAGAACTTCAAAGCTTATTTTGATGGAAACACTGCATAACAAATTGATTGCTTCCAGTATACATGAATATAATGCAGAATGATTGACAGTGTTTGTGTTTTATCATTCTATAGGGCGGTTTAGAAAAGGAGTGAGCAGATGTGATCCCGGATCCTTCGCGGCTTCAACTGTAAAGCAGGTAAAATTCACAGGTTAGTGCCATCAAATACCCGCACGAGGTCATTTTTTAGGGGAAAATTGAAATCACCTCAAACCCAAAAAATTAAAATACACCTGAGAAAATACAGTGCAATTCTGTAATATTGTATCTGAGAATAGCAACTGCTCTGTAGCTAAGACCTGCTGTGAGTCCTCAGCAGTGGTTGGGGTCTGTGGTGATTATGGCATGCATGGCAGAGCTCTGTCTAGAGATAGATTTCAATCAAAAGGGAATTATTTGTGCCGCCATAGCCCGTTTATTTTTTTACCACTAAGACAAAATATTCTCTTTACGTGCAATACGGATCCAAAGTTCCCAAGCAAGAGTTCCACCTGGATGCTTTTTGGCACTTATCTAAAGCAAATGCTTCCTTAACACACTTTCGGAAAATAAATGGAGGAACAAACAAATTAATTCACTCATATTCACTGACATGGGCACATTATTAAGGTACCAGCGATTTACTAATACATGGCTACACACACGCAAACACTCAAAATGTGCAATATTAATAGGCTACCATTTACCAGGGGAATATTTATTGAGCACAAACAATAATTTCTGAGACAATACAAGTGCAGTTAGTTTCTTTTATTAAAAAATAACAACCTAATTCCAAGGTATGACAGCTGCCATACATCACCCAGATGTGCCGATAACTGGGACGAGGAAAATAATGGACCCCAAATAATTTATACTTTGCTGCTTTCAAGCAGCGCTTTACAGCAAAAGCAGAACGATAAACAATAATTACAGAAGTAATTGTCATTTACGTCATAGCAACGGTAGTTTATTTCTACAGCACATTTCATTTGAATAAAAAACAAAAAGGAACATCCATATATGAATTGTAATAAAAATAATAAAAATTAAAACAATGATAGCAGTATATAAATACAAAGTACATAAAATAGAATAAAAAAGGTCAAAAACATAGTAGCTCAGTCATAGGCAGTCTTTGGGAAAGTGCTTGTTCAGTGTTCGTACAGTGTAATAATAAAAGCTTACATTAGTAAAAGTACTAAAGTATCGGTGTCAAAATATACTTAAATTACCAAATGTAAAAGTATATACATTATGCAGAATGGCCCATTTCAAATATTATATTAACAGTAGGCCTATAAAATTGAATTACAATTATTGATGCATTAATATTAATGCATTAATAATATGTTAATCACTTTAGTGTTACAGCTGGTAAAGGTGGAGCTAAGTTTAACTACTTTAATTAGGCTGTATACTAATTAAAAATACATCATAGTTCATAAGTTGATTTATGCTTTATATTAAGCATCTGAATCTACAATGTAGCCTATGTACCTAGTAACTAATATTGTCAAATAAATGTAGTGAAGATAAAAGTAAAATAATTATTTCTGAGATGTAGTGGACTAAAAGTATAAAGTTACATAAAATGGAAATACTTAAGTAAAGTACAAGTACCTCAAAATTGTACTTAAGTACAGTACTTACTTGTAATTGATTACAAGAGCATATAGTTCTTGATCTAGCCTCCTAATTTTGCTCTCAAAGTCCACAAGATTGATGCATTTAACTAAAAAAATATGTACAGAATTCTCTTCTGGGGGAGCATGACCCCGGACCACCCTAGAGGGTTGGAGCTCCACCCACCATAGTCTCACAAAATCCAGTGTGAAACACTGCCCCTAGGTGACTTTGCGCCTTCAGCACATGTCCCCGCACAACCTGGACACCCAGTTAAAACAACAGTTCAGTCAAAAAGAAATTCCCACCAGCACCAATGTTATTGCCGCAGGTAGACATCCAGCCAGAGAGGCTTCCTCGGCTGGGCCAGGCGCTCCCGCTGGCAGGCCTCTGGCCGGATGCCTTGGCTCGGCGGCTCCATGTCCTCTGGCTCCGCGGGTGGTGCTCGCTAACCGGGGTTTTCCCCCCCAAGCCCAGCGGAGGCAAGGGTGGAAAAAAAGAAGAAGTGTGATTTCTTATCTAATGGGCTGAGGCATTACAGTGAGATTGTGCAACTGATGGTGTTGTTCACACTTGTGTGCAAAGCCAAGCAAACATACAGTTGGTGGTTGGCAGGGTTGCGTGGGTTTGTTCACACCTCAGGCTTAAATTTAAACCCACTGTACAGTAGTAGCCATTGTAGCCGCCCTCCTTTATCGTGCAACTGATTACATTACTGCTGGAGACGATTCTCTTTTGGATGTTAGAAGCAAATCAGTGCACTGTCAGACGACAACATTTTTTATTTCTTTTTTTTAAATGAAAAGAATGCAGGAGCAGCAGTAGGAGCACGAGGAGGAGGGATAGCAAACTACCATGTGAAAGTACAGATGTTTTGTACCCTTCAGACAGAGCCAGGCTAGCTGTTTCCATCTGATTTCAGTCTTTATACTAAGCTAACTGTAACCTGGCTTTAGCCTTCTAATTAACAGACAGAAATAGGAGTGATATCATTTATCTCATCTAACTCTGGGCAGGAAAAGAAATAAGTGTATTGCAAAGGTGCCAAGTTATTCCTTTAATATGGAGCTGGGGTCATGAGCCGCTTAGCCTAGCATAGCGTGAAGACTGAAAGCAAGGGGAAACAGCTAGTTTTCCTTTCTCCAAAATTTCAAAACATGCCAAACAACACGTCTAAAGCTCATTAATACAATATCTCATTTATTTTATTTGCACACAAACAGAGATATAAAAACTATAAAAGCTATCCTAACTGCTTGCTGGCTCCAGCTCCATACTTAACGCCAGGGTTGCCAGCCGTCCCGTATAATACAGGATCATTTTGCATTGAAAAATAAAATGTAATGTCCTTTACTGAATAAATGCTGAACTTGATTTGTCCCGTCTTTCCGTGCACACCGAGAGATGGTCAAGGTTAGGCATTGATCTTGAGTAGTTAAGGCCTTTTCAGACCAAACACATACAATTCATGCAAATTAATTACTTGGCTATTTCAAAATTCATCTCTATGAGCCTATCCATACCAAATCAAAAACTTTCTTTCGGGTTTGAACACGAAAAGCGAATATTTCTCTTTTTCATTTAATTTTTTCTTCAGTGTCGCTGTTTGTATAAGTATTTACAGTTAGGATAAGTTGTAGGTCACCCAAGACATCCAAGAGTCTTCATCAATGGATTCTTGCTTCTTTCAAATACCAAACTGTTTATTTTGAAGGACCAAACCTTTTGCCCATGTCAATAATTTGATGTTTTCATCTTTGATATACTGTAATTGATGCAACTGTATGTTACTCTTTTTGACTTTTTTCCTTGCTATGCATGTTGAGAGAATATTACATAAAGTTTCTGACACTCAACATCTCACAGTGGTTTCCCTCCTTTTTCCACATTGAAGGTGGCTACCCTACATAATGCAGAGACATGTAAGTGGTATCGATTTTCTCATCGAACTCTTGGATAAAAAGCGAATAGGTGTATGTTAAATGTCAAAGTCGTCTTCTAAAAATAGAAAAAAAACAATAGTAAACACTGGTAAAACTGAAGTCAATGTAAAATGAATGAAAACTCCAAACCTGTCCTAGAGCTTTTTCTTGTTTCTGTCCTGAAAGGTAATATAGATTTCTAATAATCCCGTCTTCTTTTTTTAAAAGAAGCGGCCAGGCTATGAGAGAGAGTGAGATTGAGATTGAAGAAAAAGCTGAGGACAGATGCCTCTGCCTCTTTACTAAACAGATGTTTGGCTCGTCTAATGTTGAGGAGCTACGTGATATTTAGGATCTCCTCTGCCCTGTCTGCCAGGTCCCTCAGGGAAGCAGGGTGGTGGGGGTTGGTAGAGATGGTGGGCAACGCTTGCTAGAGACTGACAGGAAGCTTTATCTCGACATCTCTGTCACTCACCCGCATTAGGCCTTCCCTCTACGTTCGGGGAGCTGTCATGCCACAGTTTGCCGCTCAACTCCTCTGCGCCCCACCGCTGCCTATCTTTTGTTACATAACCTGCCACCCTTATCACAAAGACCCATCACAAACCTAAGCCTTCCCCCCACACACACACACACACACACACACACACATCCAGAGCACCGCGCCCGGAATGAGATCTGACTGCTGTGAATGCTCGCAGTATAGGCCGCTATATGGAATATGTGGGTGAAAGAGGTCCTTTGCGGTGATAATACTGATCATACAGTGCTGGAGTCCAAAGCAATTTCCTCCTCTCTCCCCAGCACCTCCGCTTCTGTATTGGACATAACATCCTGAGACGGCGGAGATTGGTGGCCAGGATGCTGAATTTTTCATGAGGCAGGAAAGGTTAGATAAGATCCTCCCACATATTCGTGATCGTGCACTTACAGATCTGTCTGCGAAATAGTAAAAGATACATTTTGAACGGCTCAGATTTTGAATGTGACCTCTTTGCTGAAAGAACATTCAGGAAATGTTTCTGGAAGTGTCACAACAGGTATTGAAGTGGCACATGCGAGACAAGCCTGCCATGATTGCTTGCATCGTATTGTTCAGGCAGAACCATGACTCGTGAAGTAATGAATTTCGTGAACATTAACTATTTGTCCTCATTCGAGTAGCGGATATGACATACATTACATTGTAAATACTGCTGGGCACTCAATCAAAGTTAATGTTGTTTGCAAAGCGAAAACATGAAGCTCAAACAAACGGATAACAGAACTCCCTCTGATACTTCATATTTCCATCAAGTTCCCATTCATTGTTTCTTTACCTGCAAATTGCAATTGGTTACTTGGCAATTCAAAGAAAAAAGGAGAAATTACTCTAATTGTTGTGTTTATTATAATTTGTCATTGGCACAGAAGAGATAAGAAAAGAAATATAAACTGACCCCAAAAGAATCAAACTGACAATGTGATTGTATGCGTAACACCATTGTTCACACAATAGGTGCTTGATCATGATATTAGGTTTTGTTTTCACTAAATTGGAGAACAAAATCTACATTGTAAAAATTGTGATTGTATGATTGATGATATGATTTATTATCATTGTCAAGATTTGTTCCTCAGCCTCTAATTCAATAAGATATAATTTTAATTAGGCGTTGTTTACTTTTAGATTATATGTACTCTATCAGCCTGGGTTTGAGAGTGTGGATACAGGATTATTGTGTGAGAAGTTTCCTGCTTGTCATGTTTGATGATAGAGAAATGTGTTACTTTTAAAACAGAAGCATCCCCATGGTGATACTTCGATTTTACTCAACATAGTTTGTTGGGCAGAAGATTACAGGCTGAGAAACGACCACAAACACGCAAGGAGGAATCCAACACAGAGATGGGAGTCGGATGGGGGCGGGTGGGGGGGGGATCTTGATGTTAGGCCTGGTAAATGCTCCCCTGGGCTTTCTCCTGGCGGAGACATCTACAAATATTTCCATAATCACCAAATAGCCCAGTGACTGCCAGGCGCAAAGCCCAGATGTAGCAGACAACATGTTATAGCTCTTAGTCGTAAAGGTCAGTAGCTGCCTCCTCAAACATGGATAAAAAGCCACGCTGCCATTTCCAATAGCGTTCACAACCACAGGTTGCAGTCGTTTCTTGACAGGGATGAGCCTTTTTTTTCTTTCTCCACAGCAAAGACAAGACAATATATGAAGGCCAGAGGAGTGTTTATCACTCAGGCTTCCTAGCATTGTATAGATCTGTTTTTACTTGGCAGTAATTTCATGCTATTTGGCGAGATTTGTTTTGGCCCAGATCATTTGAACATTTGTGTGTGTGCATGCATCCAACACAATTATGTTGTGTATCAATACCTCTAGTCATATTCAGCCACAGCTTTTCCTTGCAGGCATACAGTATCCCACCTGATCGACTGAATCGCAGCTCAGCCTCTCGCCGCCTCACCAGAGGCCCTTCTATTGAGGACATGTTTTGACACGCAGGTCAGCACTAAATTAAGCTTGTATGACACTAGCAATAATCAAGAAATGGCATTCCATTTGTATTTAACTCTGCTAGTTGAGCTGACCATTAACTGGCTGTGACTCACCACACAGTGACGTGTGCCAACGCTTTTGCAAATGGTGTTTAAATTACTTTCATTAGAGTGAGCCTTTCATGTT
This sequence comes from Ophiodon elongatus, assembly GCA_016806645.1. Taxonomy (NCBI): domain Eukaryota; kingdom Metazoa; phylum Chordata; class Actinopteri; order Perciformes; family Hexagrammidae; genus Ophiodon; species Ophiodon elongatus. The sequence continues at coordinate 2,779,881 of JACSYO010001725.1, forward strand.
GCGGGATAGAAATGACCTTTGAGTGCTTTTCAGAGTTGAAGAGTTGTCAAAGCATAATGTGGGAGGGTGAGTTGATGGGTATGTAATTTATGGGGATGCTATGAATTTGTTTTCACATTGGTGGCGACAGAAAAGTCTGTAAATTTGGAACTTCATGAAAGCTATTATTCATAAGAACTGTGTTTTCTCATAGACCATTGGTAAGCAAAAACTGTTTCATTTTTCATCATTCTTTTGAACAATTCAGGATGAATGTCAATTCCTGGCCACAGAGCGTGTTACCTAAGCTCATTTTACCATATTAAGGTTCCCTTTGATAATGGCTAGAAAGGCCATATCGAGAAAGTGGAGGTATTCACCTCCTTTGACACTAAAGGACATATTTAGTATAAGCAGGCAGGGGAGCTGGGCGAGAGTCCACACGACTCGTTTGATGACCCCTACAAACGTGTTCTGATAAATAATAATGTGTTAGTAAGGTTTGGTGCAGCCAGGCAATGTTGAATGTAAAAATGTGAGCATTTGTAAACCCAGGACAGACACTGTTGTCCTGTTGTTATAAGCGGCAATTAGACTGAATAATGTGACCTCTGAAAGGGTGAAATCCTCTTGTCACAACAAAGGCAGCAAATTTACCATTTATTGTTATAACTTCATTTTGCATCCAGTTTTGGATAGGCAAAGCACCCATGTTCGCTTCCCTGTAAGGCGAACAAATCTTTTCTAATCTTTTGTCTCTCGTTGCTCTTTTCTTGTACCAAGCACTCAGCTTCTGGCCATACCTTTTCCCAATTAAAATGAAAAACATTGCCAGTTGTAGATTACATCAGCTGCAGCTATTAAACCGTATTCTGTTGGCAATATGTCCAAAGGCCACACTGAAGCTGATGGCTATTGTCTGCTTAACATGCTCTCTGCAAGTCGTCTATACTCTGCCAAACATCAGTTTATTTAAACAATGGCCAAATGCAAGGTTTCTAAATATTGAGGTCTAAAAACTGACTTTACCAGGGGGTTCAGGGCCATGCCCCGCAATTATTTTTGTTGTTTATGGGGTAGGTTGCTCTTCCTCTCTCATTGCCACTCCATCACCTTCCCTCTTTCTTTCTTTCAGTCTCATCTTGTTCTGTATCACTTCCCTTCTCAAAGCTGAGCTTTGATTGACAGTCATTTCACTTTTTTTTGTCTCAGTGAAGAAAGTAAACAAATGTAGGTGTGAAAGTGAAACTAAACCACTGTTTAATGTAGCTCAACCACACTGGAGCTATTGGTCAGATAACTTCTGGGGATGATTGGCATTGAACTACAAGTAGTCCACTAGTAAAACTATCTCGTTACCTGAATCAATGGATTTTTGCTTGTCCGGATTCCCCAAAGTTGTTGACATAATTTAAGAGCCACGTGTTGAGCAACGGTTTTGTAGTAATGACAAGATCATCCAAATCCCCACGTCACACAGGCAAACACGCCCACACACACACACACATACATACATACACAAACACACAAACACAAGCACGCACACAAGCAAAGGCGGTGACTAGATGAGCAAGTTGTAATTGCTGTTGTACAAACATCTTTGCAGCACCAAAGTCAAGTTATTTGTAGTCCAAAAATACCAGTGTCTGGACTTTAGTCTCCTCATGGTGGGTAAGGCCATGCACTCCGCGATCATGAGTGGTCAATGTGTTGTGACTTCACTGGTGTCATGGTGGTTGTGACATCACTGATTCAATTAGCGTGTGACATCGCTGGTGTCATATTGTTTGTGACAATCACACTGCTGTGCTTAATTGTGACATCACTGATGTTGTTTTGCTTGTGACATCACTGATGTTGTTTTGCTTGTGACATCACTGATGTTGTTTTGCTTGTGACATCACTGATGTTGTAGGACTTGTGACATTGCTTCTGTCTTTTTGGTTTGTGACATCACCGATGCTGTGTTACTTATGATCACTAAACTTGCTTGAAATGTAAGATGCATGCGTGTGTCATCTTCCCCACTGCTATCAACTGTATACTGTTTTTAAAAGAAAAAGTACAAATTATATAAATAATTCATGTTTACTACTGACAGTCTCAATATGGTTCCTGAAAATGATACAAGTTTATTTAAGGTTTTTTGTATCATTTTTAAAAAAAAAAAATGTTATGTTACTCCTGGTTATATTTCAGATTTGAACAGAAGAGTCCCTCTTTCGATCACTTTAGCTATACATGGCCTTCTCAAGTCCCAAGGGGGTAATCACAACATTTCCCAGTGATGCCTGCTTGGCTAAGCAGTTTTAATACACAAATCAATTTTGCATTACCCCCTTCTGGCTGTGAGTGCTCATAGTGTGAGAGCCATGAAAAATTGATGGGCCTTAGCGTGCAGATTGCAACCCCAGTGAATCTTAAATCTGGCCTGGCCTTTTTTTTAACAAGACAATGTCAAAGGGGTGGGATGACTGTTTGTTTTTCTTGTAAAACTGTTGTTCTGCTTCTTTCTTTATTTTGCTTCTTTTTTTACTTGGGTTGAAAAGAAAGACGGCTGCTCCATTATGAAATAGTATGATGTGTGAGAAAAAAAAAAGAAAGTGAAAAAAAGTTTTCAGTAACCCCAGATGACATACATATACACACACACACACACACACACACACACAGACCCAGGCAATATAAACAAGTATTCTTCCCATAAATATGATGACCAATATCTTAAAGAGCATTTGTTTTTGCCATAGCAATTATAGTGTTTCATTTGGCGAGCCGCTCTGTATTTGACCAGCTGATGACTTGACTGCTGAAAGAAATTATAGCGCACATAATTAGCTTTCACTATGAAATGAAGCTATCATGGGAGAGAATGAGGAAATTTCACACTTTAGAAATTACATTTTGCAAGGTGCTGTGCCGATGTCCTTGAGTATAGGCACATTAAAAGCCCCTTTCTCCCACTCTCAAGCGGTCCTTTCTTTGACATATGCAGACAAAAATCTGCAATGAACAGCAAATTGAACAGCAAAGAGTCATCTTGAGGACCTAACTACCACATTGGTTAATGTAATGATTTCTTTCAGCGCTACAACAGAGGAGATCTCTTCATTTATTCATTGCTATTTAAAGATGCAGCATTGGTAATCCAAAGTCATTCTTTTTTAAGCATGACTTTGACATTTTAGGATGTGAAATTTCACTGTTCCAATCATTGCTGAACAAACATTAAAATCACCTAGCATGTTTATCCATAGCTGTGTTAACTTACAAAACATATGTTTTTTTTTTTTTTAAATAAACAAACCAAATTTATGTTTAGAAGTTGGAAAGTAAGAAATGTGTCTGTTTGAGGCCTAACGTTGTGTTTTCTTTAACAATCTTTTTTTAAAAGTCATTATTTTTATCCCTAAATTTTTGCTTTGTTTACATCCACGCTTGCTATCCAGCAGTCTTATGTACTTGAATGTGTGCATTGCTCAGTATCTCCTTATCAAAACTACAGATCATATGTGTAGCAATTATGAACAATGCAGTACACAAATGTCTCTTCACAATGTAAATGTCAGACATGCCCATAGAAGTAGGTTGCATATTTACAGAATATGTAGAATAAGTAGAGATTAAACAAAACTGTAAATTTAGTATAGTTTCCTCCAGTTCAGCTTGCATGGACGGTACAAGCAAATTGCTTTTCTGCCATTTAATCTCTCTAAGGTATTTTCTGTTTGTACAGCGTGCTATGAACAGTGTAACATACAAACATGCTGACTGACATAGACTACTGTTCAGACAGATTTTCAACCTTTAGCATAACAGAGGGCGTCTTTTGTGGTAAAAGTCATGATTTGTGGTGTGCACGAATCTGAAACTGGTATACCTGACTCCAAAAACAGGATGCTGCGTTCTACAGTTTCTCTGTGGAGAAGGGGCTTTGTTGCCATGACAATAGTAATGTTGCTTCAATGGCAGAGATGTTAAGATGGAGGGTGTGTTGCATTTCATATGCAGGTGCTATGCACAGAGGAGAAGTGATACAGATAATGAAATCAATTTCCTGTGATTTCTGAAGCAGAGAGCTTGCTGAGAAATAATAAAGGAATTAAATGAGCTAGCGCTAAACATAATCCACCGGTTACCGACGGCTATTTGATTTCAGATTGCTACTTAGCCGGTAGAATTGAAAAAAAGGCAGACTTTGCTTTCATTATTCGCTGTGATTCCTTATAAACTCACTTTTACGTCATGAGCAAAATGTACAACAAAATGTACAACGGGCTTCTGCATCTTTTCGGCCACAAGAATGTAGTGGAGCAGATTTGTATGACCAGTTTGTTTTTGTTAGGGGGGTGCTGACTGGAAAGAGGCAGGCTTTTACCCTCAAGACAACAAACTAAAGCACCTTAAGACCTTGTGCTAGAATACAGATCTGTAATTGACTCAGTGATGGTGTTCCATATTTAACGCATGGCAGACTTGCAGGTCGTATTATTGGTCGTACAGTGGCAAGTAATCTGATCACTTTGCTGCTGTATTTGGCTATCTGGAGTTTGTTGCAGATCAATGACAACGATTTTCTTACCGTCTGCCGGCTCAATACTAACATGCTTATCTTGTACTTTTGACCTGCCCGGCCTTGTGAGCAGCGATGTCCCCAGAAAAACATACATCTGTCCGGATTGAATTTTCCATGGACACAAAATTCTCTAAAGGCTCAGTTGTGCGCACTTTTTATTGAATCTGATTTCAGCTCAAAGCAAGAAGTATAGAAACTGACAACTACAAATGCTACTGTATCAAAATCTTTTGGCAGGTATACAAATAGACAGAAATAGTTTCTTATCAAACTTAGGGTTTGATAAGAATGTGTGTGACTGTGGGAAGTTTGTTTGGATATACCTTCATGAATTTGCCTTCTTGCAGTATTTGTGCTTCACTGCACACCAGCATCCACTTGTGCCAGGATCTGTCTTCGCACGTCAGTCTGCATACTTGTTGTTGCAGAGAGTTGTCCCTATTGTATTGCTACATTGCAACGGTGTTTTCTGAATGTTTTTTTTTTGGGGGGGGATTATTACTATTTTCACAAAATATATGAAGAATGTAAATCTATGTAAGAAACCCAATTAGCAGACTTAGTGGATCACCTTATTTAAAGTAAAATAGTTATTATGATGTAGATAAAGAGAAGCAGAAAAGTTAAAGCTCCATCTATTAATAGTCTCATATTAACAATGGATCAAATGACTGTGTAATGTGAAAGGGGTTATGTTATCTGTTGTTCCAAACTCACAGAGAATTCTCACCAAACTCTGCAGTTCCCTTCATCTCTTCATAGCATTTTGGCCTTTTTCAGCTCAATGTTATTTTTTTTCCATTATGCAGCTTTCCAGTTTTGGGTCGCTTTCACTACTCTCCTTGGTTCCAGCGAGGCAGCTGCTTTCAGTGAAACGTGGTGGAGACCAAAACTGAGCTGAAGGTTAAATTACATGTTTGTGTCTGTTTGTGTCTGCTGTGTATATTGGCACATTTGACATATCATCGATATGCAGTAAGGTGATGATGTGTCAATGTTGTTTACTGCGCTTCCCCATAGTGGTGAATTGCATGTTAAATGCATTATTGTAAAGAACAATTTTCACCTTTGAGTCATTTTGGATGTTGATGATGAAAAGGTAAAAAACAACATTCAGTTGCTGTCTTGGATGATACGGTACTGAATATTAAAACTAATAGACCTGCCGCTCTGTAAACATTAGCGGAGAAAGATAAGAAAAAGAAAGTGTGGTGGCCTTTAGTGTGACAGCACTAATCTAAACCCTTTTTCATGAACTTCTACATTTTCGCCCTTTTTTTGTTTAGACTCTTTGCAACCTTTCCAGTAATTTCATTAACTGTCTGCCATCTTCTTTATCAAGCTAATACACCGAGGCTGTAGTCTGTTTTCTGTGTCTCCTACACTGCAATTATCTGTGTGCTATCTGGAAATAGCAGAGTGAAAACTATCTGCCTCCTCCTCCTGCCAGACTAAATCCTGCAAAGACCAATTCGGGTGCTGCAATAAATTTAGCTCACCATTATGAAACACCGACTCATTTGGCTGCAAGGTGGCTCGGTCTCCCATCGCTGGACAGTCCCATTGATTGGACAATCCTCTGAACATAATTTCAGACGTGTTGAAAGGGACATTAGCTGCCCGTGCAAGCTGTTCCAGGGAATATTGGTCCTCTTCATCAAGTCAAAGTGGCTGGACCGCCAAGAAATTCTCTCTCAGTCTGCTCAGTGAGCCGTATTACAGCAACTTATTCCACCACGGTTATTATGTTTACTGCATACACACACGTGTCACGTCAAGGTGTCATTAGTGCAGTAATCAAGCAATTGACGCTAAATGGCACGGTTGTGGGGGAAACGTTTCCTTCACCGTTATTCTTTCTCTTTTCGAGCATGAATATTTCACAAAAAAAAAAAAAGAATCTGGTGAATTGGGAGGTTTCAAAGCTTTTGCGCTTTGAAAATAGATTTTTGGCTTGAATTTCCATCAGATTTTGACTTTACTACATCAGTTAAAGATATATTACATGTTACAGTATCCATGGTATATCATCCAATTGATTTCTCATTTGAGCCGTGCTGCCAGCAGAAGATATAATGGACTCATGGTGTGATTCATAGCATTCATAGCACCTAAATCGGTAAGCCAGGGATTATCTTTCACATCTTTATATATAAGGGACTGTATTTTATGGCATTATATGTCTATTTGTAACGAGAGCACTTGAATATGTTTGACATATTGTATAAGTAAATCTTGATTATAACAGTGAGAGTTAGGTGACATTTATCATCAGTTAAATACTGTGCCATGTCTGTACAATTAGGTACACAATATCCTGGGTAGTTACCAACAGAAGAGTGTTAGGCACATACCAAGGATTAACTTCTGATTAATAAATTGTTGTTTTTTATTTCATTTTTATTTTGGTTTGCCATCACAGCTGCTTCCACGTAGCGATTGTTCTGAAAAAAATCACTGTAAAATCACTCAGAATCGGTGGAACAGAAAAGTCAAACTTCAGATTTTGACATTTAAAAAGTAAACAGTAAATAATATGCAATGAAAAGCAGAACAAACAATAAAAAGTCCCAATCATCAAGTAGATTAGGGCCACAATTTACTATTTTTTTCATCATCGCTGAATCTACCAAATATTGTTACATTTAATTAACTGACATTTGGGGGAGGAAATAAAAAAATATTTGCATTGGGAAGTTAATTTAGCTTTATTTCTTAAAGAACTGTCACTAAGACCAATAACTATTTTGCAAGAGAAACCTGAGAACACATGACATTAAAGAGATCAACAGGTCTGTCACATATTACAATCCCCACTCAAAATAGAAGTAAAGCTTTAAAGCCTTTTAGAGGAATGACTTAGTGTATGAATGCATTGTAGGAATATCATACCTACAATTTCTGTTGCATGCTATTCATGAGCTAGGGATGCATTTCCCTGTAAAAACTTAGCAGTTACTTTAGTTCTTTACTTGTAAGTAATGGTGAGGTCATCATTAAGTAATGAAACAGTGCTTTGGAAAAGGTGTCATTAAAATAGTAAGTAATATGTAGGAAAGTAATGATTAATTAGTGGTTATGGGCTATTAAGCAGCTGATTTGCAATTAATTAATGGAAATTCATCAAGAAAGTGTTCAATATGATTTACATATGTAAGAACTAATCACTTTGGTTCATTCATGTAGCATTTAGCAGTAGGTTCTCAAGTAACTTCTATTATCATTTTTCATTTCAGTCAGTTCCTGATTTGTTCTTATTCATGCAATGATAACTACTCTAGATTTTGTGTACCTTATTATAAAAGCTTACCGGTTAGGATTTAATGCTTCCTATGAAACGATTCCAAGAACATTCAAGAAACATGTTCCATGAAGTCAGTCAATAGGATAATGTTGCTCTTGTCTGTCTGTCTCTCTGTGCGTGTGTGCGTGTGCGTGTGCGTGTGCGTGTGCGTGTGCGTGTGCGTGTGCGTGTGCGCGTGTTATACATGTGCTATATCTCTATGAGCATGTGTGTCTGTCTGTTATCGAGACAGGGGAAGGGAAAAATGGTGGAGGAGAATGGGCGAGATGTGAGTGTCCCATCTATGAAAGCGCCATTAAATTGTCAGTTATGATGGATGTTCCGCCTTTTCTGCATTAACTGGTACATTAGAAGTCATTAATTCTTCAGGATGTGCACTGGAGATCAGAGCCTCCCAGGGGGTCTCACTGCCTTGATAAAGCAGGGAGGGAGAGAGAGGGAGAGATGGAGGGAGAGATAAAGAGGGTGGAGTGCACTAGCTGAAAGAAGAGAGCGGCAGAGAGATCCTTGCAGTGTGATGGCCGTTTTTGATTTTGATGCCTGCTCGTTTTGTTTCAGTGGCCTTGAGCATGAGCGACTAATGCAACGGCGACTCTTTAACAGCCTGTAATGGACATCTGAGGATCCGCCTTTTGTTCTGTCAAGAAGAGCCAGAAAACACAATTAGCCCTTTTTTCTAACAGATACATTGCGTGCCATCTATTGCGTCTCTCAAGCACGCTTTTAAGATCACATAGTATTCATCTCCTCTCCTTCCACTGTGCCGTGGTAGCTGCAACCTGCAAAAAGGGCACATCAAACCTGGAAAGATAGTAAATAGCAGGTTTTTTTTTTTTTTTATCTCATAAATTAATCCTCAATTACACGCCAGGGATGCTTTCCATTATACAACACTATGTTTTCAGAAAAAAAGCAATTAGTTTACTTAGTTTTTCACAAGCATTACGTGTGGATATAGTGGGATCAGTGGAGTCACTTCCCTCCGAGAATCCTTTATAAATTGTCAAACCAGAAAACAACATTTCACTGCCAATTAAACAACAATTACTGGACATGGCGCACTTTGATGGTTGACTAAGAATTGTTCACAACATTGCTAATGTGTCTCTCTCCTTCTCCCACACACAGGCCACTCTGGTTTTTTAGCAGAACCTTGAAAGTAGACAAACACTTGAACACTTGAACTTCATTAAAATAAAGAAGAAGGAGCAATCTAATAGGGATTGAGCATTGCTCTTGCCCACCACTGAAAATGAAATAACACCCTGATGATTTGAAATGGTTCTTTGGCTCCGTGTGATTTTATTTTCGTGACCTGCCATCTGCTGTGTTTAAATGCTGTAAATATGTTGAGTTGGGGGTCAAGAGAGACAAATCGGGGAGGTAAGCGCCTCCTGCCAAGCTGAAACAAAGCTCCCATCAGTGTCCCACAATCCCCCAGTGTTGTTCCACTCGACCATATAGTCACCGTCAGGTATTTATCATGCCGTGACAGCAGAGGCAAGTCACACAACTATTGTTACTATCCTCTGTATTTGCTGCTACACTTTCCTTGCTCAGGCGACAGTTTCTTTCTTTCTTTCTTTTTTTTTTTAGTAAGTAGCCCCCCTAATACTAAAAAAGAGAGCGGAATGAAAATGGGTGAGCAAGTTGGACAAGACTTCTTGACTGCAAGTATGAATAAAAGTCCATGAAAGTTATTGGTTTTCAGCTTGCTGACCTTCATCAGGGTGGTGTCTCTGGTGTCCTTTTATACAGTTCAATCATTGAATCATGTGGCTTATGAATCAGCGTAACTACAAGATATACAGAATAACACCAACAAAAATGGTTTGAAGTCCAGCTCTCCTGTTTAACTCTCTTGGACTGGATGATTCATATCCTTATAATAACCTACGACTGGATTCATCTTTTTAACGCTGTTTTATGTACAATTTTTATCGGGTTGGGTCCAGGTGCTGTTTTCCATTTATCTGTTAATATGTAATTTGCCACATGGACATATTAACAAATAAATCACACTTTTCTTATTACATGAAATCTCTCCTCTCATTTGTATTATTCAACCTGTTTGCCTACAATACCAGGGGTCAGCATGTCTAGGTCCCTGCCTTTGACTGCCGCCCGGTTCACAATGCACCCGACCCCAAAATATAACATAGTAATTAATAGATCCACCAAAATGTTACACACTGTTCCTTTAATAAATGTTAATATTTGAATGTTGGCAGCCTTGGCTATGATTGTTAAAAATGGATGTTGGACTGTGTATCAGATCAATAAATTGACGCTAAATGGGAAAAGTAGTAGCTACATGGAGACCCAAGGTGTTTCAATCCAAGTTTCATCTTCATCAGCTGATCACAGGTTTTCGACATTAAAATCCATCTTTGTTTTAAAAAAATTGTCCCATAGTTAAACTCCTTTTCTCATTGGCATGGAAGCCCCCAATTTATAAACAGTGCGAGGCTTCAGTTGAATAAACTATTTTCAGTCACCATTGCTCATTTTCACCAGTGCTAACTGCCTCACTGGGTCACACCTTTACTTTTGCTCTCATCAGCAGAATGCCATATGGTCCAGAGCTGAATTTTCCCACCTATTAAAATGTGTCAGAAATATTTCATATCTATTACGCAGAATAAAGTTATCTTGGGAACCTAGATCTTTTCCCCACTCCTCTTGGCCATATTTAATCTGTCATCAACAATGTAGTGGCTGCATGTAAAAGGAAAGGAAAAACCCTCCCAGTGTTTGTGTATGTGTTGTTTTCCCTTTATGGTTCTTGTCTGATGATGATCGTGGCTCACCCCGGGGGTGTTAAGCGTGCCTAACCTTCACTCCATTACTCCACTTCAATGCAGCCCACACATTTCGAGCACAGAGTTGAATGGACAGGGCCCCTCTAAACACTAAACCCTGCGCTGAGCTGGCTGACCTGTGGCAGATTCCTCTCATCTCCCAAGACCCTCCTGGAATACACACTGGGCCTGACTAATTACTCTTAAAAACAAGTGGGATGTGGGTGGTTTGTAATTGGCAAGTGTCAGCATCCAGTGAAAGATCACTCGTCTTGAGGGCATGTGTGTCTGAGCCTCCCATTCATGTTTTCTCTCGCCAGCCAGCTGATTTCTATGCTGCTGCGCATCCCCACTGTTTTATTCCGCACATAGTGAATTTGTTTAAATCCATGACTTTCGTAATGATGATGAAATGAAATTAAATGAAATTATCCAGATATTCAGTTGTGTTTTTTTTTTTTTTTTTACGTAAGCATGAAAAAAGACATTTAAATCGCAAATACAAACACACATCAATTCATTCAATACACGGAAAGAAGGCAAAATAGGAAATTCACAGGCAGTTGTTCGAACTTGTTGCTGCAAATTGGCCATTCCGTGTGCCCAAGCAATGTGGAAAACTAGCTCAACATTCAACAGGTGGAATGCCGTATATTACAAATGGCATATCCATTGACATGAGGCAACCGGCATAGAGCCACTCGGTTTCCAATTTGAATCCAACAGGAAGCACATAGCCAGTAATTACAGTGAACCATGTTAGGGGACACTGGCCATTTATTTTTCTTTTCTCAAAACGACTGATACTTATTTTGTGGATCGGAAAGTCATGCATCCACCTGGAGATGTTTTATTTGGAGATTCAACAACATGGCTCCTTTGGGAGCTTCTCTGTTTGCACTATGGATGAGTGGAAGTTGTTTTACTTTGTACGATAAGGACTTGCATGGATGTGCCCTGAAACTTGCTGCCTGAGAATGTGGGACACCATCCGTGGAAATTGTGAAATAGGTTTCCCCGCCGCACAAGGAGGCAGCAGCCGAGGAGTGCTGTTTAAGTCAGTGTTCCTTGTTTCATCATTCTCAATGAAGCCGTGCGTCCGATACCCTTTTCAGGGGACGTGTAATTACAGCTCATTCAGGGTGATTATGCAGGGCCACAAGATGGCAGGCAAATAATGAAGGAGATTTCACTTTAGCTGTCACATGTCATCTGGCTGAAAGACAAGGGAAAACACAAAACGAAGACGAACAAGGTTTTAAAAGATTTATATGAGACACGCCAAGTACATGAAGAGCGACCTTAACATTTTTGAAGGAAAAGATATTGGAAATGGAATTATGAACTGTCACGAGCGAAAAGCAGTAAGTCATTTAATTTCCCCCCATGGCCATTCATGGCCTTTGCGGTGACTCTAATATTAGAAAATATTACTGCAAGAATTATTTTCTGACATTCAAATGTTATTGCTTCCACCAGGATGTGTGTGTTGCAGCTCCCTTGTTCATTTGGATAGTTGACAAGTATGACAGATAGAAGAAGAGAGACGTCGTTGGTGGTTTTGTTGTTGTTTAAGCTAGTAAACCCCACAACGTCCTACTGGCCTAACTCTGCAGCTTCTTGGACAGACCATAAATGTATCAATAATTGAGTGTCTTACTAAAAAGGGTGGGGTGTGGGGGGCATTAAAAATGTTATGGCTTGTCATTACCCCCCCCGCCCCCCCTTCACACCAGCACCACAAATCCCTCCTTTTCCCCTCCGCGGTGTCTTTCTTCCTCTGCAGCAGGAAGTGCCGTGATATGGAGACGTCTCTGAGGAGCTAAGTATTCCCACTATACCACAGTCAATGTCCTCAGCTTCACAGGAGCTCTTACAAAGTATCATCGCTGAAAAGCCACAAGGAAGCAACGTGCAAAAAAAAAAACAAAGTTGACTTTAGAATATTTTGATGTTTGGGATCAATGGTGTTTCTTTGCGGAGTTTGATTTGTCGTCAATACATATTACGTACCTTGTCTTAAAGTCAACAGTTTTGTATGTCTATTTATTAAGTAAACACAAACTTAATCAATTTTAGCGTTTTGTCAGTATATACCCCACTCGCCTCCTGTGGATTAAGAGGGGTTTATTGAACTTATTGAAAAAAAAAGTCCAACAAATTATTAGAAAGAGATCATTTGCATATGTCTCAAAACATATGTGGAGCCCAGTACCTTTCAAGCCATCAGGGAGTTCAACAATGTTATTTACTTTAAAATGGACTTTATTTCCAAATTTATTGGGAGGCTCTAAGGATAGTGAATTAAAATGTGTGCGTGTTTAAAGGGTTTGATTTACATTATAGTTCAGTTTTGTATTGATGTATCATATGAGCAAAGGTAAAGTAGTTTGTAAACCTGAACACAAACACCCCAAATTAGTAATTTCTTTAAGTATTTTTGACTTACAGTAATTAAGGAAAGTCAAAATACTAACTTAAACATACAGAACATGGGAGCCAGCCACTGTAATCAGTATCCATCTAGCTGAACAAATATGCAAATGCTTGAGTGCTGGTACATCAACAAGTCAAGCGGTAGTAATACAATGTTGTGTCTAGACAAGACATTTAGGGATTTTTTCCCCCTGTAATTTTTTTAGGGGGTTTGGTTGGTCAGACGTTCAATAATTTATAGCTGTGTTTTCCATTTCCCCCTTCTTGTATGTTCTTGGTTTCAGAGCTGGCAAACAGGCAGCGGTGAAAGTCTTTCCTCTCGTGTGTTATCTTCAGGTTTTATTGTGTTAGGGAACTGTGTGAAAACACCTTGCCGTTAAACACACACAGCCGTGACTCACTCTCATGTTGTCCACACTGCTGTCCTCATTTGCAAGCGGTAGAAAAGGTTCCACGCGTACTCAGATCGCCGAGTTTTCTTTGAGTTTGAGGCTCGTGGCCGGCCTCGTCCCGCCGACCTCTCTTGACAGGAGGCCATTTTGTTTCTCTCGGTATGTGTCAAGATCTTCAATTCTTTTGCACTTCACGGCCTCTCTGTGTCTACACTGTGCCTTGCATGTTTGCTGGAGCATGAAATTCTGTCGTTGCAGACAGCAGGACTCTGGTACAGTACCTGGTGTTTGACAGCCTCTCACACTGTCGCTGCATTTGATGACAGTGCTTCCGTGCCAGCCGCTGTTTTTTGGTATTTTCACCACGCATACAGATTGGGCCTGTGTGCCCCCCCTTGTCAGAAACTGTCAAACGTGGAGCTTTGTAAGGTGAGACTTGCACACTCCCACCATCACCATGATTGTGTATGTTTGCGATGGCTCTATACATATTTGGAGGAGGAGGATTCCTCTGTATTCATTCTCCTTACACCCACAGAGACTTTTTGTTTTCAAACTGTGGGGGCAGCGTCTCCGGAGCTCACCCTGCAGTTCCAGTTACCTCCAGAAACAGACCTGCTAGTGAGTCAGTGAGTCAGTGGGTCAGGGGGATTCACCCAGCAGCCTGTCATGCCGCAGCGTCCAATTACTTGTCTTTCACCCACCCAACCTTCCACTCATGAAGCTTTGTTTTACCAGCACCATTCCCTGAAACATATCTCAGCAACACCAAGGCTGTCAGTGGAAGGGCTTTTAGGAGCCCACTTTGCCCTTCCTCTTCCTCTCTTGTTTCTTGCCTCCTCCTCATTCCCAGAATCCTCCCCTCTTCCTACACTGCCTGTGTGTCATCCCTCTGTTCTAATGAGAGGCAGGGATCAGCAAGGTAGACCCCTGGAGTTTGACAGAGCTACCTGTTGTGCCTCCACATTTCTTCCTCCATAGCTCGCTCGCTCACTCCCTTGCTCTCTCTCTCTCCCCCTCTTGCTCTCCCTCTCCCTTTCCCTTTCCCTCTCCCTTTCTCTCTCTCTCTCTCTCTCTCTCTCTCTCTCTCTCTCTCTTTCTCTCTCTCTCCCCCTCCCTAAACACCAGAGCTGTCGACTCCTGGCAGTTTGATTCTAAACTGTTCCCCCGTGTCGGGAGTAGCTGCCATGACAGAAAATAAAACGAGTGAAATGTTGGGTTTGTAGTGAACAATGTGAGGATTGGCTTCTTCTGTACATGGTGTGTGGAAGGCCGTAATATTCTTTTTCTTCATCCAGTGTAGGAGGGATTGTGTGTTGTTGATTTCTGTGAAGGAAATAGTTCAACATTTTGGGAAATGTACTTATTTGCTTTCCTTTCAAGACTAAGTTGAGCAGTTTAATGTGAATCTCATGTCTCTGCATTAAGTACTGTGCAGACCTGTAGTCAGGACCAGATTAGCCTTGCATAGCATAAAAACTGAAAGCAGGGGGAAACAGCTAGCCTGTCCCTGTCCAAATATGCCTACAAAGACCTACAACTGACTTTTTTATTCTTCTATTAGACATGTCCATGGCCTATAAACCAAAGCCAAAAGATAATAACAATGATGGGCAGCATTTCCGGCTTTCCGATGTAGTCAGTAAGTAATAAGAACAGTAAGTTGTTCTGGTTTTGGTCTTGGTACACAATGGCACAAAACATTGCAACCTTACTGTGACGACAAGGCTTTGTACTGTGCGTTGCATCCAAGATGTGTTGTCAGGTCCCGGCTAGTAGTTTCCAACTGCCCGTTTTCATGCTAAGCCAGGCTCAACGTCCTGACCCCCGCTCCATAATTATTCCAGACTGTTGCATCATACAGAGCTGTCGTCAGACCATGTTTAGGCTAGTACTAAGGCACCGGGAAAACATCTAGCCTGGTGCTGTCCAAAGTGTATTAAAGGGGATAGAAGCCTATCAACAGCTCAAAAGCTTTGGTGGTATTTCTGGCTAAACAGCAGTTTACCTATGTGCAATGACTATTTCATGGACACAGCATAGTGCAGTTGTCTGGTTTGGCACCATTTTGTCTTTACCAAGACCAAGACCCGCTCACCTAACTGTCGTATATATCTGGCAAGCAGCGCTACAGCCGAAGATACTGGGAGGGCAAACAGAAGTCGCTTCAACACATAACTCATAACATTTGTTAATCCACCCTGCCAATACACTTAATGGAACCAACATTTTTGTAGATTATGCTTCTTTTTTTTTGTCCCACGAGTGAGACAAGAGGATTTATACCAACTTAACACATGCGACTGATATCAATCTTCTCATCTCGCTCCTAAAAACTGTTTCCCAAAACGGTTCATCTGTTAATTTAAATGTACGACCACGCAAATGCTTTCTGGCCACATTGTTGCTAACGGAATGAAAGAAAAACTATTTTGCAAATTTGCTGCACACTAAACTTTGGTGTTGTGTAAAAGTCGTCTGTTGGAACTGGCTTGTGTGAAATTCAGAAATGTCACTGCTACAGTGAGAAGTCCTAAAGTAGCATGAAATGCAAACAAGCTGTAGGATTCAACTCCCACCTCCTCTGCCTCAACACTTATTCACTCACACATCACAGAGACCGAGAAATCACTCTGCAAACTGTGTCACACGCACACCGTTTTAAGCCATCCAGGTATAGCCACGGAAAAAGAGAAAAAAATCTTTTCTTCACATGTTCAATTGAAATGCTATTTAATAGGGGTTTTAGCCTCACCAACAGTTACTATGGCAACCATATAATGAGTGACAGCGAGGGCCTCTGAGCAATTATTTCTGTCTGGATATTTCTAGTATTAACGTTGATCTACTTCAAGTCAAGTCAGTTTATCTTTCTCATTTGAACTTTGGCACTTTACCAGCTAAGCTTTAACTGCCTTCAATATACAGTGAAATCAACACGAGCCATCTATTTACTGTAATAATTAAAAATAAGATAGCAGAGGTGTAAAAGTTGGTACAACAGCACAGCATCGTGTTTACTAACTTGCTTTCAGTGGTGCCCTTGGCAACTTTTTCTTCTTTTCCTTCTCGTCAGAGATGTTGTCTCAGAGTTTTCTTTCAACCTGAAAGCTTCTGATTTGATTCCTAAATACACAAAATAAGCGCTTTGATAGTTATTTAGACTCATGAAATTGATTTGTATTAAAAGTGAAATGCCACTTTGTCCTTTATGGTAATGAATTTGTTGATTACGCACTTCTCTGTTGCGTCGGTACATGTTGTGATATACAAAACCCAGCAAAACAGAGAAAAGAGGAAGAGGAGACAGACACTGGCTTCTCATGCTCTCACTGTTCAGCTCACACGCCACACTGTGAAGTAGGTCAATGCGACAGGCTTGACTGATTTCTCTTCTGTAGTGTTTTTGTTCAGGCTCTCGCTGAGTAGGTGCCATGGTGGATTCACCTGTTTGATAAAGCTTACACAAATGCAGAGTGAACTGCATGTCTTGTCTTGTGTGGAAAGGCCTGTGCGGCTTCGTTCGGCCAACGCACCAGTTCTTCACGTATCGAAAAACATGAGAAACAATCGCTGCATCATCAGGAACTTTAAACACCATGATGAAGTTCATCTGAAGTTCATCAAATACCACGGGACATTTTGTGATCTTTAAGCTTGAGTGCTTTTTTTTTTTTAGGGACATATAATCTCCATGGGGACCAGCTGACCCATTCTTATTGAAATCATCTTCCCTCACAATTGTACATTTTGCAAAATGTTGAGCATAATGACTTGTGCCCTCCACTTCATGGGCCCTCTTCCTGCACACTCGGCTGCTTCAAAAAGACTCATAATAGACCTCATTAGACTTGTATTGAATAAGCTCTGAGCCAGTGTAACTTAGCCTCACTGTGTGTATGTTCCATTAGAGAATTAAAGATTAATTGGCACATTTTTTTTTCTGGGTTTAAAGCATTGATTAATTACAGTGAGAATCACTGGCGGATCCAGAAGATTGATGTTGTGAGATTCGCCCCCTTTAGATAGCTATTGATTTTGATTTGCTCAAAAAAGCCTGTCTTTTCTTCCCAGGAGGGCAGAAGCTGTGAAAAGCTCGAGCAATGTGCCAGCTCACTCTAAATTACATTTTGTAAAACATAGCTTAAAATATGAGCGTTGTGATTTAAGATTTGCTCTATTGGGCAGCAAATGATCGTACAAAAGAGGTTACCAATGGCAACAATGGATCAGATACTATTACATGGATACAATCTTTATTCAAATTAGGCAATAGCTAGGCACAGACAGATTAAATGTAGCCACTGTTCCCTTTTCCATATAAGGGGACTCTTGATTTTTAAATCCAGATACTGTCTGCAACATTTCTATTTCAAGATGCAAGTCTGTCTCCTCTGTAGCTTCAGTTTATGTTGTCTCCTGCTGCCCACGAATGATGCACATACAGTAGCAGAGGCAAAGACGAAAGACAATTGTCTTTTTGTGGTTGTCACATTTTTTACTGTTCAATCTCAGTCTCAGTCACAACAAATCAGAGCGACTGAAGCATTTCATCTGTTGGAGACAGAGGGTTCTTTATTATATATGCGCCACTGGGAGGTAGTCTTCCAAACACGGGATTATGCCCATTGTGATCTGCCTAAGCACACCGTATTAGCCATATTTTCGTGAAATCGCATGAAAGCCACTTTGAAACGTTGGATGCTTCTGATATGCCTGTGTCAAGGGAACAGGCACTATATCTGTGAGCGCGTGATCTCAGATTCAATTATGGTTCCATTTTAAATGAGAAATCTTCACTGTAAAAATCCCAGATTGTAGCGCTATGAAATGGAAAGGGAGTAATGCACGAGACCTGTGTGTGATCTGCCAAAAAGACTTGTATCAAATGGATTTGTGATGCCAGTCTCTGTAGACTATTCACCTTTTTCACTGTAAGCGCAGGTATATTTAACTTTGCATGAGAATGGAGGATAGATATCAGAACATACATGAGACTGTGTCGATGGAAAATTGCAAATACACAGCTGCTCCGAGTGTAAAATCAGAGCATACGCTTTGGAGGCCTTGGCACTGGACTCAACAGGACTGGCTGCGTGGTTAAGACTGGGTGGTTAATATGTTATTTCTTGTTGGCCCTCCTTTCATTCCTTCCTTTACCTTATTTCAGTGCTTGGATTGAATTCTTCACTGACACAACTCTTCCAAAAAAATAAAAAATACCTCACTCTTTCTTTCCAGTTTCTGACTTATCTCTAAGTTCCAAGTGGATGTCTGCCAGGCCCACCATCCCAAACCTGTTGAACTCAATCAATGGTGCTAAGATGGACCATTGGTTGCAGGTCACGTAAGCTATGCTGGGGGAATGTTTGTCTCTGTGATTGAACTGTCCCCTGGGTCTACGTTAATTGAGCTTCCTGTAATCACACGCAGGCCCATATGATCAGAGTCTGCCGCCCTGGAATAGGTGCTTGAGATTATCCTCAGCTTGGATGTTCCATTTTGAGACTGTAATCGAAATGGATTTTTGTCTTCTTCTTTCACATTCTGACAGACATCTAAAGATCTCTGACTCACCAAGCTCTTTGCAAACATGTTCTGTATGACGGATCCCTAAAACTTTTTAATATGTTTTTAGTTGAGCTGTTTCTTTGGCATTTATGCAAGCTAGCCACATGGCTCTAGGGATGGCAATGTGGGTCGCTAAGTCCACCACTTTGGTCTTGGCTGAGCTATCTCTGCCAATACACTGTAAAATGGATACATTGTACAGGCGTTCATGGTCCTTTGGGGACTATGGACGCCTGTTCTAAGGCGTTCATAGTCTACAAACAACATACGGGCCTCAACTGTGCATGGTGTGTTTCGTGCTAATTAGTAGATGTTAGCATGCTAACACGGAAAAACTAGTGACACTTGGATTTTCTATGACCGTGAATCTGTCTTTCCCTTAATTTGCGCTTTCCAGGGTAACTTTGTGTCTGTTTACATTGACTTTATATGCAATCTCATTGTTTTCAGTCTTAGCATAGCTTGAAAAAAAAATAACCTGAAGAAAAAGCTACATATATACAGAAAATCCCAAAATGTGTTGAACATGGACACCCTGTACAGTTTTTTGGGGAAAGCTAACTTATTTGGTATTTTAGTTCACCTTAGGTGGAGCTGATCTGAGAGAAGATAGATAGTGAGGAAAGCTTGTCTTGTGTCTTTCTTCCAGCCAACTATCTATTACAACTGATCTCTTTCCTTGATTGCGGTAAATGAAGGGATGTAAACATATAGGCTGTTGTTTTCTTCGAGGCCTTGGACCAAAGTAGTTCTAAACGAGTGAGCAAATCCTCTTTGCCCTCTATGGAGGCTTTTTGAATCACATCACTACATCACTTTGCTATAATCAACGAGCTACATGCTCAATTCATCTTCTCAGTAAAGCTGGGCGGTCTAATTTGTACAAATATTTCTTTGGGTGAAAGCAATTAACTGTAGTGATGCACTAATGTGACACCACAGAGCTGAATCATACCTCAGATGGTGAACCATAATAGGATCCAACGGGTTTCTCTTTAGTTAAATTCATCAGGGCGGAGAAGCCATTATCTCAGCAAACTGCCATGGCTAAATAATTAATCATCCCATCACCTGTTTGTTTGACTGTATAACATTTATCCCCCGCTTTTCGCTTCCTAATGAAATCCTTTTATTTTAATTTGAGAAAATAGTTGGCTCCTCGTGTTTAGTCCAGCGAAGTCCTGGCTGAGTTCTGATTTGGCTAATGAATAATAAATTACAATTGTGTGGTACTTTTGAAATACAAGGTCAGCAACACCTTGAGATATAACGAGGCATTTTGTATTTCAAAGCTATGACCTCATAGTTCTTTGTCTAAGCCAAATAAGTTGTGAGTTTTGCATGTTTCTTTGCCACTCCAGTGGGGTCAGTCTTTTCACATAACAACCGCAATGTGAATAAGAAAACAATGTGACAATTGAGAGGGGTTGCTCATAGTGATGAACCTGCAGAAAATAATCACCTGAATCTGCAGCTCCTATCGGCTTTACGGAGCTTCATAGTAAGTTTCAACTCATTGTTTAGCTGCCGCCCCACAACTTTACTGTTTTGGTTCACTCTTTATACTCGAAAAGAAATACTGTCGAGCAGACCGTAAGCAAAAAGAAGAGTGAATATTGGACTTGAGGTGGACACAAACATGACTCCAAATAAATGGTGATGATAATGATGATAGTGTGAAGAGGTTACAGTGTTGACGTTTTGTCAAACAAGTCTATGTATTCCGTTGCAGAGATATCTACCAAAATGAGCTGGCTAACTAGCTAGCCCGTCCTTCACAATCACTTTGAAGGTATAAGATCCATGTGCATTTTGATAGCTTGTTTATTGGATTAAATCGAGAAAACTAGAAAAGACTCGTAACCGTGAAATGTTTGGCACATTCGCTTGGAAATGGCGCATTTGATTGATCAGTTATTGTTGCGGTTGCCAATATTTTCTGTTGATCAATACATTGATTAAATGATAAATCATCTCAGCTCTAATTTCATACTCTGCATCATATTTTACAAGCTCATTGTGTTTTTTTATATAGTAAATATAAGTAAATGTCGCAGAGTAAAAGGTCCAATAGCTCCCTTTAAATTGTAGTGCAGTAGAAAAAGTGCCTTAAATGTGTACTTAGCTACAGTACTTGAGAATATATACTTGTTTACTTTGCACCACTGGGTCCTTTCAGAACGTTGTTGATACATTTGTGGCTTTTATGTAAGACACACAAAAGGCTATTTGTTTTTTTGGAAAGCTGACATTTTGGAGCCAGAGTAGAAGGCTTTCACATGACAATGACCAAACCCCATAACAATAGCATGCAAAGGTGGAAATAGGTCTTTGCTGACAATAACCAAATCTAATCATTCATGTGCCTGCACTACAACAGGGCTTTCATATTTTTAAGCTCTCACAAAATGAAAGCGAAACACCCTCTGAGCTCTGATGTGTCACTGATTTTCCCGGATTGATTTTCACACAGCAATTGATTAGTTGGGGAAGTGACATGAGGATGGCCTGGGCAGTGTGGGGCAGGTAAACATGAGTTTTAAAAGCACAGATTGTAAATAGACATGTCTTTTGTTGGCCAGGTGGGCAGCTAGCTGTGAATACATAACCCTTTAAAAGGATCATGCTCAACTGACAAATAATTTTTTGTGAGCTGAAATAAACTCATTAATTTGATATAAATTAGCTTATGACTAACTTTGCGCAGTTCACAGTTTGACCCCTGTGTCTTCAGTGGACACACTATGATGCCCTTGATGAAGCAACACAAGCTTGTGTCATCAATTAAGACACAATATGCTAAAGCGGTACTCTTCTAATGAGCATGTACTACAGAAAACTGAAGAGCTACTGGAGACACAGAGCGGGAACTGCTGCTGATCAAAGAGCTTATTTTCTCAAAAGTCAGTGCATTTCTTGTGTAAAGACTTGTGCCAGAGGCTGAAGGCAGAGACAATTGGCTTTCAATCAAACAAGAGCCCAGAAACTCCCCCTTCTTCTCAGACATTTGGATTTAAAAGGGAGCCAAAGATCAAATTCCACTTAAGAAACAAAGTGTGAGCAGTCTAGAGCTGCTGTTTAATGATGCCCTTTGTCTGTTTTCTGGGAACTTCACTTTCTAATCTCCTGGACTCTGTGAAGGCCTGCCAGGGAGTGGTGCCACATAAAACCTCTTGATTTCTTATTTTATCTGTGGACAACCAAATCGATCATTGTCTCCCCTGCACCTGCTCCCCCAAAGAGATAGGCCCACGCTGTCCATCCCGCTCTCCAATCACACTATTTAGAAATTGGCTATTTCAGGAGGAGAATGAAGAACTGGGTGGTCAAGCGCTCCTCAGTGTCTCCCAGAGACAAGTGTTTGTAAAAAAAAAAAAAAAGAAAAAGGAAAAGGCATTGAAATTTCCCAGGATCTTGACATATCTAATTGAGATTTCATGCCCTATTTTCTCAGAGATCCGAAACCTCGCTCTGTTCTACCGCAAGCAGTATTTCCCCAAGGAATGAGATGAAAGAAAATGTTTTCAGGTTTTATTTGGTTTCTGTTGCTTTAAGGGCTTTTTTTTTTAATCACATTGGAGCAGCTTTTCAATAAAAGTCCCATTTTTGTTCAGTAGACAAAGTGACTGCTGTTTATTTGGTTTGTCTAAGAGGTAGGGGAAAAATATATTCCAATAAACTTTTAGTTTCTTTCGTCAAAATTATTTATTTGACTGAATTGATAGATTTGTCATGATTGTTGGATAAAAACAAAACGGCAATACTATTCATAGCTGCTCTTTCAAATGTTTTCTGAAGGATTTGATAAATTTAATAATGCTCCCTCTAGCTTTCTTGATCTTCATTGTTTTGTCTATGTTTTCCTAATATGTTTCTGTGGCCTGCGAAGAAACTTGAATTGGTTAAATATATATATATATATATATATATATATATATATATATATATATATTTGGCATACATTTTGCCATAGTGCCATGTAAAACAATTAAATACTATTATACTATACTATAAATAATATTCCTGTTTTTATTTTTTATAAACCCCATCTGTCCGGTATCCCATATTAATGTGTTAATGTATTATCTGCTGCCATGTCACATACATTTTTTGTCTCTATGGTCCCCGTGCTCCTGCAATGACATCACCCAGTCTTGCATTACATAGCCCCAACAGTCACAGTGGGAGCTCGAGCTTCCCAGCAGGAACCCATATTGGATGGTCTACAATCAATGACATCATGCACAAGCATCAACCACTAATTCCATTGGGAAATATACAAAAAGGGGTAGTGATCTCAGCCCCCTTAAGGCTTTTTTTCTGGTTTTAAAAGCAGGTGAAATGACAGCAAGACATTAGCATCACAAGTGCAAAGACATTAAGAGATCATGTTCGTCTGGATTTGAGTTTTGACGTTTTTTCTGTTTGTTCTTTTGTATTCTTTGCACCGTCAATGCTTACATTAAAAATACTTTATCTACACTTTAAGTGCACTAAGCTACTTTGAATGAAACATTTTTGTATCCAAGAAGGGCCTACGATTGATATGCAATACTGTAAGATTGTATCAAAAAAGAGAGCATGTGAAAACATGAACTAGAACCTACAGCTCAATGCTTCCAGAATTTTGTAAATTGCAAGTGTTTATGATGTGCGTGCTTCTATCAAGGGGCAGAATATGTACTTTGATGGTCCAGGGCAGCTTGTTTGAGACTGGACTGAGGTGGTTTATGGTGTGACTGTTGTGTTACTAGTACATTGTTCTTTTCCTGAAGGTACTTAAAGTAGTGTTTTCCATCCATACTAACAGTAAATGGAAGGTGATTCCCTGTTGGGTGTTACACAGAATGATTTAGAAAGTATTTTGAATAATATGTAACACTTTTTTAAATACTGTATCTTGATATAAGGGTTGTGTTTTTGGCATAATTTATAGGGTCCTGTTTTATATGTATTACATTTCATGACTTAATTTTTGTTTTATATTTTAATGATTTATCATATAGTTTTATATTATAGTACTTCCCTTCTATTGGTCTTGTTAGTTACATCACTTAAGGAAGGCTTTTTAAAATAGTGAATTTACTGCTTCAATGTATTGTTAATGACATGGTGTGCTCCTAAGCACCAAGACCCTTGGTGTATATATACATTGTAGTACTTTAGTAGCACTTAGTTGGCACTTACTTATAGCACTTGGTAGTTTGGCTTTCTTGAAGAAATTGTACTTTCTTGATTCTTGTTGTTCTGGGTTTGAACTCTCATGGTTGAATGCACTTATTGTAAGTCGCTTTGGATAAAAGTGTCTGCTAAATGAAAAAAAAAATGAAATGTAAAGACCCTCTTGAATATCAGTTAGTATGTGTGATCGTGTTACTCTTTGTGTGACTTCCCACTTTGACCTGTCTGACTTGTGTATGTTTTATTTGTTACTGCGCAGGGACAACCAAACTAGTTTCCATCTATGTAGTTCACTAATTCACTTGAAATTCTCAGTTTTTCATTTAACCAATGACACTCTCACACAGGGTTTCATACAAAGTGATCAAAGTAGTTAGAAACAAATTAAGTTTCCACACGAAAATAGGGTGTGCTTCAGAATTGCCAACAGATATATAGCCGAATTTAATCCTCAATTGGGTACATAAACTCAGATATTTCATTCCAATGACTTCTCAAATAAGATTAAATAGGTTCACATTGTGTTAAACGAAATGTACTGACGCCAGGTGTGCAACATGGGAGTTCTCTAAAAGGGTTGCATGGCCCCTTTTCGTTTTTAATTTAAATGAAATGGAGATGTAAAACCGTTGTTATGCTAAGAAATAATTGAGCAAAGCTGTAGTTTTTCCCCTAAGAGAGCCCCTGCCTCTACACTTCTGTCTGATCATAGCAATCCGTGGGCTAAAAGATGAAAAGGCATTCAAAGAGATATTTTACAGAAGTTTTGCTTATTACCCTCTTTTACAGCCTTTCAGGAAGCTCTTCTCGACATATTTTGTCCAGTCCCAGCAGGGAGCATTAATAATCACCTCCAGGCAACACTGGGACCATCGTCACA